>OZ010799.1:362833881-364033978 GCA_963932465.1 Maratus speciosus
GAAATTTGGGTATTGGCTTGGGAGGAGAGATCACATGACAAGAAAGGATGAAAAGAAAGCTGAAAATATTAGAAAATATATATATATATAATTTGAGGAGAAACGTGACTTGATCTTCTTCACGTATTATTTTTATCTTCGAAATCTTTTGAGACGACATTTTAGTTTATTTATATATTGGAAAACGCATTTTGAGTTTCACTTTCGATTGGTTAGTTTTGAAAAAGAGGATTTATTATTAATCATTTTCGATACTTTATACTCATGTGTAATTTTGCATAAATTATGCTTTTTTTTTTTTTTTTTTTTTTTGTTGTTCAGAATTATAAAAAAAATAATTTATGGAGTTTATTAAAAGGAGATTGATAAAACAATATACTAATTTATATTGAAATAAAATGTATTACATTTTATCCCAAATTTGATGGCAATATATTTTTTTTTCCTGAATGCCTTAAAAGTGTTGGTTAGTGTGATCTCAAATTCCATTCGCTAATGTTAATCCTATGGGAGTGTTATAAATTCGTATTTTTAAAATATCTGCTTACGATATAAATATTTTTAGCTAAATTTGTCTGCGTACCCTTCTTGAATGATGTTTCTTTCTCTTTTTTATGGCTGTCAAAATATTTCTAAAATATGTACTTAATTTTATTTGAAGTGTTAAAATCGCACTGAATTTTGTTAAGTTTTAACCCATAAAATTATAAATATATTACATTTAGAGCTCTCAAGATGTAAAGAAATTTCAAATATATTACCTTTTTAGTTCAAATAACCACCCTTTGTCAAAAAAAAAAAAAAAAAAAAAAAAAACACGCAGACACAAAAACGCCACAAATTTAATGAAAGCCTATTTTATTACACTTGAAATAATTTGTGAATTATTGAAAGAAAGTATATAATTTCATATAATATAGAAAAACATTATTATACGGTTAATATACAGACATAAAAAGGAATATGGATTTTTTTCTTTAAAAGTGATATGTTAATTCAAATTTAGAGACATATAATTAGTTAAACACTCTTAAACTAATATAAAAAATTATTGGAGGCTATCTTTTATTGGTATTTTCCTACGTTGTATAGTTTTAAAGATTCGCAACATATTCCTAGCATTACACAGTAACACAAGAAACTGGTATTCGAAAGGACATTGGTAAAGCGTGTGATAGGCCTATTTCATTATATAAGGAAATTCGCGAATTATCAACAAAGGTGCTCAATTTTAAACAATGTCATTTTTAAAGAACTCATACGTTTTAAAAGAATACTGCTCTTTCACTATTAAAACTTAAGCAGATAAGAATCCGAAACGCATGTACTTCAATAAAACAAAAATTACTGTCGAACGGGGCTATTTTTGGCCCCGTTTTCCTGGTTTCACTCACATTTCCATCATTAAAAAATATTATATATGATTTTTAAACATCGAAATTTATTATTTTTAATGTTTTGAAACAAAGTAACCCCTGCTGGGGGCTTCTTTGGTCCATTTACTTATTTTCATATGAATTGAATACAATTCATACGTTAGAATATTGAAATCAATTAGCAATTTATTGCAATAGGATCTGCGAATGAATTAACACTGCAAACTTGATGAACAAATGGTTTTTTTTTTAACATTTAAACACAATAAACTAAATGTTAATATTAAGGACAAAAGAAACAGTTTTCATCATGTTATCCTCAGCAACTGGAACAAAAATTACTGAAATATTTTGCTAAAATAACATAAAAAAAATTACAAAACACATTTTTAAAGAGATTTGTTTGTATAAAAGGCATTTCTGAGTAACTGGCGCTATTTCCGGACCAAAAAAGGCCTAGTACAAAATAGTCCCGAAAAACTCGTTTTCATGCTAGCTTTTTGAAAACGTAAATCTTCAGTCAAAATAAAAAGTTAAACGAAAAACTATGATCACACTTGGGTTACAGGTTACTAAAGGTAATATTTTGACATTTACCTTATTTGTATCTCTTATCCAGATTGTCTCACTATAGAAAGTTTGGATAGTTAAAATTTACGCAGAAAAACAGTTGTTTACAAACACATCCAGTGTTGCCACTAAACAAATTGAAATTACTCACCAACTATTCAAATACCCTATAGTATACTATAGGGTATTAGGGTATAGTATAGGGTATAGTATAACTATACTATAGGGTACTATAGGATATAGTATAAAATATTTTAGGCCCTATAGGGTCTAAAATATTTTTCAAGGGCAAAAACTCCGAATTATCTTGTATTGTTTGTTCAATATAAATAATAAAATCTTTTTTATGGGATGGACCAAAGTAACGCCACCCCGCAAGGACCAAAGTAACGCCGATCGACGGTAACATGGGTGATACTTTTATTTTTGTGCACTTCTTCGTAACAGCTGTGCATAAAACCCAAAAACGAGATGCTAAGTAAGAAAGTAAATTTTTCACTGGAACAAATCAAGATTAAAAAGAATCTTTTATTTAATTTTGGATGTTGAAATCAGGCAGTAAAACGTATTAATGATGATACACAGTTTTCTATAATAAAAGTTCATTTAAGATACATTAAATTATTTTCTCTTTTCCTTCTAATGAGAATAAGCGAATTTAAAAAATGCTTCGAGAACCGAAAAATTAAATTTTCACTAAAATAAAATTGCATAGATTGAAAAGAATCATTTATTTAATTTTAAACGTTGATATCAGACACTAGATCGTATTAGTAGTGCAACAAAAATCCCTTTCATGAAAACTTCCATCTAGATATGTTAGAATATTTTCTATTTTACTTTTAACAAGAATAAATGATTTTAATGGAGTTACAACATAAATACTCTTAAAAACTGAAACACCCTTTCCGTCTGATTGATCACATTCAAAATATAATCAATTTTTAATTTATGAACATTAAATATATATAAAAATGCTAATACGTAATTAGTTTTTAAAACGTTTTCTTTAAAAACATTATATTAATTAATATTTGTGATTTTATCCCTGATATAATAACTCCCTGGTGATATTATATTCCTGATTTGAAATTAATAAAACTCGTTTAAGGGAGTCCGGGACATATTTTAAAATAATTTTTATTTATTGAGTTAAAATTTTGAATTTTTTGTGATATGGTTAACCATATCATTTGAAAACAAAATCACATAATAAAACTTCTCATAATTGTTTTACAAAAAAATTTTAATTTATTTTAAAAATGGCGTCATTTAAAATCGTTATAACTCGAAATATTATTTGTAGAATTTCAATTTTTTTTTCATAATATATATATATATATATATATATAAGCTTTAATTTTGATTCAGCATTTTTAAAAATATTAATTTAAATAAAAATTAAAAATATTTGAAGTAAAAATTTGAAAAAAAATTCATATTTTTAAAGTAAATATATTTTTTTAATTTTCTTAATCAAAATTACAGTAAAACAATTCAAAAAGACAAGCTCCATGTTTGAACAATTTAGCCTTAACGATTCTTGACTTATAACAATTTAGTTAGGAGAAAAGATGAAAAATCCCATAATGAAGAAAAGCGCATTTTTACAAGAAGTCGTTTCTGTAACAACCATTGCTTGAAAGATAGATTTTGAAAACAAACCAAAACGAAAAGATTAATATCTCAATTAATGTACCAATTAAGATTTAAAAAAATGATTTAAACGTTATTTTAAGCAGAAAAAATAAAGAAATTTTTAATGCAATAAACTTTTTTATAGAAAATTCGAAGATTTTTGTGTTCCAGACCCTCTTAAAAAACAATATTCCGCGGTTCGCAGTCTTCTGTTTTAGGTATTTTATAATGATTAACATTTAAAAAAGAATAATACTTCTTTTTACATGTAAGTATTTTGAAATTCAAACAATTAGGGAAGAGAAGACAAAGTGGAACAAAGGAGCAAAGGGGAACAAGTCCATTTTTTCTTTCAACAGAATTTGAGATGAATTCTTCTTGTATAGACAATAATTCATTTGATGACGAAAAAAAAAAAAAACAAAAAAGAAAAACAAAAACAAACAAAAAAAAAAAAAACAAGTCATAGATCGAAATGGGAGCAACAAATCGTGTTAGTGATTTTTTTTTTTTTTTTTGTGTGTGTGTGTGTGTGTGAATGAAATACAAGAGATTCTATTAAATTTAACTAAAAAAAAATCTTTGTTTAGTGTTTTATCGACTTGCTCTACTTTATTTATTAAAGCTTCAATTTTCAAATATTGTAGAAAAAAGAAACCTTTAATGAGTCTCATTATTTGCTTTGTAATAACTCCCCTTTTCTAATTTATAAATACAACATGGATTTATAATTAAACTAAATGATTTCTAAAAAAAACAGAACGATTATGGTTTTTTATCTGTTCTATGCAAAATATAATTAAATTTTTACTTTATATACAATGAGTATTTATAGAAATAAAAAAACGGAAATATTTAAAAATAGCTTTGTTAAAAGTACTAATATGTTTATTCATATTTCTCAATCAAGAGTTAATTAGTATAATTAAACAGCTAAAAAGTGGTATAAAGCGATTTATTAATTGTCTTTATTATTTTTTTATAAATATTTCAAGGAAATATACAGTAATGTATTTCTGTTGAAATAATATATTGCAGGATATTATTGTTTTTATACTTGGAACTTTCTTTATTTTATCATTTTTTTAATTCCCACTTTATTTCAATACCAATTTAAAGACTGTCTTTTTTGTTATTATTTTCTTGGTCTGTTTAAATAGACGGTCCAGTGGGAGTACAAAAAAAAACCGTTGCTAAAAGCGTAATAATACTTTGTAAAGAACTATACAACGGGTTGTTGGGTATATACTAGAAAAATATAAATGGATATACCATGAAATTTCAGAGAGATATGGAGCTTATATAGTATAAATATTGTATATAGCTCTGTGCAGATCTATTCTGTATAGCTCTTTTTTTAATCTTATCCTAATCTGATTATGACGAACTTAATTCGGTACTGAAAATAAAAGTAGCGCATATTTAAACTTCATTTGGTGTTTCATAAACCCAAATTCAGCATAGTGATAATCTGTTCTTTTTACAGTATACCTAAAACAAAACCCTTGTTCAAAGAGTAAACTGGGCATTATGCTAAGCGTGCTTAAGAAGGATATCGCAAATTTGTAACGCCGCCTTTGTCCGTGCCGCGTTTTTTCACATAGGTTTTTATTTACGGGTGACGTTTTGTGAGAGCTACTCAATGCAAACTAGTTCGAATCCTATAGTAATTATATGATTAATTCTAATTACATTTGTCTCTTTTTAATAGTTTGACGTTTATTGCTTTTATACTACTATTGGGTATTGCATTACATAAATATATAATTAAAACTTGTTATCTAGATTTAAAAGCCGATGCCGCATAGAGTATGCAATCCGTGTCTTTATGTATGTCCAAACCGTCCATATCTTAAAGGGTTAATATCACGGCTAATTACAAAAAAAAAAAAATCGAATATCGTTTTCAACAGCTCTTTTATACTTCTGGAACGATAGGTACCTCCTGGGGGTGCCAACAGCCTCCAGCGCTCCTCAATGCCTTTGCCGAACGCCCGCAAATCCAAATTTGTATGTAACGAAGAAATGCGAGTTTCTCTAAAGCTGTGACCTAGTTTAATGTCTGTAATTTTACTGCAACGTTTAAGTAAACTTCTCATACCCCTATTTTCTGATAATTTTAGCTTCAGTATATTCGGAAATAGAGGGGTGGTGAATATATCTTTGCATTTCATTTTAAATGATTTCTCTGAAAATATAATATCTAAAACTAAAAGAAATGTATACTTGAGTTCGGCGTCGTTATGAAAGCTTTTACAGGATACCCCACATGATATACAAAGAAAGGATTTTTATTTTTAAGTAACTAAATTACTCTCCCCCCATACCACATTTCTCTAACTATATTTGTGAATGGTTAATAATCTATAAATATGTGGATCAATAGCCTTTATTACCTTTCAGTTAATTTGAACTTTCCACGTTCCATAGTTTACGAGTAAAATGGCTGTGACAGACGAATATACAAACACTGGAATGATCTTATGATGGTTCTGTTTTTAAGTATGGAACCATAAAAATGGTTAAAATTTGCATTTTAAATGGGGGAATTTGTAGACACCTCACTTAATTTCGAAATCACTTAAATATTCATAAATAAGGAATTTCAAAAGCCTTATTGAAAAGAAATGACATTAGTAACTAAAGCTTAAGCAACAAACACAAAATGCAGTTTGGAAAATAATAGTTAATGTCGATTACTCAAATGTTCTATAAACAATAACCATACACTAAAGAAAGTAGTAATATCCTTACTGTACAGCAAATCGATGTGACGTCACTTTCAATTCACACATTATCACACATGTCACAGTCACTTCATTGAACTAAAATGTCATATCATTTATTCGTCTTATTATTATTCTAAAGTTAAGATTTTGAGACTCGACTTAAATGTCACTATGACTGATCCTATATGGAGGTTAAAATGAAATGAATGTGCAATTATCGTGTGACCATAAATTGGAATCTCCATTATGAAGTTTTCATGACTGTTGTATTCTGATGAGTCATAAAATAATACCACAAAATGTCACATTGTAACTGGCAGGTGACCGGCATTAGGAAATCTTACTGTGAAATCCCCATGAGCATTACTGTGATAATCTGTTCCAATTGAGATCGTTTTTGTCACTTGGGTACTCGTCACAAAACATTTATCATGATAACATGGAAATGGAGTTTCCATTTGACAGTTATGTGAGAGTCCTAAGCTGGCTTCATTGTAAAGTCACCTGGTGAGTCGAAACAAGTTAACAGCCATTTGGCCTTCTTAGTGTAGTGACAAAATGATGGCAACTAGAGACTAATAATGAGACAAATGCAAGGTATAACACTTCATTTCACTATAATGACTGTGATGCTTGTGACCATTTGTGATGTTAAAGTGAGTCACGTAGAAGGAACGTACTATTGTGGTAATACTTACTTTCTACACCGGCCGTTTATGCTAATTTCATTTGGGTATTAGCAATTTGTGTTCAACTTTTGCGTTCAAAAGTTAGCATTTTGTGTCTGTTACTTAATTTATGGCACCTCTATATAGATAATTTAGATAACAGTAAATATAATACTTACTTTAATATTATCTCAAACATTTTACGATTTATATTTCAAGTAAGCTAATTAAATTTAAATTTTTAAATAAGAAATCCCACAAACCACAAAGAAAAAAATTAGGTCAGAAAAAAAAAATTTTAGATTAACTTTTGATTAAAATTTTATGCTATACGTAAGGCAGAGGGAAAAAAATCAAAAAACCATATGTAAATAAACATTTTTTTTTAGTTGATCTTTAAGGGAAGTTAGAATTTTTTTTTTTTTTTTTTTTTTTTTTAAGAAACGTTTTAGCTAATACTTCTCTTTAAAATAATGAACTGTACTTTTTAAAATTTCGATATATTTCGAATTAAAGTTGAATTATTTGACAAAAGTACATGTATAATTTAATTTTGCAGTTAATTTAAATGCAGTTATTGAAATTGAAAAAAAAATAATATTTTAATTGTAAGAATACATATATTATACGAAATTCAAAAAGTAATTATCTTAAATAAACCGTTTCTGTAATTCGGAAAAAATCAGATCTATACACACCCATTTAAAAAATAAAAATAGAAATATTATTTTGTTTGTCTTTAATAACTTATTTTATAAAACCAATCTTTATTTTTACCTTATTAAAAAGAACATTTTACAAATTTAATTAAAAATGGTTAAATATTAAAAAAGTAATTTAAAAAGAATTTTTTTTTAAGTTTTACATTCCTGAATAAAATTCAAAATGAGAAACTAAGTTCACAATTCATTATTCAATAACTTCTTTTTTGCTGCTTTTGTTATTTATAATAATAAAATACCGATAAAATATTAAAAATATTTATGAAAGAGATATTTATTAATTATAATCGAAATCAATTAACTTAATTTTACTCAAATATTGTTCTATCAATTATTATAGGGATTATACCTTCCTTTTCATAAATTTAATACGCATGATTAACGGTGTTCGGAAATTTTAAGCCCTCTTTCAAAAAAGGAAATGTTATAGAATTCATTATTAAATTCATATTTAATTCATTATTATATTCAATTTCCAATTTTCTTTTTTAAACTAGAAATGCTTTTATACTTTTTAAAACTGCTTTATTTGTATGTGTGTCTATTTTCATTTATTATTATTATTATTATTATTATTATTTGGCACTTTCTTTGCACAGGGGGGTCACGGCTAGAGAGGAAAAATGGATTTAGCGAGAAAAAAAATTGCAGCATATTTTTCTGTAACCTGTTCACTATTTCATATGGATAAATATATATTTTTTAATTTATAAAATTTATTTAAATATAGAAGCAATTTATCTATTTTTATATACAAACAGAATTAAATAACAGAAATGTACATGTGTATATATATATATATATATATGTATATATATATATAAACTTACCCTGAACTAGCACACCACCTCACAGAACAGGAAAAAAGAATATAACTGTCTTTAAAAAGATAAAATTATAAAATACAGAAGAACAAAACTAGGAAAAAGCAGGCTGCGGCCTCATCAGCAGTGGTTTATATTTCAAAAGCTGCCGAACATTCAAAAAATGTATATAAAATATGTATTAGTGGCGACGAGTTCCGGCCAGAACAGTGAGTTGCAAAATCAAATGTTAAACACTCGATGGCTACATATCACATGTTAGGACCCTATGCCTTATTATTAAATGAATGCATCACCTGGAACATAATAAAAGATGCAAAATCATGTTTGTTGAAAAAACCACACTCCTCCAACTCAGCCACGTTGCCACACCAAAAATATAAAACATAAAACAAACTAAACAAGGCGGAAACCATATTCCAAACCACCAATCCAAATTCGATCCAGGTCTGTTGCAGAACGACACAGCACATCATCATAAAACCGTCCTAAATGTGCTGTGATGATATGCTGTGAAGTTCGAATTCTATCAATATATGTTTTTTTAAACGCCAAGGATCATATAGAGGAAAAGTACATTTTTAATACTTTCCAATCTAATTGAAAAGTGCTTATGAATTCGCTTTGACTATATATTTGACGTTTGTATATCCGTCCGCGTTATAAATCGCGTAAATATACTCGGATTATCATGTATAGTCGTGGAAAAAAAATAGTAAGCACCCCTACTAACTCCTCAACAAATTATTGTAGAAGAAAGTTACTTGTACCAAACGATTCGAAATAAAGTCTACTTTTAAAAGATTTGTATAAAATTTGCTTAGGGGGGGGGGGAGGGGTATCTACATATTAAAACGAACCCAAACTTCATTTTTTTCAATGACAATACGCAATTTTAGCAAGATTTTCAAATCTTCGGTTCAAACTATGCCTAGACAACAAATTTCAAGTCATTTGAATGATATTTTTTGAATTACAAAGATTCAAAATTTAGTGCTTCTAATGTTAAATTACATTTTCATATTTTTATTAATATCGCCTGAATTTATACTCCTAATGTGCTAATTTTTTGTACAGTAATAATACTAAAATACCCAAACATAAATATCTTGAATTTGCAATTTTTAGAATTTTATGATATGAATTATGAATTATGAAATTAATACTCGAAAAGAAATATGAATTGTAACCTACAATTTTTTTTCATGGATTTAGATTTATTAAGTTCTGCTGTATGAAAATCCAAAATTTCATATTTTTCTCCCAAGTAGTTTTCAAATTATGCAAAATAACCGGCAAATTGATGGTCTATGATAGAAGTGACAAGATATTTTGACATTTCTTATGCTATTCTGTAATCTAGCAGTTTTCAATGACTTCTTCGAGAGGCGCTGAAGATGCCTTGATCAAGAAGGGGGCTCTCTCGGTCAACAATCGAGCACCAAACTTCAATTTGGATACAGCCGTAAAATACGCTCTTTTTAAAATAATTAATTTCTCGGAAACTTATCGTACGAATTGCATAAAAATTTGTTTTTAGGCTAATTAAAGGGCGTAGAGTTCATTTATCTTGTCAGAATTGCGTACTGCTGTTGAAAAACAAACAAACAAAGTAATGGTTCGTTTTAATATGTAGATGCCCCCCTAAGCAAATTTAAAATACATCATTTAAAAGTAGACTTTATTACCAATCGTGTGGTACCAATAATTTTCTTCTACGTTATGTTTTTGCAGAGTTTGTAAGGGGTGTTTTTTTTTTTTTCTGCCACTGTACACTAGGGTAGAACGAAAGTATAGGGCAAAATATTTTTTTCAGCAAATAATTTTTTAATAGCAATTAAAAGTTGTCTTTGTAATTTAACAATAAAACAACGAAGTTTTTTCTTTCTAAATTTATATCTTGAGGTGCCGCAAGAGCCTTAAAAATAAGGATTTTCTTACAAAAAGTCCAAATTTAACATAAAATTATAATTTTTTTCACTTTTTTATTTTCACATTTAAAAAATCAAATATTGTTTTTAACAGCAATCTATAGATGCTTCTTTACTATAACAACAATAATATTAAGTTGAATTGATGTAAATTTATGCATTACTTTTCTGAAAAAGTGAAATAAATGAGCTTTTTTTCAAAAAAAAAATCAAGATGTAATATCAGTTTGAATTTAACTGTTGTAATTACTCTTTTTTGCTTGCAAATAGTTGTTCAAACACAATTTTTTTAAATAATACAGTAGCGCTCAAAAATATTTTGACAAACATAATAATTCACTTAATTGAAAAGAATAATAAAATACAAAAAACAATTATTTATTTTATTTAACCATATTCAGTGTATTAATTTTAATAAATTAACAATAAATATTAATAATATTAATAAAATTATATATATGATATATATATATATATATATATCTGAATTTTGTTATGCTGTAACTCTCGAATTTTTGAACCGATTTGGATGCAATTTTTCATATGCATAGTAGATACTAATGTCTCGATCAAGTTCGTTGGCCAGTTTCATCCGCCATCTTCTTTCAAAATGGCGACCATAGGAATTTTTGAAATTTTAGAAATTTTAGTGGCAAGAACTTAACCACTGGAAGTTCGTTACAATTTTCAAGTTGTTTTCCAAAAACCCCGCCAAATTCCTTAGGACCCTTCGTTTTTTCCATCTAATTCACGAAACAGGTGACGCAAAGGCAATTCCTGTAAGTGTAATAAACAGCCACTGCAATGGCTTATTTAGATCTTTTTCTCTTAAAGCAACCACACCGTTGTTAACTCCAGTGTTTGTGGCTGTCCCATCATACCCAATAGTAGTTATAGTTGATATGTTCAAATGATTGTTACCATTAAAGTAGGCTGCCATGGTATTTTTTATAGCTTCACCTGTTCCAAAAGCAGGCGTTACATGTCCTACAACGAATGAATTGGGCTCTTTTACTAAAGGAATATGTTCTTCGATATTTTTGTAAAATTTGTTTACTTTTTTATCTTGCACAATTGTTTCATCTTTTCTTCCATCGAAAAACAAACGTATATTATCTCCAACTTGGTTAAGGCTTCTTACTATCTCTTTTGTTCGTTTCTTGTCTTTCTCTCTTCGAATTTTCATCGTATCAATTACCTTACTGTTGTTCTCCTCTGTAATCATTCCAACATTTTTAAGAACAACAGCACTTGTGATAGTCGCAGCAACTCTGTCTGAAACCCCCGAGAACCCCATTTCGGTCACAAGAACTTGCTACTGTTGGAAGTGCTACTCGCATTTGCTCGCTTGTAGTTGAATCCAAAAAAGAAGTAGAGGAATTTTTGGGATTGTATACTAAGGTTCCTTTAAATGTTTGCTCAGGGTCTGATTTAATGGCATCATTTTCAGCTTTTCTAGTAGCCTTAAGTACTAATTTCTGATTGTAGTTATACTTTAATTGTTGCTGTATTACCTGTTGCTTCATCTCTTCTCTTTGTGTTAAAATCTTGGAAATAACTTTAAAGACTCCACTTATACACATTTTTCTAACTTTTCTTTGGTCAAGTAAAAAAATCTTTCTCAAGTTTATATACTTTTTTTCTTTTTTCGCACTTACAGACAGAAAATTCTTTGCACTTACAGGTTGCTACATGAAAAAGACGTTTGCTTTCATTTAAAAATTTTACTGCAATCAAATCATATTTTTCTGCACCTTTTCTACCTTTTGATCTTAAAATACTTCTGTATTTATCGTGATAGGTTTTTCCCATTTCTAACATGCGAGTGCGAGATACTACAGGAATAGGTGCTGACGACCAAATAGATTCAACTTTCTTAACAAGTACATCAAGTATTCCACTCACCGTTCGTTCTTTTGATGTCTTGTCTGGTTTCAGCTCATGTCGAGTATAAAGATAATATTTCATACTCTCATAATAAGTTGAAAATCTTATATCTCTTAATTGTTTATGGTACCCAAAAATTGGGCATTCTAACTTTTGTCTGGTCTGAACTGGTCTTGACACTGCCATCACTCTAAAGATAAAGTATTAACTCATAAATTATTATACAAATATTCAAACTGACATATTCTTAAACAAAACAAAATCCAGTAAAGAACAGCAAAAAACATGTGTTACTCAAACGATTCGTTTGCCTGCACTGACTGACGACAGAAACATGTGACCAGAACATTGCTACAGTTACATGCTTCTCTTCCGCCTCCGCCGCCCTACACCAGGCAATAATATTCCGCCTGAATCAAGGTCACTTCAAAACAAGCACTGTTCTCCATTTGACTATTAATTTTCAGAACTAAAAAATGTTTTGCCGCGTTTTTAAGTTAAAAGTAAGGTCAATCGAAATGTTATTACGAAATACTGTTAAAATTTTTAAAAATGGAAATTAAAAGATGGAAGATTTAGTAGCATAAATATTAAAGGTATGCAGTATATAACTGTAAATACCTACTGTAAAGTAGTTAATGTATATTATTTAAAAATTAAAACCAGGCATTTAGTATATAATTTTTTTTTTTTTTTTTTTTTTTTTTTTTTTTACTAAACCAAATTTATTAAAATTCGTAAAATCTACTTAAAAATACATATATTCAAGTCTTTTGTGGCACCTCTAAATATACTATGTTTGTTAAAATATTTTAACACTGTCTTAACAAAGGCATTAGACAACTTTTTATCTCTATTACATATCGAAATTAAAAATTTAATTTTTTCTGTGTGGACAGTGATGATTGGTCACTTGCGATTTTAGACGTTTTGTTAAATATCTAGAAAAATACATGAGGAATTATCCTGAAACACCAGGTGTGTAAACAGAATAGCATAGGTCATTTATTTCGGCGAAGATTTCTTTCCCGAAACCCCATAGGGGGCCTTCAGAAAATTAAAAAAGAACGGATATTTTTTGGATAACTTCTGAAAACTAATGTAGCAAAAGCGTTCAAACAGTAGAACAAGATTGCGAGGCTAATTGTAATAAACTGTTTTGATTTTTATGAGGATAGCATGTATAATAGTAGAGAAATTAAGGTTTTTATAAAACAGTCCCAAATTTCGCGAAGATTTTTTCTTATAATTTGCAGAGTTCTTAATATAAAAAAATGTGCTTTTCAGATACGTACACAATAATATCTCTTGGAAGTTTATTAACATATAACATATTTAAATACAGTTTAAAAAAAAAACAGACATTGGAGGCTTCTGAAATATGCTTAAGATATTTCCATAATAATAATAAAAAAAAAACATGATTTTTTTTTTTTTTTTTTTTTAACAAAAGGATCTAAATCCGAATTAAATAATATTTTTAGCTATTTCTAAAATAAAAAAAAAAAAACTGCTTTCTAAGTATTGGTAAAATATTAATAGTAATGTAAAAAATGTATTCAAACTGAAACTTTACATTCTATTTTGAGTTATAAAAAAAAGTCAGAAAAATAAACAGAAATTACATCAGAAAAAAACATTTTGAATTATTTGAATAAAAGGTTAAAAATCTAAGTTTTATTTTCATTTACAAAAAGAATATTTTAAAAATGTAATTAAAAAATTAAAAAAGTAATTTAAAACGGAAGCCATTTCTTTTAAAGTTTCACAGATGAGACGAAAAAAAAATAAATACGTTCACAATTACCTAATGTGTAATTTTATTTAGTTTTTGTTATTTATATTAATAAAATTCTGAAAAAAGAAATTCAAAATACCTTTGAAAATGATATTAATCAATTATAAATTTAAATGTATTTATTTTCACTCAAATATTCCTCTAACTATTATTTTATCGGTTATTTCTTTTCTTCCATAAATTTAATACAGAGTAACTCCAGGAGAGTCGCCTCATCTGGGATAGATGCCGCACCCCTTATATTTCTTGTAATGATTGACAGATGGCAGTGAGACGCGCAGTATAGGTGCGCAATACGATTACTTTAACCAGAGTATAGCGTGATCCCATTTCTATGTTTACTTCTAGCTGTGCAATCCTTATTTTGAGGAAATCGCATGATTTCATTATCAAAACTTTTAACCCTTTAACCGTCTGGCCCGGATTTTTCCGTTCCTAGAAATCATGTTAAAATGGCTGTAGACCAAAATATTTTAAACAGAATTTTATTTTTAACCTTATATAGAAAAAAGTGATATTAAAGATATTATAGCATCAAACTGAGATTTAAAAAATATATATCCTGGGATTTACAAGCATTCTTATAAAATTACTGCAAAACCCTCGGACGGTGAAAAGGTTTTAAGGTGTCTCTGGACTTTAAAAGCTTCCAAATTTCCGAAATGTAAATTTTTTTAGATGTTAAACTCCTATCTTTTCTGAACGTTTTGATATAATTATTTCTTTGAAATTCCTATTAGAAAAAAAGTTATGGTTTTTAGAATTATACGCGCTCAATAGCTCAAGCAGCGTTTCCGAAACTTTGAAGTCATTTCTCTTCAAATGACGTTTTCGGGCATAACGCGCAGGATATCTCTGAAACTTCTGAATATTTGTCAATGAAATTTTCAAAATATATGTTTCATGTTAGTCTGTATAAACTGAACCTAAAATTTCCTTTCTATTATTAAAAAATATATTTTTTAATGTGATTATAAGGTTGAAATTTTTAAATTTTTTTATTACCTAATTACAACTTTGTATTAAAAATATAAAAATGTTTTAAATACAAATTTATTTATGTTCAGGGTAATTACTATAATCTAAAGTATAAGTAGACACCAAAAGTTTCATTCTAGTTGCAAAATTTATTTTGTAATCCTGCGCATACGCTGTTATACCAATTTTCTGCTCGATAAATTTCTGATAGTTTGGAGCCCACTATAAATACTAATTCTGCACCTTTCAATTTTTTAAATACATGAAATGAAAGAACATACTTATATCTTTCATCCCAATAAAATTTGTGTTTTAAAATCACATACATTTTGAGATATTAAATGTTGAAAATGGTCTTTTTTTGCCTTTTTTTTTCAATTTTAAGAGTCCTGAGACCACTTAAACACTGAAATATTTTTTTTAGCGCTAATTACGAAATGCATGCATGATTTCGAAGTCAAAACTAACTGTAGAATCTGTATACAGTCTGTATGTATTTTTATGTCCTTTTCCATTGCGATGGCAGACAACTGTGAGAAGCGGCTTCTGTATACTGTACAAGATGGTATACATACCGCACTGCGATACGGTGTACATGCAGTCGTTTCTTTTGTACGAGATGACGCGATGAATAAAATTGAAATTTATCTATCCCGGTCTTATCTTTTTATGTTACTGAATTTTACATTAATGAAACATATTTGCTGGATTTAATTTGTTTTATTAAATTTTACATTTCTGCCCACGTCCCTTTTTGCCGAGATTCTGTAACGGAAGCCAGAATTAAAAGGAAAATAAATATAAATTGAAACCGGAAAGATTTAAAAGGGAAGTTTTTTTAATTAAAGACGCCGAAAAGTGGAATGGGTTGTTATCGGGACATTGAAGCTGCGGGACGATCGCAGAGGATTCCAGTTTATTATTAGTAATTATATAACCTATACAGGGTGCAAAAGAAAGTCCCTTTAACCTGAAAATACTTGCGAACGGAGAGAGCTACAGCTATGGAAGTGAAGTAATGGTATAGTAAAGTAACTACGCGCGATTTAATGCAAACGACGGCAGCGCCCCTAGGGGCGAAATTTGGAAGATAGTCATTGCAAATCGAAAACGAAAAGAGATAGAGCAAAATTTCCAGTTAGAAAGATTTAGAGCATCAATTAATTAGTACGAAAAGATATTTGGTATACATGGATAAGATAAATATTCGCCTGTATACCCAGAAATGTCCGAAATCGATGCACTCTCTTTTGTGTAAACGTTTGAATGGGATAGCGAGAGGTATGAAGAAATACGCACAATTTATGGTATAAATACGTGCTTCTCTCAATACATTTTGATAACATCACACAAAAAAAAACAAAAAAGACAAACTGTGTCACAGTGATAAAAAGTTAATATTCAGTATGTTCGAAAAGTTCGCCATTGCTCACGTTACACGTTTGTATTCGTGAGAGTAATTCTACATGCACATTTCTCAGCATGGAACGCCTATTGCAAGCCTCTTCAATACGACGACATAGATATAATCATTTCAAGGACGGTCTAGCCACCTAATTTTAATTCCAAAACTGACAAATGGCAATAGGAATACTTTAATAAATTTTGATTTTGTAATGAAAGCGAAAATTAACGGGTTTTTATTTGGTAAGAAATTCGTTTGAATATTCTGGTGTCAGTCAATTATTTCATCAATTTACGAACAGAATTCTTCTGCCCCTGAAAGGGTTAATCTAAAATTTTAAATGGATTGGAAATTAAATTTTTACAGGCATTACAGCACAGTACAATGTCACAATCTGAAATTGTGCACTGCTACATTTAATGAATGTGAATATGCAAAGTAGAATCGTCGCTCATCGATTTCGGACATTTTGTGGCATACACGCGACGATTTGTCTTATCCGTGTGAACCAAATGTCGTTTCGTACTAATTAATTGATTCTCTAAAACTTTTTAATTGGAAATTTCGCTCTATTTCTTTTTTTGTTTACGATTTTCAATAGCTATCTTCCAAATTTCGCAACTAGGGGTGCTACTGTCGTTTGCATTAGGTCGGGCCTAGTCGCTTTACTATACTGTTACCTCACTTGCATAGCTGTAGCTCTCTCCGTTCGCAAGTATTTTCGGGTTAAAGGGAGCTTCCTTTGCATCCTGTATATATCCCAATATTAGTAAATATTAATGTTAATATGAAAATACTTATACGAAAATATTTTAAAAGTATGATGGTATTATTATAGGTTGCTATAGTATTTTTTCAATATATTCACATGATTGTATGATAACAAAATTTCAATATTTTCATTACTTGTACGAAACTATTTCAAAATTAACTCGAAATAAAACATGATTTTTTTCCGTTGTTATTTTTTTTATTTTCGTATTTATTCTTAAGGGACTACAGTTTTAAAGTAACATATTAAAAGTGAAATTAACTAAATAAAAACATAGTTTTTAAATATTGGAAAGCGAGCTTTCACCTTCGATATACTTCACTGATAAAAACACTAAAAAAGTTTTATATAGAAACTGACTATGTGTTTTGTCATCACCGAAGATTCTTTTCAAGATCAATGATAATTTTACACAGTTGCATGAGCTATAATGTAATGTTTGTAATAAATAACTTCGCCATTCACGTTTTTCACATTCTCTCTGAGATTAAACGCTTTTCTACTGCTACTTTAAAATTTATTTCCATGCACGAAAACATGATTATGGGTTGAGTTCCTCCGTGGTTACAAATACGTAAATAAACATCAAAATAATAATAATAATAATAATAATAATAATAATAATAATAATAACGTGAGTAATCTGAGAGCGAACGTGAAAAACGTGAATGATGGCGTTTGGAATCATTGCATTATAGAACGTGCAAGTATCGAAAATTCTCAGTTTTCTTAAAAAAGACGATGAAACATGATGGCAGTTTGCATATATTAGTTTTTCGCTGTTTTTAAGATTTTCGTTTAACACTTTTCCGCAGTTAATAAAGAATATTATCTCTGGGCGTTCGGATTTTTTTTTTCACCATCGGGTAATATCTTTTTGAAATAACATTTATTATTCACCGACTTTTGCGCTTGAACTCATTTATGCCTGAATTTTTGTTTTCAAAATTTGTTCATAAAATCACTTTAAAATGTTGCAAAATGAAGTGAAAAATAGCTAAAAATTTACTCTAAAGTTATTTTGTATTTATATGATAAAATATAAGCATACTAAATACAGGAATATGCCTAATATTCGTAATAAAATAATATGCATAATTATATATTTTGTTTAAATTTACATAAAATAAACTTTTAAGTTGTATATTATATACTGTAACTAGCCGCCTTCGCCCGCTACGCTGGTCGTTTTTTCTAAAGAAATCTTGAATGAAACAAAATATATCTGTGAATTTGATCATGTGTTTTAAAGCAATATAGACATTTACCTGGTGTATCCAACCGAATTGCTGAAAGCAATATGAATGTCATTACGCTATTATATCTTTTATTCAGTCATACAAAATTTAGACTGTTAAGGACCAATTTCTTTAGTTGATCTGTTACTGTCGGATTCGGTAAAGAACAATATGTAATATACTAAAAGCGTTCATGGAAAATTATCAATGCAAGTCTCATCAGAATATGTTAATTGGATTTATTGAAAAGGCTGATCGTTCATAATAATTGGGTTCGCCTGATTCTAGAACTTTCATCTAGAATTCTACAATCAAGCAACCTAACAACCAAGCAACAGCAATTGATATGTACTTTATACTAAAACATTCACTGAAAAATTAACTAACCGATCAAGTTGCATCGAAATCCACTTAGCAGAATCTTTTAAACTGGAAAATATACCGAAACATTCCCTAAAAATGATCTAATTAATAGTTTAAATCCCATAAAAATTCATTCAGTGGAACCTTTAAAAAAAGCAAATCTTTCAAAATTGGATTCATCTGATTTAGAACTTTCATCATAATTATTTAACTAAGCAACGTAGAACGTTATGTTTTATACTAACATCTTTTCTGAAAAATTATCTAACTAACAATGTAAGTCCCGTCAAAATCTATTCAGCAGAACTCAAGGTACAAGCGGCCGGAATGAAATTTCTCTTTGCATTATATATATATTGAGATAGTTAAATATAACTTTCATATAATTCTGTTAACCTGATTATAGAACTCTCTGGGAGGTAGGGGTAGGTATATACTGCATCACTTCTAATTTTTTTAAGGAACTAAGCTCAACTTCCATAACTATAGCATATATACTCTCTAGTACACCCTATCTCTGTAGCATATATCTTCCAATTTTCTTTACTGTACCCCTGAGAACTTTTTCCGCATAGCTCCGTAACTAAACAACACAGAATGATATGATAAATATTGAAAAAATCCCTGAAATATTATCTAACTTACTGTGCATTTAATTAGTTGACTTGAAATCTTTCATAATCGAGTTCACCTAATTTTAGAACTCCCGTAGCAACTTAGAATCATGGTTTTTACATTAAACCATTTATAAACCAAATTTACTATTTAACAGTGTAAGTTCTACAAAATTCTGTTCAGTAGAATCTGAGTTATAGTCATATTTACAATATTTATTGCTCATTAAACCTTTTTTCTTTACATTTGAAATAAAATCAGTAACTGTTTTAGTATTTCCCTGTTATGCCAACACCATTGTCACAAAGCGTAATAGTTGGTACAAAAATGAAATGATACATTTGAAAAAAAAATAATAAATTTGTTGATAAAAAAAAATTAGCATTTAAAAAATATAACTTTTGAAAGTTACAGACTTTGACCTACCATTTTTTTAAATCAATAAAAATAATGGTACTACTTGGTTATCCCGTCGACCAAAAATCTATTCCCAAACTATAAGATTAATCTTTAACTGATGTCACGCGGTCTCCCAGACCCCGCGACTCCCAGCTGTAAACACATTTACAGCTTTTTACTTTTCTGTACTGAAGTTAAATAATATGAATAAAATACTTTTCTCATGCAATTTAATTCACATGCTCCTAAGAGAAGTACAACGATATTGTTAGGACAAAATTTAAGTAAATTCAACCATTTGAGTTATTAACCATTTGGAAAAATGTTTATTGTTCTCGTCAGGGTAGGAAATCAAAAGCATATCTGAAGGTTTTTATTGGTTTAATCCGCATTTTATTCGTTTTCTGATTGGTCTATACAGTAATCTGTATTTCCCTTTACTTTCAACAGAGATGGATACCTTCTGTTGCCACTATGACAAAAAAGTAATAAAAACTACAAAAAAAAATAATAACTCAGAAACAAATTGAGATACAGCTTTCAAACAAATTGCATTTAAAAGTACGTTTTTTTCTCTATCCGACGGTGTAAAAAGTAATATTGTGGGATGTTTAGAAGTTTAAAAATGAAATTTCATTTAAAATTGGTAGTCAGATTTCTCCGAAACCTGACGATGGAAAATCCTTTTCCCGAACAGCCAATGAAATGCTTCGATAATACGTAAGTTTCAGGTGGATAATAACTAATGAAAATGAAAGAAAATGAATAACAATTTCTGCCAAAGAGTTAATTTTAATTTGTAAGATTTTCATGTGCAAAAGAAAAATGGAATAAGCCAATTGAAAAAAAAAAAAAAAAAAAAAAAAAAAAAGATAAATAGGAAAGGAATGAATACATATAAATATTTGACACCAAATACGAGTCGCAGGCGATTTTTGTCGCTTGTAATTTTTACATGTAATAACACTATTAATGTTTAATTCATGGCGTACGTAATGTATGATCAACTCCGTGCAATTTTTTATGTCTTAAATTTTAGTCTTTGAAAAAATCATTTCCCAAATGGTCGTTGTAATTTGTTAAATTGCTCTTTTTTTTTTATTATTCATTTTATTCGAGGGGTCTGAGAGACCGGATCACACCAGTTGTGTGACAAATTTTAGTCACATCAGTTAAAGGTTTAATACCAATAATGGTTAATCGTAAATATCACATTCATTTGACTTTAAGCAAGTTACACGTATTTACGTCATCAGGTGATTTTTATTTTGACGTTTTAAATGTATTTTTATTAATGTTATACTAATTTATTTGTTCTTTCGTTATTTAAAATAAAAATTGTCAATTTGTATAATTTGGCGAGTGGCTTGGCGATTATATAATTTGGCAAAATTGGTCGACGGCTACCAAAATAAATACTTAAAATATAAGAATAAATAAATATTTTGCAAGTAATAAAATATAGTCAATTTAAACTGCAGTCTTGAAATTGTAAATGTCTTTTACTACTGAAGCATGGCGTAAGTAATACGTAAAATATGTCTCACATTGCAGTAAACATTTCATTCTTTCAATGAAGACATTCAAGGTTTTTTGAACAAAACATTTTTATATGTATAATTCCTAACTTCCGAAATAATTTTATTGTAGGTTCCTCATCATCAGATAACTGCGAAATGGTAAAATCTATATCAGTATCAGTAATAAATATTTTCTATTAAAAAAATAACAAATTAAAAAGTTTTGCGAGATTATGGTGGAATAAAATAAATTCCATCATTAAAAATTCCTGCATAAAAATATTTACGTTCAATAATTAGAAAATGTTGATGTGTGGCACGGTTTGCAATAAAAATCGTTTGCACGATTAGGGTTGAAATAAATGGCGCGATACCATACATTTTGGCATGGTATCGCGACGAAAATTAGAAGGAAAAAGTACCACAGTTTTTTTTTTTTTTTTTTTTTTTTTTTTTTTTTTTTCAGTTTTTGAGGCGTTTGAACTTTTTTTCTAATTGACGAAGTTGTTTTTATTTAACCAAAAGGATTGGTTAAAAAATGATTCAATTTGAATTTTTCCCCTGCTATAGTAATAGAACGAAAAGAATGAGTTTTTAGAAATTATCACTTGAAAAATTCAGTTTTGGCGCCAAAGATAGTAAAAATTAGAAAAATATGAAATATCTCTCGAACTATTGGACTTAAAAGAATTTAGTTAGTACCATTCGATTCAGCATACAAAAATACACCAAAATATGTTATCAGTTGAAAAATAACTATAAAATCAGATTTTTAAGGAATTTTTTTAAAGTACGTTCTCTTTTTTACCCCCCTTAGGGGTGGAATTTTGGAAAATCCTTTCTTAGCGGCACTCTATATCATAAGAAGTATTTTTACCCCAATTTTCAAGATTTTAGGTTCAGTAGTTTTGGCTGCGCGTTGATTAATACAAAATCCAGACTTTCTTTTATATATATAGATTAGTATTTTTATGATTTACTAAAAAAGTATATTTATTACTTTACACAGACTAATAACCTTATAAGTATTAGCAATAATAAACTATGAATAATCGTATCTGAGTCTTAAAAGCAATTTGTTTCATAATCATCTTGAAAAGTACTTTACATAATAACTGTCCCCTAAATGGCTAATAATAATATTTACCCATTCGTGCCTAGCGCCCTGTATTTTATACGTTACAAAAATCCATAAAATTAGCCTTAAACATATAATTTTACAATAAAAAAAATACGTATTTCAAAGAAGTCTAAAAGCTAAGATTATGACTTATTTATTTGGATCCTTCGTAGAAAAAACACAAATAAACTGACTTTTTACATTTCAACTTCTTGAAAAATGAAAAATGTACAAACTCCGAAAAAAGCCTCTATTTTAAGCAAATAAATATCCATCTTATGCTGTAATCTTTCGGTAACTGATAAAGACATTTTTAGATAATTATTTCATAAAATTTTCATTCTATAAAGAAGAAAACAATTATACAAATTTATTAAAATTCGAAGTGTCACAAAAATGGGACGATAGACATGGGTTAATATTTACCTCTAAAATTTATCTAAAGTAGAACACCACAAATTAATTTTTTAACTAAAAAATAAATCTTGAAACAAAATTTATTAGATAGATTTTTCGCCCTGCTTTTACATTTATTTTAGCTCTTCGGCGTAAATTTAATAATAAATTAAAAGACATTTTTTTTTTGAAAAACTCACTATAAAATTGTTGAAAATTATTCGGAAAAGTAACACTTTTATATTGTCCTTAAAATATTTCTTTCCTCTCAATTTTACCCATGATATTACCGTAGGAAATTCATTAACTTTGAAAATATGTAAATAAAAGGAAAAAGAAAAAAAAATCGATACTGGAATTTCCAAATAAGTTGAATATAGATTTTAAAATTAACTTCGAAAAAAAAAAAAGAAAACATGACATGATTTCCAGCAGTTATTATTTTAATTTTCAAACTATATACGATAGATTTAAAATGTTTTATTGAAAAAGGAAATTAACTGTAAAATTTTATTTAATTTCGATATCGGTAAATGTATTATTCGTTTCGCCTTCGATTGTTTATGTTTATTATATATTTAAAAAGGAAATTTTCTTATTCATTGTACTTTGAGAGTAAACATATGAACCGGGAAGCATCTTCTTTTAACGGAAGAACACAAATTCCGTTCTTCCAATAATTTTTTAAGTGGAAACGTATTCCTGCTACATAACCATACTATTTGACAAGCGTTTGGATAGTGTAGTTCAGAAGAGATGTTAAAATCTAAGCTACATTTGTTCTCGAGCTAAACAATGTTCATTCTAAGTTGCAAAGCCTACTCTGTTAAGACAATTTGTTGAATTTTTTATTATTTTTAAAAATGCATGCGCTTTTGTTGGACACATGATAGTAATTCTTTAAGCGTAAGTAATGTATTTAGTTTATTTACCACAGAATTGACTTTTTAATTGCAAAATAAATCAAAGAAGAAAAATTAGTGAATGTATATTTTTATTTTCATCTTAGCTCTTCGACTTAAATAGATAAAGATATTTAAACAATATAACAAAGAATAAAAACTGGAGTATATACCGGGTTTCCCAAAAATGACTGATGAATTTTAAAATTGAATAACTTTCAAACGGTGACAGATATCTAAATAAATTTTGTAGGAGGGTTATGTAAGATGTCAGGAATTTTTATGATGCGATTTCCAGTTTTAGTTACAAATACCAGCGATAGATGGCGTTGCAAGCAATAGGCGCTGTATTCCAGGCTCGAATTTTCGGTCTCTTTCTTTTCCCATGCGAAAAAAAGGTGATTAAAATGTTTTGAATGGATCCCGAAGTACCAAAAAATCCGGTCTGGAATTAGAGCCTATTTCTCGCAGCACCGTCTATAGTTTGAATTTCGAACCAAAATCAAGAATCACAGTACGAAAACTCCTGACAGCATACATAACCCTCCTACAAGAATTTTTTAAATATCTGTCACAGTTTGCAAGTTGTTGAATTTTAAAATCCATCATCATTTTTGTGACACTCGGTACTTATACAACAGAACAAAAGATAAAATCTCCTAAAGATATATTAATATACTATAAAATTAACTCAAGGGTTTCATGAAAGGTTAAAATTTTATGTTCTCGCTAAAATATTGTTTTTCTCTTAATTTTATTAAAATGCCCTCTCCTCTTAATATGATCGCTTAGAAATTCATATTATATATTTAACAAAAGGGAGGGAGAAAGTGGATAACAGTGAATGGACAAGCATGTTCTTTCGTGAGATCGAACTTTTGTTCTTGAAATACATTTTCAGTTCCAAAACAAATCAAGGAAAAAAACATCCTGGATAGATATTCGCATGCTTCTACTTTCATAATATGCCTTCATTAACTTAGTGTAATCTGGATGGAGACGTCTTATGAAACTTAGTTGAAAAAATTGGGGAAAATAATTAAAAGAGGCATGACTTGATTTTTTTTTCCAGGTATTAATTTTATCTTTTTAATCTTTCGAAACGACAGTTTACTTTATTTATATATTGGAAAATGCATTATGAGTTTCAAGTTGATGTTATTTTTTTTAAAGAAGCTTTGTAATTAATCGAATTATTAGCTTTTGATATTTTATACTAATGTGTAAAATTTGCATAAAGACGAGTATGGTTTGTTGTTGTTATTGTTATGATTTTTTTTAAAAATAACAAACTTAAGGTGTTTTTTAAAAGTAGTTTTATAAAAGAATATATAAACTTATATTCAATGTAAATATATCACGTTTTATCTCCCATTTGATGGTATTCTTTTTTTTTTTTTTTCATGAATGCCTTAGAGACAGCAAATAATGTATCAGCAAGGTATTCCGATAGAAATGTTTTGAGGATATAAAATAAAAATTATTTTTATTTCAATGCTTCAAGTTTATGATGTTGAAAATGAGAAGATGCTCTTTTTTTTTCTTTTTTGTTTAACATAAATGTTTGAACATTGATTAAGTCAAAAGAACGCGCAAATAATATAAATATATGTATATATATAAAATCAACATGTCGAGGTCGCAATTCATTGCTGTGATTGTACAGTTGTACAGTTTGATTCATAAAAACGACAATCTCGCCCATACGCCCAGGTCATTATGAATTAAAAAAATGTATAAGATGGTAAAAAAAAGACCTCATTTACAGTAAGTATGCTTTTTGGCAAAATGGATCTTCTACAGTTTTGCTTGAGGGCTCCTTTTATAAAATTCAGATTGTTTGATTGGCACCACTTTTTTTTAAATGGTGAAATTCGTTTTATTTAATGACATATTAATTAAGGCGCATACAAGGGGAATTTTAAAATTTAAAAAAAGTGGTGGTATTCAAGAAATCTGTTTTTTTTTTTAAAGTAGCCTACTGGCAACAATGGTCTTCTACATATTAAACATTGAGCCATCTTTTTTTTTTTCCAGAAGAAACACTCATTTTGATACTTCTGTTCATGGGTCAAATTAGCTCAAAAATTAATATAGTTTACACGATTTTCTTTAATTTTCGAAACAAATCCGCCATTTGAATGATTTTTTTTTCTATTTATTATATTTCATTGAAATTTGCCTTTATTTAGACTTCCTTCAAATACGAAAATTTCAGCTTAATTTCCCTATTTCCCTCCAAAATTCAGCAAATTCGGTAGACTAACGTAAAAATTACCCGACCTTTTCCAATCTAAAACTGCAATTTTGTCAATTAACAGCGACACTCTAGCAACTGTGCTGCTTAGTATATTATCGTGTTAGAAATGGAATTTATACATATCCCATTTTCCACTCCAAACAAGAAAAATTCGTAAAATGAAGCTCAAAATTTCCTGTAATTCTCCAGTCAAAAAACGAAAATTTCTTAAACTAGCAACAATTTTCTTCTAATATGAGTACCTTCCTTCCTACACTTTTACATTTTGCGGCGATAATATTTTAAGAGAATAGAGACAGAACTGACAGAAGTTTCAGTATGTAGCGTGAGAAACTTAATTTTATATCTTCACATAAAATCACATGATTCAAATGTTTCTTTTTTAATAAACGGGACTCTTAACTATGCTGTCAGTGATCTGACTAGCAAGACTTAATTTCTAACAAAAGACGTACCCGAGCTCTAATTTTCTGCAGTAATAAGAATCGTATTGTATAATCCCACTCCGCGTCCCCTCCAATCGCGTATTTATATTTCCTACATTATTTGCAAAAAGTTTAACAAAATAAAGTGAATTTGGCTTTATATGCGCATATATATTTTATAATTTTCAAATCTCTCTATCTTATACGGTAATTCCGGTTGCCTGGAAAACAATATCGTTAAACTCATAGTGAAGTGTATGAAGAAGATGAATGTACCATGAAGTTGGCGCATAGATGTACGAACATGAAGTAAAGGAAACTAGAGCAAGAGCTTCGCCTATTTAATTGAATAGCTTACTCTTTATATACGATGGTCATTCCTCATTAAAGATGATTGGCAGTCCAGTGGCTTATGATAAAAGACAATCGAAATGAAAATTGGGATTTCTCCAGGAGACAAGTACCGAAAGCAATACTGTTCACAGGATTTTATTCAATAAGATAGGGCAGCAGTTCTCACAACTCACGATGCAATTTCATTAATAACTTCGATGTATCGAATTTCGATCTATCGACAATAGTAATCATTTGATTACACCAAAAATGTCAAATCAAATGAGTAAAACCTTTAGAGGGTAAAATCTATAGAACGAACTTCATTTTCTCAGACACATAGCCAGGGGGCAGTTTACAATTAAAAAAACTCAGCAAATCTGCTGGAGAATCGTGTGTAACTGATTTTTACTCTCCAAGCGTAGGAATACAATTTTGACGTAGTACGCGCTCTAAACCAAATAAGATGCAAAGAAATCACGCCATCAAAAGAGTACTGACAGAGCTGGTGGATAGATAATAAAGCAAAAAGGAACCCCGGAAAAAAGCGCGGTAAAGAAACTCGGCTGGAATGGAAATAAAAATGGCTACCAAGGAATATTCTAAAATGCGAAAGATCGGAAATGGAACATTTAATTTAAGGATACCAAAAGCGTAATGATTAAGTGAATTAGACAAGTGAGACATTAAATTAAAGGGAATTTAACAGAACTAAAGATAAGGATTATTTAAGAATAAGAATTTAATGAATAGAGATAAGTAATTTAGAATAGTACAGGGAAATCGCGGAGATAGATCTAATATTGTAACATACACAGTAAACTCTCTGTAAGGCGGACTCTGTGTAAGACGGAAATCTGTGTAACTCGCAATGATTTTCATGTCCCTATGAATACATAGACATAGAGTAAAATTTGTGTAAGGCGGAATAATGTCTACTTAAGTACATGTAAGTAAATTTTCTCGGTGCCGATCGATTCCGCCTTAGACAGAGTTTACTGTACACAATAGAATTTCTTTTTAACGAATGTCCTTTTAACGAACTTTTCAGTATAACGAATTATCTTTGGATTGTTAGTAAACAAACCTATTATCCTAATTCATCATAATAATATTCACTTTAACGAATTTTTCAGTAGCGCGGAATTAATCCTGAGAAATTAGTCGTAACAAGCTGTGTATATAAATTTACTGTATATATAAATATACAATAAAATCTAACAAATAACCAGAGCAGAAACATTAAAATCATGAGTGGGGAAAATTAGTGGTTTCGGGAAATTCCTACTCGCCAAGGACTTCTTTGTAATAACGAAAAATAACTAACAGCGCTGTTCTGTGTGTGCAGTATTTATAAGTGCCGGTGGTTTCCGACTAATATAGGGTGCCAAAAGACCATCAAGTTCCAACAGCACATGAAATTAATGCGGAAGTGAAGTGTCGTGACACAACAAATCCAACCACAAAGTTGAGATGTATGTAATATGTAGAACATAATTATTGGGGCGTTTACAACATCCAATGCCAATGTGGTTTGTCCTACATTGGACAAACTAAACGAAAACTCCTTTACACTGTCAATGAACACAGAAACTATGTTAAGAAAAAAGAATTGCAGAGATCCTCTATCGCCTCTCATTGCGGGGTGGGGGGGAGGGACATAATTTTAATTTTGACTCAGCTACCATTATCAAGAAATGCATTACTTCTCTGGATTTAGACTTTTTTGAGGCTGTTCATATCCATAAATTTAAAAACTCATTGGTTAATGATTTGTCTAGTACACCATACATCTCAACTTTCTGGGTGGATTTGTTGTGTCACGACACTTCACTTCCGCATTAAATTCATTGGCTGTTGGAACTTGATGGTCTTTTGGTATTATGTTTTGACATTTGGGTTTTCACCGTACATGTGGTTCGGGGGATATTGTAATATAGGGTGATCCATCTGTTGGTTATTTTTTGAACTATGAATATTTCACAGGTTATTTTTGTCAGCTGTCATTTGTCATGCATGTATCAACTGTCAAATGTATGTCATTTGTAATTATGGTTTCGTTGACAATACAACTACGGTGCAACGGTACACACTGCTCCACAAACCATCAACTTATTGAACGAGAAATTTCCAAATTGCGTAATTTGTAAAATTTCTGATGTGGATTGGCCGCTATTATCGTGCGATTTAATCCCAATGGAGTATTTTCTTTGGAGTTTCTGAAAAGTAAAGTGTACGCCAATGCCCCGCGCACAATCCAATATCTCAAACGCAACATCCGGGCTGAAATTTTGGCCATGGAACCGTTCATTCTGGGAAAAGTCATTGAAATTTTGATGTTCGGATGATGGCATGTAAACTGAGCCGCGGTAGCCACGTGTACTATATTGTATTCCATATATAAATGGCAATAGACCCACCTTCCATGTCGATGTCGAATAAAGAATTTCGATCTTTACTCATAAAAAATGTATTTTCTTTCATAATAAAAAGAACCAAGGGATGGACCACCCTGTATTTAAATATTCACTGAAAACAAAGTTCTGAAGCTGCACTCCTTTGAACTTTTGTGCAAATTAAGAAAGACATGGAGCTAAAGTGTTGATCAACAAGTATATTTTACAAACACGAGCAAAAAGCAGCGAGTAAACATAACACGATCATGGTAGACACGGTCGCGGTTAATTCTGGTATTCCTAGTCATCATTCGAAAACCATTGAGTCTACACTTGAAAGTGCTAGACATAAGTATGCTCCTATAATAGGACACGTTACGACACATGTGTAAGCGCTTTGTCATAAAAGAAAGTAAAGGGTTGGAGAGGTTAGGGAGAGAAAAATAAAATTTAGTCATTTCTTTTTCAGAAGGACCAATCGCAGGGTTCCGGAGTACAGTCAGGGCCCGATTAACGTCTGAATCTAGGGGAAGCACAGTATCACTTCGGGGCCCCTTTCACCCAGGAAAAGTTTTCTAAAGTGTACATTCATGGCATTGGAATCTTTTCAATGAAAAAAATATACATTAATCTTAGAAGGAGCTTATCTGAGTTTAAATATTGCATCAAACAGCTTTTCTTTAATGTGCCCTGTATAAAATCTAAGTAGAACATATTTATGGTATATGTACATATCGCTCACCCGCAAGAAAAGTGACACATCTCGACAAAAGTAAATTTCACAGGAGAGGTAAAAGAAAATTTGCATGATTTTACTGCGACATGAAATTATAGCACTTAGATCTGCATGCAGGAGTAAAAACGTGCATAAAAGCGTAAAACCTTTAAGGGGGTAAGATACCTTTAAACCATCAAAATTTTCGAAATAAATTTAATGCATATTTTGATTCTGTAATCATTTCTGAACAATGTGCAAAAAACCGCATTAAAAAATTCCCATTGGTTTAATAATTATGGCAGTTTTATTAGGACTACATATTAATACTACTTAGGATAATTAAACTTTGCGTTGCGTTTATTCAAAACGATGAATTTTGATACTGCGAACAGTGTTACTAAAAAAACCATGCATGGCAATCAAAAGAAATTTTTACCACATATTCATTTCTGTATTATCTACAACTTAAAACACAGAAAAAGGTAAAATTTTATTTTATTTTCTGATTTTGTACTTTGAAAATATTTTTCAAAAAGTGAATTTTTTTAATTTTTTGTTAATTTTTTAATTTAGTGAATATTTTTTACAAATATTCTGGTTTTAGTATAAAGGAGAAAATACTATTATGTATTTATTTTCACCAAAATTTCCTCCTTTATGTGCACATTTTTAGATTTTATCATGCGCGCAAGATTTTTTTTTTCTTATTATCATATATTTTTAAACTTATCGTTTCAACATTTATTTATGAATTTACAAGTATATAAATATTTTTTAAATATAAATTTAAATATGAGCTTTATATTTAATTGAAGTTTGATTTTCATTTTTGACTTATTACACAAGTTTTGAAGCTTGGAACATAGTGATATTTTTTTACTTTTTCGATGTGTTCAAAGGTATCCTACCCCCTTAAAAATGAAGACTTCCGATCAGGTATGGAGGGTTGGGAAATTGGACCTCCCCACACAATCCACACCTCTTATGTGGTCAAAAATGGAGATATAGTGCAATAAAGTGATTTTCTGCATAGCTATACTTATGAAACTGTTTGTGTAGCAAGACGCTCCTATGACAGGCCTATTAGGGGAATAAAACGCAAAATGAATTTTTTCGAGATGTGTCACTTTTCTTTCGTTTGAGCGATATACAGTTGTTGTCTGCGGAGTGGAGATTTCTAACAGTACATTAAGATGTCATATAATCAGTTTACAGCCTATTAATCTCATTGCAATTACATGGTTAGTTAAGTTTCTTGAAATCGTGTGGATTTTCTTTTGGACTTGGCTAACTTTTCTCTCCGAAGAAATTATAAAAGCAGTGTAAAAAAAATATATATATAAATTTAATTAGCGAACCCGTTTTGTAGCCATTTTGGGCCCTTCTAAAATTTTAGAGGGGAAACTCGTGCTTTATTTGTCTTTTGGATAATCAAGCCCTGAGTACAGTATTTATGAGATACGGTGAATTCCGACCAATATTTAAATATTCACTAAAGTCAAAGAAGTATCGGAGCTGAGCTCTGGTGATCTGCGGTGCAAATTAAACACTGCTTACAGATCACTGTTTTTTGCAATGTTTACAGCATAACGCTTAATTTTTAGTTTAACTGTAGATACTAGTGGAATTTTGCTTCGTTCTGAGCGTTAAGTACTATTGCTGGAGACTTCTGAATATGTAAATAAAAATTCTAATAGTTCTGTAGGTAAATACTGCAGTAGAATCAGCATAAGATAAGTGAATCTAGCGTTTTATTCATCATTAGAACAAGCAGTCTCTGAGATCACTCGTAGTAGCCGTTCGACGCTTTCCGTATGAGTACAGTTAAACGTTAAATATTATTTAAGCATTTTATGGATTAAAAAACATTTAAATTCTAAAAATTATTACTAAATTCATTTTAAAAAATTATAAACCATGACCTACATTGATTTTTAAATAAAAAGAATCATCCTATTCAGAAAACATAAGCACTCTACAACGGAGTTTTAATGTTTCGGGTAGAACAAATTTGCCCGTTTTTCTAGCAACGTAGCCATAACGTATCGGAAAAATAACAAATGCTCGAGCAAAACCCGCAGTCTTCTTTTCTAGCAAATAATGTCAATGGGAATGGGCTGTAACGTGAATGGTGTTTCACTTGTTCAATATATACAAATAAAAAACGTTTGTGGTGCAGCTGCATCAATTGGTGAATTTAGGTTTTTACATTCTTACTCCCTTCTACCGTCAATAAAAGAAAGTACCTATTGTAATCGAAGCGTTTTTCGACTTCCAGTTTTCGACGGATGTAAGCGTTTTAAGGAGCAGAAATCCCAAAGCTCGTGTTTATACAAAATGTCTGTCTGTCCGCTTGTCGTCATTGTACCATCCAAAAAAGTATGAAGTTATGCATATAATTGAACCAATTTTTGGCGTATGTTTTTAGCTATAGCAAGCAGGTTCTCTTTGAATTTGGAAATATTCCACAGGTAATTAGTGCCGTAATAACGATTTATGGGCCATATTCATTATTGTACCATTGAAAAGTGTACGAAATTATGCTTAGAATTGAACTAAATGTCATATTTATGCTTTTGGCTATGGCCGGTAGGTCCTCCTTGAATTTCGAAATATTCTGCCAGGAGTGAGCACTGTAATAGCGAATTTTGTATAATTTTCTCAATTTTTCATAGTTCTGGTGTACATCGGCGGCTCGTGCAGCAACGGGAACTTCGCAGCCTTCTAAACCGGCTATTTCCAAACAGCTGATGTACAACAAAATAAAGAAAGACAATTGATTTTAATAAATAACATGGTGATATTTACTCGTTTTTACTCCGATTAATTGGCCGAAAGAAATTGAAGATAAAAATCGAAGCTGGTTATACTATTGAACAAATAATATTGAAGTATTAGTATTTGTAACTAGTTTTTGAAATAGTAATATGTATGAGATAGAAGAAAGTTTTAGGATTGGCATATCCAACTAGTTTAATTAATAAATGTCAAGCACATCATTTCAATTATTTGAATAACGAATTTTATCTCATTTATTACTGTAGAACACATTCCAGATATTTCTGATGAGAAAAACGTATTTCTGACTAACTCTGAATATAAAAGTAATACGTAATTATTATTTTTTTTTATCTTCCTTAAAAGAGATACGTTAATTAAAATTTCGCAATGCGAAGTTAATTAAAAACGCTTAAAGCACAATATTAAGTCAGTTGTCTGGTTTTTTATTTTTAAAAATATTTAGCTAAAAAATTATAATTTTTTTTATTAAAATAATTTTCAAATATAGTATAAGATATTAAACGAGTGACACATTTTTTAAATATAAAATTTCATTTTCTTAATTGAAAATATCTTAAAGTAGAATAATTAAACTATAACACTCTACAAGAAATGGAATAATTGCTTAAAAATATATAATTAAACTTTGTTGTTTACATCTATTTAATATTTATTAAAATACGTAATATATGTTTTTTTATCTGATATGCTAATTAAAATATTCGAGACGGAAATTAATTTAAAACGCCTAAAGTGCAATAAACTGTTTTTCTCAATTTCCTTTTTTTTTTTTTTTTTTTTTTTTTTTTTTATTGCGAGATTATTAAAAATAGGAAAATGCTTTGACATTTAACATTTGAAGTCCACCGAAGTGGAATGCTTTGGGGCCTATAGCTACTATGGCTGTCGCCTCAAATGATCCTTATTATACAGAAACAACAACAAGTCACAACAATTTTATTTTCAATTACATATATTATATTACAACAATGGGACATTCACAATTACATCCATGTCTTACTCGAAGACGGGCCCCCGCCGTGGCAGTAACTGTCGCTACCGACCACGCCACTGGGCGACCGGAAAATGCTTTAAATACAAATATATTTAGAATTAAACACAAACAATATCATTCTAGTTGCAAAATGTCTTTTGTAATCCTGCGCGTACGCTGTTAAACCATCTTCTCGACAAATGTGTAGTCCCCTGTAAATAATAAATATGCATCTTCAATTTTTTAAATACATGAAATGAAAGAACATACTTATATCTTTCTTTGTATTTTTAAATCATATACATTTTAAGGATTTTAAATGTTGAAAATTCTCTTTTTTTTCCTTTTTTTCAATTTTTAGAGTCCTGAGACCATTTAAAAGAATACTCGCACCAACTTGCACCCGGGATATATGCCTCATTTGTGATTCGGGACAAGACGTCCCATTTGTAATTATCAAATAACTTTGATGCGTGAGAATATTTTTTTTAAATGTTCAGGATTGTGAATTGAACACGTTCACGCCGGCGCGGTGGTTCACACTCGACTGTCTCAGAGTTGTCAAGTCTCCGGCTTTTTGCACAACTCTATTATTTTAGAGAAAATGTTGTTCCTTTAAATCGCCCAATTGTTCTAATTAAATAAAACAACATTTTCTGTTTAAAAATACTGGTATCCAACAAGCCGGAGACTTCGAAGCTCCAAGACAGTCGAGTGTGACCCACAGCGCCCGCGTGAACGTGTTAAAAAAATCTGCGTTTTTCTTTTGGTTGATCATGGCACTTCCGGGTAATACTCCATAACCAGTTGGGTTACGATGTTAGTAGTGATAAACTCTCTATTAAAGCAATTCATTTATTTTATTTCAGAAAGTTCGTTGAAAAGTTTGCAATTCCCTCACATTTTTAAGTGAAATATATTTAAGTGTTTTGCATTTAATAATAATAAAAAAAATTTTTACTGTCTAACCGCTTTGAAATTTTTATGAGTTTTAAATATAATATTACCTAAGCCCGTTAAAATATATTTTGTGCCAAAACTTTTGTATTTAGTTTTAAAAAGCAATGTTTTTCTTCTAACACTCTTTTTTTTTTTTTTTTTTTTTTTTTTTTTTACACACACACAAGAAACTTACTTTTTCTTTTTTTCCCTCCAAGCTCATTATTTTACCCCTAAATGTTATTATATCTAACGAAGAGAGGAACAACCTTGTTAATCACAGATTTTCATTATTTTGATATATATGTTGTAGGGTAGAGACTCCTTAGTGTCTGGTTCAACGGATTTTATCCAACGCTCCTTAGTTCTTGAAAAACCGGGGGGTCTAATAATAGTACACAACTTAAATACATTACAACAGCAATGATAGGTTGGTCGTAGCTCAGTTGTTACGGCGTCTGCGTGCCCGGGTTCGGTACCCGAACGCGCTACATTTGTTTTTCTCATTTTTTGTTTTATAAATATACTTGTAATTATAATTTAATAATTTCACTTACAAATTTTACTATCATACATTAACTATAATGTTAACAAACTTAAATTTATCATTTTTTATTTATAAACTATTATTTTTCATCTTTTAAAGAGGTTTAAAAAGAAATTGGATCTATTATTGAATAATAAAAATTCCAAAATCTTTTAGCTCAAATTTTAGCTCAATCTTCCTAGAATTGTTTGTTATTCATTTATTTACTAAAAAAATAGTTGTGTTATACTTAAGAATAATTGATTGTCAGTCAGATGAGTGTAACAAAAATAATAAGATGATCGCCTTCGCTTTCTAAATTTTTCATTGTTTTCTGATAGAAAAACAAACAAGGAGGGGGGAGGGGGTTACAATATCACCAGAATGACTTACGTGCATTTTAAAATAATTTAATGTGAAAGCATGAAATTTAAATAAATAACCATGAATATTAATTTAAATATTTAATTTGGCATAAAAAATTATTTATTTATATTTTTCATTTAGACTATTATTTTTATTTATGTTTTTCATTTAGACTATTATTTATATTTAAATAACAAAGAAAATCTGATTGTGACGGGTACATACTAAAATTATAAACGATAAAGCTAACATATGAGTTTTCCATTCTCTAAAAAAATTATATATTTTATGTATTATTTTCAAAATGTTATGTAAATAATACATCTATCTAAAGTCTATAATTTTATAATAATTATATAAATAAATATTGTATAAAATAACAAAATTACATTGATAAAAATAAATATTAAATTAAACATTACTAAAAATATTTAAGTAAAAATAATAAATAAACATTTATATGACTGATAAAACTAAAGTTTGGAGATGCATATATTTAAAGTCAAATTCCTTTAAATAATTTGAAAAGGAAGTGGCTAATTTTAGTCTGAATATTTTTTAATGTCTGAATAATTTTAATCTTTTTCGAGTAAAAAACATTTTGTATAGTCATTAAAAATAGGCATTAACAATGTTTGATTCTTCGTTGTATTACAAAAATTTAAAAACTACATAGATATATAAAAAAAATTAAGGTTACGAAACACTAAAAGGCATTTATAAAACTCATCCTTGAATAAAAATGCTTTCGTCTTTTGCTTGCAAGTTTTATTGGCAGATTTAAAACACACTGAGACTTTTATAACATATATGTATATATATATATATATATATATATATATATATATATATATTGGAGGGCAGGGGGAGGCGGAACGATAAAAATACAATTTCAAAATGTTATTAAAAATTATTAATTATTAGTATTATTTCAATAGTTACAACAGACGTTTTTAACTACGCAGTTTTATTGCATATATGTTAAATTTTTGTTTTATTAAGAAATCTCAATTTTGTTATGGTATAATAGCCAGAAAGCGTGGTTTACCCAGAAGTACTGTAAATGCTAATAGTGTGTTTATTAGAATATAAACTAGCCGAACTTTGCTCATGTAAACGCTTCCTTATTGCCAATTATTTTTATCAGTTTTTTCTAATTTTAAGTGAAAAACACAATTTTTACCCACCGTCCTAGGATGGGCATTTACGCTATTTTTATTAATAAATTAAGTCGATAAGAAATCGCTGGCATTTAATATAAATAATTTTTAAAAGAACGTGGAAAAAAGTACGTAAACAAAAAAATGGCCTATTTTAATCAAAATAAAAGAATGTATCAATCACCAATAGTAACACACTAATTTTATTACGATACCATTTTAAAGGAATATAATTTTTTAGAAATATGCTGCCTTTCTCATTAATAAAACGTAAGCAGATAAGCTACATCGAAATATGTGGAAGAAAAGAATAAAATTCTAGCGTGGAAGATATTTTTTTATTTTAGGAAGATTTATTTGCAACAGCTGTGAAAGAACACACACACACACTGAAAATTCTTAAGTAGTAAGAAAATTAAAGTTTCAATGGAACAAAATTAAGATACAATACAAACCTTTATTCAACTTTAGATGTTGAAGTGATGCAGCAAGCTCTCTTTCAAAAATATCAATTAATGATGTTTTAGAGTATTTTCCCATTGAATTCTACTATGAAGAAACTTAATTGTTATGCAACAAATAAGTTTATAAAAATCGTAAGAAATCTTCTTTTTTCCTTACTCACATGGAAATATTATAAATCTTTGGTTATGTTATTTTTAGTCTCTTTCTTTTCGTATCTTTAGCCTCTTTTTTATCCATGCATTATATATATATATATATGTAAAAGGGAATAGTAATTTATTTTAAATATCTTCTTCAAGAGTGTTACTTTAATGAAAATTTCGCAACACGAAATTAATTAAATGCGCTTAAAGCGCACAATGTTATGTTAAAAGTCTGTAGTATCATTTTGTAATTCATTTTGTGTTGTTCATCAAATTTAGCTTAAAAAATATGAGATATTTTAAATTAAAATAATTTTCAAATATTGAAGAAGAATTTTAACAGCTGATACATTTTTTTTAATAAGCTTACATTTTCTTTATTGTAAATACTACAAAGTGAAATTATTAAACTTAAAAATTCTACAATAATTGAAACAATATTTTTTTTTTCGCTGCTTTTTAGAAAATATTATTCACATTTATTCATGAATAAATTTAATATTTATTAAAATACGGCTGTATAATTTTTTTAAATTTTTTTTTATATTGATGTGCGAGTTAAACTTTTCCAGATTGAAAATAACTGCAATCACTTAAGGGGTCTCAGGACTCTTAAAATTGGAAAAAATGAAAAAAAAAACACAATTTTCAACATTTAATATCTCAAAATGTATTTGATATTAAGACACAATTTTAAATGGGAATGAAATATAAAAGTATTTTCTTTTATTTCAAATATTTGAAAAATTGCAAGATGCAGAATTAGCATTTGCAGGGGACTTCAAACTGTCAGACATTTGCCGAGCAGAAAATCGGCATAATAGCTTATGCACACGATTACAAAATAACTTTTGCAACTAGAATGAAAATTTTGGTGCCTGTTTGTACCTCAGATTATAATAATTACACTGAACCTAAATAAATTTGTATTTAAAGCATTTTTATATTTTTAATACAAAGTTGTATTTAGCTAATGCAAAATTTAGAAAATTTCAACAATATAAACCCCTAAAAAAATATTTTCTTTTTACAATAAAAAGGAAATTTTAGGTTCAGTTTATACAGACTAACATGAAACATATGTTTTGAAAATTGCATGAAAAAATATTCAGAAGTTTTTCAGATATCGTGCGCGGTATGCCCAAAAACGTTATTTGGAGAAAAATGACTTCAAAGTTTTGGAAACACCGCTTCAGCTATTGAGCGAGTACAACTCTAAATGCCACAACTTCTGTTCTAATGGGAATTTCAAGATAACAATTATATCAAAATGTTCAGAAAACATAGAAGTTTAACGTCTAAAAAAATTAAAATTTCGAAAATTTTATAGATTTAAGAGTCCTGAGACCCCTTAAAGTGAAAAAAAAATTGCTTTTCAGAGTTCCTTCATTGTGGATTCTTAAATAGTGCAGAAATGCAAATTCTCAAAACACTCGAATTATTAATTGTTCTTTAAGAAGAACTCGATTAGAGTCATACATCCGATCGGGTATCCCGAATTTTTGGAATTGGTTTCTCCCGATTTTTCAAACTAAATCCCTTACTGTATTTAAATTGAACAAATTACATATTTTAACAGCAATCAATGAAAAAAAGTAGATTTACATTATAGAAATTATTGCAGACTATCTTTTTATACACGCATGTCTAAAAATTAAGGGCGAGTCATTGGACGATTTCGATTTTACCCGTTATGTCGAAAACCTACTAAAATTCTTGGTAAATTCTTCTTGAACTTCTAGGATGTGCAGAACATGTTTTACTTCATATTTCCAGTGAAGATTTAGTCGGGAGGACAATTAGGGGACTAATAATAAATTTAATAATAAAATAATATTTCAGATGACCTGTGTAACAGAAAATGCTGAAAAGTGTATGTCAATGTGTTAAATGACTATTTGGGTGTTGTTAAACGTTTCTGTGCATTTATGTAAGTATAGCACTCACATTCGTGAAGTATGTAAAGTGTCTGTGAAAAATTCGAAAGTTTTTTATTTGTAGCATATAGAGTTTTGAAGCGAATTTAACAAAGACCAGACAAACCTGACAAAGAACAGTAAAAAGAGTGTACTGCGATTGAAACATGAATATATTAAATATTTGGCGAAATATGGGCATTTGTATGAAATAAGTTGTACTGAGCAGGCGTAGAAGGTTACAAATTTTTATTTCATAATTTGGTGGTCAGATATTTTGGGCAACTTCTATAAAAAGTCCAGTCACATATTGTGAAAACTCAGAATGATACACTGAGCGGATTTAAAAATTGTGGAAAATAACTTATACATTTTTTCATCCCTTATACATTCATACCCACATACAGTTTTTTCACTGAAGATGACCGAGTAAGTGTCGGTTGAAAACGTTTTGGATTTTAAATCACTTTAATGTGTTTTTAAAGGATTTTATTATACTTGACACACCTGTAAGCAATGTATTTACATTTATTTGTATCTTATGTATGTTAATTATTAATCAAGGTGAATTTTGCACTAAAATTTCAACTTTCTATTGAATTCCTTATAATAGAACTACTTTTACAAAACAACTCACTATATCGCCCTTATATTTCTGAATTTGCACGGTATTTGACTGGACTTTTTATATAAGTTACTCAAAATAGCTAACTACCAAATTATGAAATAAAAATTTTCGAATCTTTCACGCATATACTGTTAAAAGTTATTTTATACAAATGCCTATATCTCATCCAATATTCAATATATTCATGTTTTAATTGCTATATAGGGTAACTCTGGGAGAGTCGCCGCATCCGGGATAGATTACACACACCCTGCATTTCTTGTAATTATCGATAGATGGTCGTCAAATGCACAGTATATGTGCGCAATGAGATCGTTTTAACCAGTGTATAACGTGATTCCCATTTCGGTGTTCACTTGTACAAGTATAATCCTTATTTTGACGTAGGTGCATGATTTCACTGCCCAAATTTTTAAACACGTTATGTTTAAATATTTTTCATACACTAATTACTAAATGCATGCATGATTTCGAAGTCAAAACGAAGTGTAGCGTTTGTATACAGTACTGTGTGTATGGTTACGCTATCCCCCTTAGCAATAGCAGGTAACTGTGATGGCCAACGTCTGCACTATGCATAATGGGATACATGCCGCACTGCAATTCCAGTATTTTTGCCGCAGATTCTTTTGTACAAGATGATTAAGTGTTATTAACTTTTCCTTTTCTTTTTGCACAGACTAACCATGTTGGGCATGCTATCAAGTTTACTAAAACCAAAGGAGAAAAGGGGAAAAATAAAAAGGAAGGGTAAGAAAGATGCAACTCAAGATGATATTAATGAAAAATTGGATTACGCGTAACGCAAACGTTCTTTGCAAGGAATGTTTCGAAAACTATTCCAAAAAAGAGGAAATGTAATTGGCTTCAATGCATCATGTGTCAAATGTAGTTACATAAAGACTGTACATTTTCGACATTTTTTCTGTAGATTGTAGTTGAAAAAACAGGTCTCTTAACCCATTCGGGACCATAGGTGCATATAAGCACCTTCATAAAGAGCATACAAAATTTATTTCTGACACCAGTAAAAAAGAAAAGTAATATTTGCTTTCTTTAATTAGAGCATTTCATAATTATAAGTAAAGGTAACTTCTTTCAAAAAAGTGGTACGAACCGAATAAAATTTGTGTAAAAGGCACTGGTCCCGAAAGGGTTAAAAAATAAATTATGTAAACACAATTTTACTTTTTTCTGTTCTCTCTCTAACACATTGATGTTACGTTGTTGGTGAAATAACAATTAAAATTTAATGTTAAAAATAAATCTATAATTTTAATAGATTACTAATACAATTACTAATAACAATTACTAATTTGAATCTACTAATACGTTTCATTGTACTCATTTAGTTTCATTTTGTTAATACATCGTTAATTATAGTCCAGATATGAATATTTTTTTAAATATTTTTATTTATAATTTCATTTTATTCTTATTACAAGCCCGCCTTAATGTACTGGTCTCAGCCTCAATGTACGGATAACGCGCCGCGGTGTAATGTTTTAGAAAAAAAATTATTAAAAAATATTATTTATTTCTTTTGAATTTTTTAATCGTAGTACACGCGTTGTATATTTAACATTAAATAGCACAGCATTATTATTTTTTTTTATGTCCACCATGGGACTTTATACACAAATTCAAAAAAATGTGCGGCATAAATCCCGGAATTACTCTACTGTTTTTAATGTTCTTTGTCCGGTTTTCGGAAAGTAGTGTTAAATTTCGTTGAAAACTCTGTAAATTATAAAAAAAAGAACATTTAAATTTTTGAGACATGCTAACATATTCACAAATATGCATGCTATGCTTACACAAATCCACACAAACGTTGAACAGGACCCAAATAGTCATTTAACATAGTGACAAGCTATTTTCAGCGTTTTCTGTTACAAAGGTGATCAAAAGTGTTAATTTATTATTAAATTTATTATTATCCCCCTAATTTTCCTCCCGACTAAATCTTCTCTGATAAATATGAAGTCAAACATATAAAAGTTAAAGAAGAATTTGCGAAGAACTTTTATGTTGTAGGTTCGACATACCATTTAGGTATTCGACAAACCGTGAAAAATCGAAAGCGTAAGCTCACACACCATTAATTTTTGGACATGAGTGTTTTAAAATATGGATTACTTTTCTTCCACTTCGCGTTCGGTTAGGGATAGAAATTTAATTTAGGCATGGTTTTCTGTTTCGGTTCGGGTTGCACCTCATCCGAAGAGGACGCTAAGAAAGATAGAGATTATAAACAATATTAGCTAAATAAAACATGCAAAAGGAGTAAAAAGTTAAAGAAATCTTGATGTATTCCACACAATAGAATCCTTAAATCATAAATAAAACAGCAGATTTACAAATAATTTCATTTAAAAAAGACTGTTTAGTTCTATAAAAATCATATTATTTTATACATAAAACTTTAGAAGACATTAACCATAAACTCATGTATACATTAAAACAGTAATGGTTTAACATAGAAGATAAGTCTTTGTTGGAAAGACTTTTTTTGTAACAGCTGCGAAAAAAATTAAAAAATATCCAAATAAGAAATAAACTACTGCACTTTCCCAGGAACAAATGTGAGATATAACAAAAACTTTCTTTTAGGTAGATTTCGTAAAAAAATACTACCTATTGCAATCTCCCCTATGTTGGTATTGCTGAAAGATTTTTGCAGATCTATGCCGATCGTGACCCATAGAACCCAAAACCATTCCCAGTTCAAAACTTTATATATATATTTCTCTCTGTATATATAATGTCTTGGGCAGTGGTGTTACTTGAAAGCTGTTGCCGGTATTTTAAATAATTGACTCCGGACCTCACTTCCTCCAGTAAACTCTTTTTTATTTGGCACATTGGCAGTACAAGAGAGTCACGAGTCCGCGGAGGCCCCGAGATACCATATATATTTCTAGAACCACATAGTTGATCTATTAGAGGCACCTCAAATCTCTGAAAAAGTCTGCTCTCTTAGGCTGAGCACATGAGTTTTGTTATGAAGTTTGGAATATTTTCTAGCACAGGGCGAAAGTGTCAATTTGGGAGGAAACTTTAATTTAACTGGCTAAGACTATTTTTAATGATGTGTTTTCTATATTATTCAGGTCTTGTATCACCCAGATGTAATTCTAATTTAACTGTTATATATTATTTATTAGATAATCATAGTATGAACTGTCAAATCAGACAAAAGTTCATTATGATTTAACTCTTATAATGTAATCATCAATATTTTATTTTGACACTAATTTAACTTTGCACTTTAAACATATTTACTTTGATTTATTGATATGAAATTACTAGCTGTCATTCTGGATAAACTTGATTAAACTTTATTGTTTAACTGAGCATGAAACAATCAGTTTGTTTATGCTATAAACTGTGATGATGCTTACAAGATAATTTAATATGTTTTATGATGACTGCCTTATGTCAACAAAGAGTGATTTTCGTTTCCAACTCTGTTTCATAAATACCAATTCATAACTATCAATTAGTGTCAAAGATTTTTATGATGAAGAAAATCTTTTTATCCTTTCATATATATATAACTTTTTTATGGACAGAATAACTTCTGTAATTCTGCACAAATCTCTTCCAAACTCATACATAAAATTGAGGGGTAGAAAGTTTCGTTAATGGGCAAAATCGGACCAAGAGTGTGGAAATAGAGAAAGGTTTTGTGAAAACCGAAAAAAACCACATAACTTATTACGTTTTATACATATCAAATCAGTTTAAACTTGTTATTATTTCTAGGAAAACGGCCAAAAATTTACGTATCAGAGATTTTTGATAAAATTAAAAATGGTTTCAAGAGGCGCCAAAAATGAGGTTTTAGAGAGAAATAAATTCATAACTTCTTCAATTCTTAAAACATCAAATTCCCTCAAATTTCTTAAAAATGTTTTTAATATTACCTAAAACATTTATATTGACAAGCTTTTGATAGGACTAACTCTTACTGCAAAAAATAAATAATAATATATAAATAAATAAATAAAACGAAAAGAGGGAGGATGCGTTAAAGAAGAATAAAATTCATAACTTCGTCAATTCACAAGATATCCAATACGCTTAAATTTAATATATATCTTATCAATATTATCTACAACTTTCATACTTCGAAGTTTTTGATAGGATCAACTCTTACAGCAATATACATATACACACACACACATATATATATATACAAAAATAGGGGTAAACGAAAAAATCATCTTATTAAGGTTGTACTCAAATCTAAATGGCTTATTTTCTGACTCATTTTTAAATAAATTTTTGCTCTCAAACGCATCCAATTGGCAGGTTTCCTTATTCAGTAACTATGTAATGTGCTGTATTGGTCAATGTTTCTCTCTATTCTAAAAAAAAGTAACTACCGCTGTCACCGCCGCCGCCGCCGCCGGTTTTGAATTTTTTGTGACCGGAGGTCTTTCTTCGTTAATATTAAGAAAAATAATGCATACAAAAATATGAAAATCGGTAGTATTATACAGAAATGTTTGATAAACACGCTGATGCAGACAGTTTTCAGATCGAAGAATTATTTTAAGAGATATTTAATGCTAAAGTTGGACAAAATCGTTCCACTAAAAAAGTTTTATAGGAGCTAAAACTGTTCATAGGAATTTAATCATTTTTAGATAATTTTATGCGTTAGAATTAGCCGGAGTGCAGATTGCATTAATTTTTTTATTTTGACTAATTTTTTGAGGTTTTATTTCTATTTTAAATTCAAATTTTCAGCATTTCTAGAGATATTTTTAACAGATTTTAGAAAGTGATATTAATTTAAACTGTTGCCAACTGTATAAACAGCGGAAGCAATAATGTTTGCTTAAAAAAAAAAAAAAAATATTTATACGTGTAAATAAATTAAAAATTTATTTACACGTGACTATTATAAACAGAAAAAAACATTTGGAATTAGAATTAAATAATTATGTACAAAAAGCAGGAACTTATTAAAAATTATGTCATAAAAACTATAATTACACGTGAATTTTAAGAGAGAAAGGAATTTGTAAAGCAATAAATTTATTAACATGCGTTAGAAGGCTTAAATAGAAGAAATTACGTCATATTTACGTCACATTACAGTTATTACATAAAATGAACACAAAATAATATTGCAAAACGTTTTAAATTTAGAAATTGCGCTAGACATTTATTTGATATTTTAAGAGGATACTTTTCAACTATTTTTGTTAAGAAACGCAAATAATATTTAATTTCTAACACAAGTATTTTCACGTGAATATTAAAAAGAGAAAGAATAGTTTGGTCAAAATTACGTCAGATTAAAAACGATTAATTTAAAATGTCTCGTTTAAAAGAACTTTCTTTTCACTTTGTTAAAAAATACCAGGAGACAAAGACTCTGTTTACTTAATTCCTTTTATATTAGCTTATTTTGAAATGTTGTTACACGTGTCTACGTCATCAAGTTATTTTTATTTCGACGTTTTATTTGTATTTTTATTAATGTTGTACTAATTTATTTGTTTTTTCGTTATTTAAAATAAAAATTATGTCAATTTGTATAATTTGGCGAGTGGTTTGGCGATTTATATAATTTGGCGAAATGGGTCGACGGGATAATCAAGTAGTACCACAACGGATTTGGCGTTAAAATTCCCCAATCAAAGAGAAATGAATAGAAATATGCTTATAGAGAGATCGCCAGTGTTTTTTAAATTATAATTCAATCTTTCGAAATCTTTTTAAAGCCTATCAAATTAGCGTGCATTTAGAGTCTACGCTGTCTGGACGGGGGTTGGCGAGCGTAGCTCGTAGGGGGCCCAGCCCCCTAGTTGAAGAAAAAAAACAGAATCTATTTCAAAAAATGCTGTCAAAGTGGTCATTTTGTACCGAATTTACCGGCGAGATAGTGCTGAAAATGAAAAAAATGTTTCTACTGAGAAAATTATTGTAAATAAATTTTCTAATTAATTGAACGAAAAATAAAAACATAGGTCACTTATAAATCTCTTCAAAACATATGTCAGCAAGTTTCATGTTTTTACTTTTAAAAAGGAGTCTGAAAATATATCAGAAAATTATTGTTGAGCGGGGATTTTTTTTTAATTCCGCCTTAATATGAATGATTTTGACAAAACGAGCTCTTGCAGAAAAACGAAATTAAAAATTCGTCAAAAGTGGCCAGATAAAATCGTTAAACTGGGTTTATCTCTAAGCTTGGTTTATTTTTTGTTGATGAAATTAGTACTTAACTTTGAAATCTACCTCCGCCTATAGGCCAACCCGGCAGTGATTTTTCTTTTAGTTATTGAAGTGATACCGTACATGGAATTAGCGATGAAATAAAGCTCCTTTTTTAAAAATGCACTTCCAGGCATGTTAAAATAATTCTGTTGTTTTTAACCCGTTCCAACATTGTTGAAAAGTGTTTATGAATTCGGCTTGTCTGGCCGTTTGTCTGTGCTCTAACTCACGTAAATATAGCCCTATTGCCATGAAATGAATATATGTTATCGGGTATCACTATGGCATGTTTCGTATTGAAAATGAAGTGTGTAGCATTTGCGGTTCATTTACAGGACACCCAAAAGAATGTTATATTACTGTATTTTAGGGTTGAACTTAAGTATAGGGTAAAAAAAAAAACTTTTTTGTTTTAATGTGTAATAGTGAAAACTTTTTTCCTTTTTGGAGATGTAAACTTTTGGCTGAAAAGCTTTTTTAACCCCTTCGGCCATGATTTAATTTGGAAACAGATAAAAAATTAATTGAAGGTTAAATAAGCTTGAATAGACATAAATAACTATAATATGAGGTATTATATAATTTCGATAATTAATAAACTAATTAAAAAGTGTTCTAATAATAGGACACCAGGGCGTAAATTACGCAAAATGAGCAATTTTATTTTCTGTGCACATTTACAATTATGTAACATATAAAGGACATGAGAATGAATAAAATGAGTTTATTTCATAAGAAATCCTTTAAGACAATTTTTCTGTGCGTGAAAACATAAAAATACTTGATATTTTTCACCAAAACAGGTGCTTTTATAATGTACAACCTTCCATTTTGCCTCTCTGTTGCTTTTCACTCTCTTCAATCATATGGTTTATTCCATCAAATCTAACATCTTTAGAAGGCCTAACAGCAGTATTCATTTCGTTCTTCGGAAAAACAGAGCTTCTTGAGGATTGCCTTCCATGTTTGATACGGATTAGCGACTGGTCTTTGAGTGATAGAGCTTCTGCTATTTCAAATGTGAAATCCAATAAATCCATTTGATCTTGCGAAGAAACTTCCAAGCCTTTTGCATTATATTTATACTCTAATCAAGAATTAATAATGGCCATACTAAAATAATGAGATATTACTCGAATTGTCCATTTTTTACACTTAATAACAGTTCAATACAATTACGGTAAGAAGTCATGTTTATCGACTCCCCCATTCTTTTATTGTAGAACTTCGCAACTTCTGGCCTATATACATAAATATAAGTGGAATCTTTTTTGCTCCATCTTTTAACAATATCCTTCACATTATCTGACAGAAATGTAGATGCTAGTGTCACAACTTTATTATCCTACCACTTTACAACAACGATTTTACCATATTTGCTGGCACAAGTGTCACAAGTACCGCGTCCATATTTTTTTTTTTAAATTCGACATCGCTGCCGTTTAGTGGACAGTTTGTCAGCCTAATTCTTCACACAAAGCTGTCAGCAATAAAATCAAGACGCTGGTGCTTGAAAAGCATCATATGTGTTTTAAAGAGAGTTGGCTCAAGATATCTCACATATATTTTAAGTCCGTTCATAATGATATGACCAATATTTTGCATTTAAAACGCATCGCTACACGACTAATTTCGAAAGGGCTCAATTTTCTCTGATTGTTCTGCAAGAGTTTTTGGCCAAAAACGCAACTAATGTCGTCATCCAAGGACCGAACACACCTGGCATGGCCTCGAAGGACATTTTACTGTTCACGAAGCTAAAATTATCACTTTTAGGAAAATGTTTTGAGTCAATTGAGGTCATAAGAGAAAATTCGCAGAAGAAACTAAATGCCATACCCCAATTTACCTATTTAAAAGTATGGAAAATTGGGACCTGTGTTGGCATAGTTGCAGTGAACTCAATAGGGTCTACTTTGAAGAGGGCAAAATAAATTTTTATGAAAATAAATTTTTTTGTGTGTTATATAGGAATTCTGGGTACTTTTTACACAACCTTTGTTAGCCTTAAGGCCTCATGTCCTAATACTAGAACAAATGTTTGATTCTTAGTTATAATGTGGTTTATCATTATTTTCTAAGTTAGATGACCAATTTAGGTGGAAAAGGCCTTAATTTAAAAAATATAATTAACAAAACGTCACTAAATTATTATTAGTATTTTTACTGAGAAGGTTAAAAATGTGTACTCACGTTTTTAACTTAAACTGGTAGGAGCCTCCATTTTACTGCTTACTGAGGCATGTGCTGCCATGTATGATCACAAATGAGATTAAATTGTTAATCTACAATATATTATTAGTATGACACTGGGTTTTTAACTTAAAATTCTTAAAAACGAATAATTTAGAGCAATGTAAAGATATGTTCTAATAGTAAGACACCAGGGCCGAAGGGCTTAAAACTAATTTGTTTTCCGGTTCCTCAAGGACGTCAAATTTTTAAAATTTCAGTATAAAGTAACTGAAAGTAAACAACGTAGCTGTTAACTAATATCTGCATATATTAAGCAAATACTACCCAGAAATCACCACGAGGAAATAGCTAAATATCGACTTTCACCCTCCTTACCTCCCTTTGTTATGAATTAATTCAATTGGATATTCAACCTACTGGCTTCTTAGGCAAATTTTATCATTACATTGTGGGAATTCAACTTTCCCAAGATAAAGCCACCTCTTGTAAAGACGGTTGGTGCAGCTCACGTGACAACTTTGACAAACGTTTCCACTGTTTGTGTATGTCAAGGAAAATCTAAAATCCCGGTGTATCCCCTGTTTGTACTTTTTTTTAAAGTACTTCATCCGATCAGTCCATCAAGACAGGATTCATGTTTTTATAATCTATAATTTCAATATGTTCGCATTTTTTCAAATTTCTTTCCTATTGGTCCAGAAAGTCCTTTAGTACCCATAGTTTTTCCAGTAACATGTTGAAAAAAGTATATAAAAAAAGTTAATTTGCATGCTATAAGCAAATTATTCATTGTTGTGTTTTTAGAGTCATGCTTCCGATGTTTTTGCAACTCCAGATTTGGGTCCTGCATTGACGGCGTTTCTATTTCGCCCAATAAATTTCAAACTTGAAATGTCTGTATTATTATTTTGAAAATACACCAAAATTGCAGTGGCTATATTAAGGGGTCTCAGGACTCTTAAAGCTTTAAAATTTTCGAAAATTTAATCTTTTTAGATATTAAATTACTATCTTTTCTGAACATTTTGGTATAAATGTTTCCTTGAACTTCCTATTAGAACAGAAGTTATGGCTTTTAGAATTATACACGCTCAATAGCCAAAGCGGCGTTTCCGAAATTTTGAAGTCAATTTTCTCCAAATGACGTTTTTGGGCATAACGCGCACGATATCTCAAAAACTTCTGAATTTTTTTTTCATGAAATTTTCAAAACATATATTTCATGTTAGTCTGTATAAACTGAACCTAAAATTTACTTCTTATTGTTCAGAAATATCTTCTTCATAGGTGGTTATACTGTTGAAAATTTCTAAATTTTGTATTAACTAAACACAACTTTGTATTAAAAATGGAAAAATGCTTTAAATACAAATTTATTTAGGTTCAGAGTAATTATTACAATGTGAAGCACAAGTAGGACCCAAAATTTTCCTTCTACTTGCAAAATTTAATTTGTAATCGTGCGCATAATCTGTTATGCCGATTTTCCGCTCGTCAAATGTCTGACATTTTGGAGCCCACTGTAAATTCTAATTCTGCATCTTGTAATTTTTCAAATACATGAAATGAAAGAACATACTTATGTCTTTCATCCCAATATAAAATTTTGTCTTAAAATCAATTACATTTTAAGATATTATATGTTGAAAATAGTCTTTTCTTTTTCGATTTTTCCAATTTTAAGAGTCCTGAGACCTTTTAATATAAAAAGAAGATGTCAGTGAAATATGACCAAAATATGTTGATCCTGGTTTTTGACCTAAGACCACGTGTTCTTCTTTAATGATTCTTAGTTGTATTTTTTCCCTTTGCTTCAGTTATCTTATTCTTTCTGCCATCAAAATACAAACCTTCTAACTCATTTCGTCTTTCTTGTTCTTTCAAATTCCTCTTCTTTTCTCTTTGTCGTCTTCAAGTCCTTCTTTCAGATCCCTTTTCTTTATTATCATCAGAAATATCCATGTCTTTAGGGTGCCATTTACAATAATATTTGCAGTTCTGTCTAATACTCCGGATTTTCACCTTGTTGAATATCAAAATCAGGTTTAGAAGAACAACCGATTGAACTATTTCCTCTCGAACTATTTTTTTCATTTGACGATTGTTTAATCAAAACATCGGTTTTTTGTTTTAAAATAACTTTTTCTTTCCTTGATATTTCCTTTTCCAGTCTTGCTACAATTTTTCTGTAATTTTTATATGTATTGATCCTATTGCCATGAACTCATCTCTCTTTGCCCTTTTAGAAAGTGACGTTCTTGTTCTGATACACTATAATATTTAGTGTATTTATACAAAGAAAAGTTTTTTGCACGGTAATTTTATATCGGATGTGGGATTATTCTTTCCATTCTTAATATTTTTCTTCAAATTTTCACATTTCTCATGATAGTCTAATCATTTTTTTATGATTTGTGTATCAGAAGCAGTTGGAATTTATGGTCTCGGCAATACATTTTTAATTGTATCAGCAAAAGCTTTAGATATTTCAGAAACAGTGTGTTCCTGATTCCAGATGGTAGATTTTAAGTTAAATTGAACCCATAAATAATGTTTCATAACATCTTCATATGTTCGTCAAAGATGACAGTCTAATGTCTATTGTTTTGGTTCGCAAAATACAAGACACTTCAACAATTTTCAAGATTTAGGTACGTTAGCAGACATTGTCACGTTTGACACCGACTGTATATTGAAAAATAATCGAAGAAACTGTTAATACGTGCTTTATTATGCTTCCACTGTATGAATAGAGTTCGCTTTTTAAATAATAACAGACATAATTGGCAGATTAAGAGGGGGGTACATAGCGACATCACTAACGCTTTGGTGGGGCGTGGCCCAAAAAAGGTTGGGAACCAGTGCTCTACATAAAAGGAAAGATAGGTAGTTATATAATTTTTTTCCCGTGAAATTTCATGAAAAGTGTAAATGGCGGAAGTTTTTCATTATTTTTTCTCACTATATTAGTATAATTTTAAAACGCATTCAAACATTTGTTGCAATATTATAAAGCTACCATTTAAGGGGAGAAGTCCCTTTAGACGCCTCAAAATCAGTCATTTTTCATTAATTTTTTTAAGGTGATAAAATAATCGGATCATTTTGAAACTGTAACATAACTCTTTATTGCATCTTTGTAGGGTACAATTTTTTTAATTTTTTTAATTACTTTTTATATATTTATATATTTATTTATTTATTTATTTACAAATTGGAGGCTCAGCAAAATTTTTCTTCGGACGTCTCAGGCGCGAGGATCAAAACTGCTGCGCTCGTCATTCTTTCTCTATTCATCTTTAAACAAAAATTCTTTTTCTAACATATGAACGGGAAAGAAAAATCTATAAAACGATAAAAAAGTATAAAGTAAAAAATTAAGTACGGTTTTTAATAAAATCTTCGTATTTCATACTATTTTTTCGACATTTTTCATCCCTAAAATATTGTTTATTTACACGAAATATTTTAAACTTTAGGTACATCCTTCCGGTAATTATATAAATAAAAGCCTCACTAAAAATCAGCCAAACTGACCGACAAGTTTTTGAGTTACAATACAAGGAGTTTTTGAAACATAGTTTCGAGATAATCGTGTTTAAAATTTCAGTATGATTTTTTAGTGACTTACCAATCAATCGCGATCCCAGGTGCATATAATAGACCTTCGGATTCCTCGAAAAGATGGTTTTCTTCGAGTTGCTGCTGTTTTCGGGCTGTACGAGCTGCTTTTGTCTGAAAAAGACTCCTCCAGTTCTGTCTCGTTACTCGCGGCTCATCGGCGTTTTCGGCAACCACTTTGGCATAGGTGAGAACAACAATATCTAAATTATCCATAACTCTAAGAACGGAGTTTGTAGCCTTCATTAAATGTCCCATCAGCGATGTATGCTGAAATTTCAACAATTTGTAGTCCAGAATGCAGGTGTTTTTGAGATAACCGCCAAACTGTTACTTTAAAATTTTCGTTATCGTTCTGGGTATGGTGACCCAAGCATCTTTGGAGAAAGTCATCTCTAGATAAATCTTTATAGATTGGTAGGAGCAGCTATTGAAGTTCATGAGGAAGTAAGGGAGGAAGATCTTCGTTTAATCTTCACTAGCACAACATGCGGGCTCTGGCGCGCTTGACTAAAAATGGGATAACTCTGTTAATATTGAATATTTTGATTTTTTCTCTTGTCAATATATTTTCGAGATATTATATCTTCGAAATATGAAAAAAAATCGATTTTTTGAAATTTGTGAAGGGACTTTCACATTAACAAAACACCAGGTTCCTAATGCCATATTTACTGCGCATGGGGCCTTTTTAATTTGAGCGATTAGTTAAATATTTTAATTAATAATTTAATTAATTACACATTTTTTAAATAAAATTGATTCATTTACATAGGAAAGGTATAAATTATAATGCGTGAAAAATGAAAAAAATGGTTTTGAATGTGCACGGTCCCCTTAAGCATATAAGAAACATCCCACACATGATGTACTTGAAGAAAATAATAAAACTCTAACATGGGAAACTTCTCCCTAACAGCTGTGAACCCACCACTTCCCTCCCCCCAAAAGAAATACTATGTTAGATAATTAAATTTTCACTCGAATAAAATTAAGATTAAAGAGCTACCGTTATTTAATTTTAGATGTTGAAAACAGGCAGTAAATCGTATTAATGATGCAACAATTATACCTTTAGAAAAAAGTCCTTACAAGGTAAGTTTGAATATTTTCCCTTTTACTTTTAAGAATAATAAATTAATTTTAACTGTGCAACAAAAATGCTCCTAAAAAATGGAAAAAAAACTTTGTTTTTCATTAGTCGCATAAAAAACATTATTAATCTCCATTATACATACATTAAATATATATATATATAAAGAATACCTAATTAATTTTAAGTATCGTCTTTAAAAGGGATGCGTTAATTAAAATTCCATGATACGAAATTATCAAAACGCGCTTAATGCACAATATTATGTTGACCACAGTCTTCAGTGTTAATGTTTTAAAAAATTGGAATTAAAAAAATACACTGGTTATCAAAAATTAAGGAAAAGTCACAAAATGCTAATTTTCAAATAAGCGAACACTCAAAAGGAAATAATATAATTCGAGTAATTACTATCTATACAACACAGCTAGCCCATATAACAGCTCATTCATGCCACACATGGTTACAAGTGTCACAGTCACTACGGTGAAGCGAAAAATAAGAAATCCCATACATCTCATTCTGAGTCTCAAATGATCGCTATATGTGACTCCACTGAGAAGCCAATGTGACTGCTGCTTTGTGACGAGTCACCAGGTGACTTTACAATGTAGTTAACTTGTGACTCTCATGTGACTGTCATTTTTAGACTCAATTTCATAGTCATCATGAACGTTGCATTATGACAACGTTCTAAGAACTAAGTCACCAAATAATATCTTATTATAGTCACGTGGAGACTTTTTTCAAAAGAGCACAATGGTGACTTCACAGTAGTCTCTCTGTCACCTCAAAGTCATCAAGTGAATTTAATGCGACATTATTTGGTAACTTATCACAATGCAGAGTTCACGATAACTTTGAAATTGAGTCTACAAATGACAGTCACATGAGAGTCACAATTTAACTACATTGTAAAGTCACATGGTGACTCGTCACAAAGCAGCAGTCACAGTGACGTCTCAGTGGTGCCACATATAGTAATCATTTGAGACTCATAATGAGATGTATGGAATTTCCTATTGTTTTGCTTCACCGTAGTGACTGTGACACTTGTGACCATGTGTGACATGAATGAGATGTTATATGGACTAGCTGTGTTGTAGAGATAGCAATTACTCGAATTATATTATTTCCGTTTGAGTGTTCGCGTATTTGAAAATTAGCATTTTGTGACTTTTCCTTAATTTTTGCACATTAGTGTATATAGTTTTTTAATGTGAGTATTTTAATATCCAAATAATTAAGGTATTCAGGAGCAAAGTGGATAAAGTCCATTTTTTTGGTCCGTTTTATTTCAGATGAATTTTTCTTATATAAACCATAAGTTGTTCGAAGTCGTAAAAAACTAAGTCTTACTTCGAAATGTGAGCAACAAATGATGACATTGTTACCTCTAAATATCTTTATATGATGTTACAAGCACTTGTTCCACTGTCACTCTTAACACTTCCATTTTCAAATATTGAAATAAAATTATTTTTTCCCTTATATTAATTATAAATACTACATCGTTTTATAATTTAAATAAACGATCTCTAAAATAAAATAAAAAAGAATTAGCTTTATTATCTGCTTTATGCAATTTATAATTAATTTTTATTTTATATACATTTAATCGTTATAAATATAAGGAATCTGTAACTATTTTTTAACTGTCCGAAACTGACAGGCCTATTAAAAGCATCAATCAAGAGATAATTTAAAATACTTAATGCTCAATAAATTATTAAAGCGTGAAATTAGAATTTGTCTTTTTTATGCTTTTAAGGATATTAAAAACAAATATTTCTGTTGAGATGTATATATATATAGCCCAAGTATAAACACAGAAGTATCCAATAATTTAGAAATTTGCAATTCTGGTATAAGTGCTTAATGGATTAACTGTTTTGTGACTGAACAGGTTATTGAATAAAACCTTTTAACTTTACATGCCCGTTCTTTAGAGTAATATAATGTATTCTAATCTTTATATACTGAGGTATTTATTTTTACTTTTTTGTTTTGTTTTTTAAAAAATAGCAAAAACTAGATTTTAGCCGAGACATTTGTAGATTATACATATTATTTCGATATTTTATAAATATTCATAAATAAAAACTTACTGAAAATAATAAAACTAGTGTGAAAAGTTAAGCGTTAAGTGCAAAATGCAAATTTTTGAACAATAAAGTTGATATCATTTCTCAAATGTCATAAAAACATCAGGTGTAGAAAATAGCAATATCTTTGCAACGCAACCAATTTATGTGACGTCACTTTAACTTCGTAACATTGTCACAGGCATCACCTTCAATGGTGTGCACCAAAAGATTATATCATTCAACTTCCAAATTATTTCTCTTAAAAGTCTACACTAGTCACTTGAAGAAACGAGAATGCTATTGTTAATCCTTTGGGAGCTTTGTTTACAGATTTCTCGCTGCAATTCTAATATTAGGTAGCTTTCATTACAAAAAGCTACCTATTGCAGCCGTTCGGAGGAAAGCGATTTCAAAAAAATTTGGTATATTTTCATCGATCATGACCCCGAGACCCCGAATATATATATATATATATATATATATATATATATATATCCATATATATATATATATATATATATATATATATATATATATATATATATATCTGACCTTTGTCATACCGTAACTCTCGAATTTATGAACCGATTTGGATGTAATTCGGTATGTGCATAGTACATACCAATGTCTCGACCGAGTTCGTTGGCCAGCTTCATCCGCCATTTTGTTTCAAAATGGCGGCCATTTAAAAAATTTAAAAAAATTTTAAATTTGAAATGTGGTACCAAAAATTTGAAAATGGAAAAATATTTTTCTCTTATGTATTTAACTTTTATACAAAGATTCCGGAGCAGTTTTTGTTTCGTCGATATCTTAAAAAAGTGGCTGAGTTATAGCATTTTGAATTTCTAGCGTGGCTGACATTTTGAAACGTCCTGAAATTTGTCACGCGATAAAAGGCGTATTTATGAACCGATTTGGATGTAACTTCGTTTGTACATAGTAAATACCAATGTCTCGACCGAGTTCGTTGGCCAGCTTCATCTGCCATCTTGTTTAAAAATGGCAGCCATTTAAATTTTTAAGAAAAATTAAAATTTGAAATGTGGTACCAAAAAATTGAAAATTGAAAAAATATTTTTTTCTTATGTATTTGACCTTGATACAAAGATTCGGGAGAAGTTTTTGTTTCGTCTATATCTTACAAAATGGCTGAGTTATAGCATTTTGAATTTCTAGCGTGGCTGACATTTTGAAACGTCCTGATATTTGTCACGTCATAACAGGCGTATTTATGAACCGATTTGGATGTACCTTAGTGTGTACATAGTACATACAAATATCTCGAACGAGTTTGTTGCCCAGCTTCATCCGCCATCTTGTTTCAAAATGGCGGCCATTAAAAAATTTAAAAATTTAAAATTTAAAATGAGATACCAAAAAATTGGAAAATGAAAAAGATTTTTTTGTATGTGTTTGACCTTAATACAAAGATTCCGGAACAGTTTTTGTTTTGTCTATATTAAAAAAATGGCTGAGTTATAGCATTTTGAATTTCTATTGTGGCTGACATTTTTAAATGACCTGATATTTCTCACGCGATAACAGGCGTATTTATGAACCGATTTGGATGTTACTTGGTCTGTACATTTCTTGTTTCAAAATGGTTGCCATTAAAAAAAATTTTTAATTTAAAATTTAAAATGAGGCATTAAAAAATTGGAAAATGAAAAAGATTTTTTTATATGTTTGGCCTTGATACAAAGATTCTGGAGCAGATTTTGTTTCTGAAAATTTGTTCTTTTGTTTATATCTTAAAAAATGTTTAATTATAGCACTTTGAATTTCTAGTACAGCTAACATTTTGAAACGATCTTGTATTTGTCACGCGATAAAACACGTATTCGCCTATTTCCATGTAAGAAGTCATGTGGATAGTATACATCAACATCTCAGCCAAATATAAGTTACTTTAAATAAAAGCAGCTTGGATAAAGATGACTAATTTCGCGAAATTCTCATTCATAATGATTTAGTATTGATAGAAATTAGTATTGAATCTCCTATATTCGGTTTCCACTAAATTGAGCTTCGTGTGTTTGAATAATATAAGTTGGCTTTTTTAAAATAAGGAATTTGAAAGCTACCTCTTCCTCCCGGCACTGGCCGGAAGGACTTTCTTTAAATGATTTTGTTTTGCATAGGGTACCTGAGGTTATTTTGTTAGATTTTAGTTACTATTTTTTTATGCGGATACTTTCACTTTTGAAACTAATTATAACCGGTTCTGAAAATGAACATATCCTTATTAATTTCAAATGCTGAAAGGTGTAAATTAAAACTTTAAAACCAGTAAAAATACGTTTATTTCGGCTGTTAACATGCTTCGACTCATCCCGATTCATTATCAAAAACAAATAAGAAAAGCTATTCCAAATTTGCACGGTCTATGACACGCCATCATTCAGTTTCCCACGTATTATTTAATATTATGCACAGTACATTTTTATTTTATATGGATGTTTATCTTATTTTATTTTCATACTCATTGAGTAGCTCGAGCCATATTTTTGATAAGTGAAATGATGCTGCATCATTACATATTGAGTTTTTGTTCGTTACAATCCCTATGGTTTCTCTTATACTGGATGGATAGTATAGACTGGACGGGACCGTGGAAATTTAAAATAACTTTATTTATTTGTTTTAAATGACTCGGGGTGAGTCGAAACGTGTGAACAACCGAAATAAACGTATTTTTACTGGCTTTAAATACATCTTTTAGCATTTGAAACTAATGTATTATTATAAGGTGTTATTTGCTATAGTACATATCCTCATATTTATATAGTATATATCCTCATATAAGAAATATGTAAACAAAATCGAAAAAGTACAAAATTACAATAAAAGTTATCGACTAGAGGTACCCTGGGCAAAAAAATCATTTAAAAATATTAGAATATGAGAAAGAAATCTGTAAACAATGCTCTTATAGACTAAACATTTGAGTTCTCCTTTTTTTACGTGGCTAGTGTAGGCTATTGTGTTGTCCTCTCAAGTTTAAATTTCAAACTCCACTTAAAAATCACTATTGTCTGCTACATGAAAGATCACCAGGCGACCACGTGAAATTCGAATGAAATCACTGTATGATTTTAACGTGACCGTCATTTGAAAACTAGTTTTTGAAATCTTCATCACCGTTGTATTCTATGAGTCTCGAATTAAGATCACAATAAAAGCAGATGGCAGATATTAAGAGATCTTACAGTAAAATCACCATAGGGAACAGTGTTTTGTGGCATGTCGCTAGATGACACTATTTTTGTCACATGGGGAAGCGTCACAAAACAATTATCAAGATTACTTTACAAAGGAGCCTCCAAATTACGGTTATGTGTGAATCATAACGGTTACTTTGCTGTAAAGTCACCTGATGACGCGTTGCAAAATAACAATCACTTCGACTTTTCAGTGACGTGAGAAAATAAGGATCATTGGAGACTAAATAATGATACAAATGAGAGATATAACACTTCAGTTCACAATAATGACCATTACACATGTGTGCATTTATAACATAAAGTAAGTCACATACAATACACAAACAATTGTGGTCAGACTTACTTGCTATACCTGTCGCGGACAGCTCCCTCTGTATCCCTTTGCAGTAACAGTGACACCTGAATTTAAAAACTTTTACGTACCGAAGTGAAGTGAACAGAAACTGAAAAAACTTTTAGAATAATGTTTTTTCTTGTGAACGGAGTTGTGTCTCCGTGATGATTCGATTGAAGTTCCAACACTTAAATGTTAAGTAATATTATCCTGTAAATATTTGTAATATATTGTATATAAGTGTTGAAGATTAACCGAGTGATGTCTTTATTTCGTCTAGTGAGTTATTGAATAAAATTAGTTCTTTTCAAATTCGATAGAATGAACCAGAAGGAAGCGAGAACTTACCTCTGACAGAAATGGTAAGTAGAAGATTTATGACATTCTTTTTGTCTATGTGAAAGCTTGTTATCATATTTTTATGGCGCCCGAGAACAGTGACGCCGTTTTTGATTTGATCTTAATTGAATGAAAAATTATTTATAGACGAAAGTTTTGAATATTCAGTTCTATTTAAAAGAATTGTTGATGGTTTGTTTTGACCTTGAATATAATGAAGAATTGAGTATAAAAATAAATAAAAGTCTTGAAGGCTTAATTCTGTTGAAGATAATATTATTAATAATATTGATTGATAGCGTATTTTAAGAACAGGATTATTTTGAAAGTTATTGAATATATTTTGAAAGTTATATTATTAATCTTATATCAAGTTGTTATAAAATTAATTATATTTAAAATTACGGATTAAATATGTCTGATATTGAAAAACTAAAGAAGAAACGTGCTGTTTCCAGAACGGCGACTACGAAATTAATTAATACTTGTGAGCAGTATCTTGCAGAATCAGTACAGGAAGTTCCTGTTCTTACGGAACATATTGATCAGTTAAACTCAAAGTATAATAATTTAACAACTTTAGATGAGCAGATCCAAAACTTAATGGATGATGACGGCGAATTAGAAACTGAATTTGAAACTGCCGAAGGTTATTCAGAAAAAATAATTTCTATGAAATCGAAACTAACGTATGCTTTAAAAATAAAAGCTGATCCTGAACGTTCTATTAAGAAAACAAATTCGGTTAATGAAAGTATTTCAACAGAGAATTTGACTTCTTGCTCTCATTCTAAAATTAAATTACCGAAATTGAGTATTAATAAATTTAATGGAGATCCTGCTTATTGGTTATCTTTTTGGAACCAATATGATAATGCGATACATCAAAATGATAGCTTAACTGACATTGATAAATTTAATTATTTCCATTCTTTCCTTATTGGAGCTGCTTCTAGTGCAATTAGTGGGTTTTCGCTATCGAGTGAAAATTATATAGCAGCAATTGAACTACTCAAAAAGCGTTTTGGTCGTAAAGACCTGATTTAAAATGCTCATATGGGAAAATTATTGAATTTAGAAACAGTTAAAAATGTAAATAATACTTTTGCATTGCGAAAGCTGTATGATAACATTGAGACTCAAATAAGAAGTTTAAATTCACTTGAAGTAACTTCCGGAACATATGGTACGTTACTAACGCCAATTTTGCTTAAATTAATTCCCAATGAGTTAAATTTGGAATTTCAACGTAAACGGAAAACTCGGGATAATCTTTTTGAAGTCAACGAACTGCTTGAATTTCTACGGGCAGAAATAGAATGCAGAGAAACTGCGATTCAAATACAAGATAGGGTTATCGTTCAAAATCCACCGCAAGTGCAGAAGGAGAGAAAAATAAATAGGTTTACAGTTCCTACTGCTGCTTCATTGAAGGTTTCTATAAATCATTGTATTTTTTGCGGTGATTCCGCTGAATCAGTTAAGCACAATTCTGCAGCTTGTTCTAAGTCCGTAGCAGAAAGACGAGCATGTTTGAGAAAAAACGGAATGTGTTATCTCTGTATGAAAAAAGGAAATCATTTAGCAAAAGATTGCTTTTCAAAAATAAGATTTGAGTATTGCAGTGGAAAACATAATTCTTTAATTTGTGACAAGAGTAATAAAGTAGATGAGAAAAAACAAATTGACGATAGAAATGTCACTTTAACAAATAAAACATTCACACAGAAAGTTTTGTTACAAACTTTAATTGTAAAAATCTGCGGAAATAGTGAAGATAAGTTTGTTAGGTGCTTAATCGATACTGGATCACAAAAGTCGTATATTTCGAAGTTTGTTGCTGAAATGATGCAATACAAAATTATAAGTGAGAGCAACATTATTCATGGTCAATTTGGTGGAACGGAGGTTTCTGAAATCCATAAACAATTTATTGTGAATCTTAGTAATGTAAAGGGGGATTATAAATGTAATTTTAAGGCCTTTGATCAAACTAAAATTTGTTCCGATGTACCACAAATAGAAATAAAACCCATATTACATGAGCTTAAAGAACATAGAATATATTTGAATGACACTAGCCGTATGAAGGAAAAATTGTTGTTTGAATCATCCCCAACTGAAATTCATATTCTTATTGGAGCGGATATTGCAGGAAAATTACTCACCGGTAAGATAAGAAAATTAAAATGTGGTTTAGTATGTGTCGAAACTTACTTAGGCTGGACAGTTATGGGGAAAGTTCCTTTGGAAATAGAAAATAAAACTGACAACTCATTTACATTTTCGATGCACGTATCAGATTATAAAATTTCTGAATTGTGGAATCTTGATACTCTAGGAATTTTAGATCCATCCGAAAAGGAAACTAAAAAAGAGTTGCAAGAACAAACACTGCAACATTTTCTTTCAACGGTTAAAAGGGATAACGAAGGCAGATTTGAAGTCTGTTTACCTTGGATAGAGGGCCATCCCCCACTCCCTAATAATCTAGAAATCACTGAGAGAAGATTAAAAATTAAAGTAAAAAATTTGAAAGACAAGGGTTTCTTAGAAGATTATGAAGCGGTTTTCAAATCTTGGGAGGAAGAAAAAATTATAGAAATTGTACCTGAAAATGAATATAATAATTCCTTCCATTATTTACCCCATCGTGCCGTTATTAGAATGAATTCCACAACAACAAAAATAAGACCAGTATTTGATGGGTCAGCGAAAATTAAGGGGTTTCCGTCAATAAATGATTGTGTAGAAAATTGGCCTAATTTGCTAGAAACTATTCCTGCAATTATCAACAGATTTCGAGAAAAATGCATCGGTGTAAGTTCTGATATCAAAAAAGCTTTTCTTCAAATAGGACTTAATCTGAATGATAGAGATTTTTTGAGATTCTTATGATGGGAACAAGGTAATCCGGAACATTTTAAGATGTATAGACATAGGAGAGTCGTTTTCGGAATTTCCAGTAGTCCCTTCTTATTGAGTGCTAGTTTAACTAAGTTACTAAATGACGTACCTGAGCATCTTAGATCAACGGCAGAAAAAATTTCTGAAGCTTGGTATGTTGACAATTTAATTACAAGTGTAAATAATGAAGAAGAACTGCGAAAACTTAAAAGTGATTCTGTTGAAATTTTAGCGAATGCTAAATTTGAATTGCAAGATTGGGCTTATAATTCGCCAACGAAGAACGAATTTATAGGTAATGACACTTTTTCGGAAATTTCAGTGTCCGAAAATTCAAATAAAAGGAAAACGGTTTCTATTCTTGGCCTCATTTGGGATTTAGAAGAAGATACATTAAGTTGCGACATTAAAGGAATAAATGAATCCGATAACCAATGCATTTCAAAAAAGAGTGATCTTATCAGAAGCACATAAAATTTATGATACAATAGGTTTTACATGTGGTGTGACACTGACTCCGAAACTCTTACTACAAAAGTGTTGGGAGCTAAAGGTTACATGGGATGAAGCTCTCCCCGAAGATGTGCGTAAAAAATTTCTTAAATGGAAAAAAGATTTGTGTCAGTTGACAGAGTTGAAAATTCCCCGGTATATGATGCTTAATCCTAATTCAAATACAGATTTATCTTATCATGTATTCTGTGATGATTCCCAAAAGGCATATGCCACATGCATTTATTTAAGATGTAAAAATAAAGCTGAAGAGGAATTTGGCAGAAGGGATAAAGTTTTGAACTACTTTTCCATTATGATTCGAAAGCGCCTCCAGAAAGAAATTATTGAAGAAGAAGATGGTGAAAAACAAAGCAGCAAAAATTGAAAAAAGAAGCAGTCTAAGGATTTTAAAATTTCTGATATGGATGATTGGGCTAAAGATTCTGGTCTATCAGAAGATGAAGAGCATGATGAAGAACATTCTTCTCCTAAGTCAGCTAAAAAAGGCAAAGAAAAGAAGAAGAAAAGGAAAACACCAGATGATGAAGGTGACTTTGATGATAGAAAAGTGGATTACATGACAGATTCTTCTGAGTCTGAACCAGAACTAGCTGAAGAGAAGACTAACAGAGAATTGAAAGGAGTAGAAGATGAAGAAGCTTTGAGGAAGTTATTCAATTCAGATGAGGAAGAAGAAGAAGAGGAAAATCAAGAGAATAAAGAGGATAAAGAACAAGAGAAAAAAGAAGAACAGCAAAAAACCAAGAGCAAGAAAAAAGAAGGCAAAGATAAATTTGGTGAATCTTCATCAGACACATCTGATTCTGACTTCGATGATACAAAAATTCATGCTGTTTTCATGCAGAAACAAGCTAAGAAAAATGGTTCAGATAACAGTGCCAGTAGTAGTCGAGCCAATAGACCAACTCGTTTGAATGCTGATTCTAAAGATGGTAACAAATTATCCAAAAGGAAGTTGTCAGAGACTCCAATGTCTGCATCATTGAAATATGCAGAAATTAATACTATTCTTTGCGATTGTGAAAATGTTGTAAACTCCAGACCGTTAACATACATATCTGAAGATCTTGAATTAGAACCCTTAACCCCTGCCATGTTTCTTCGTGAAATTAAAGAAGGTGGTGCTCCTGATCTGGACAATATAGATGCAAGTTATCTTCAAAGAAGATATGAATATCGGATGAAAATTCGTGAAGATTTGAGAAAACGTTACCGACTAGAATATTTGGGACACCTGAAAAATTATCGTAAAAAGTCAAACAGGTATCCCGAACTCTCAGTTGGAGATATTGTTATAATTAATACAAAAGAGAAAAGAATGAATTGGCCTGTAGGAAAAGTCATCCAGTTGTTTCCAGGTAAAGACGGCATAGTACGATTGGCAAAGATACGAACTAAGTTTGGTGAGTTGCTTCGACCAGTACAAAGGTTGTATCTGATGGAAGCGAATTTCCAGGCAAATGACTTTTCTCCGAAAACCATCCAGTCTGCTCACCTTAAAGATTCTCCTGGTTCTGTTAAAAAGGATTCTCCTAGAATGTCTAAATTTGGACGGGTGATACGAACCCCAGAACGGTTGGACCTCCTGAACTTGTCCAAGACTGTGGTTGAGTTTGACCTGGCAATACTCAACGAATGGGAGTATGTCGCGGACAGCTCCCTCTGTATCCCTTTGCAGTAACAGTGACACCTGAATTTAAAAACTTTTACGTACCGAAGTGAAGTGAACAGAAACTGAAAAAACTTTTAGAATAATGTTTTTTCTTGTGAACGGAGTTGTGTCTCCGTGATGATTCGATTGAAGTTACAACACTTAAATGTTAAGTAATATTATCTTGTAAATATTTGTAATATATTGTATATAAGTGTTGAAGATTAACCGAGTGATGTCTTTATTTCGTCTAGTGAGTTATTGAATAAAATTAGGTCTTTTCAAATTCGACAGAACGAACCAGAAGGAAGCGAGAACTTACTTCTGACAGAAATGGTAAGTAGAAGATTTATGACATTCTTTTTGTCTATGTGAAAGCTTGTTATCATAATACCTCCCGTTTAAATCGATTTCTTTTGAGTATTTGTGTTCTAAAATTAGTATTTTGTGTTTGTGTCTCAACTTTTTGACACCAGTGCTTTAGAATTTGTGTATAACTGTAAACATAATTGCTATTTTAATATTGGATATTTTATCATTCATATTTTAAGCAAACTAATTAAAATTATAGTTTTCGAGAAAAACTGCAGTAAACCACGCAAAAAAATTAATCCGGAATGAAATATTTTTAAATTAACTTTATTCAAAAATAAATGATAAATAAAGCAAACAAAAAATTTTCAAAGGCCATATTTAAATAAAAAGTCTTTTGAATTAATCTTTAAGGTTGAATAGATTTTTTTAATGTTTTTATCGAATACAATCTCTTTAATATGAGAAATTGTGTTCTTAATTTTTTTTTAAAAAAATTCATATTTGTATAATGCATTTTTAAAACTGAAACTAAAAGATAATTCGGTAATAAATATAATTATTTTTTTCGAAAAGTACAAAATACAAAAATCATTCATTCATATATAAATTTTTTATGCCTTTCTAAGTAAAATAAACCTTTTTTTCAAAATATTGGTATAATAATAACAATATTGTATAACATTTGTTCAAAGACAATCTTTAACACTCTCTGTTATATTACTTTAAAAAGATTAAGAAAAACATACACGGTTAAAAATATTAGAAAAATTAATATTTTTTAATAATGGTTTATTTTCATCTTATGAAAAATGTGTTTTAACAATTTAATAAAACAAAAAAAGATAGTTAAAGAATAAAAATATCATTTAAAACAGAAGCTATTTTTTTTTTGTAAGTTTCAGAGGTGAGACGAAAAAGGAAAAAAAGAAAAGTTCATAATTAATTATTGCTTTTTTTTTTGTTATTTATAATAATAAAATACTGAGAAAAATATTTTACGAAAATAATAGCTAATAGATTAGAAAAATGTTTAATTATTTTTACTCAAATATTCTTCTACCTATTACTTAATAGATTATGTCAATTTTTTTTTTTTTTAAAGTGTTAAAAGGTTATGTTGTAAGGTTATGACGTGAGAAAATAAGGATCATTAGAGACTAAATAATGATACAAATGAAAGATATAACACTTCAGTTCACTATAATGACCATGACACTTGTGTGCACTTATAACGTCAAAGGAAGTCACATAGAATATTTTTTTAAGGGGTCTCAGGACTCTTAAAGCTTTAAAATGTTCGAAATTTTAATTTTTTTAGATGTTAAACTCCTATCTTTTCTGAACATTTTGATACAATTGTTTCCTTGAAATTCCTATTAGAACTGAAGTTATGGCTTTTACATTTATACACGTTCAATAGCTGAAGCGTCGTTTCGGAATCTTTGAAGCCGTTTTTCTCTAAATGACGTTTTTGGGCATAACGCGCACGATATCTCAAAAACTTATGAATATTTTTTCATGAAATTTTAAAAACGTATGTTTCATGTTAGACTGTATAAACTGAACCTAAAATTTCCTGTTTATTGTTCAAAACAATATTTTTTATGTGATTATACTGATGGAATTTTCTTAATTTTGCTTTAGCTAAATACAACTTTGCATTAAAAATATAAAAAAAGCTTTAAATACAAATTTATTTAGATTCAAGGTAATTATTATAATTTGAAGTATAAGTAGGTACCAAAATTTTAATTCTAGTTGCAACACTTATTTTGTAATCGTGCGTGTAAACTGTTATGCCGATTTTTTGCTCGAAAAATGTCTAATAGTTTAGAGCCCCTGTAAAGGCTAATTTTGCATCTTATAATTTTTTAAATACATGAAATGAAAGAATATACTTATATATTTTATTCCAATTAAAATTGTGTCTTAAAATCAAATAAATTTTAAGATATTAAATGTTAAAAATGGTCTTTTTCTTCATTTTTTTTCTAATTTTAAGAGTCCTGAGACCCCTTAAATAAAGGTTTACTTTATCTTAATAAAAATATGTTTTAAGAATATAATAAAACAAAGAAAATAATTAATGAATAAAAATATAATTTAAAACAGAAGCTAATTTTTTTTTTTTTTTTTTTTTTTTTTTTTTTTGTAATTTTCAAAGGTGAGACGAAAAATGGAAAAACAAAAGTTCATAATTAATTAATTCTTTATTTCATATATTGCTTTTTTTCAAGGGGATTAAAATATATATAAATTTAATCACTTTAATAAATTTAATATGCATGTTTTAAATCGTCTTACAACGAAGGATGTTATAGAATTAGTTTGCATGTTTTTTTTTTTCTTTTTAATTAAATTATGCATAACTTTTGAACAGATACTCTTGCTTGCATTTTTTATCCTTTACTAGAAATGTCTTGGTGCGGAAGGTCTCGTTTCAAAATTATTAGTAATTAATTATCATTAGTAATTCAATGTCAATTAGTAAATATCAATATCACTAGTAAAACATAATATTCAATATCATTAGTAAATCAATTAGTAATTCAATATCATTAATATCATTAGCCATATTTAAAAGTCATTTATCTCATATGTGTCTGTTTTCATGTTTTTTTTTTTTTTTTTTTTTTTTTTTTTTTTTTTTTTTTACTTTATAGTTTTTATATTATGATTCATACGAAAAAAAAATATTACGTATGTCATTCATATTGCTATCTTCTTAGTATGCGGTCTCGGTGAGTTAATTAGGTAACAAATTTTCTTAAATCTATTAGCTGCTTCATATACGAAAACATTTTTTTCAATATTTGTACAATTTATCTAATAAAAAAAAGTCATTGAGTTTTTCTTATATATACAGACAGAACTAAATTTATGTAATAATTTCTATATAAACAATAACAATGATGTTAATAATATATAGATAGATAGATATGCATATAAACAAGCATAAAATTTCATTAGGTTTGTTTTCAAATGCGTTTATATTATTTGGAAATAATCTTGCTCCCTGAAACTCGGATTGCGCCAAACTTTTTTTAATAGAACGTCAAGGCCCCTATACTGGAAAAGTACTTTTATTTTAACTTTATACTGGTGTTCAGATACAAAGTAATAATTCTAAAAAAGCATAATTTTATTTTCTGCAGTTATTAGATTTATGTTTATTAAATTATAAATCTTTCACTGTTAATGTTTTTTACTTTCTTCTATCTTTACAAGAAGAAAATGTTGGATTCGTGAAAATTTTCGACTTCCGGTTTTCGACGTATTTATAAGTTTTAGTATGCCCAGAACACGATTTGATGATTTTTAGAAAATGTCTGTCTGTGAGTCTGTCTGTCACTCTGTCACTCTGTCACTCTGTGAGTCTGTATGTGACAAAATTTTTGTGGGCACTCTATGTCAAGAACTAATGCTCGGAATTTCACAAAACTTCATATTTAGTTAGACCTTGATATAAACTGGACCTGATTAGCTTTTGGTGAAAATCGCTCAAAAGGTGGCTCTGCTATACGGCATTTTTCACGATTTCTGCAATAGCTATATCTCAAGAACTACTGTACGGATTTTCATAAAACTTCAGATTCAGATAGTCCGAGATATAGTTTGGTGCAGATTACTTTTTTGTGAAAATCGCCCAACAGGTGGCGCTGGTATGCTGCATTGTTCATGATTATCGCAATAGCTCTAACTCAAGAAAAAATGCACGAATTTTCATCAAACTTCAGATTAAGTTAGTCCTTGATATAAGTTAGTGCTGCTTAATTTTTGGTATAAATCGCCCTACAGGTAGCGCTGCTGTGCTGTATTTTCCGCGATTTCCACAAGAGCTGTATCTCAAGAACTATTGCACGGATTTTCATCAAACTTCAGATTTAGTTAGTCCTTGACATGAATTGACGTATAAATTAGTGCTGTTTAATTTTTGGTGTAAATCGCTCAACAGGTGGCGCTGCTATGCTGTATTTTTTGCTATTTCCGCAATAGCTTTATCTCAAGAACTAATTCTTGGATTTTCAACAAATTTCAGATTCAGGTATACATTGATATCGTTTAGTGCTGTTTACTTTTTGTGTAAATCGCTCAACAGGTGGCGCTGCTATGCTACATTTTTCCAGAATTTCCGCTATAGTTCTATCTCAAGAACTAATGGACGAATTTTCATCCAACTTCAAATTCAGGTATACTTTGATATGAATTGGTGCTAAATTGATGTTATATCTTGTACTATTTAAATGATTTAATTGACGTGATTTATATAGAAGAAAATTTTGTGATGGCCACAACATACTAGTTTTCAACTCTAGAGAACAAATGTTACAATGTGGATATTTTTATAGGATAATTTATATTTCAAAATTTGGAAAGGCTTTATAGTTTTATTTGATTGTAAAGTTCGAATGTTGCTTCTGTGCTTTTTTTAATTCAGTAACCTTTAAATTTTCCTTTTTATATTATCTTTCACTTAAAATTGAATATGTTTCGTCTTTAAGTATAAAAAATAAAGAAAAAAATCATGCGACCAGCATAGATTGTGAAACACTTTCCAACGCACTCAGAATAATGTAACAAAACTGCACCATTTAAAAAATTAAAATATTACGTCTAATTCAACCATATGGCTACGCATAACCCATTTCAAAACCCAATATAATCTGTTCCCATCTACAATCGGAAAATTAACCGAATTTTTTAGCAGCCCTGTATATAATATATAGATTTATATCTATTAACTACATGCATGCCAAAATTTAGTTCACCTAAGAAATACATATACTTCAGTTGAAAATTTCCTTTCAGCAATTCCCTCTAGAGAATAGTTCGTGAAGATTTTTATGCAGCCCATTATTTCAGGTATAGAATTTATATGTAACGAGTAAGATGCAAAAAATTAATTAAATTAAAAAGCCCGTACCAAATTTTAAACCGTACACTCCAGATATTATTACTCAAAGACAGTACCGTGCTGTAACCGATTTCTTTTGTGTGTCCCTGTAAACGAATAAAAAATGCTATGAATGCCCTGTTCTAACATAACCGTAGTGAAATTCAGTGATTATATCAGTTTCAATACATTTGAAATAGCGTAATGTCATTAAAATACTCTGCAAACGATTTTTCCCCTATATCATAATGTAATGGAATACTTTTGAGTGCCCCTGTAAATGAACCATTAATCCTACATACTTCATATACAATACCAAACATGCTTTAGTGACCTTAAAAAACCTTTATCGATTTCATGAAAATCAGAGAATATTTACTGGTGTTAGAGCGTGTACAGACGGACAGAAAAACCGAATACATAAATGCTTTTCAACTTTGTTGGAAAGTGTTAAAATGGGCTTCCCGTGTTACAGAATATAGGTGAAAACTTTTTTTACTTAAATTAATAACACTAATAAATTTTTCATTTATATGATTTTAAGAATGCCCACTAACAATACCAAAAATTATATTTATATGAAAAATAGCAATTATGCGTTCAAATAAAGATTTGGAAATATATTAAAAGCGATACTTTCGTACTGGTCTCGCGTCCGGAAATAAAGGCTGAAAAAAATCCCCCCCAAAAATCACTATTTACATTCAGCCTTTTTGATTTCATCCTTGCAGTAGTTTAAGCACCGCATAGTTCGATTAACATGATTGAAATTCGAAATTCGTGATTAATTATTTTTAAAACAATACAAATTGAGTGACTGCATTGCATTTTTTAAGCAATTTTCGATACATTTTTCAAGCGAATTGCATTTTAACGCATTTTCCTTCCCCATTCGATGGTGTATAAATTGAAAATGTGCGATTTTCAGAAGTTAAAAAAAAATTCAGTTAAATATAAATTTAATGTTTTTGCCACCACCGAAATGACGTGAGCGTTACGGACGGACACGTTTGTCCTTTATAATATAGATTATTAGGAAAGAGTAGCCATATTTGGACGGTCGCTTTAAAAGGACCGTTGCCATTTAACCATTAATTACAGAAAGATACGCCATCTACCGCTGAAATCCTACTCGTCAGAATGACGTCATTTATGATAAGAAGAACCACCCGCCTACCACGTGCTGTTTTCAGACAATTAATTAGTTGTTTTGATCTAATATTTTTCTATTAAACGTAAGAGAATGCCTTAAAACTAAGGTAATTTGTTATCTTTTCATATACATATCTAAATTCATCTGTTTATTGCGCATATTTTACACGCAGATTTGTTTGATTTCGTTTTTGTTCTTAGTCTTGAGATTATCTTTTTGAAAAAAAAATGGCGCAGTTGCTTAAATTGGAACAGATATACAATCATAAATTTGAAAAGTAAGTAATGAATTTCGACGGCTGTACGCTTTGTACACTATTTTTTTTTTCCAAATTTATAATGGATTACTATATCCATAAAAGTTTTTTTTTTATTTATTATTATTTTTTTATTTGTATAGCTAGATGAATTTCTTTATGCAGTTTAGGCCCAAATGAAAATAAAAATATTTTTATATGTTTATGCAATAAATTTTGTTTACAATTTCTTTTATCTTGTATGTATTTGTATTTATTTTCGCTGAATTCTTTACTCCTACGGCGTATTTTATTTACAGATTTCAATTCAATCTTTTTCCGTCTGAAAGATATTTGCGGTTCTGTGAGTATGTGTGTGTGGGGAGGGGGGGGGGCAGATTTTTTACAGTTCTGGAGGGTTTAATTACACTTTTTTGCTATTAATACGCTTAATTCTCAAACTTTCCGGGGGGGGGGGTAACTATTTCAAGGTTCCGGTGGAGATCCCCTGAATTCAACACTATTCGAATGTATAATGTTTTGCGTTTGATTAATCGTAGCGTTTTTTTTTCAATATAGCATATTTTTTAAACACTTTTTTTAATATAATTGAAAAATGTTGAAAACGACTTAGACAAACTGTCCTGAAGAAAAACACCCGTGACAGCAAAAGCTGTTAAATAAAAAGGAAGCGAAAAGGAGAGAGTAAGCTTTGATGAAATTGACCTGCAAGAAGGCTGCAGCTACAAATCCCCCAAAAAGCCAAAGAACCATTAGAAATGTTATCTCCCTTCCTAAAATCAGTTAAATCAAAGTACAGATGGAGCCAAAAAACAGCTGTGTTAACTTCTTCGCCATATAAAGTAAACCTTAAAATGAAAAAAACAAAAAAAAAAAAACAAAAAGGAAGCTTTCACAGCACAAAAGAAATTGGAACATCGAGTTTTAAAAAATAGGCGTGATGCAATTGGAAAGAAAATGATGGAAAGGAAGAACGACAAACATAAGGTTGCCAAAAACAAATGTCTAATGACTCATAATCTAAAAAGAAAAATCTAGACAGTGACGATTGGTTTTGCCTAATGTGAAAGAAAAATAAAATAGCAAAAATGACTCGGTGTTCAAATTGCCAAATATGGTTTCGTGTTGTGTGCGCTGCAATAAAAATGAATAAACGAAATTCATGTGTAAGCTTTGCGTCATTTCTGACATGTTAATTAAAGTAACTGGGAATTAGTTCCATAATTTCTATACTTAACTACTGATAACTTTGATTTATAGTTTGAATACAATTTGAAGTAAAACAAGAGTAAAATTAGTTATATTCCCTTGTCACCAAGTCATTAAAATAACCTGATATCGTTTGGTCCAATTTAGGAGACAGTGGGTCAAACATGGGCGACCAGTTGCTGAATTTGGACCACTTTTGACAAATTTTTTAAACTAAAATAAATCTCCAAATTTTCAAAAAGAAATTGATCTAAAGATTTATTTATTTAGTAGATGAATAGATTGACCCTGTCTAGTGATTGTTTCCAGGTATTATTGAAATTAAGTGAGTTACACCTGAAAATAAGTGAAGTGGTCCAAATTTGGCTACTCTCTCCTATATTTAAAGCATATGTCGTAGGCTAATAGAGAAATCCGGCTTTTTGCAAAGAGCCGCACTAATTGGAGAATTATCTCCGTTTTTCCAAACAGCGTGATATTTTTCAGGCTTATTGCAAAGAGCCTAAAGAACGTTAGGCTGATTGGAATAAGACAGTTTATTTCTTAAATAGCCTAAAATTTTTTAGGCTCATTGCAAAGAGCCTGGATAGTTTTAGACTAATTGAAATATGACCATTTGTTCCAATTCCATCGAACCATAACCCGATACGAGCAGGACAAAGTAATTCCCACCGAAATGCAACCCGACTAAAACCTGAAAATTCCGTCTGAAGTGAAACCAAAAGCCGGTCCGAACCCGACAATATATATATATATATATATATATATATATATTAAAACGTAACCCAATCAGAGGAAGACAAAACAGTTTTCATCGACACGCACCAAGCAGAATCTGAAAATTACAATTGAAGTCTACACTAAACCCGATCGAAACTCAACAAAAAAGAAACTTCCATCCAACCGTATTCCGATTTGTGCAAGATAAAACAATTTCCATCAAAATAACCACACCAGAACCTAAAATTTCCACATGGAGCCAACCCGAAACCAGATCCGAACCCGAAAAAATCCATCGAGCCCTAAGCCGATCCGAGAAAGACAAAAATATTCCCTTCGATACGCACCGACCAAAATATGAAAATCCCAACTGAAGGCTACTCTGAGTTTTTCCAGAATTATACGTAGAGTGGATGGTTACTAATGAAAATTATTATGAAAAATATATATGAATTTTTTATATTAATTAATCTGCAGATGAGACAGATTTTTAATTATTTTGCGGCATTAGGCAGGAAAGATGGGCTGCTAATGAAAATAATTATGAAAATGTATATGATAATTTCTGAAACAATAACGTCTGCAGATGAGGCAGATTTTTAATGTTTTTTCCAGCATTACGGAGTTAAGATAGGTTGCAATGAAAACAATTAAAAAACTATATAAGACAATTTCTGTAATAATGATATCTGCAGATGAGGCAGATTTTTAGCTTTTTCACAGAATTCCGCAAAGAAAATAAGTTGCTAATGATTATCAAAAATATATGGGAATTTTTTTTATAAATAATTAAACCTACAGATTAGGTAGATTTTTATTGATTTTTCAACATTACGTTAGGAAGATTAATTGTCAATGTAAATATTTATAAAATGTATATGAAAATAACAAAAGCAATAACATGTTTAGATGAACCCGATTTTTAAAGTTTTATCAGCATTATGGAGTGAATTTTCGATTGCCAATGAAAATAATAAAAAAATATACAAGAAATTTTTTGCAATAATGAAATCTGCAGACGAGGCAGATTTTTTAAGTTTTCCCAGCATTATGCAGAGAAGATCGGTATCTACTGAAAATTATGAAATATATTTTAGGAAATTTTTACAATAATGACATTTGCAGATGAGGCAGACTTGTTATTTTTCATCTTTATGTACTAGAAAGGTGCATTGCTGAACCAAAGCAATATAAAAATAAGTTATAAAAGCTCTGTAACAATGGCATCTGCAGATGAAGAAGATTTTTAATATTTTTCCAAGAGTCGATAGGTTGCCGAATAAATTTAATTTAAAAAAAAGGAAAGGAAAAGAAAACCGCTTTATTGACAAATGTTTTTAATTATTTTTAATATTGCACTCTTCAGATTAAGTTAAATAATGCTATAAAAAGTGATAAAATATCTTTATTGATTGACGGTCGTTTCGTCGCACAAACGGCGACATTTTGAAAATCATTCACGATAAAAAATATTTTCACATAATTGAAAAACAATAATCATAGTAAACAATGTCACGAGACACGATGCATAGTGAAAAACATTGCAAACATAAAATTAAATCAAAATTAAATTAGCTATTCGCGAGCGTGGATTAATTTTCATGTAATTAAAAAAAAAAACAATAACATGGTAAACAATGTCACAAGACAACATGCATAATGAAAAACATTGCAAAACATAAAATAAAAAAAAACATATATATATGTAATAATAAAAATTTTCGCCTCTTTTTCTTAGTAAAACTATTCCAAATTCTTAATATTTTTCCTTTTTTACCTATCTTTAATAATATCTTAATATCTTTTGTCTTTTATTTCATGCATTTAAAGTTGCGTATTCTTTTATTATTCTAAAAACCTTAATCCATTCGCCTAATCTTATAAAACCCATTAAATTACTTTTTCATTTTATTCTAAAACTAAATTCTCTTTCTTTCGAATGTTTTAATATCATTTTTTCTTTGGTGTTCTATACCCACAATTCCATCGCCAGCACTATTTGCACTTTAATTCTGACGCCGTATAAAAGAGTTCATTATCGACGTCATCCTTTCCCATCGAATCGTAATCTGTTTTATGTCCCATCCTTTCCCACCTCTCTTCTAGCATTGGTCTTTTACCTTTCTGTAACCGTCCGCGCGCTGTTTTTCGGAGTACAAATTTCGTTACATCGGCGAAGGAGGAGAAGATTTTACGTTTTTCTGGTTGTCTAATTAAGCTGCGTCGCTTGGAGTGAACTTCTAATGTGTAGATCCTATTCTTATAACATCTAACGTTTTATGAAGCGATGATCGATTTTTGAGAGTGGATGGAATAACTACTGGAAGTGTTTTACTATGTTTTTGTCAATAAAACCAGTTTAAAAAGTGACGATGACTCTCTATATTCATTACGCAAGGGAAATTATCTCAATGTGTTTCGAGCCTGTCTTTTCTCGCCACCCTGACTGCAATCCGATATTTTAAATATAACGGATGGATGGTTTTGATTGCTCTACTACAATTTATGTCGAGGTGTACTGGTGTCGCCTAAATTTCTGAAAGTCGGTAGCAAAATGCTACATATATATATACACATGTTTATTATACATTTTTTTATTACACTTTCTTACATATTCATTTTTTTATTTACAGCTTATTTTCTACTTTTTAGCTTTAAAATGCTTCATTGTTGCAGATTCACAGAGATTTGGCATATTTTGATGAGCATTTATTGGCGTATAATTAAATCCATTATTTTTCAACACCTATGCAATTGTTCGAGTTAAAGAATATGTTTGGCGATTGATCGCCTGTGACGGTATAATTAGATAATTTCTTAAAATTAATGTATTAATTAATAATTAAGTTGTAAAAATATTAAAATGTTGTATAATCATTGAAAACACAACTTCGTATAATTTTTTAATATATTCTAGCCTATCATGAAGTGGGTTAAAATTCAATTACAATGTTCCATCTTTATATTAAACAAGAAAGAAAAAAATCCTGCTTCAAGCATAGATTATGAAACACCTTCCAACACATTCAGAATAATGTAGCAAAATTTCGCCTAAATATTCGTTTAATAAGTTGAAATAGTATGTCTAATTCAACCATATGGAAACGCGTAACACACTTGAAAACCCGATTTCAGCGGTTCCCATCTACAATAGGAAAATTATCCTAATTCTTTAAGCAGCCCTGTATATGATATATAGAATTGTATCTATTAACTAGATGCATGCCAAAATTTAGATCAGTTAAGAAATGCATATATACTTATGTTGAAATTTCCCTTTCAGTAATTTCCGCTAATCAGGAGAAAGCCACGTGAATTCTTTTGTGCAGCCCTGTATATGAGGTATAGAATTAATATACAACTACTAAAATGCAAGGAAACAGGTAAATTTAAAAGCGCATACAGGAATTGAAAACGCACTACAAACAATTATTACTCAAAGACAGTACTTTAATCGATTTCTTTTGTGTGTCCCTGTAAATAAACGACAAATGCTATGAATGTCTTATTCTATAGTAATCATCTTGTAGTTAAATATTCAGTGATTTATATCAGTTTCAAAACATTTGAAATTGAGTAATGCCATTAAAATACTCTGAAAACGATTTTTCCCCATATACCATAATGTAATGCAATTCCTTTGGGTGCCCCTGTAAATGAAGTATACATATACACATACTTAATATACAATACCAAATATGCACAGGTGACCCTAAATAACGTTGATCAATTGTATGAAAATCCGAGTATAATTACGGGAATTAGAGAGTGGAAAGACAGACCGACGGACGGACAAACCGAATGCATAAACACTTTTCAACTTTGTTGGAAAGCGTTAATAAAACAAACATACTGAGGGTAATAAAAGAGTGTAAAATACGAGTGCATAATTACGAGTCTAATGACATCTATGCGGTGATTTTTTTGTCAACGATCTGCGACTGGGTCTTGACATAGACTGAAAATATGAGAGAAAAATTTAATTTTATACAATTCGGAAATTGTACTTCAACACTGTTAAAACTGGATACTTAAAAATAACCAAATGTACTCATTTTTGAGTACTTTCCGATCTCATAAGAGCTCCGAGTAGTTAACTCTTAAATTTGAGAAATGCATGTACTCATTTGTTTTAGTACATACAGGGACTCGAAAATAAGTATGTATAGAAACACACATACACTATAAGGAAATAAAAAAGCGAAATTACAGAGAACCGACAAATCACCATTTCTAATTGCGAAGAACTACAATTTTTGGAGTAAAGAACAACGAATGTACTATTATAATTCTTGTGCATGAGCCGCCCCGTGATTTGAACCCAAGTCCTCCAGGTGGGAGATCAGTATTGTGCTGACTGTGCTATAAGAGCAACTACTAGCTTTTTCCAAATGACACCTTTTATGAATCAGCAACGGAAGATCGTTAACAGCAGAGATGAATTTTCCTTTTCTTAAATATTCTAATTTCTAATAAAACCATTGTTAAAGTAAATTTTCTTCCTTAACATTTCTAATGAAATTATAAATAAATTTGGAAAGTGTGTATTATAAATTAAAACTTATAAAAAAGATAGACATACCTTTAAATAAAAGCTTGGAAATCCCTACTGTCAATTCGGTATAAGAAAAGGGTTTATCAGAAAACTCATATTTTTGAGCACATAGGATTTAAACATGAATATTAAGACTTTAAAATACAAAATATATGTATTTATTTCTGCATACATTTACAAATCAAGTATAAGTATACACAACTTCAAAATATCATGTACTCGTTTCTGAATAATTATTTGTACTAAAAAAAATCGAGTACAAAGAAATTTTCATTTTTAAGTACATTAATGCGCCTTTTCGAAGCAATTGTACTTAAAAAAATATGAGTAACATAGAAATGCTCATTTTTAAGAAGGTTATTTTTAACAATGTACTTCTTTTTGAAACAATTGTACTTAAAAAAATATGAGTACATGGAAGTTCTCATTTTTAAGTAAATTATTTTTGACATTGAAACATGGCAAATGCGTTCGTAGTAGATCTAGTTTTATAAATATTCAGATCTTGGTGAAATAGCTATTTCACGCTTATGCAAAAATGCATCAATACAATATTTATTAATATTCTATATATTAAATTCAGTATCACGAAAATAATAGGACTTCCTCTTAAATTGGACGTCGTCACCATGGCAACCTAGCATCAATACCTATCATGGTATATCATTGAACTAATGACGTATGCCAGGATTTAAGAATGAAAAAAAAAACCTTTTATTAATATCTTTTTAAGGTTTGATACGATTTTCATAAAATTTGAAATGACTCGACAATATTCTGCACGATTACATATATTAAATTTCAAACCATTCTGTTGGGTAATATTTTCGCTGTTATATGCGGACAGACAAATGGTCGGACCAGACGACGACTATATGTGCTACGTATTTATATAATTAGGAACACACTTTAAATGCAGTATAGAGGTACTGTCAATTTAACCATGCAATTATTTCAAACTACTACTTAAATAAACTTTAAAAACTGAACTAAATACATAAACAAGAAGGTTTCTTTTAAAATATATTGAGAAATTAATTGAAATATAACTTTCACCCTTTTTAATTGAAATCCTAACCGGCCATCCTACATTTTTAATTTAAAAAAAATACTATTTCAATCGAAATTTTTTATTCTGTTAAAAATATAAACCGTAAATTTATTTTAATTTCCAGGGAAATATCGAAATAGAAGAATCTGAAATTCAGTTCGTTGCTGTAACAAACTAGGTTTTGTTAGAAAATTTAAATAAAAATGGAAATTTTCTAGGGCTGCATATATTATACAGTTTATTTTTTTTAATTTGTTTTCTAAATAAGAAAGATTTTGTAATGAATTCTTGAAAAGATTTATTCAGTATTTTTCCGTGATATATTTTCTTTTGCATATATATTTCTCAGTGAGTATTTTGAATATTTTTATCTGAATGTCTGTGAATTGAAATTAAATATTGCTAAGTTTCAAAAGCGGTTCTTAGAGTATGAGTAATGTTTTCTAGTTTAATGATAATTAAAACTTACACACCCCTAAATTTGACAATGATAATTCCTTTTAAGCAAAAATTGATGTAATTCATAATTCGTGTTATTTTAACATGAATTGATTAATAATTTTCCTATTTAAAATTAAGTTATTGAATAAAACTAGTCGGATATACCAATCCCAAAACTTTCTTCTATCTCATGCATGTTAATACTTAAAAATTCGCTATCACACTACCAAAATTAAACGGCAATCTATGCCCATCATGAGGATACTACAGATATGGAATTCCGTGCATTAGTTCTTGAGATAAGGCTATCTACGAAATCGTGTAAATCCAGCAAAATTCAGCCTATCAGCGCCACCTATTGGGTACTTTACACCAAAACTTATGGTAAGCAAAACTACTAAGCAACCACGTACGTCAAAGTCTAACTGAATCTGAAGTTTGGGGAAAATCCGTGCATTAGTTTTTGAGATAGAGCTATTGCGAAAATCATGAAAATGCAAGCATAGCAGCGCCACCTATTGGACGATTAACACCAAAACCTCATCAGCAACAACTTGTGTTAACATCTAACTAAATCTGAAGTTAGATGAAAATACGTGCGTTACTTTTTGAGACTATTGCGGGAATCGTGTAAAATGCAGCACAGCAGCGCCACCTGTTGAGAGATTTGCACCAACACATAATCAACATCAAGTCTTATCAAGGGCTAACTGAATCTGAAGTTTCATCAAAATCCGTGCATTAGTTCTTGAGATAGAGCCATTTCGGAAATCGTAAAAAATGCAGAATAGCAGCGCCACATGTTGAGCGATTTGCACTAACACATAATCAACATCAAGTCTTATCAAGGGCTAACAGAATCTGAAGTTTCATGAAAATCCGTGCATTAGTTCTTGAGATAGAGCCATTTCGGAAATCATAAAAATGCAGCATACATTCGCCACCTGTTGAGCGATTTGCACCAAAAACTAATCAGCATCAATTTGTATCAGGGACTAACTGAATATGAATTTTTATTAAATTCCGTGCATTAGTTCTTGAGATAGAGCGCCCACAATATTTGTGTCACACACAGACACACAGACAGACAGACAGACAGAGACTCACAGACAGACATTTTGTAAAAACATGTTTTTCGGGTTCTCTGACCTCTAAAACGTGTAAATCCTTCGAAAACCGGAAATCGAAAATTTTCATGAATCCAATACTTTCTTCTTGTAAAGATAGAAGAATGTAAAAATGCGTATACTATGTCGTATCCATTCATTGTATCTCTCTATTCTAAATAAAAGTAACTAATGCTGTCACCACCGAAAATGACTTTTTTGTGACTGGAGGTCTTTCTACGCCAATATAAAGGAAACTATTGCGCCCAAAAATATAAAAATTTGTAGCTGATAAAAAAAAAATGTTAAAAACACTACATCTGAGAATTGATTTATCTTTTGTGCCACGCTATCCAAAATCAAAAGTAAAATTTATTTATACTGATAAAAATATTTTGATAAAAACACTAAATATGAGAATTGATTTATCTTTTGTGCTACGCTGTGTGAAATCAAAAGTAAAATTTATGTACATAAATTATTTGCGTCCTTGTATCTAAACTAAGCTAAATGTATGCAAATGGATAATCTGACGCAAGTAAATTATTTACATAAATTTTACTTTTGATTTTGGATACCGTGGCACAAAAAATAAATCAATTTATTCATATAAATACATTTCAGTGAGGTGTATAGGTTCAGTGAGAGTGATATTTTTAACAGTGATTTGGAAAATTAAAAGTTTCGGTTAGACGTGTAAATATATTTAGCCAAACAGAAAACAATTAAAATTGAATTTTAAAACAAATTGTTTAAAGCTATATCAAGTCGTCACTTAAATTTTGATATCATATATTTTAAAACTCATATTTTGAATCAATGACAGATGTGAATGATAAAGCATCGATGAATACATTTTTATACATCATTTTAAATTTAACATAATTCTTACACATGCAATTATAAATAAAACAAAAATAAAATGATAAAATAAACAATGCATATATATATAGTATATACATTAATTAATAGCATAGCGTCACTTAAAATTTGATATAATTATTTTTAAACTCCATATTTAAAGTTCTTATTACTATAAGATAAAGTGCTGCGTAAGAAGCTTTTAACTTATTAAGGGTTTGTGTATTGATACATATACAACGCGAGGAGAAATTCACTATTAAATCCAATCTATAGTAAATAAGCAATAGTTACCAAAACGGGATATGAACTCACGATCATCGACACTCTGAGATATTAACTTGACTACTCAGCAACTATTACAAAAGTCAAGTTTTCAAATATCGCTAATTATTGTGTTCACATATTTCTGTATAATATTATATTCTTACACATATTTCTGTGTTATATTGTTACACATAAGCCTGTGTTATATTGTTACACATAAGCCTGTGTAATATTTTGCTGTTATACATATAAGGTTAGTTGGGGTAACTGGACCCACGAGATAACTGGGCCATAGGCTATTTTATAAAAAACCGTTGATGTATTTTAAGTTTTAGCTTTTGTGAACAAATCCCCTTAACCTCTACATCCTAAAGCAACGTGTGTCAACTCCATCATAACTCTCTCTTTGTTGTGATAGGTTGTCAAAAAATTAACGTTTCTTTTTTTAAAAACAACGTCAATTTGGTTGAACTTCCTCGGCTTTTTATTAAAATACTGTAAGTACTTTTATTAAACAATCCCTTTTTTTAAGATTAGGCATATAGATAAATTAATATTACTAGGTATCTATACACATTAACTTCATGTTTCAAATGTATGCCCGGTGTCCCAGTTACCCCATAAATTTTTCAAGTATGGAGTAACTGGGACATGTATCAGGGGTAACTGGACCATGCTGGATCCAGTTACGCCAATAAGTATAAATAATTTTCTTGAGTTTCTCTTACAACGGGAAGTAAATTTCTTTTTTTTTTTGCTCACAATAAAGAAAATTATAGAATACCTTATTAAAATTACGTAATAAAATTTAAAAAAAAGCAAATTAAGTGTTATTAAACCAAATACCTTGACTCTTTGAGAGGTGGTAATGCCGTTATGGCATCACATAATTTTAATTCCTAATTGCCACATTTGCACCGGAATTTTATAATGAAAATTTCACCTTTATAAAGTACCCGAAAATATACTTTTACATCTTTCCAAATATATTTTCTTATAAATACTGGTGTCATTAAATTATTTCAACATTTTACGAATGCAAGTACTTTGCCCCTGAGAGCGAGATAGCCAAAACTTGAAATTGTACGATACAAAGGGGTCGCATTCTATAGGGAAACTTTTATTGTTCCTACCACTATTTTGAAAATAATATCTTCATCGCACCTTTCTTTAGAATATGTTAAATAAAGCGATCATGAAGGTAACTCATTAAGGGTTCTGGTAGTAACAATAAAATTTTCCCTATATAATGCGACCCCTAGATACAGATGAAGTAATTATGTACTTACGTAGCCGTTTGTTCATAGATTTATTTGCCTAGCAATTTTTTTCCTTAAAATACTCATGTGACCTTTAACTTATTACCTATACTAAAGTACATAAGTACTTACTTAATTTTTATGTTTTTGGTATAAATAAATCTAATATTTTCACATTTAGTGCTTTTTTTAGACACATTGACAGCAAAAGTTTCCCTTACAACGCTCTTTATTGACATATAATTTACATGATCTGCCTGGTTTAAATTTTTTTTAAGTTGTTTACACTTTTTCAAACAGGACTTGATATCCCATCTAAAAAAATAAGCGCGTGTGGAACATAGACCTTCCTGGTCCACTTACCCCATTTTTATGGGGCAACTGGACCCATGAGGAAAGAAGGATGAAATATGCATATTTTTATATGTTTAAGTATTAAACTAAAATTTTGAGCTTTTCCTTCTGATAGAAGGAACCTAACTGAACACATTTACAGAAGTTCAGACTTTAATCCAAATGAACATGAAGAAGCTGAATTGTTAGAAGCTCCAGAGTCACATTGTAAAATCATGGTATAGTTGCCTCAACTAACCTTAGCTGTGTAAAATTTGTGCCCACACTTCTGTGTAATATTCTGCTCTTACGCATATATCTTTGTAATATTCTTGCACGTATTTCGGTGTAATATGCAAAATAACCAGATATTTATGTAATATCCAAAATTCGTAAATTACATTAACACACCAATTCGGGTAAATCCGTAACGTTTTCTACCTTTTACACACTTGTTTGAGTCTTTGAAGAGATAACAAATTACAAAGTTCCATTAAGCCAATAAAGACTCATAAATACGGGTAAATGTTTGCGGCAAATCTACAAATTTTGTTACAAAGGCGTAATTTTACAAATTTACTCACATACGCATGTAAAAGTGACTAATTTACACATATATTATTTAGAGTGTGGATTGGAATTCGGTTGCCGAAATTCCATCTTTATATTCAAAAAGCACATTAAATAAAGGAGTGTAAAATCGTAATTACGAGTCTAATCACATTTATGTGGTGATTTTATTTTAAATTATCTGCGAATGGAGATTGGTGTAGTTTTTACTAACATAAACTTAACAGATAAGGGAAAAAAACGTACTTTTAAAAAATGTATTATAGAGTTATTGTCAATTTACCCATGCATCTGATTCAAACTACTACTTAAATAAACTTTATAACTCAATGAAATACATAAGGAAGAATGTTTCTTTCAAAAGCCATCGGGAGATTTATTGAAATATAACTTTCACCCTTCCCTTTTATTAAATAAAAATATATCTTTTCTAATTAAATGGAATTTTTTTATCCGGAAAATGTTTAAACCGTATATTTATTTTAATTCCCAGGGAGATATCGAAATAGAAGAATCTGAAATTCAGTTCGTTGCTGTAGCAAACTAGATTTTCGTAGAAAATTTAAATAAAAATGGTATATAATTTTACAAGGCTGCAAGCGTTATTATTATTTTTTTTAAATTAGGAAAGATATTGCAATGAATTCTTGAAAAGTTCATTATTATTAATTTTCCGTGTTATATCTTCTTTTGAATATATATTTCTCAGTGGACACGTCGAATATTTTTAACTGATTGGCTGTGAAATTAAAATTAGCATAGCTAAGTTTCAGAAGCGGTTGTTAGATATTTGTAATTTGAAAAGGTTTTTGGTTTAATTTCATTGCATTTCAAATAAATGTTTTAGAGTTTCTCATATTATTTTAAAATGTAAATATCAGATAATGCACATTCAAAAATATTTTCATTTAATAAGTCAGTTATATTTTTCCTATTAAAATAAGTTTCAAAAGTACATTTTAAAGCTTAGTAGGGCGTACGAACTGTTAATTTTATATAACATTTGAATTATAAGAAAAAGAATTTGTGAAAGAGTGTTGGAAGTTACACACTTGTTTTACTTTTTGAAGATATAACAAATTACACAGTTCCATTAAGGGAAGTTCCTGTACCTACCATGTTATATTAATATACCTTTTCTCAGAAAGTACCAAAAATATTCACTTAAAATATTTTATATACATAATATGAATAATTCCTAATAAAGTGAAGTAAACTTTATAAACAGATATGCTTTAGTTATTTTTTTAATAATGTGTAATAAAAACCACTGTTAAATAACAAAAAACTTTATAAAGAAAATCTCTTTTATAAAAATTTTGTACAAATGTTTGCAACAAAAGTTCACTTCAGATTGATCACGGATATTTGAGACATATTCTGTCAAGATTGCAAATAATAATGTGTAGTAGTTTCTATAAAATGGTACATCGAATTTCAAAAAGCAACATTTTGAGAAAATTCAGTTTAAAGTTCACGCATGTAATGTTTATGTACGATGTGAACAAACTGAATTACTTAAGTTTCTTTACTTTCTTGTTTTCATAGAAAAAAAATTAATATGCCATTCAAAAGGGGAAAATAAAGAACTCAAAATATTACAAGAATAAGAAAACGACATTTAAAAAAATTTTACTTCCAACTGCCGTTAAGCCGATAAACCCACAGGTAAATTTTAGCGACAAGTGTGTAAATTTTGTGACAAAAGTGTAATTTTACAAATTTACACACATACGCATGTAAAAGTGAATAATTTACACATTTATTTTTTAGAATATGCATTGGAATTCAATCAAACAAGTGTGATTGTGAAAGAGTGTTTATCGACTTAATGGAACTCTGTAATTTGTTATCTCTTCAAAAACTTAAACAAGTGAGTAAAATGTAGAAAATGTTACGTATTTACCCGAATTGGTGTGTTTATGTAATTTACAAATTTGGGATTACACAAATATCTGGGTATTTTGCATATTACACCGAAAAACGTGCAAGAATATTACACAGATATATGCGTAAGAACAGATTATTACACAGAAGTATGTGCACAAATTTTACACAGCTATATTATAACAACAGAATATTACACAGACTATGTGTAACAATATTACGCAGAAACAAGTGCAAGAACATAATATTACACAGAAATATGTGTATATATGTGAACACAATAATTACCGATATTTGAAAGCTTGGCTTCTCTAGTTGCTGAGTGGTCAAGTTAATAGCTCAAAAAGTCGAAGATCATGAGTTCAAATCCTGTTTCGGTTAGTATTGCGTGTTTACTGTAGATTGAGTTAAATAGTGATGTTCTCCTCTTGTTGTATATGGGAACGTCCATTTGTTACTCATGTGATAATTAGAGCAAATTTTCATATATAATTCCAATTATTTTATTACAAAATATAAGTAAGATAAAAATTGATATAACCAGCTAAATACCGCTGTGTTCCACACACAAACATATATCTAATTTATAACAAAAAAAATTACTTATGTATATATTAAATGACTCTTGTGACACACTTGTCATAAGAGTAACAAAATTTTGATTGATTATATGGACAAGGGAAATGCTTTTTGTTACAAATTAGATATATATTAAATGAGTGGAGCACAATAGTATTTTAATGGTTATATCACTTTTTATCTTAATTATATTTTATAGTAAAATAATTGCAAGTATTTGTAAAAAAACGCACGAATGGTCACAAGAGTAACAGTGGACGTTCCCATATGTATCTTTCAAAACTTGTGACTGAAATTGATAGGGGAAAAAATCCTAGAAAATTAATATCAGCGTCACGATTTCCGTATTTTTCAACATTTTATTTTAAAGTGTGTTTATTTAGATTCTATTCCTAAATTATGACTATACTATTTTTGGGCTTCAATATAACGTTAACAGAGAGATGTAATGCAATAAGTATAATTTCAGAAGATCTTGTTTTTTGTAAATTAATATTACACTATTTTGTGGTCTAGAAACAAATCTGCTGGAGAGAGAACTTTTCTCAGCATTGTAAAATTAACCGAATAAAAGAATGATTATGATTATAGTATTCATGACTAAAAATGTGCCAGGTGTTCTGATTGTAAGTATTGAGTTAAAGTGGTTTATTTCAAATGTAGTATAAATTGGTTTTTGTTTTAAAAGATTTCTCTTTAACCACCTAATATTTTTGCATGCAATATTCTCGGATTTAAAGACTACACCTATATCTTAAGACTGAATCTAAATTTATGCATATTTTATGAAACTTTCAATTTAAAGTATAAAGTTGAGTGTACTGCATAATTTTTCAGTGTTTATCTATGTATAATTGTTTCTGTCGATGGACTAATAAAGCTAATTAGGTTCAGAGTTAATATATCAATATAATCAATATATTTGAAAAAATTATTAATTTTCTGTACATGAAAATTTTATACATCTTTCTCTTGTACATCTTTAATGAAGCTCACCTAACAAGCAATCTCAACGTACGAAAGGATTACCAAAGTGTGATAAAAATAAATAGGTCAGCAGATAATGCATATATAAATATATTATTTTAATTTTTAGAGTTCCGCACTTAAAAGGTGAAAACAGAACCATTATAAGATCACTCCTGAGTCTATCTGTCTGAATGTCACAGCCATTTTACTGGTAAACTATTTAACGTGGAAAGTTCAAATTGTGTGAAGTAATAAATACTATTGACCTACATATTTAGAGATTCCTACACATTCAAAAATATATTTAGGGAAAATGTAGATGGACTAATTAAGTCACTTGAAAAAAATATAATTTCTTTGTATATCGTGTGGGGTATTGTGGGAAAGCTTTCGTAACGCTGAATTTCAAAACTTCTTTTCTTTTAATTTTAGTTATTATATTTTCAGAGATATCGTCGAAAATGAAGTCGCCCCCCCTCCCAACAATTTCCGATTCTACTAAAATTAAAAGTCCGAAAAAATTAGACGTAGTAGGACGTAGTAGAAAAAAATATAATTTCTTTGTATATCGTGTGGGGTATTGTGGGAAAGCTTTCGTAACGCTGAACTCAAAACTTCTTTTCTTTTAATTTTAGTTATTATATTATCAGAGATATCGTCGAAAATGAAGTCGTCCCCCCCCCCCCCCCCAACAATTTCCGATTCTACTAAAATTAAAAGTCCGAAAAAATTAGACGTAGTAGGCGTTAATATAAACCTTCCAGGGAAATTATAGTGATTACCGTAGGTCACATACTTTTTGAGAAAATCGAATTTTTTCGTCACTTACAAATTTCGATTTGCGGGCATTCAGCAAAGATGTTGAGTAGCTCTAGATGTACATATCGTAGGAGAAGTACAAAAGCATTGTTGATAATGATTTTCGAAAAAAATCGCCAGTAAATCGCCGAGACATTAACCCTTAAGGACACGGAACGTTAGGACATACTTATTGATAGGGACGGCGTAGTCTATGTACCATCGGTAAGCCTAAATAACAACTTTCTGTTATATATATATGTGTAATACACTACCCAGTAGAAGTATAAAAGCAATAAACTTCAAATTGTTAAAAACAGGCTAATTTAATTATGATTAATCAGATAAATACTATTGAATTCTCGACTAGTTTGCATTGAGTGGATCTCTCAATAAGCTTCCCGTGTCTTTAAAATTAATTAAAAACCTATCTGGAACACCGCCTCACGGACCAAGGCGGTGTTGTAAATTTGCGACCTCCTTTCGAAGCCGGTTAGCCCATTGCCAAGTTAAACTTCGGAAAAGGATTGTTTTAGCTACATTCCAAAAAGAAAAGATTATGACTACACTGAATATAGTATTATGAAATGCCAAATGAAGTTTAAATATGCACTACTTTTATAGTCAGTACCGAATTAATTTCATCAAAAAACAGATTAGGATAAGATTAAAAAATGTGTTATACGGAATAGCAATATTTGATATGATTTAGGCTTCATATCTCGAAAGAGATTTGAAGACTTTTCAAACTTTTCATGATTCTCAAACTTTCAAGGTATACGCATTTATACTTTTCTAGTATATAGAGCTATATCTATACTAGTTATTCTTTTAGCAACTTTTTTTAATAATATAATTAATAATTCAAATATTTGTTGTACGGAAGTCTCTGAGCGCGCGTAATATACGCGCTTGACCATTTATTTAAAAATAGCCTAACATGCATGTTGATTTACACATCTAAAAATCACCTCTTGGAACTAAATAAGTAATTACCTTCTGAATTAATGATCGATCAATGAGTGTACAGAAGTATAGATTTTCATATTGTGTCAATACTTTGTACTTCTTTTATGTTCCCTGTGTAACAAGCAGAGCAGACACATCGTTTGCAATTTGCCAAATCTATTGTGAAATAGTAAGGATGATATGACAGCGAAAAACACAAAACACTCATTAATGTATAAAACAATAATAAATAAAGTATAGCTTTGAAATCTGTCGAAACTTATCAAAACTTTTGTTTGAATATTATTAAATATGGAAAATTGTGGTTAAAATATGAAATTCTAAAACAGAATTAAATATAAGAAAGGAAGTATTATAGCTAAAGTATTTTTCCATTGAAATTTTTTAAACAGAAATACCTGTTCATTTATGAAATAATTTCACAAAATTTGTAAGTATAATTTGTTTCATTACATCTAAATTTTAACTTTTTTTCGAATTTTAAAAACATGGAAATTTTTCTGAAATTGAATTTCTAAGTTTTACTGTTGCAATTGAACAAAAGAAACGTTTTAAAATATGAATGAGACTTTTTCTAGAAAAAAAAATGCACTTTATTTGAAGTTATTTCCATGGAGAGACGGAGATATGAGTGGATCATACAGAATTCATCATCGAAGAATATTATATTTCAGTTGAAATTTGAAATGAAATTTGAAATGTAAATTTCTAAGGGTGTTGATTTTAACATCTTTAGACAAGTGAGAATGTTTATTCAGTGAATACTTTCAAATATTTTGTTTATTCTTTACAGACCTTTTGTAATTATACAATCGTGTTCTAGTATATTTTTTGACAAAAATTTCAAAAATTCAGAGAATAATACTGTATGTAATAATGTATTTACTATCTAAAAAATAAGAAATTGTATCATAAAAAATCTTCAACTGCTGGTATTAGTCGCTTACAGAATTTTCCGTACAATAAATATATTAATTAGTAGCTGTATTATTACAAACAAAAAATCATTGCTAAAAATAATTAGACTTTGTAAAAAAGCTATCTAACATAGGGCTAGGTGTAGCTGTACGTATTATAAAAGTATAAATCGATATACCATGAAAGTTCAGAGAGATATGAAGCCTAAATAGTATAAAATATTGCTGTTCAGTGAAACTCTTTTTTTTAATCCTATCCTAATATATTTCTTTTCTTTTTAAGGTGTACCGAAAACAAAAACCTTGTTAAAAGTTTAAACTTGGCATTGTGCTAAGCGCGCTCCGAAATGAGGTCTCAAAGTTACAAATCCACCTTGGTCCGTGCCGCATTTTTAGGTAGATTTCGTATGAAATACTACCTATTGGCGTCGTTCCTATGTTGGAATTTCTGAAAATTTTTTGCAGATCTACACCGATTATGACCCCTAGAACCCAAAACCACCTTCAGTAAAAAACTTTATTTATCTATCTATCTATCTATCTATCTATCTATATACATATATATATATATCACTTTCTTCTGGACATGATAACTTCCAAAATACTGCACAAATCTCTTCCAAACTGATACATAAAATCAAGGGACATAAAATCTCGGACAAGTTCGTTAATGGGCAAAATCGGACCAAGGGGATGGAAATAGGGACGGGTTTTGTGAAAACCGAAAAACCCCCATAACTTCTTAATTTTTGTACATATTAAATCAATTTAAAGTTTTTATTACTTATAAAAATAGCACCAAAAATTTATGTATCACAGATTTTTGATAAAATTAAAAATGGGCTCAAGGGGCGCAAAAATAGGGTTTTTGGGAGAAAAAATTTCCTAACTTCGTCAATTCTCAAGATATCAAATCCAATTAATTTTATTATACATCTCCTTAATATTATCTACAACTTTTATATTCACAAGTTTTTGATAGAACCAATTCGTACAACAAAAAAAAAAAAAAAATTAAGAACGAAAACAGAAAAAGGGGGGTGAAGAAGAAAAATTTCTATAACTCCGTCAACTCCCAAGATATAAAATCCCCATGAATTCATCATATAGCTTCTTAATAGTGTCTTCAACATTTATATAGACAAGTTTTTGGTAGGACCAATTCTTACAGCAAAAACAAATTAAAAATACATAGCGGTTGAAGAAAAAAATCATCTTATTAAGGGTGTATTCAAATTCAAACTGCTTATTTTCTTACTCATTTTTAAATTTTTGCTCTCAAACGCATCCAATTGATAGATTCTCTTCTTCAGAAACTATATAATGTACTGTTATGATCGATTTTTTGATAGAAGCAGAATATATTTCAAAAAATGATGTCAAAGTGGGCATTTTGAACAGAGTTTCCTGAAGCGATTGTGTTAGAAACGAAAAATATTGCCCTACTGAGAAAATAATTGGTTATTAATCAAGTTTCAATTAATCGAAAGAAAAATAAAAACACATGCCGCTTTTAAATCTTTTCAAAAATCACGTCAGCAAGTTTCGTATTTTTTCTATTAAAAATTAATCTGAAAATGTGCCAAAAAATTTCGAGTTGTTAAGCATGGAAAAGTATTTTTTTGAATACCGCCTTAACATGATTGTGATAAAACCAGCTATTATATAAAAAATGAAATTAAAACTCGTGAAAAGCGGCCAGATAAAACTGTTAAAGTGGATTTATATCTAATCATGATTTAGTTTTTGGTTGTACAATTAATATACTTAACTTCGAAATCTACCTCCGCCTGTTGGCAGGGATTTTTACGCATAGGTTTGTAATTAATATTTGAAGAAACGGGTGGCGTATTGAGAGAGCCACTCAATGCAAATCATTTGAAAATCCCATAATAATTATGTGATTAGTACTAATTAAATGAGTCTATTTTTAACAGTTTGACGTTTATTGCTTTTATACTACTACTACTAGTCATTACATTACACAAATTTATCATTAAAAGTTGTCATCCAACTTTAAAATTTGATGGTGCATAGAGTTCACCGCCCGTCTCTTGTATGTATGTCCAAATCGTCCGTGTCTTTAAGGGTTAATATCTCGACTAATTACCGGCTTTTTTTTTTCGAAAACTCCTATCAACAATCCTTTTATATTTTTGCGACGATAGGTACCTCCAGCTCTCCTGAACTCCTTTGCTGAACGCCTGCAAATCGAAATTTTCGTGTAACGGAAAAATTCGATTTTCTCAAGAAGTATGTGACTTAGGGTACACATTGTAGTTTTCCTGCAAGATTTAGATTAACTTCTACCACCATTATTTTTCCATAATTTTAGTTTCAGTAGATTCGGAAATAGAAAGGGGGGGGGACATATATTTGCATTACATTTTCGACAATATCTCTGAAAATATATTACCTAAATTTAAAAGAAATGTATTTTTGAGTCCGGCTTGGCATTACGAAAGCTTTCACACGATTCACAAAGAAAAGATTTTTTTTCAGGTAACTTAATTAGACCCTCTACTTTTCCTACATATATTTGTGAATGATTAATAATCTATAAGTATATGGGTCAATAGTCAATATCACTTCAACCAATTTGAACTTTCCATGTTCCATAGCTTACGAGTAAAATGTCTGTAACCAACGGACAGACAGACAGAGGAGTGATCTTATAATAGTTTCGTTTTAGGTGCGTTCGTAATTATGTAAGTACATAGCACCTATAGTAGTCGTTCGGCCCGTCTGTGTGTCTGTGTGTCTCTCATGCGTCCGTTCGTCTGTTCGTTTTCATATAACATACCAACCAAATGGTCTGAAAATTTAAATATATAATTGTTGAAAAAATGTTTCCAGTCTTTCCTAGTTTTATGATAATCGGATGTATAGTTTAATATCAGGGACATTTAAATGCTTTCCGTTAAATTATGGTCAATGAAAAAAATTTATTTCAAGTGCATTTTAATGATGTTACAGCCTTTTTGAACAGAATGAAATTGATATGCACTTATGAAGTGCCCTAAAATAAACATTCAGTACAATATGCGGTGAAAAAAATATATTTATAAAGCGAGTTATAGTACGAACGCACCTCATTTGCCACGTTTGACGTGCAATTTCCCACTTGTTACTTTTTAAGTACGGTACCCTAAAAATGAAAACAATGATTCGTCAATGTTGTAGATTTATTTTATTATTTTAATGTTATATATTTGCGTGTTATAGCATACTATTATATTTTTTTATAAGTTTATAATGTCTATATTTATTTAATCGAATTATTTCTTTATAAATTATTTCTGGATTACTTCGTGGAAATCCTGAAAATTGTTTTATGACCCCCTACTGTATTCATAACGGAAAATTCATGTACCAGTATCGATAAGCTCCTGCATTATAGTCTCGGAAATACTGACGCAGGGATTCATATAATGCGTTATTGATTTTAAATTGTAATTACGATACATTTCCTCTTTCGTATATCTTTCGCACGTAAAAATTTATTTATTTAAAACGTGTCCTTCTTTTACAATAAGGGGCCATCAACAAATGATGTCACGCTTGGAGGGGGGAAGGGGGGGGTCATGAAATTGTGATAGTTTGTGACAAGGGGGTTGGAGAGGGTAAGAAGAAGTGTGACATCACACATTTTGGTTAAAATAAAAGCATTAAAAATCATCAGATTAAATTTTAAAGTTATTTTGAAATTAAAGTATTTTGTGTTCATACAGTAAAGATAACATTTAAAGCCAAATATATTAAATACCATTTCAAATTCCAAAATACTACTGTTTTTAATTGTTCTTTCAATTAATATTTTATTAATATTGTATATTAATTATGTTTTTTCTTGTAAATCTTATTTCATACAAAATAAGTACACGAATCATTTTTATTATTATGCTCACAAATGTCATTAAAACATATAGTTAAAAGTTTCAAAATAAAATTTGAAATATGATCTATAACATAGTACTTTGTTTTTTAACTGCAAGTATATGTTTATGTAATATAGCGTGACATGTGACAAGAGGGGGGGAGGGGGTATGGTGAAGTGTGACACTTTGTGACAAAGGGGGGGGGGAAGGGTTTGAAAAAAGTGCGACATCATATATGGATGACCCCTAACCTCGTGTAAATATATACTTCAATTACAAATACTGTGTTTGGAAACACTTAAAAGGAAACGGTTTTACAATATGAAGTTTTAAATATATCGTTTTAAGCAGGACGTCATTTTCAATTCGCAATAGAAACGTTGGCGCAATTTTAGTGCCGAAAAGCTTTAAGTATCATAACTCGGTAAGTTTCGTTTGTAAAATAATTCCATTATTTTTACTGTCCTTCTTTGATGCAGGTTAATATATCTTTTATATGTCATAGGAAAATTGCATCGTATAAATTTAAATATTGCATTTTAAGTGAAATCTTTTTTCAACGCATTTCAAGAGATATTCGTTCTTACATATATTTCGAATCATCCCGGTATACACTGCACTACTGAAAACTAAAATGTGTGATTCATTAATGTTCTCAATAATGTTTCTGTTTCAGATATTATACTTTAGCATTCTGCAAACCGAAACTTGTAAACCTTGCACACTGTTAAAAATTTGCCTCATTCTGTCCAGTCATTTGACCGTTTTTATTGACAACGGTTACACAACCGTAATTTAACACAACTCTGACCATATTATAGGCCATTTAATGTTCAGAATATAGTTAAATTATGGTTATAAAACCGTTTTTTCGAAAAACAGTCAAATGACTGGACTTTGCTGCAAATTGTTAACAGTGCAGGGTATATTGTCTGACATGTTATTAATCATTTTTTTTTAAATACCTCGCTTAAAAAATTATATAAGAAGAAATTCTTTTTCATAATATGAATGAAAATTTTTGATATATTTATACTGAATATTAAAAACGGTAAATCATATGACGTAATGTATTATGGTACAGTATCTTTTTTGTTTAAAAATATAAGCCAACGTATTTCTCTGTTCAAATAAATTCAAATTTTTTCAAAAATATTACACTTTCGAGAAACTTATTTTCACAAATAAACAATAGCAAATATCATGCATCAGGCGTTATGAAGCATTTCCTAACATTATTAGAAAGTTTGTACGACATTTTAATTTTTGTATGATAAAAGGATATATTTAAATAAACACACACAGAAAATACATAACACAGCTCCTTAACCTATGTCAAGGAATATATATTGCCGCTGTAAAAAAATAATCTTTACTGATTTATTTGTGTTTCCATGACAACTTTGGCTAGTGGAGATAACCCATCTAAAAGAGCACCCAGGGTTAACAGGTGTGGAGGTCTACCAAAATGTTTAACTCCTTTGGGACGAGCGGCACGTATACGTGCCGCATGAAGCGCTCAGAATCCATGTTTGTCCTCACCAGTAAACTTTTACTGTAAAATTTGCCTCATTCAATCAGCGCATTTTCTCGATTCAAGAAGACACGAATTTCTGTTTTTAAAAACGGTGACAAAAGATTAAAAATCTCGTAAAAGGCTCCCGTCGCGAAGGGGTTAAGCACTTACAAGCCCCACCCGATAAAAGACCACCCAGTTAAGGGATATGCAATTTCGAGAAAGTATTTTCTCACGCGTTGGGCTCTAAAAGTGGTGATCCATCTTTAAGTTTGAAAGAACCACCCGGAATAGTAAATCCCAGAGCGAAACAGTGAAATCGTTCTAGCCGGGCAAAGACAAATTGTAATGTCCCACGAAAAATCTAGGAGGTACATTACCTGATGGTCAACCAATAAAAAAGGATTTTGAGGGTGACAGAATTTTTAGGTCGGCAATGGGCGAGTCCTAATTCCACACAAATTTGATTTTTTCTAGAAAGAGAAAAATTAATGAGAAGACGAGGGCGGTTTGTGAAAAAAGTGGTCCAGGTGAGAGGTTGTCTGAAGGACAGGGAAAGAGGAAATTTCGGAAATGCACAAAATGAGCCGAAGCCATAGCTGCCAACTATTACGCTTTTTCGTTGCCACTAAAATTTTATAGAGATTTTCGTCATTTTTAAATGTGAAATTTCCACGATTAAATAAGATAACATTTATTAAAATTTTTTAGTAGTAAGAAGAAAGCGTAAAAGTCGGCTGTTATGCGAAGCGAACTGTGGTGAGCAAAAGCCTCCTGATATCCTCGAGAAGAGTAACTACTGTGGTGACCAAAATTGTGGACACTTTTTGGTAGCTTACATCACAAAAAGTAAAAAACTACTTATTTCAGCCGTCCAAAGGAAAACAAATCGAGAAATTTAGCTATATTTTAGCCGATAATGACCCCCCTAGATCCCAAAACCACCCTCCGTTGAAATGTTGACTAATATATATATGCTATATATATATATACAGTGTGTTTCACTACCAGACCGACAAACTTTGAGGGGTGATAGTAGACATGAAGACAGACATTATTAAATAGGAAACCATGGGGCGCAAACGTCTTCTGTAGGAGCTAGGGCCATTAAATTTTAAGGTCCAAAACTCCAAACAATGATAAAAAACGGAAAAAATGGTCGATTCGTTTGCGGTTTTCACTAAAATCATTCTTTATATCATGATTTTTTTTAAAAATTATTTGTAAAGGTTACGTTCAAAAAGTGTTGATAGAGGGCGCTTTAGACTTTAGAGTAACAAACAACTACTTTTTACCGTTATTTTTTGTATGGGGTGAAAATTATTCTAAAGTTTAGACTTTAACCTAAATTTTAAGCCCAAAATCCAAACCACTGGGATCGGGTAACTAGCGAAAATTGAACTGTGAACAGAGGGGGGGGGGGGATTTTAAACGCTCATAAACATTGAAGAAACTTATCGATTTTGTTGCGGTTTGCGTGTAGGTCATTCCTTTGTTAATTATTTTATTCAAAATGACGTGCAGCTTTGATGTCCTCATTTTTTGTTAGAGGGCGCTTCCGACATTTCAATGACAATACTCCTGGGTGTTTTAGTACCAGACTAACATACTTCCAGGAAGTGTTAGGGATGCAAAGACGACTCGGAATCAAACAGGAATGTAACGTTGGAAATGTCTTTTTTGCGAGTTATGGTTAAAAGAAGCAGAGAAAAAAGCAGCAGAAAGAAGCAGAGAAAAAGCAACACATTAATGTGGCAGAAAACAGTTTAATTAAAGGTTTTACTACAAAAGGTGTTCGAAATTAAGACCAGAAGTAGTCCTGCAAGCTTGATAGCGACGGTAGATGGCGCTGCGAAGAACTCTGCTCGTGTTTCTGTAGCTGCCAGAAAGCTATCAGAGATGTCAGGAATCTTCAGAGCTTGAGGAATTCCATGCGACGGCGCTGTCAAGCGGTCTACGGTCTACTTCAAGCGGTTTACTTCGTAATTTCGAACACCTTTTGTAGTAAAATCTTTAAATAAACTGTTGTCTGTCACATTAACGTGTTGCTGTTTATCTGCTTCTTTCTGTTGCTTTTTCCTCTGCTTCTTTTAACCATAATTCGCAGAAAAGTCATTTCCAACGTTACATTCATGTGTAATTTCGAGTCGTCTTTGCATCCCTAACACTTCCTGGAAGTATGTTGTTCTGGTAGTAAAACACCCAAGAGTAATGTCATTGAAATGTCGGAGATGTGTCGGAAGCGTCCTCTATCAAAAAATGATGACACCAAAGATGTATGCCATTTTGAATAAAATAATTACCAAGGTAATGACTTACACGCAAAGCGCAACAAAATCGATTAATTTCTTCAATGTTTATGAGCGTTTAAAATCTACCCCCTCTGTTCACAGTTCAATTTTCGCTAGTTACCCGATCCCAATTCTTTCGATTTTGGGCTTAAAATTTAAGTTAAAGTCTAAACTTTAGAATAATTTTAACCCCATACCAAAATATCGATAAAAAGTAGTTGTTCGTTACTCTAAAGTCTAAAGCGCCCTCTATCGACAATTTTTGAACATAACCTTTAAAAATTTTTTAAAGAAAATCGTGATATAAAGAATAATTTTAGCGAAAACCGCAAACAAATCGACTCTTTTTTTCCGTTTTTTATCATCGTTTGAGGTTTTGGACCGTAAAATTTAATGTCCCCTAGATCCTACAGAAGACGTTTGTGCCCCATGGTTTCCTATTTAATAATGTTTGTCTTTATGTCTAATATTACCCCCAAAAGTTTGTCGGTCTGGTAGTGAAATAACCTGTATATATATATATATATATATATATATATATACAGGGTGTTTCTAAACTCATGGTACATACGCTAGGAAGTGATAGAACACATCAAAACGAGTAATAGCGAATAGGAAACCAAGGGTCCCAAACGTCTTCCGAAGGAGATAGGCGCCTTTAAAGTTTAGGCACCAAAATTTCAAAGGATTATAAAAAACGGAAAAATCGGTTGATTCGTTTGCGGTTTTCACTAAAACTATTCTTTATGTCAGTATTTTCTTGAAAATAAATTTTAAAGACACAGTTCAAAAAATTCCGATAGAGGGCGCTTTAGACATTGGAGTAACCAACAACTATTTTTTACCGTTATTTTATGTATCTCATTACATGGTTTAAAAAGCTTAGACTTAAACTTAAATTTTGAGCTCAAAATCTGAATCGTTGGGAGTGGTTAAATAGCGCAAACTGAACTGTTTTCAGTAGTTAAAATTTCAAATGATTATAAAAAAAATGGAAAAACTGGTCGATTCGTTTGCGGTTTTCACTAAAACTATTCTTTATGTCAGTATTTTCTTGAAAATCAATTTTAAAGATACAGTTCAAAAAATGCCGATAGCTGGCGCTTTAGGCTTTGGAATAACCAACAACTATTTTTTACCGTTATTTTTTGTATCATATTACATGCTTTCAAAAGCTTAGACTTAAACTTAAATTTTGAGCTCAAAATTTGAATCGTTGGGAGTGGTTGAGTAGCACAAACTGAACTGTGTTCAGTTGTTATAATTTCTAATGATTATAAAAAAAACGGAAAAATTGGTCGATTCGTTTGCGGTTTTCACTAAAACTATTCTTTATGTTAGTATTTTCTTGAAAAATTATTTTAAAGATACAGTTCAAAAAATACCGATAGAGGGCGCTTTAGACTTTGGAGTAACGAACAACTATTTTTTACCGTTATTTTTTGTATCTCATTACATGCTTTCAAAAGCTTAGACTTAAATTTTGAGTTCAAAATCTGAATCGGTGGGAGTGTTTAAGTAGCGCAAACTGAACTGTGTTCATGAGTTGAAATTTGAACTCCCCTCGTTTTGCGCTACTTAACCACTCCCAGCGATTCAGATTTTGAGCTCAAAATTTAAGTTTAATTCTAAGCTTTTGAAAGTATGTAATGAGATGCAAAAAATAATGGTAAAAAATAGTTTTTCGTTACTCCAAAGTCTAAAGCGCCCTCTATCGGTATTTTTTTAACTTTATCTTTAAAATTTATTTTCAAAACAATCCTGACATAAAGAATAGTTTTAGTGAAAACCGAAAACGAATCGACCGATTTTTCCGTTTTTTATAATCGTTTGAAATTTTAACTCCCGAACGCAGTTCAGTTTGCGCTACTTAACCACTCCCAACGATTCAGATTTTGAGCTCAAAATTTAAGTTTAAGTCTAAGCTTTTGAAAGCATGTAATGAGATACAAAAAATAACAATAAAAAATAGTTGTTGGTTACTCCAAAGTCTAAAGCGCCCTCTATCGGCATTTTTTGAACTGTATCTTTAAAATTTATTTTCAAGAAAATACTGACATAAGGAATAGTTTTAGTGAAAACCGCAAACGAATCGACCAATTTTTCCGTTTTTTATAATCATTTGAAATTTTGGTGCCTAAACTTTAAAGGCGCCTGTCTCCTTCGGAAAACGTTTGGGATCTTTGGTTTCCTATTCACTATTACTCGTCTTGATGTGTTCTATCACCCCTAGCGTATGTACCATGAGTTTAGAAACACTCTGTATATATATATATGTGTGTGTTAAATTATAGCAACATTGAATTTACTTTATCGTTGAAAATGCAGTACTGGCGCTCTCGATAGCAGTCGTGGATCACATCCAGCAATAATAGCGTAATAGAAGGGGTCAGAACAGGTAACTCTATCCTGTTTATAACAATTTGTTGTATTGCAGTCGTCGAGTGAAGGATATGGAATACATGTTTTCGTGAAGTATCCCCAGAATAAATTGAAACAACATATAATATCAGCTCAGCACTTTATTAGAACATTTTTCGGTGACGCAGTTTCCACCAAGTTTATTGCGACCAGGGGTTGTGACCAGGGGATGGTATGTAAACTGTAAATACGACTCAAATCTCTTGAAACACAACGAGCATCGACTTTTTGTTCCTCAAGTGTAAGAATACAAATATGACGTAGATCGCGCTTTCAACAAATGTATAATTAAAAATATCACGTCTTGAAAAAAAGTGCGGACAGAGCAAGCGGATGAATTTGAAGGGAAAAAGGATAACCTCAGAAATGAGCGGGAAAGTAAAAATGGAAGCTAAAAGAAGACTCTATAAAGAAAAAAGTGCGGAAATGGAACATTTAATTTAAGAATACTAAAAGTGTAATATTTAAGCAAGTTAGACAAGTGAGACATTAAATTAAAGGGAATTTAACAGAGTTAACGATAGAGATTATTTAAGAATAAGGATTTAGTGAATATAAATTAGTAATTTAGAATAAGATAAGGAAATCGCGGAATTAGGTCTAATAATGTAACACACACACACACACACATATATATATATATACAGTCGAGTCTCTGTATAACGAAATCCATTGTTCCAGTAAAAAATTCGTTATATAGAGAAATTCGCTATATGGAGAATGAGTAAAAATTCTTATTTAATGTGTAAATTTTAAACAAAATTATTTTTCAGGTGTTTAATTAGAATTTGAAATGTTTAACTATAAATTTTAACCTAATATTGTATTTCTTAATTATTTAAACAGTTTCAAAAAAGAGAACAGACATTTATTTGAAAGCATAATAAAAATCACATAAGGGAAACACATTAATTTTAGACGAAGAAATCTGTAATTTTTCGCTGTTTTGAATTCAAAATTGTTTACACTCTCGAAAAAATTATCACACTTAGCAAGGAATGAAAAATTGTATCGTAAACATTTTCCTAAATTTGAATTCTCATTCACCTTGAACTTCAATTACCTCTCTGATCCCGCTCTTATATGTGTAATAATCCAATTGACACTGTTTTAAGTAGGTTGGAAGGTGTGTGTGTGTGTGGGGAGGGAGATAAATTCATTGGGCATAAAAAAAAAGGAGATTCAAGGTAGAAAAGTAAGATAAAAAACGCAGTACTGAACGATAAATCACTAATCAGTGATGGAAAATTAATTCCATGCGATTTGGAAGCTTTTATAAAACAATAAATAAAGAACATTTTATGAAAAAATTCGTTATATGGAGACATATTTCGCTAGATGGAGACTGTTTTTAATGAAATCATGGGAAAAGGGACCGTTCCTACTAAAAATTCGTTGTATAGAGAAATTCGATGTATGGAGTTTCGTTATAGAGAGACTCGACTGTATATATATATATATATTTATATTTGAATTTTGTCATGCTGTAACTCTCGAATTTTTGGACCGATTTGGTTGAAATTTTTCATATGCATAGTACATACTAATGTCTCGACCGAGTTCGTTGGACAGCTTCACCCGCCATCTTGTTTCAAAATGGTGGCTATTTGAATTTTTGAAATTTTTTTATGTTTTCTAACATTGTATACTTATAGAAAATGTTACGTTTCACAAAGTGCACACTCTTATGTAATATTTTAAACAGAATGTTAGAGACATTAAAAGATATTTTAAAGAGACGGATAGTTTAAGTTAATAACATAGGTCATCATAAAGAGAAAATTAAGGAACCTATAAATTTCTAAAAGTGTCCACAAAATTCAAATGGCCGCCATTTTGAAACAATAGAGCAGATGAAGCTGGCCAATGAACTCGTGAATTAGTATGTACTATGCATATGAAACATTTCATCCAAATCGGTTCAAAAATTTGAGAGTTACAGCATGACAAATTTCATATAATTCAGCATTTCAACGGAGGGTGTTTTTGGTATCTGGGGTTCATGATCGGTGAAAATATAACAAAATTTCCCGAAGTGTTTTTCTTCGGACGTCGGCAATAGGTAGCTTTTTACTTTTTGTAATGAAAGCTATCTAAATGTGTTCACAATTTTACCCACCACTATCAGTTGTGAAACATTGAGGAGGAAGGCTCCTTAAATTCTCACAATATAGTTGAACTATTGTTTGACTACGGAAAAAATTACTGATCTGAACCAGGGTTGCCAGTTTGGCCTTCATTTTTATACCGAAATTTTGAATTGACACCGGAACGTCCTTAAGAAGAATTTTTACTTTAGTAATAGTGAAATGTTTTCATGAAATAAATCAGGAAAAACTTCATATATTTCCTGGTATGAATGGGACATTTCATAATAAAAATGGAGGCAAACTGCCAACGCGGATCTGTACTGTTCATAAAATTCAACGACTCACGTTATTACTGTGTTATATTCTAAGATTGTTAATCCAGACATAATTATTTCAATAAATATTTTTTTAATTAATTTGAATAATAGAGTGAGTATCACACGTCATTATTTGAATCTATGCGTACTTTTCATACCGTCAACAGACGGTAACAGTTTCGAATTATTTCCTCTTTATGACCTAAAGATGTTTATACAAAACACGTAATGCACTAAAATTTAATTTAGTAAAGTTATACTAAAAAGACACAGTATAGTGAAAATCAATCTTGTTAAAAAAAAATACGTAACACATACAAAAACGCATTTTCAGCTATTCCTGAAAATAGAAAGTTAATATTTCTAATTATTTTGGATAACTCTGTATATGATTTACATAATTTATGCATGCTATAGAATGCACCAAAACCGAATTAGTTCGATTATGCGAAACAATACTGAAAACGCACTTCCTGTAATTATTACTCATATATTCTAAAACTTATTTTAACTTATTTTGTTCTGCTTTATATAGTAACATTAAATGTTTCGAATATATTTATGAGAAAATGTTATCTCACACCTCAATATCGCAAATCATTTTAATAAAATGATTTTTAAATAGTTACCGTCTACAGATTGTAATGCAATCGTTTCTTCTGTGCATATCTATAAATGAACAGAAATAGTAACGGATATATTTTTCTAAAAGTAACATATTATAAGTGTATATTAACAATGTATACAATTTTTTTTCGAAGCTGTGTAACAGAAGTAAAATTTACATAAAAGTATTTACATATCTAAAGTATACCTAAAATTATTTACATATACAAAAGTATTTATCCATATACTTTGATTTTTCCGAATTTGTTTTTAGTGTACTTCTAAGCATACAGCTTCTTTTGCTGCCTAGAATTAACAAAATGTTTCCGACTTGATGTACGAGAGGTGTTTTTTAAGTAAGGGCCGTTAGAAAATAAAAACTAAACGGAAGAAAATTTTCTATCAAACCAAATTTATTTTCACATTCTACATACTACATTTCTCTATTTTTCAACATTTCTACCAAGTTTGTTTAAACACTTGTCATATGGTTGTCATTTGTCATATGACATTGTCAAAATGCTTATCAATTAGATTTCCTGGCAGTCTTTCTGTTTGTCTGGCAGTCTGTCCGTTGTCTAGCTCACATAAATAAAAGAGGACTTTCATTTAAATGGCATTATTAAGGTTTGGCATTATTATTATTATTGGCATTATTATTATTAAGGTTTATAATGGCATGTTGAATATTTAAAATGAAGTGCGTAGCATATGTAGTTCCTTTACAGTAGCACTCAAAATAATGTCATAACATTATGGTGTATGGGAAAATCGTTTTCAGTGTGTTTCAATGATGCTACAATATTCAAACATATCGAAATTGATGTACATCACTCAGGTGCATTGCAAGATGCTTGGTATACAATATGGTGTGCTTACCACTTATCGTACATTTACAGCAACACAAGAGAATTCGTTTACAGTGCTATATATGAACAATAATGGGTGGAGGTGCGTTTGCAATCGTGGTATTCTTTTTTAAATGCAACTAAATTTTTGAGTATTGTATGTATAGATTTGTTAGATCATATACAGGGCTGCACAAAAGAGTTCAACATTTCCCCTTATGAATAGAAAATTCTGAAGGAGAATTTTAAAATGTGTTATACATTTCCAAAATCAAATAAATATTTGAACACTATATAGCACTGATGTTTTTCCGAATGCAGATGATGATTGCTAAAATTGTGCTTTAAATAAATTAATTGTTTTCCCAATTGTTTACTTTTACATAATTTTTATTACAATATTCTCAACGTGTTGGAAAATATTTCATAATCTATGCTTGCAGCATGTTTTTTTTCTTGCTTTTATAAAACTTTAAAGAGATATATAAAAAGATTGCCACACGCTCACAGACCTTTTCCCAACAAATCCAGAATATATAAAAATTTACATTTATACAAGCATTAGTTTTTTAACATTTCAAAGTAAATAAAAATTGAATTTTTTGAAAGTTAAACCCGATAAAAGTTTAACTAAAGTCAAATAACATTTAAATTCAGCATCACATTGCAAGTGAAGCGAGTCTATATTTGTCGAGGCGTACTGGGATCTAACTTTCCTATGCATATATTTTTATGAACGCATAAGCTTAAAGTTGTATTTAAATTTCGTCTCTTTTAAAAAATATATATATCACAGAACTATTTTTCAATTAAACATTACAATGTTTATTAAAAATGGTGTTTGATTTCTTAAATGAGACATTGTTTTAAATCAAATGACGCCATTGCTGTGACTTTAAATACAGAGTGTCCAGCGAATAAGACCATGATTTCAAAATTAAATATCTCAAAAACAAAGATCAATCGAATTATGCGGCAAACGGTTTGTTTATTAGCTAAGTTGTAAAAATGTTATACAGAAGTTTCAAATTTGGTTACAAAAACCGTTAACAAATAGCGCTGTAATCGCAATGCCTATAAATTGTACTTCGAAGTCCAGAGCACTAGCGTCTCATTCCTAGATGGTTGCCTATGGAAGGACGAAAAATGGGAAAGTCCACTTTTTCGTTGGGGTGATGTGCAGAAGTGGAGACATCTGGTCACAGAATTATTGCACCAGCTTTAATTTTAGAGAATTTCAAATAATAGAATTTTCAATAAAATATTTAGAAATTATTATATAAGAACTTATTAAAATATTTTATTAAATTCAATTTTTAATGACATATAATTATTTAAATCAAAATGTATAGATTTAAAAAAATAAAATTGTACTTTTTTATATTTTTTAATATTTCTAAATCACGGCATAATATTTTGTTATTATCATTTAAACCTGAATTATTATAAATAAAAAAGTAATTTTACACTTTTCATGTATATTTTTAAATCACGGCATGATATTTTGGTTTTATCACAACACATATATTTCTTTTCTTTGTAAACAAAGTTTTAGGGACAGAACTTATGCATTAAATTATTTCATTTGTAAAAAGAATTGACGATAAGTCATATCATCAACGTCGAAGCAAAAGTATTTTGAAGGCGGCACTCCTTTCCAAAACTTCGGATGATATGGCTAGAAGTTGCATCATACTTCTGTGGTGAAAGTTTAAAAAAATGAAAATGAGTTTTTAAAATTAAAATGATTTTTTTAACTTACTTAAGATTTTTAAATTAGAAACTTTTTATTTTTCATTCAAACTATTTTCTACAATTGAAAAAAAAATGATTTCTGTATCATTAATACAAATGCTCAATGATTAAAAGAAAGGATTTCTTTTAGCTTAATTAAATTTTAAAACTAGAAACTTTGGATTTTTTTTTATTCAAACTTTTTTCAAACTTCTGCACATCACCCCAACTAAGAATCGGACTTCCCACTTTTCGTCCTTCCATAAGGAACCATCTAGGAATCAGTCGCTGGTGCTCTGGACATCGAAGCACAATTTATAGGCATGTCGATTACAGCGCCATCTGTAAACGGTTTTTGTAACTAAATTTTGAAACTTCTGTATAACATTTTTACAGCTTAGCTAATAAACAAACCGTTTACAGCATAATTCTATTGATCTTTGTTATTGTGATATTTAATTTTGAAATCAGGGTCTTATTCGCTGGACACCCTCTTCGTTTAAACATTATTTAAAATTGGCGATACTGGTTCGGTCTTTCTGTCTGTCATCATTGTAAATGAAGACAGATTTTTTTAATCTAAGAAAAATGTAATATAACTACACTGTTAAAAATATCGTGAAAAATTACCTCTGTTTTTAAAGGCTATCTATTTTCTGACCAATGAGAACGATCCATAGGCGTTTATGTAGCGTCCTCATTGGTCAAAAAATAGATAGCCTTTATAAACAGAGGTAATTTTTAACGATATTCTTAACAGTGTACGAACGAAAACTTATAATAACCTCTTTTGAGTAATCCAGGGTTCCAAAAAAGCGTTTTAAATTATTAAAAACTTTAGAAACCAATATTTTTTCGCTATTAAAAAAAGCATTTATAAAAACAAAGTTTCTTCTTTTACCACTGGTTTTCGGTAATGCTGTATATTCCGAGTAGTGTTTATAGTGTTCATAAACAATTTTTTTCAATCTTGAATATAGATTTTTAGGATTCTATCAATTTTCAATTAAACAGTTGAGCAGAGTAATTGAATTTATACACGCAGTAGTAACAAAATATTATGATGTAATGTTAATGGTAATGCTGTTCATTTAGCATGTTTGTCTTTAAAGATGTTTGTTGAACATAAAGATGTTTATTTTGGAGATGATAGCACCCGTAAAACTTATATTCCGGGTTGATAGAAATGAAACTACTCAGAAATGGCTCCAAAAGTTAAGCGTAGCAAAAAGAAATTTTGCTTCTGTAAGTACTTCTTTAAAATATATTGGCTTCACAGGTTTTTAAAGTGAAACAAGTAAGAACAAATCATGTGTCAAGCATAGATTATGAAACACTTTCCATCACATTCAGAATAATGTAACAAAACTTCACCGTTTAAAAAATTAAAATATTACGTCTATTTCAACCATATTAAAACGCATAATACATTTCAAAACCCACTTTCAGCTGTTCCCATCCACAATCGGAAAATTATGCGAATTTCTTTAGCAGTCCTGTATATAATATATAGATTTGTATCTATGAACTACATGCATGCCAAAATTTATTTCATTTAAGAGATACATATACTTCAGTTGAAAATTTACCTTCAGCAATTTCCCCTAATAAGGAGAACGGTACATGAATACTTTTGTGCAGCCCTGTATTTGATATATAGAATTTATATTTAACGAGTAAGTTGCAATAAATTAATTAAATTTAAAAGTGCATACCGAATTTAAACCGTACACTCCATCAATTATTACTCAAAGACAGTACAGTAATGTAATCGATTTCTTTTGTGTGTCCCTGTAAATGAATAAAAAATCCTGTAAATGCCCTGTACTAACGTGATCGTAGTGAAATTCAGTGATTTCTATCAGTTTCAATACATTTGAAATAGTATAATGACATTAAAATACTCTGCAAGCGATTTTTCCCCATATACCATAATGTAATGGAATACTTTTGAGTGACCCTGTAAATGTACAATTAATCCTACATACTTCATATACAATACCAAACATGCTTTGGTGACCTAAATAACCTTTATCAATTTTATGAAAATCCGAGTATATTTAAGGGAGTTCTTGCGTGGACAGACGGACAGACGAACTGATGGACAGACGGACAGACAAACCGAATGCATATAAAAGGCAAATCTGTCCGTGCATAACGCTGACGTAATTTTGGAGCTATCAACAGCAGACGACCAACTTTAACTTGTATTTAGAAATTAAAAATTCCTTGCAATTTTTTTAATTTCTAAATACTGAAAATTTTCAAATTTTGCACCGTCGAATTGGGCACAAAAATGGACTTACAAATCCAATTTGTTTGAAAACTATATCAAAATTTCCTTAAAAATTGTGTCGCAATTTACTCAATTCTTATTCTTTTTAAAATATTTTTTAAGCATAATTTTTTTTCTTCAAATCTATCTCCATCGCTTGCAAACGAGTGCGAAAGATAAATCGCAAATTTGTAAGTTAAAATATAGCGAAAATCTCATACTATAAAACATTTTTTATTTTATTTTATTTTATTCAATAATTTATTCGATATTTTTGCTTATCCCCGGATTCTTACAGCTAAACAGCTAAATGGCACGATGAGATGGGTGAGGAGATTCAATTTTAACTTTGAACTTTTTAACTTAGAAATTTGCAATTTGCGAAAAATCCTGATGTGATAGTTAAAAATGAAGGTCAATTTCGGATTCAGTGTACAGAATATATCAGAATCAATTATTAAAGCTGAAAAACATAACATAACCCAACTTTTGCAAGCTAGTGCAATCTAATAATATTTTAAAATACGTATCATTTTGTAAAGAATTGAGGCTGTTAATTTAGCACCATTTTATTTAACAAAAATTCTGTTTTTTCTTTCTTCTTAAATGTTTATTACAAATTGTATATTTTGAATTAACATATCAGAATGATTAAAGATTTCAAATTTATATTGCAATGTTAATTTTACTCTCAACTATTTTTTAATATATCTGACGAAATTATATTTCGACTAAATTTGTGAATGACCCTCAATTCGCAGCAAAATCTATACTTTAACTTTAAACAGCTATTACTCGATCAATTTTAATCGTAGAATAACGGGACTTTGTGTGTATTACTTGTCAGTGTAAAAGGAAAATTTTACTAAATATAACTTATAGGACCGGGGGACCGTATAAAAATTTAAATTTCTTAATTTTTTAAGAAATGTTTTTACTGACCCAAATCGCTTTTAAAATACTTCTTTATCTGCTTTAAAACATTTTTGTAATTGGAACTATATGCCTATGACCAACGGATTAGGAATTAGCCGTAGGACACCGTTGAGACCGGACACCCAGTATACAGGGGCAGGTATATTTTTTCGTATACAGGGATGAAAAATCCCCGTCCTAAATAACTACTTGCTACCACTAAATTTTAATGGTATTTCTCGCTTTATTTAATGACAGAATTTCTGAGATTTAATAAAGCGATGAATACTATTAAAATTTAGTGGTGAAAATTAACCATTTTGGAAAGAGATATATCATCCCTGAGTATACTACGTCGAAAACCGCTTGTAGAACCTTTCGAAAGATACCTCATTCATCGTTGTGCCTTTAGTATGTGCCGAGAAAAGAAGATCAGAAATCATATATACATAATGGTTTTCTCCTATACTCTGTAACCCTGGAAGCCAGGGTTTATTCCCTTGTGTTTATAGTGTACTAAAAGAGTATTTCTTCGATCCAATTTGATCGCTGTGATGATTGTGGACCAGATCCTATGCGAAAGAATAAAAAATCCTTTTGCAGTTAAACTTGTACCTCCCGCTTCAGTAATGCTATTCATTTTTACCCGACTGTTAAGAAGGGTTATGTGTTTGACGCGTATCTGGGTATGTGAATTTCTTTATACCCTCGAAACATCCCAACGGCTGGATGGATTTTAATGAATGATGTCTCTATCGATTCGTCTTAACCGTCCGATGGTTATAGGCTAGGTTTTGTGTTTATAAATTCAAAATGGCGGCAGAGATGAAAAAAAATGTACATCCCATATTGAGCGACATATCATTGGATAGGTCTTTGAAAATGAAGACAATGTTTCATTGACTATTTTACAGTCAGAAGCTTCGTTTAAATATTACACAACCTGGAAGTTGTGTAGGTAGGATCTCTCGCTTTACTGCAACTCTAACCTTCATAGACATCTACAGGTCTCATCAATACAGTGTTTATAGATATGAACTAACAATTAAACAGAGCTTAAAAGTCATTAATACAAGTAAATTAAAAAATAAGTCAGTAATATAAAAAATAGTTTCACATTGATGAAAAATAATTAATTAGTTCGCTTTTTACGCAGTCGGGTTTTTTAATTTTTTTAATTTAATTGATGTCTTACGTTTTTGATGGTCATTGAAACATTCCGGCAGTGTTTAATTTTCTCTGATAGATTTTAACCCTTCACTGCACCACGTGCCATATCTCGTACATACCTAAGAAAATTATAATTTTCATTACTTGCTATAAATTTTGCTAATTAATGTGATCGCTATAACTGATAAAAAACAATCCAAGGAATGGAATAACACTTATTTTGCCAGTGTCAGAGGTCTGCATTAGACAAAAAATTTGAATTTCTTCTTCGGAAATAAAAGATCAAGGTATTAAGGTAAAATTTACTTTCATTATTTCTACTGAATACTTAAAAATATTAATATAAAAAAGTTGCACAGTGTTAAGCAGAAAAAATTAATTAATTTAAGCTCATTTAGTTGCAAAATAGAGCTATTCAGTTTTATAAAACCCTAACTGTGTACATATGGTGTATTAAGTCTTATGGTGGTATTTATGGTAGTCACACCATAAAATATCAAATTTTAGCTGAAAATTTGAAATTTAACTTTTTTACACTATTTATCACTTAGTAGACCGATATATAGATTTCAATTTTTTTTTCATAAAAATAAAAAAGATAGTGCTGTGAAGGGTTAAGGGAGTCATGTCCCTAAATGTTGGAACATCACACTGTTGGTTTAGGTGTGTCGCTTTGACGTTTCGAACGACGCGACGTTTCGAAGCAATCCACATATCGCATGCAAAAATATTTACCGATTTACTAGCTGGCTAAAAGTCGTTTTTAAAAAGTTTTTCTTAGCCTAATTTATTTTTTGCCTGTTATAGCTTAATAGTTAGGGCGTTATTATCCTCTTATTAGTTTTGATGTAAATATACTTGTATGGTCCATAGACTAGGACAAAGCTGGTGCTTTTTAGTTGGGAATGAATCCATCTTTTTGAGTATAGTTGTTTAATCTGTTATTTGAAGCGTAAGAAGATATTCTGCACGATTATAGATGTTTCCGAACAAAATATGGACTTTATTTTTTCGGATTTATGTGCAAAAATTTTGCCCATATTAGCTGTTAAACATCTCGTAGTGCACTTCCTAGATATACAGGATGTATCTGAAATGCTTCAACAAACTTAAAGGAATGATAGTACTCAGGAAGATGAACATGAGGTCGCAAATGACGTTTAAAGGATGAAAATCGAGAAAATGCGTCTGGAAATGGACAAACTGAGACAAGAAAGAAACACTCTAGAAAATTATTATTATACCGAATAGGTACAACACAGCTCGTGATCTCCAGAGAAAACAAATATTTTACAACAATTGTTCAAAGTGTCGACCGCGGACATTATTACACAGAGTACATCTACGGAGGAATGACTGGCGGACACACTCGAAAACTTCGGGAGTCCTGCATACGTGGATTCCTGCTCACAGATTTGTTTGGCTTTTTTCGAAGTTTTTGTTATCTCTTTCTGACCGGATATGACAAAGTGAAAGGAAAATCAGCTTCGTGCTACTAGCCAGTTCTGAAGAAAATCAGCATGCGAGATTTCGATATTTTAATTAGTTTTGCGATTTTTACCCTTTAAACGTCATTTGCGACCTTATGTTCCATTGAATTTTTGTTCTTCTTCATGAGTACTATCAACCCCCTAAGTATGTTGAAGCATTTCAGATACACCCTGTATATATGAATTTCAATGTGTTTGGAATTAAAAACATCATTAAAAACCACTGTAAACGATTTTCCTTTTTGAATGTCCCTTTAACTGAATTATGATTGATACACGCTTCATTTTCAGTACCAAAAATTCTCCAGTGAATATCAATAACATATTTCAATTTCATGGTGATGTGATTATTGACGCCAAAAATAATTTTGGTCAACTAGAATCGGTAAATCTCCCACTGTGCAATTGTGGTTTAGCATTTTCTGGCAGTTTCGTCAGTTAGTTTTTATTAAGACATGGTCTTCACCTATTATTATCGAACTACACTGCTCAAAACAATTAAAGGATATTGCAGTTTTAGGTGGATTTTGTATCTGGTAAACTGTTTAGCTGATTGATACATGGTCGACAGACATAGTAGGTTATATGAGAATAAATTACACATGTTTGGCAGAAAAAAAAATGCATTTTACTGCGCATTTGTGTACTAAAGGAAAAAAACACAATTTGTGCATATGAGAAAAAAAGAATAAGAAAAGGTGTTTTCTTCAAAGAAAATCATTTTCAGTAGGGTGTATGGTTTCCACGGGCGGCCAGCAACGTTGAACACCTTTGAGGCATAGACTCAATGAGGCTATTAATGACGAGTTGGGGTATTCTGCCCCACTCTTCCAGAAGAGCTCTTTCCAGTTCTTGGAGAGTTTGTGGGGGTTGTTGGCGGCCAGAAACTCGTCTTCCTAGAGCGTCCCAAACGTGCACGACTGGATTCATGTCTGGAGAACACGCTGGCCATTCCATTCGAACGATTCCTTCCTCGAAAAGGAAATCCTCCACTAGGTTTGCACGACGTGGCCTGCAGTTATCGTCCATTAAAATAAAGTTATCTCCGATTGCTGCAGCGTAAGGGACTACAATAGGTCTGAGGATCTCATCCCTATATCGGCGACCAGTCAGAGCTCCATCTCGAATGATGTAGAGGTCAGAGCGCCCGTCAATGGAGATGCCACCATACACCAACACTCCTCCACCACCAAATCTGACACTTTCGTGCACGAACGCAGGATTATTCCTACTGCCACGGTCCCTCCAGATGAAAATACACCTACTATCCGGATGCACTGAAAAACGGGACTCGTCAGAAAACAGAATATTGCTCCATTCATTTCTGCTCCAGTTGACATGCGCGGTTGCCCACTCCCTGCGGTCGCGACGATGCCTTGATGCTAATCTAACACATACCATCGGTCGGCGAGCATACAGTCCTACAGCATGGAGCCAGTTTTGGACATTCGGAGTTGAAATCGTGGTGCCTGTAGCCGAGCGAATGTGTTGTTGGAGAAGAGTAGCGTTCATGTTTCGGTGTGTCCGAGCTGTTAACGCTAAATACCGATCTTCATTGGGCGTTGTTGCCCGTCTACGACATTACCCTGGTCTTCGGCCTGCACATCCACTCTCCAAAAAACGGTTCGAGATCCTGGAAATGACACTTTTTGACACTCCAATGGCTTGCGCGACTTCGGGTTGAGTTTGGCCCCCTTCTAACCTACCAACAATTCTCAAAGTTTCTGAATCTGTCAAATGACTTCGCTGAGACATCGTACTCATCGAAACAAAGCAATCACTGAATGCCGATCATACTTGTCTTCATTCTCTTTTATCCAGTTGAAAGTCAAATTTCATTCGCTGCCGCTGAAGCGACGTTTTTGACGTCGAACTCAAAATTTGCATACTCCACAGTTTGAAAACCAGAAAAATTTGCATTTGTGATTCTCTTCTTCTATTTTCGGCAAAAAAAATTTCGTTTATATCTTTATTTTATATAAAACTTCAAATATCCTTTAATTTTTTGAGCAGTGTATTAAAACAGTTTCATTGCAATCTCTACAGTCTGATACAATACTGTCTATCTTGAAATTCACAACGCCTGTTCACAACACTCGTTGAGAGTCGCCATTTTCTGACAAGCCATTACAATTTAAGTAAAGAAACCTATTTCTGGGAATTCTGAGATTTATTTATCATTTATATAAAGCGAAATTTTGTTATTGGTGTTTTTTTTTAAAATTTCAGTTTGAACTTTTTCCGAGTTATTTTTTGTCACCCGTAATTTCTTGCTTACATGTACTTAAAAATATTTCATGTGATATTCCAAAGCAGTTGTCAACTATCATCTATATCATCTGCCCCAAAAATGAAATACGCTATGTTCTGGTATAAATAAGTTTGATAAGTAAATAGTATTTATATTTTGTTTTATATGTGTTGGATTTTTATTAAAACGGCAATACAACTTGAAATTTTCACGTTTTTAATATAAAATCCATATTTTAAATGAACTGTAACGAATGCATAACTGTTAATTATCACTTTTCGTGTGATCGATTTTACTATTTGTGTGTTACTGCAATATCCTGCGTTCTTACAATAAGAAATTATCTGGCGCAGTACAATATGAATAAAAAAACCGTTTACAGCACCAAAATACTTTATTTCTTGTTTGAAATTAGTTTTAGTAGCCATAGCGTACCGTCATCATTGCAAAATATGATTGCCCAGAAAAGAAAATTGCGGAAATATATGTAGGAGAAGCGGATTCAATGTCAAAGTTTATTAGCCAATAAAATTACAGGAAATTTTAGGAAACAACCAATGAAAGAGAAGTGGATTCAAAGATAAAGTTTATTAGCCAATAGAATTACGATATGAAATTTTACGAAACGGGCCATGTAAGCGGAGTCAAAGATCAAGTTTATTGGCCAAAAAACTATTATATCATTGAATCCGCTTCTCCTACATATATTTTAACAATTTTCTTTTTTGAGGAATCACATTTTGCACTAATGACGGTACGGTATGGCTACTGAAACTAGTTTGCAACAAGAAATAAAGTGTTTGGTGCTTTAAACGTTGATTTTTATTTATATTCCGAGTTCTTGTTTTACTGTAATGTTTCCGGGAAAGAGCCTTCCTGGTACATGTGTCAAACGTAGGAAATACGAATCTTCCATGAAGATTATCGATTAGAAACATTTGTAGAGAAAATGGAGGGCTTTATGACTTTGATATCACAACAGCTGAAATTCTTAATCTTTTACCACGATCTAAATGTTTAGCACTATGGAGATAAGTCTTAAGCCTTTCTTTTTATTAAAAAATAGGCAAATGTATTTAATTCGTACTTAAGTATTAATGGTATATTTACGTACTTAAGTATTAATGGTATATTTACGTCCTTAAGTATAGTATTTGATATCCGTATTTGTAAGTACTTGTGAACAAATATCACGTTTTGCCGTATTTTGTATGGCGTATTTTAATTAATTTTGGATTATAGATTTTTATCTCATATATATTTTTCGTTACGAAAGAAATATCTTCTAAATAATTTATTTCCTAAAATTTCTCCATTCCTTCTCTTTAAAATTTCCAAGTAAAGATGTGTAGAACTAGGGATTCCTATCACGTTTCGCCATCTTTTGTATGACATTTTGTTGTAAATAGAGTAGTATATTGTGTTCTACGGACTTTGCTCTTTGAACCATTTGGCATTATGAAAGCAGCAAGATAAATGTTTATCCTTTTAGGTCGATTGAACTTATCAGTGCTACTAAAAAAATGTTTCCATCCCTTCTCTTGACAAAATGAAAGTGTATACGAGTGATACTTCGGGATACATATCACGTTTCGCTTCTTCAAAATCATTTCTTTTCTAAAACATCTCCATTCCTTCTCTTTAAAAATTCCATGTATGGATGAGTAGTATTAGGGATTCCTATAACGTTCCGCTATCTTTTGTATAACATTTTGTAGTAAATCGAGTAGTATATTTTGTTCTACCGGCTTTACTCTTTGAACCATTTGGGATTATGAAAGCAGCAAGGTAAAAGTTTATCCTTTTAGGTCGATTGAACTTTTCAGTGCTACTAAAGAAATGTCTTCAGACCTACTCTTTACAAAATCAAAGTGTATACGAGTAATTCTTCGGGATACATATCACGTTTTGCCTTCTTGTATGTTTTTTTTTTTTTTTTTTTTTTTTTTTTTTTTTTTTTTTTTTTGTAGAAATTCCTTTTTTAATAGAGACTAAACTCACATATGTTTCATTATTTTCACCAAAACAATGCGTAAATTGAGCATTTAATTTTTGGAGTGTAAAATGTATACATAAATGCGGTTGAATTTCTTAATAGAATATAATGATTTTTTTCATTCCATTTTCTGTAATATAAAATATATAAATTTCATGAATGAGATATCCATTTATTTGTTGTTTCCGCCAATGACTTTCTGTGAAATTAAAGAGAAATAATCTATCTGCCATTACTTTGACTATATTTATATAATTATTTGAGTTAAATATCTGTAATAATAAAAAAAATCAAAGATTTAACAGTGTGCTTAAATATTTTTATTTAAACAAGCCACAAAGTAGAAAGAATCTGAGCGCTGAATATACGTGATGCTTATGATTGCCGACACAATCGTAATAAAAGGACGTGATATGCACGCAACACCATAGGCGTAACCAGCCTTTTGAACGGGGGGGGGGGGGTGCCCAGACTTTTTAACCTGAATATGTTGGATGCAAACAATAACTTATATAACCTGCTAAAAAGGAAACCCATCAAACCGGATGAACTTCCGTTTTAGACAGGTTTTCTCTTCTAATTCATAATTGTGTGGTATTTCTTTTAAAAAGGGCTCAAACGCGATTTTTGTTTGCGTGAGGGGGTGTGAGAAGGGGTTCAAAACATCAAACTAAATCTAATGGTAAAAAAAAGATATGTAAATCTCCTTGTAGCAGTGAAATAAGACAGTGACTATGTGTGAGCACAAATGTAAAACCTTTTGGCACCCTAACTTCTTATAAACATTAAAAAAGGCCTTTAATCGTGCTGGAAACTTCTATAGGCACAGAGGCATTGCATGAGACCTAGCATTATATATGGCAAAGTCTTGTAGATGAAATTTTGCCGGATGATAAATCTCAGATAATACATGCTGTACACCAGTACATACCCACGAAAGTTTTTCAGAATGAGGCTCCATGACGTCTTAGGAATCACCGGGGGGGACCCAAGAAATTTTGGTGGAAAGTGCATATAAATAATTATTATAATATTGTAAATAATTACAATATTAATTAATAATTCATGTTTTTACCTCAGAATGCTTCCAGTGTATTAGGTAAAAAAGGTCATGCTAATACAGTAGACGCTCGATTTTACGAACTCGAGTGGCTCATATAATGTGTTCGTAAAATCGAAAGTTGGTAAATGTGAATAACGTTAGTTCAATGGGATGCTAGTCGGGACCAGTACATCAGTTCGTAAAAACAAAGAATACGTAAAAAAGAAGTTCGCAAAATCGAGAGACTACTGTATACACTAAATTTTGTCACGATGATAAAAATTATATTATCATGATACGACTGTTATAGTAAAGATAGGTGCTTGTCTGTCTCTGGATGTGTGTGTGTACGTGCGCGCGCAGAACTCTGAAAAAACAATGCAGTCCTCACAGCCGCAAGATTTGACAGGAAAGTACCGGCTTGCCTGAAGTCATGCATATCGAAGACAATGTCTGGAATTTTTCAATTAATTTTTTATGCGATTTTTTTTTCAAATTAGTAAAAAAGGATCCGATTTATATATTTTATCCAGTAAACGTTGTCTTCCTTTCAATAAAGTTTTTTCGAGATTCATAATGCGATTTTTTAATTCGTAACAATTTTTAATGTTATTTTTAGAGGGGTTTTTTTTCGCGTTCCTTAAAGGAATCCGGTTTAAATATTTTACTCAGTTATTTAATTTCGTTCCCTGCTGTTTTTTAATCTTTTCCGAATTTTTATTGCGACTTTTAGCGGGTTTTTTTGCACTTTGAGGCGATTTTTTGACAGAAAAAACTCTCCCGTAATTTTTGCAACTGCCGTGATTAAATTAGAATTGGGAGAATGTCAAATCGGTTCTTATAAGAAAGCTGAAAATTTAATTTGTCTCGAAATAAAAAAATTCGCGATAATTCAGGGTTTGTTTATTTCGAGACGGAAGTAGTCGTAGGTTGGTCGGGGGTACGTTGCCGAAGGCATTCCCCCCCCCTCCCCCAGATTTATTTAATTCTATGTTCGTTTAAAAAAAAGCAACCAGCGAAACTCCACTAGTAATGAAGTTTTCTTTGAGGGGCATTGTTTGAAATAACGAGCGGGATCGCTCGATTTGTGCACAGAAAATGAAATTCCCGCTTAATTAGAAAATGCTGTGCAGTATTTCCACCCTCAAAATTCTTTCAGAGATCTGTGATTATTCAGTGAGTATTTTAATTTTTTTTTTTAAAGTCCACGATTTTATTTCTTTTGTGAAACTTCTCAAAATCAATTCGTGACTCGGTCCCGGAAAATTTTGAGAATTTCTTCAAACGATCGTGAGAAATATCGTGAATTTCGATAAAAGAGTACTGAAAGAAATCGCGAATTTCGTCAAAGATTGCGCAAAAAAGTCACGAATTTCGATAAATGATTGACGAGAAAATGTTGCAAATTTCGTCAAAAAGTCGAGGAAAAGTGTAGAGGATTTTGATAATTTGTACGGAACGATATCGAGAATTTTCCCGATCGGTCGCGCAAAACTATCGCGAATTTCGACAGATGACCCTTGTAAGAAAATCAGTTTCGTGAATAAGTCGCCAAAAAAATCGTCAAAGGCTCCCGGTGAAAACAAGAAATTTTTCAAAGGATCGCAGAAAGAAAATGCGAAATTCGGCAAAATATCGCGGAAAGAAAATGCGAACTTCGTCAAAAGATCGAGTAAAGCAAACACGAATTTCATCGAAGGATCGTGCTAAAGAAATCCCAATTTGTCAAAATATCGCGGTAAAAAATCCGAATTTCGTCAAAGAACCGCGGTGGAAAACACGAGTTTTGTCAAAGATTAGTGGTGAAAAGTGCGGATTTCGACAGAAAATCGCATAGAAAATCGTGAATTTCGTCAAATGATTTTGAGTAAAATTGTAAATATCATGAAATGATCGCAGAATAAAATCGCGAATTTCGTCAAAATTTACTGCACTGGGCTAAAAGTTTGAAACCGAGTCCTTTTCCTAGTTTCAAAAGAACTCCGCGAAACAAGAAGAAACTCCAAAAATCGAATAAAAATTTTCAGAGGAAAAAAATTACTATATTGACTTGAAAGACTGCAACCATATTCCTTTTACGAATGTCAAAATATGGTCGCGAAACACGAAATTCAACCAACTCCAGATTAATTTTAATTTTCTGTTCTATTATTTCTCATTTTCAAAGGAGGCAGGGTCTGTGCACACCACCTTTTATCCGGCTAATCGGAGTTTGCAATTACTGTTTCACATATGCATTCCCTTTCAAATTGTTTTGCTTCTTTCTAGACTTTAGACTGCGAAATCAAAGAGATGAATAATTTCTGTTTCTATCCTTGTCAAGAACTTACGTTAATTTCTCATGAAATTGCAGAAACATGCAATAGAAAGAACGGTGTTAAAAAAAATCTCCCACAAAAAAAGACGTCAAAGTGGTATTATAAAACTTCCTTTTAGACTTACTACGACTAATACGGAAAAAAGGTATTTTAAAAAAGGTAAAGAACATACCGTAAAGCGCCTATTATCCGAACAAGTCGGGACCGACCCTAGTTCGGATAAATGGACACACAATTTAAGGGATGTTCCTGACTATACTAAAACCGTCACACTTAATCCAGGCTTAGGACTGCCAGCACCAGTTAGTGCTGAAATGTTTATTTTTTTGTGTCTTTTTAATTTTGTTTACTTTTTTATCATTTAAAATTTTCTTTTTCATTTTTATCATTTTGTGAATTTCAGAGATTATAATTAGAGTTAGACAATTAAGCAAAAAACCTTTCGATTGTTACTTCTTCATGGGAGACATTCTTTTCAATGCTGCCATATCTCGAATTATTCTTAAATATGTTAGTTGAATAAGATCAACATTCTTCTACCGTTCGAGCCATTTCATACCTGTTTCCACATATTCAAAGGATTCATTTTATGATGGACCTAAGTCATTTTGATAGCATTCTTTTTCATCTTGTTCATTTTCTTTTTCGTTGTTACTGCTCCACACGATACAATAAACGGGGATTCGATTTCGCATGATAAATCTGAAGGGGTGTGTAAAGATGTTGTATGCAGTCATAAATAACACCATTTGGTGTTACGAGTGGTATATACCAGTATTAAACCACATGTGTCAATGAACATAAAAAAAAAATGCACACCTGTGTACTGAGTGATTGGAAAATGGTGCAAAAGAAAACTACCTTAACACGTGAATTACCTTGAATAGCCAAGGAAGATACCGAATGAAAAAAAATAAAAATAAAAAGTAAAGTGTAATCCTGTAAAGTTACCAAAAAAAAAAAAGAAACCCCCCTTTTTTTAAATATATAGCACAAAAAATGACAGACGTGTGCTAGTATACAGATGAACAATAGAAGTGCATTACAGTGACCTCAAGTGAAAAAGAATATAACACTAAACCAAAGAAATGTATCAATGAAGTAAAATGCCTAAGTGTTTTGAAAATTAGTTGAAAAAACAATGACAATTAGTCCCTGATGCACGCAAAGAATTGACAAAGCTATGAACTCGTGTAAGGGTTTTTTCTATGAACTAACAAACTATGAACTACTATGTGTGTTAACTATGAACAAAAATTCTCTACATGCACCAAGCACCAAACAGCAAAATGTAACTGAAGAGAAAAAAGTGTACCGTATTTTAAAAAAAATCGTTACCAAAGGGTTAAATTTAATTTTTTTTTACTGTACATTTCATAATATATTGCTGCATTCGTTGAAAAAGTATGTGCGCAAAATGCCTGACTGTAAAATTGACAGGATCCATACCTTTAAGTTAAACAAACAAACAAAAAAAAGAAATGGAGTGTTACCGCAAAAGATAAACTGTCTCTTGCAAAATATCGAAAAAGAAGTGTTGCTTACCAAAAGAAAAAAAAAACTTCCTTAGTATTATGACACATGCGTGTGAAAAAAAAAATTCTCACCCGACACCCCGTGAGACTCAAATTCTGTAAATAAATGTACGAGGAGAAGAAAAATGAGAATAATGCAAAGGTTTTAGTTTGGCTGAATTTTCATGTATAGACCTTCTGTGTATTTATTAAAATTTAACACCTGGTAAAAATAATAAAAACATTTACTAAGAAATTGCATACGATTTAATATAGTGTAACCAGATACCTTACACGATCTGACACCTTCAAGTAAGAAGTATCTTATGAAAATGTTAAAAAAATGTTACTTGTTAAAAGTAAACAGATTCGAAATGTGTGTGTAATTTAATATGTCATGTGACGGATAACTCTTTGAAACCTTAAAATATTTGTACATAGACAAAGTGATGGTGTCATTGATATGTTATGACATTATGCAAACACACAAAATAAACAAAAACAACTCTTAAAATTTAAAAAAAAATAAAAAAAAAACTGATAGAACATTTTAATATCGAAACATGGTGTAAAGTTTAAAAGATAGAAAAGTAACAGGAAAAAAAAAACTGTATGTGTGTGAAGGGAGGGAAAAAAGAAACCTCAAACTCATGAACTAAATGAAATAAAACACATGAATAAGTGTATACGCAAGCATACACAACGTGTAAGTAAACACATGAACAAATTGTATAATTCCACATGAACTACTTGTAATAATGTCTCAATGAACTAACATTTTTATGCACTTTGCCAACAAAATATACGGACAGTAGGTGTGTAATAACCCAAAACACTAACATACGAGTGAGATTCAATTACATAATTAGTGAGTTAATCACCAAAATGTAATGAATAAGGGTTAATAAAGGCAATGAACTCCGTGTAATGTGTGAAAACTCTGGTTATACTCTAAACCAGCCAGTGTGTATTACGCAATGAACTACTTGTGAGAAAAAAAAAAAAAAAGGAATACTGACGAATAGATCGTAAGCAAAGTACAATGTGTAAAAGCAAATGAACAAAATATGTAAATCAGCACATGAACTAGTGTAATGTATGTATATGAATGAACAAAATTGTATTCTAACTGAACAAATTTTGTGTAACATAAATAAATATCCAACACATGAACTACTTGTGAGATGAAAAAAAAAGTTGCATAAATGGTTAACTAAGGGTTAAAAATTAAAATAAAGGTGTATCTGCCAAAGTTATTACTGTATCACGTTAAAAAGAAGTGTGCATAAATGTACGAGCGCACGACAGATTGCATAACTCTGCGCTAAAATGTAGCAGTTATGCCAAGCCAAACATGTTCCAAGTAAAGGGTTGGAAAAGAGAAAAAAAACGAATAGCAAAATACCAAGCGTTATACTTTATGATCTATGAGTGTATGTATCCGTCACAAGACACTTGTGAGACTATAACTCACTAATTAAAAAAAATTTAACTCTGAGAAATTGCCAAAGATTTAGTTTAATGACTATATGTGAATAGCCTTAAAAAAAAAATAAAGTGTACATAACAGCTCACATTATGCATTTGAATAAATTTTATAAAAACAGCATTTTCAGCGATATCAAATATCATGTCAGTTATAATAAAATACCTTATGTTATAAATAAAATAGCAACGAGTCACCAGCCGCGCGTAAACAAACAAAATTAACAAATGTGTAAAAAATTCCAGCTAGAAATTAACTCATGCATGTAAATGTAAGATGCATGTGCAAATATTGTATTGAATTACATTGTGTAAAAAAAAAAACAGTAACAATCTGAAAATAAAAAAATGTCAAGGCAACAAAAAATACGCAAACTTTAAAATAGTGAAAACTATGTATTTGTGAAAATGTACACTAATGTTGAGAAAGTATGTAAAAAAATGCACAAGCACACAGAATCATGACCATGTTTAACCAAGGTGAGTGTCATAAAATTATTACAAAACAAGACCATATGAAATGCAAATGTAAATATGTGTGTGTATGTAGTACCAGGTTAAATCTGAAATCATAAAAATGTGTACATGAGATTAAAAAAAAATTGATGCAGACAAACATCTAACTTCACTATCTGCCCATAGTAAGCTAGAGTGAGAAAAAAAACATGTATTGAGTATCAAATAGTACGAGAGGTACGTCATTATGCATTTAAAAAAAAAATAAAAGAGAGCGCGAACGCCTTGTACTAATGTGAGGTATTGAACATTTGTATCATGTAAGTAATATATTCCACTTTTGAGAAAGTGGACGGCCGATCCACTTAGCCAAAACTGAAACATACACCTTTAATCATTGGGCTATTTCCGGATCATAGCGCAATGAATAAAAAGCACTTACACAACACAGGAAACAATAATTAAAAATTTACCTCAAGTAATATAATCACATGTAAAATGTAGTGTGCGTGTAAATTGTGTGTGTATGCAGTAACAAGCATACTGATATCTAACACATGCATAAAATGTTTACGACTCATGTTATAAAAATTTTTATAAAGTAGAAATAGAAATCAAAAGGAAAAAGAGACTTTTTTTATGAAAAAAAAAATTTAAGATATGATGACTCGAGCTATATTTTAAAACGAAGCAGCCTAACTTATGCTATAGAAATAAAATAATGAAATGTGACTAAAAATGTATAAAATCCGTGCAAACTGGAATATGAGAGATGTATATAAACAGAAAAGTGTACTGTATAGATGCCAAATGGAATTTTTTCAAATTATTAGCAACCAACTGAAAAAGATTAAATAGCAAATTTAACTGCCATTAGTGGATACTTCCTCTCTCTTTTTAGGTGCGTTCGTAATTATATAAATACGTAGCACCTATAGTCGTCGTTCAGTCCGTCCGTCCGTCCGTCTGTCCGTCCGTCTGTCCGTCCGTCTGTCCGTCCGTCTGTCCGCATGTAACAGAGCAAAAACTACCCAACCGAATAGTCTGAAATTTCAAATATGTGATTGTTGCAAAATTTTGTCGAGCCATTTCAAATTTTATGAAAATCGGATGTATAGTTTAATTACAGGGACAGTCAAAAGTTTTTCTTTACATTACGGCCAATGGGAAAAATTATTGCAAGTGGATTTTAATGATATTAGAGCCTTCCGAATGATCTGAAATTTTAAAGATATAATTGTTGCAAAATTTTGTCGAGCCATTTCAAATTTTAGGAAAATCGGACGTATAGTTTAATTACAGGGACAGTCAAAAGTTTTTCTTTACATTACGGCCAATGGGAAAAATTATTGCAAGTGCATTTTAATGATATTACAGCCTTCCGAATGGTCTGAAATTTTAAAGATATAATTGTTGCAAAATTTTGTTGAGCTATTTCAAATTTTAGGAAAATCGGATGTATAGTTTAATTACAGGGACAGTCAAAAGTGTTCCGAAAAAATTATTGGAAGTGCATTTTAATGATGTATCAGACTATGCACGTTATGAAGTGCAAAAAATTATAGATTCAGTACAATATGGGGTGCAAAAAATAATTTTAAAACTAGTTATAGTACGAACGCACCTCATTTGCCACGTTTGACGAGCAATTTCCAACTTGTTTTTATATGTCACTATTGCTTATCCTTAAGTATAAAAGTTGCAAGACATATATTTATAGTAATCTAGAGTATTAAAAGTTTCATATCTTATTGATATGGATGACTGGCAAAACATATAATATACACATAAAAAATATATATATATAATGTTATATATAAAAAGAAATTACCTGTAGGAAGTGCTACAACAAGAAACATATTAAGCACAACAAGTAAGAAAAAAAAAATCAATAATAATAATAATATCAGTCCAGTATCAGTTTAAGGTTTTTCATTTTTTTACCTCATTTTTTTTGTATCAAAATTACATTAAGTTCTGTGAAAAAAATTACCTTAAGTTATTTTATTTATCTTTTTTTTTATACACTATGCCCCCTTTTTTTATAACTAAGTTTTCATTTTCATTGTGAAAGCCTGCCTGATTACAACAGGATTTGCTGAGTTTTAAAAGCTACCCGAACAGGAACAGAAAAAAATACTGCCTGAGATCATAAGAGATAACATTTTTTATATAAGATGCAATGTGACACATATCAGTTGCAGACGCATAATATCTGAAAAGGGGGAAAAAATGCGACCAGCGCTAATGTGAAAGAATTAAGCGAGCGCAACCATATCGACAACCCTAGGCCAACAGAGATAAGAAAAACAGCATCTCATCTCAGGATTGCGACATTGTGTGACATTGCAGGATATATATTGAATTAAATAAGAATCGGAAATGTAAAAAGGAAAACAAATATTTTGGACAATCTTTTATCTAAATAAAAAAAAAAAAAACTTTGAAACTGAACTGGATATGAAGTGCATCCCTAGACATACAAAATCTTAGCATGTTAAGAATAAAAATAAATGCTTAATTTTTAGTAAGAAGCCATCAAAACTAATATATATAGATATATATTAAAAGAGCAATATAATCCAGTCATGAGGATTTTTTTTTTTTTTACATATTTTTTTTATCTCAATATATATATAGCAAATTCAATCCTCGTAACTAAAACATCATTATTTGAAATACTTTAATATTTTCATTATCCACTGTTAAAAGGTAGCAAAAAAAATTAACCAAACAGTATCTATACTGTATTACTTAGGAATGAACATAAAAGTATAATTCTGCCTTTAGCACAAGCACAAAACTGGTAAGGAGAGAGCAAACATTGTCTTTAAAAGTGTAAGAAAGAAAAAAAAATACTTTACAATTTACACTGTAACTAGGACTTCCCTCAGAGGAATTAGTCTGAGCGATATTACTGAGAACATAGATTTAATAATAACATGTGGAAGCAAAGAAAATGAGATGTTATCTTTAATTGTCCATATACTGCGATAAACTGAAATGATGAAAATAAACGAATCGTAGAATTACAAAATCTTATATATAAATTCGTATACACTGTTTAAAAAAATGGGAAATCAAACCATTCAAGACAGCCATGCATGGATATAAAATTGAAAGTACGCAATATATTAAAAGTAAAATAGAAAATGAAACACTAAATTACTTATATCGGAATTTTAACTGTATTAAATGATGTCAAGAGCATAATCAGACGCTCCGCACCAATTTGAGTAACTGACAAATATATGATGTTTAAAAAGAATGGGCTATACTTTATATGGTGTGTGCTCCCCCGGAATAGTTAATATTGTACAATATCTGTTTTCCACAGATGCAATGAGGTTGTCGATAACATTTAAGGAATTCTCTCCTCAAAATCTAATATAGTATCAAAGTACCGAATACATCAACAGTGGCATGCAATGCTTCGTTAGAGTATGTTTTAGATATGATCAATCGGATTTAAATGATGAGTGTATGCTGGCCACTACATAAGCTGTATTGTTTTGTTTTCAAACATATTCTGCACAAGTTGAGCTGTATTTAGCAAGTATTAACTAAAAGAAATCGGCAATGATTACAACATAAAGTATGACACAAGATCTAACTTTTGAGCTGTCAAAGTGTCATTTGAAGTAATTTACAAATCCATACATATTTATTCAGCAAATCATGCAAGCTAACATACGCCAATATGATCCCGATTATAAAATTTCACCAGAATAAGTTAATATATAAAAAAGCTACTAATGATAATTGAGAATATGACCTTATGATAAAATGTCTAGAAAAATGAATCGGATAAAAGATTCATATCACATTTAAAACGGCACTTCCCTCTGTTAGTGGCCTTGGCGAGAGAGAGAAAAGCGTAGAGAAGGAACACTTTAACAAGTTCTTTCGGGCAACCTACTCACTGTTTCATACAGGTCTTTATTTAATATTTACACAATTTATTTAATGCTAGGTGGGTATCTATCTGTTTTGTTGCATTTAAATTGCATGTTTTGCGGAGGAAATGCAGCATTATGAAATATTTCAAGTTGCTGTACCTAATAATTCCAAATTAATGGTAATTGAGATCGCTTTCCGTTAATTTCATATTTTTAAATTATAAATTTTTTAGAAACCATTCATAGAGACAATTGTATATTTTAAAACTAACCCGAAGCAAAATTTCAAGATTTTGGGCTCAGCAGTAACACAGAAATAGAAAAATTTTGAAAGTTTTTTGTTTTTGCACTGTTTTATATAGCGACATTTTAAGAAATTGTTCTATTGCGAGAATTTACGTCATGATAAATACAGCCATGTCAATTTTCATGTTTATATTCCTAACAATTCCATGTACTTCGTTACTTAGATTATCTTTAGATCTTTTTCCGCTTTGTTTAGTCTGTCTTTCTATTTTTTAGAATTCGTTCTACAACGAATTCGTTCTTTACATCTTATTAATTACTACCATGCCAAAGTTCTAGTTTCTAACCCCAACAGTATCCCAAAAATTTCAGTATTCCAAATAAATCATAGTTTAGAAACTTTCTAGAAATTTTTACGTTTATCCGTCAAATTGAACCTTTTAGAGAGCGTTCATTACGAGTATTTACATCTTAAAAGTAACCACTGCACCAAATTTAAAGTTCCTAACCCAATCAATATCACAGAAATCGTAATTTTAGAACTTTTTTGCTCCTGCAGCGATGTAGGTTCTTGCACTGACATAAAATAGTCTTTTTTTCGGAGCAGAGATGGCCACCAACATTTTTTTAAGTTGGCTATGTAGTTTCAGAGATAACACCTCACAAACGTACAAGCATTAATAATATTATATACTTTATAATATTATAACGCTTTATAATATTAGCATTAGATGTACAGATACAAAAACTATTTATCTGTTAAAAACTAAAGTGCCGGCGTTGCCCAGAATTTGAAGGATGTTTGTTCTGAAAAGTCAATTTCAAAATTTAACATACAACAGGAAACAAACATTAAAAAAAGCAGTCGAAATGTTGTATGAATGAATCATATGAAAACGCTATATAAAAATGTATAAATGTATATAACAGACGCAAAAGAATACAGCTATAAATGAACTTATTTCAATTTATAATTGGAGCAATAATGTTAAAATAGGCCAATATTTCCCTAATCGGGTTTTTATCATGCTTCAATACATTTTTCACACTCATATGACGTTATACTATATCCACCACGTCCTTTATATTTCTAATATGACGTAATATTTTCCTCTTTCAAGTGGAAACCTTGAAATAGAAAAATTAGGAAGTTATATTCACATTCATTTAAATTTGTCAAACCATTTATTTCATTTTCATATTTCACGTGAATATCTTGCAATAGAAAAGTTATGACGTAATATTCACCTTTTTTTAAAATTCGTCAAACTATTTATTTCATTTTCATTTTTCACGTGGAAATCTTGCAGTAGAAAATTAATTGTTGTAGTAATAATTTTATTGTGTTTTTTTATTGTTGGCAACTGCTATAACGAAAAATGTTTAAATTTGATAAGAAATTGCTGTTAAATTGGTGGTTTTTTATTAATTAAAAATTAACTATAAATTATTTCGATTCCGGATTACTTTAGTTGCCTCGGCCATGTTTTAATACACATGTACGTATCTTTTCACAATTTTGGCTTCCAAATTGTGGATTTTTATAGAATTACAAACAGACAGATAGACAAGTTTTCATTTTTATATCTCTCTCTATTCTAAAAAAAGTAACTAACGCTGTCACTGCCGCCGCCGCCGGTTTTAAATATATTGTGACCGCAGGTCTTTCTTCGTTAATATTAAGAAAACTATTGCATACAAAAAATATAAAAATTGGTGGTATTATAGCGAAATGTTTGATCAACACGCTAATGCATACAGTTTTCAAATCGAAGAATTATTTTAAGAGATATTTAATGCTAAAGTTGGACAAAATCGTTCCATTAAAAAAAAATTTATAGGAGCAAAAGCTATACATGTGAATTTAATCATTTTTAGATCATTTTATTCAATAAAAAATCCCGGTGTGCAGATTTCATTAATTTTTTTTTAATTTGACTCATTTTTTGAGGTTTTATTTCTATTTTGAATTCAAATATTCAGCATCTTGACTGATATTTTTTACATATTTTAGAAAATGGTATTAATTTCAACTGTTGCCAACTGTATAAACAGCGCAAACAATAATGTTTGCTTAAAATAAAATAATTATTTACACGTTACTATTATAAACAGACAAAAAACCTTCAAATTAGAATTAAATAATTAGGTATAAAAAGCAGGCACTTATTGGAAATTACGCCATTAAAACTATATTTACATGTGAATTTTGAAAGAGAAAGGATATTGTAAAATAAATTCATTAACATGCGTTAGAAGTCTGAAATAGAAGAAATTGCGTCACATTACACTTATTATGCAAAATGAACAAAAAATAGTATTGCAAAACAGTTTAAATTTAAAAATTTCGCGAGACAAAATATTAGAGGTTAAATATTAGATTTGTTCAAAATTTTATTATTTGTCGTTTGATGTGAGGTGTTCAGCTATAAGTATGCAAATTTTCATGTCTCCAACATAATTAGAGGCTGAGTTAGAAAAATTGCTTAAAATACACATGTCAGATCCCAGAGGGTTAAATATTAGACTTTTTCAAAATTTTATTATTTGCCGTTTGATGTGAGGAGTTCAGCTATAAGTATGCAAAATTTCATGTCTCCAACTTAATTAGGGGCTGAGTTAGAAAAATAGCTTAAAATACACAAGTTAGAGCACAGAGGGTTAAATATGACTTTTTCAAAATTTTATGATTTATCGTGTTATCGAAAGTGTTCAGCTCTAAGTATGCAAACTTTCATGTCTCCAACTTAATTAGTTGCTGAGTTAGAAAAATTGCTTAAAATACACAAGTTAGAGCCCAGAGGGTTAAATATTAGACCTTTTTCAAAATTTTATTATTTGTCGTTTGATGTGAGGATTTCAGCTATAAGTATACAAAATTTCATGTATCCAACTTAATTAGGGGCTGAGTTAGAAAAACTGTTTAAAATACACAAGTTAGAGCCCAGAGGGTTAAATATTAGACTTTTTCAAAATTTTATTATTTGCCGTTTGATGTGTGGTGTTCAGCTATAAGTATGCAAATTTGCAAGTCTCCGACATGTATAGTTTCTGAGAATGGGCTCTGTGACAGACGGACAGACAGACAGACAAAGGAGTGAGACAGGTAGGGTTTCGTTAGATGAACAAAACTCTAAAAACATGCTGTGGATGACTGTAACAACATCCTAAAATTACATTACCATCAGCGATCTACCAATCCCGAATTTAGTTTATATTCATTTCATATATTCTTATTCTTTTGTGTGGCCCTGTAAAATAACTATCAATATTATATACAGTAAAACCTCTGAATAGCGGACACCCCGATAATGCAGAATTTGTCCTCTATTTAGAGGTGACCGCTACTGAGAGTAAAATATGTGCAGTTATTTAAGAGCTGGTAATCGAAAAAATGTCCGCTAAATAGAGGTATCCGCTAATCGAGTGTGTCCGCTATGGAGGTTTTATCAGTAAAACCTCTGAATAGCGAACATCTCGGGAGGGCAGAATTTGTCCTCTATTTGGAGGTGTCCACTACTGAGAGTAAAAAATGTACAGTTATTTAAGGGTTGGTAATCGAAAAAATGCCCTCTAAATAGAGGTGTCCACTAGTCGGGTGTGTCCGTTATGGAGGTTTTACTGCATAATAATATCATCCTTTACAAGAAAATTGCATGCTGTATGATAGACAGACAGACATCCAGAGAAATATAACCTCCCGGAGCAATAAAAACTCATGTCTTTTGTTTTAATCATCCACAATTGTATGTCATACAACAGGCCAAATTTTATACGACAGGCTAAAAACGGTCACCGTGGTACGGAGTACTGTATTATTATTTGTTTGCCCACCAAAACTGGTTGCCACGGGTTGTTGCAAGGTTTGTGATCACGTGGTTGAAACTGATCAATTCAATATTAATGCGTTCGTATTTTTTTTTTTATTTGCTCCATGTGTTCAAACCAGTTGTCTACGAAAACATCAACCGGTGAAAGTGACGCACACCAAATTTCTGTGACGTATGCAGATAAATTGTGCTTTTTTATCAGTTCTTTCTACATAATTTTTAAACGGTTTGGAACTTATTTTTCATAGTAGGTGCATTCAGTAGGCGACCCTCATAGGTACCTTCTGGTGCAATCAGAAACGAAATCCGACAAATATTTTTTGAGTTATGCTTGACGAAAGGTTTTTATTAGGCTTTTTTTTTAGTAGGACATGGCGTTAATATCCATCGTAGTAGTAATGTGTCCGGACAGTAATATTTCGCTGAGTATTAGCCTTTGCTTCGCTCAGACAAATATATATAAAACTTGCCATCTAACTATCAAATTTTATACCTTAAAGAAAATACAGGTACAAGAACCAAAAGTAATATTTCAAATTTCTTTTCATTGCCCTTTAAAAAAAAAAATTATATGATGTATTTGTCAAGAGTTCATACCACTTTAAATTACTTAAATATAGCATGCCTCTATATCATAGGAGCCATAAAATGTAGTTATGGAAGTAACATGACTTGAATACTGTAAAAGGAAAAAAAAGAATAGCTTACCTGTTATACTAAAGACAAGAAAAATGATTTTTTTTTTATATATAATTAATTTCTTGTGTTTTCACATTATATTAAATAGAGAAGAAAAAAATATTTATTTTGTGTGCACCCCCAGTGAATTTTACTTGTATTTAAAGTTTTTTTTCTTTGGCAATAAACGTTCACGTTAATTTTGTGAAATCAATCAGTTGCTTAAATTTCTTCGTGCATTCGCAGATGTCTCAAAACACAACGCACAGAAGCGATGAATAATTAAAAAGGCTGCGACTACTGAAAGTTTGTAAAACGATCCATCCAACACACAAAAAAAACAAAAATCTTGCTTCGGCGGCGAGAGAAAAATATACTTTGAGTCATCCTGAATGATAATTTATTCCTTTCTCTTCTTGCTGGAAATAAAAAGGAGGTGTTTGGCGGACTTTGTGACGGAATCCCCCGGCAAGGGGATGCATGGATTTTCCGATGACCACCAGGAAATCTGCGGTACAGTGCTGTACGAGGGCGTCTTTCATTTTCACATTAATTCAGGATCACGGGAACCAGTTTTTTTCTTTTTTTTTTTGTATAGCAGGCAACATTCACTGAACCTCTGTTCTGGAATAGCAGAAAATAGTTTCAGACATCTGTTTTGGATAGCACACTCAAAGATCAAACTGGCTAATCGGGTACTACAGGTGTCATAATTATTGCGTCTCAGTACCGGGGTAGTGGACATTTCAGGCTAGATAAGCGTGCAAACAGCCACTGTAATGAACATAGTCCATAATTGATAGTCCATGAATTTTGCAGTTTTTTTGTTAAAGAAATTGAACAGTTTTTTTTGTAATACTCCAGTATTAGTAATTATTTTGAATAAGAAATACATATATATCACGTGCTCCGCTTCTCCAAATGTAACCTCGGCAATGCCGGCTTTAAGCACCAAGTATTTGTAAAGTAGTTGTTTGTTGTTGCACAGGTGGTTCATTTTGCTAAGCTTCAATACTGACTCTAAGGCAAAAAATCAATTGTTAATTATTTTAAGAAGGAGGCAAGGAACTGCTGAGATAATAGAAGGCAGAAATTTTCTGAAGATCTTTATTGTGCACTGGGATCATTTCCACCACCGCCGAGAATTACACGGCCAATGTTGGAGAAGCGAGCGAAGAGTTACATTTCTTTTTATTCACATCATCCGAGTTCAGAAGCTAGTCTGACTCCAAAATACACTTTCTCGAAATCTCGAGTGTTGGCAAGCGTACATACACAATTTCGCCAAATACCTATACTATATGGCGAGATTAAAGAGAGAGAGAGACATGTGGTCAAAGTACAATAATTGAAATTGAATGGGGAATGTAAAAGATTAATAAGAAATATTTAACGCCAATGGCTGTGTAGGAATTCAAACTCATAAACCGCGAAAGACATTCTATAGGGGTTGCTAAAGTTCTCATGGGATTGAAGCGGCCGAAAGAGCACGTTAAAAAAACAAAAACAAAATAAAGACAGGGTTAATAACTGAAATGACACATCTGGACCAACGGCTAAAAATGTAGAAGTAATATGTGTGACTAATTTCTGCATATCATCAAACTAAGGCAGAAGGATGAAAATTAGAATCCATTTATTAGGCAAGAAGTGGAAATTATTTCTTTTCTTTAAAATGCAGTGCGCTGCGGTTAAAATATTAAAGAGACTGAGAATTGAATGCTTAATTTATGAAGGGAAAGAGCACTAAAAACAGATTGAATCCGAATGCAGACAGATAATTAAATTTAAGAATTTAAAAAAATGTAATTTTAAAGGGGGGGAAGAGAAAAGGTCTTAATATTAATATGTGAAGGTAGGCGCTTTCACAGGGTGAAATGAGAGAAACAGGGTGTTTGGATAATTGGAAGTTCAGTTTTTTTTTTTTTTTTTTTTTTTGAAAGAAATAGGTTGTCTGGATGATTGGAAGCTCGGTTAAATTTTTTTTTTTGAGAGAAATAAGCTGTTCGGATAATTGGAGTTCCAATAATAGGTCCTGTACTGTAATTTGAAAAAAAGAACGTGGAACTCTTTTTTTATCACAGCTCAAAACTTAGGTTGTTCGTTTTCTGAACTAAACTAATTTGCTAAACTAATTAAACTCTGCTTTCACTTCTTTTTTCTTTTAGAGATCTCGATTTTTTTTAATAATTGTGCTTGAGTCTGCGCAAGCGTGGGGGTGCCCGGGCACCCAAGCACCCCCCCCCCCCCTGGTTACGCCTACGAACACATTACACTTGTGATAAAAAGGCGGGGAACATGCGGTTCCCCTTCTTCTGCGACTGAAGAGGTAGCGATGACTTTATCCTTGAAGGATCGGGCTCTGCTTCTGAAGTCTTTTTTTACAAGAACCGTGTGACTGTGCGGCAACTGAATTGAAGGAATTCCAAACATTAAAAGGTTTAAGGCTGCGTTTAAAAAGCAAAAATGTCTGAACGTCCTGCTAAAGCAATAAATCAATTCTTTTCAAACCCCATTTGTGGTTTTTTAATCAAAGGACCGGATGATCAACAATGGGCCAGGTGATAAGATAAGATGGTAATTGAAGGAAGCTCTCCTCCCTTTGCAGGACATCTAGCACTCTACTTGTACAATCATAAATGATGAAAAAAAAAGCGAAACCATAAAAAAGAGTCGGCTGGCCCAGTAAAAAAAATCCGCAAGTAGCATGATAGTCTATCTGAAGCTTAAGAAACGGCGGTCGTACGATGACTTCATTCGGTCGGAAGAAGATGATTGATAAATTCTATGAGACGGGTTCATATTCGATTTTTCTATTTCCACGGTTTTTGGCCAAGGGACAATTAAAAACCTATTTTTTCTTATCAGCTGTGGCACCACCTTGTCGTGGTGGACATGCTTTAACAAAGAGAGCCACAACAGCATGTCATGTCTTTTAATTAAAATCTGATGACGAGTACAGCGCCATATATTGGTCAACCTTTCCTTTTTTTCTGTCGCAAAACAAATTCACATTGTTTCACGTTATACTCACATGAAATAATAGGTCATTCTGACCAGTGGTTCTTTTTTTACAGCCTTTTGAAAGTGAAACTTTAATTATTATCAGCCTATACTTCTTAAACGTTCTTTTTCATCACAAATCCAAAAGAATAAATCATCTTTACAAAAATTAAAAATGTGCGAAAGTGGAAAACAATATGATTCCAAGTATATATGTGTAGTACTACGGATTCATATCACGTTCTGCCATCTTTTGTATAACATTTTGTGTAAATCGTGTTGTATATTTATTTCTACCGAATTTACACTCTGATCCATTAGGCATTATGATAGAAGATGTCGATTGAACTTTTCAATGCTACTAAAGAAATGTATTCTTCCCTTCATTCTACAAAATCAAAGTGTATACGAGTAGTACTCCACAATATGTATCACGTTTTTCCTTCGTTTGTATCACGTTTTTGTAGCAATTCTTGTTTTCAATGGGAACTAAACTCAGATTTATTATTATTATTATTATTTTTATTATTATTTTCAGGGAATCACTTCGTAAATGGAACAATGGAATTCAACAATTCGTAAATGGAATAATTTTTGAATTGTAAAATGTATACATAAATGAATCACATTTTCTAGCACAATATAACAATTTTTTTTATTCCATTTTATGTAATATAAAATAGATAACTTTCGTGAATAAAATATCTTTTTGTTTGTTGTTTTCGTCGATGGATTTCTGTGAAATTAGAAAACTAATCGATCTACCATTACGTAGTCTAGATATACTGTTTTTATTTAGTTAAAAAGTAGGTAGATGGCGCCACCGCCTGCTTTTCTTACGCTCGCATGTAGATACCTTTTTTCTGATGATTAGAAGTCTCCGAATGTTTGTGTTTCTGATTTGTTATGTGTCACAAATAAATGTTAAATATGTCATTGATCTCAGTGCTACCTCATCTATTGTCTACTGGTATATTTAATACTTAATTATTCAAAATAGAATGCTAGATTTATATAAATATTTCAGTTAAATATATGTAATAATAAATAAAAATGAAAACATTAACTCTGCTCATATCTTTTTATTTGAACAACCTGCAAAACTGAACCAATCTAAGTGCTGAATACACTTTTTAATGGTATTTTTTCATCACAAATCCATAACAAGGAAGCATTAAAAAAATATATATATAAGCATGCGAAAGTGGAAAACAAAATGATTCCAAGTATGTATGCGTAGTAATACGGATTCATGTCATGTTAGGTCATCTTTTGTATGAGATTTAGCAGTAAATAGGATTGCATATTTATTTCTACCGACTTTATCTCTGATTCATTTGACATTCTGAAAACAGCAAGATAAAGCTCTATACTTTTATGATAATTGAACTTTTCAGAGCTAATAATAATAATAAAAAAACCGTCTTCATCCCTTCTGTTTGCAAAATCAAAGTCTTTACGAGTAATACTTGTAGATATATCATGCTTTGTATACATATCACGTTTTGCGTTCTTTTGAACTGTATTTTTGTTGGGCTTCTTGTTTTCAATAGAAACTAAACTTATATATTTTCTATTATTTTCACAGAAACAACGCATAAATTGAACATTTAATTTTGAGGTGTAAAATTTATGTATAAATGCGATCGCATTTCTCAACAGAACGTAATGATTTTTTTCATGCCACACTATTATGCAGAATAAAATAAATAAATTTCGTGATTGAAATATCCATTTATATGTTGCTTTTACCATCGCGTTTTTGTAAAATTAAAAAAACAAAATTATACTCTATCTGCCATTTTGTCACCTAGATTTATATTTATTTATATGTTTGTGTAAAATAGCTGTAATAATAATATTTAAGTAAAAACATTAACTGTGCTTATAACATTCGATATAAACAATCATCAAAATGGAAACAATCTAAGTGCTGAAATCATACTTTTCATCACAAATCCAAACCAAGAAAATCATTAAAAAAAAATTATAACGGCGCGAAAAGAGAAAACAATATGATTCCCAGTATATATGTATAGTACTACGCATTCATATCACGTTCCGCCATATTTGTATGACATTTAGTATTAAATCGTGTTTGTGTATTTTGATTTTTCGACTTTACTATCTGATGGCATTATGAAAGCAACAAGATAAAACTGTATTCTTTTAGGTAGATTGAACTTTTGTATGCTACTAAAGGTGCTAAAATTTTATTTGCATTAACAATTTTCAATGTTACTCTCCATCCTTTCTATTTAAAACATCAAAATATCTATCTGTAGCACTTAAGGATAAGTATCATGTTTTGTATACTTTTGTATAAGGTAAAGCCAGGAGAGATTGCGCATAAAGAGACTCGGAGGGAAGGAGTATAGTGTGCGCGCAGCGATTCAGGTAGTTGTACAACAGCACTAGCAGAATGTCTACTAAAATGTGCACGTTGATTTTTTCGATTGTCTGGGATAAAGCATCGCCATCTTCTTTTGTTTTCTGAAGGTACGTGTTCAAATTTCTATAACTAGTCGTCAGAATTTTTATAGAATGTCAATAGTGCTAAATATTTAAAACTCAAATGATTTCTCATAAGCTGGTAACCTGGTCTAACGGTGTGAACACCAACGATTCGTTTTAGCAGCGGCTATGTTTAAATAAATGGCTGCGCAATCTCTACTACCAAAATTGTACATTTCGCTAATCTACTAATTATGAGAGCTGGCGCATTGTTCCCATTAGTTTTCATGGTAAGAGAGATTTTGCAGATTTTTGGTAAATTTGCATGAATTGCAAATTACATGTAAAACATATGAATGAATCAATTTTGAAATAATTTATGAAAAAACACATAATTATGGAAATTAAATTTGGCAATAAATTAATCTGCTAAAAAATACTTTCGCAGATAAAAACAAAATTTTTTAAATAAATTAATAATAAAGTCGTTTTTAAATTAATTTTATATAAATACTAGGGGGCTCTTCCCCCTAGTATTTATTGGAGTTTATTGGCGTTGGGGTTGGCGAGTGTAGCTCGCCAACCCCCGTTCAGACATCGCAGAATCTAAAAACACGCTAATCTGATCGGTTTTAAAAATATTATAGAAGATTGACTGAAAAAAGATGTGCAGACCTCCATGTAAACGGGTTTTCATTCAAATTCTTTGATTTCAAAAATTTAAGGCCGAATCAGTTGCTGTTAAGACATCCAATGGTTGTTTTAGTGTTTGATTAAAGAGGATCAGTAAAATATTTGAAAAGAAGCTAAAAAAATGATTTAAGTGTACAGAGTCTTTGTCTCCTGGTATTTTAAAACAATTTCTATAACAATAGCCTAAGTCATGTGACTATCATCAACAGTTCCGTGCGAACCACTTCGCTTTTTATATTCCTGGTGCCATTCTGGTACTTTAATGTTAGCCAGGTACAGGTGATAAGTCGCCAAATATTATTCTATCGCCATCATTTCATCTATATTATAATAGTCGAAGTCATGTAACTGCCATAAATAAATACACTCTGATCCCATCACTTTTCATATGAAAGTTTGGCCCAGATATCATATACGGCTTCAAATTGGCGCAATTTTTTCCGACGCTAATTTGGGGAAAACATCAACAGCATAAACAACAATATCCGGCTTACCAAATCAAGCAAAATAACGATACTATGGTGCCAGTTAAGTACCCGTTGCGTATATGACATTGGCGTCAGAAACAAATCGCGCCAATATGGGTTCGTATATGACATCTGTGCCGAAAGTTCTCCCTTTTGAATAAAACTGCATAAAAGTTTCAATGGTTGCAAAGAATTCTTGGTACTGTTACGCAAGCCTGGTGCAAATCTCGCCAATAGCTATTTTTCAACTCGCAAGTTAGCATTTTTTTTTATTCGAGTGGTAAATTAAACCATTGCTTTGAAGTTGAAATTAAATGTCATCGTTTGTTAGATCATTTAATATTTGACCAGATGTCATATGCGTACCAGGTTTGGCGTCATTTTTTTAACGAAAATTTGGCGAAAACCTCGTTTTCGAATAACAGCTACGTTTGTACTTTTGGTACTACTTAGTTATCCCGTCGACCAAAAATCTATCACCAAACTATAAGATTAATTGCCAATAATGGTTGATTGTAAGTGTCACATTCACTTGACTTTAAGCATGTTACACGTCTTTTCGTCATCAAGTGATTTTTATTTCAACGTTTTATTTGTATGTTTATTAATGTTATACTATTTTCTTTGTTCTTTCGTTATTTAAAATAAAAATTATGTCAATTTGTGTAATTTGGCGAGTGGTTTGGCGATTTATAGAATTTGGCGAAATGGTTCGACGGAATAACTAAGTAGTACCGTATTTTTTAATTATTTTATATTATTTTTAAAGGAAAATAACCAAAATTAACTATTAAATAAATAACTATATTATAAAACAATTTATGTAATTAAAAAAAAGAAAATAAAGTAAATAAACATTTATTATTAAATAAACAACAATGGCCGGGTTACCATGTCAACCAAAATAATGTCATTTTGGCGCCAATTAAGTACCCCGGTGCATATATGACATCTGTACCTAATATTTTTCTTTTCATTTCGTTTTAAAAAAATAAAGAAATGAAAGCCATTTATTTTAAATGTATATATTATATGTGTATATGTTTGCATTAAATAACATGATAATAAAATACAAAATGAATTATGAAAAAAAGTAACATGATACATTTTTAGCATACATTTAAGGGAAGACAAACTTCTCGTTAAATTAGTTTAAAATAGTAACCTTTTCTAAAATCTGAAAACAAAATATCAGTTATGATTAAAATTTTAGTTGCCATCATTAGAAAACTGTATATAAAATTAGAAAAAAATTAATATTTCGAAAACTAATTCGAATTAAAAAAATTTAAATACCAGTCTTGAGATCTGCAGATCAATATTGATTTTTTGTGTTAATGTCATCGCAAAGTATTCCATAGTTTAGGAGAAATCGCCGTGAAACATAATCAGATAATCAGTTGTTTAATCAGTCGATTCATACTTCCGTTTCATAAATTCGTTTTATTAGGATTTTGTTAGTAGGATAGGATAGATTTTGCTAATAAAATAAGAATACATTTGTTATTAAATTACTTATATATATATATATATATATTGTTAATTTATGAACAATTACTTTACTAATAAATTAAATTTGTTAACTAAAGATAAATGTTCTAATAAAAAGTTTTATTTAAGTGTAATTATTACTGTTAACAATTCACTTGTAGTTATTATTATTAAGAATCTCTGGTACCCATGTGCGCAATCACACCAACCCTGTAAGGAAAGATTGTGCAAAATAGCATTCTTGGTTTTATTGCAGTTGTTCTATTATATTACAGCATAACAACAAAATAGCGATGGAAATGCATAAAAAACAAATGAAGTCAAAATTGGGGGGGTTAGCAAAAAATTTTTAGATTTTTTATTATTATTCTGTTGAATTGTTCGCAGACTCGCCTAGCTTCACCTTACTTTAATGTAATAATTATTGGATTCAATAAAAACTAAACCCCCATTTTTAAAAATTATTTTCACAAAAACAATGCGTAAAATGAACATTTAAATTTTTGAGTGTAAAATGTATACGTAACTACGATAGCATTTCACAACACAATATAATGAGTTTTGCATTCCTTTTTATGTAATATAATATAAATAAAATTCATTAATAAAATATCCTTTTATTGCTACTTTTCGACAATGAGTTTCTTTGAAAAAAAAAAAAAAATCTATCTCTCATTACGTCGGATAGATTTTTTTAAATATTTGTGCAAAATATATGTATTAATAAAATAAATTAAAACATTAACTGTGCATATAACTTCAGATTAAAATAATCTGCAAAAAGGAAACAATCACTGAAAACAACAAGTAGGGTAATTCCGGGATTTATGCCGCACTTTTTTTTTTTTAATTTGTGTATAAAGTAGCATGGTGGACATAAAATAAAAAAATCATGCTGTGCTATTTAATGTTAAATATACAACACGTCTAGTGCGACAAAAAAATTCAAAACAAATTATTAATATTTTTTAACAATTTTTTTCTAAAGCATTACTCTGCGGCGCGTCACCCGTACATTCAGGCTGAGACGCCGCAGTTGTGCGGTAGTTATGCAGCGCTTGTAATAAGAACAGAATGAAATTATAAATAAAACTATTTTTTTACAAAATATTCATATCTGGGCTATAATTAAAGATACAATAGCAAAATGAAACTATATGTGTACAATGAAACGTATTAGTAGATTCAAATTAATAATTGTTGCCTACTTTCACTATTAAAATTATCGACTTATTTTTTTTTTGCATTAAATTTTAATTATTATTTCAGCAACAACGTAACATCAATGTATTAGAAAGGGAAAAGTTAAAAAGTAAAATTGTGTTTACATAATTTATTTGTTAACCCTTTCGCGACCGGTGACTTTTACACAAATTTTATTCGGTTGGTACCACATTTTTAAAAGAAGTTACCTTTACTCAAATAATCATGAAAATGCTCTAATGATAAAAAGCAACTATTGATTTTCTTTTTTATTGGTGCCAGAAACAAATTTTGTAAGTTCTTTATGAAGGTGCTTATATGCACCTATGGTCCCGAATGGGTTCAGAGACCTGTTTTTTCGACTACAATCTACAGAAAAAGTGTCGAAAAAGCACAGTCGTTAATCTACTAATCTACTAATCTGCAAAAAGGAAACAATCACTGAACAATAAGTAGGGTAATTCCGGAATTTATGCCGCACCTTTTTTTTTTTTTTTTTTTTTTTTTTTTTGTGTGTATAAAGTCCCATGGTGAACATAAAATAAAAAAATCATGCTGTGCTATTTAATGGTAAATATACAACGCGTGTAGTGCGACAAAAAATTCGAAACAAATTATTAATATTTTTTAACAATTTTTTTCTAAAACATTACTCTGCGGTGCGTCACCCGTGCATTCAGGCTGAGACGCCGCACTTGTGCGGTAGTTATGCCGCGCTTGTAATAAGAACAGAATGAAATTATAAATAAAACTATTTTTTACAAAATATTCATATCTGGGCTATAATTAAAGATGCAATAACAAAATGAAACTAAATGTGTACAATGAAACGTATTAGTAGATTCAAATTAATAATTGTTGCCTACTTTCACTATTAAAATTACCTACTTATTTTTTTTTTACATTAAATTTTAATTATTATTTTAGCAACAACGTAACATCAGTGTATTAGAAAGGAAAAGTTAAAAAGTAAAATTGTGTTTACATAATTTATTTGTTAACCCTTTCGCGACCGGTGGCTTTTACACAAATTTTATTCGGTTGGTACTACTTTTTTAAAAGAAGTTACCTTTACTTAAATAATCATGAAATTGCTCTAATGATAAAAAGCAACTATTGCTTTTCTTTTTTATTGGTGCCAGAAACAAATTTTGTAAGCTCTTTATGAAGGTGCTTATACGCACCCATGGTCCCGAATAGGTTAAGAGACCTGTTTTTTCGACTACAATCTGCAGAAAATGTATCGAAAAGGCACAGTCTTTATGTAAGTATATTTAAACACATGATGCAAATTAAGGATTGTACTTCTACAAGTAAACATCGAAATGGGATTCACGCAATACACTTGTTAAAATAATCTCATTGCACACCTATACTGTGCGTTTGACGACCATCTATCGATAATTACAAGAAATACAAGGGGTGCGGCATCTATCCCGTATGCGACGACTCTCCCGGAATTACCCTACTGAATATAGTTTTTAATCATACTTTTGTATCGCAAATTCTAAACAATAAACTTTTTTTATCATAACTGTGCAAATGTGGAAAGCAATATGATTCCTGATATATATTTATAATACTACCCAGTCATATCACGTTCCGCCATCTTTTGTCTAACATTTATTAGAAAATCGTATTGTATATTTTGTTTTATGGATTTTACTCTCTGATCAATTTGGTATTAGGAAAACAGCAAGATAAAACTGCATTCTTTTAGGTTAGTTAGACTTTTCAGTACTGCTAAAGAAATGTCTTCATTCTTTCTCTTTACAAAATCAAAGTGTATACTAGTTGTACTTAAGGATACATTTCACGTTTTGTATCCTTTTATGTTTTTGTAGTAATTCTTGATTTCTATAGAACCTACGTACTCAAGGTTTTTTTTTTTTTTTTTTTTACGGAATTAACAGGTAAATGGAACATTTTATCTCTGAATTGTAAAATTCACACGTTAGTTGGATTACATTTCTCAGAGAAACATAATGATTTTGAATTTTAATTTGATTTTGAGCAATTGAAAATAGATAAATTTCATGAATGAAATGTCCTTTAATGTGTTGTTTACGATTATAAGTTTCAATGAAATTTAAAATATAATAATGCCATTGAGTAGAGTAGATTTATATAAATATTAATTTTAAGTACCTGTGACAACAAAAAATCGAAATATTAACTGTACTTATATCTTTAAATTTAAACAATCTGCCAAATAGTAACAATCTAAGAGCTAAATATATTTTTTAAGTATAGTTTTCTAACACAACTCCATAACAAGAAACCATTTTAAAACTAGTATTTTGTGGTCAGCACAAAACTTTCTTCTATATTATTATAATCCATTAATTTAATTTACAACAATCAATGAACAATTTCTCAGCAAACGTTCAAATGCCTTTCTGTGAATTTAGCACAAAATTACAGTGATCAGTGAATAATGATAAAAAAAAATCACTCTTGCTAAATTGCTACAATTTTTTCTGGACAAGATAAGAATCTTTCAGCAATCATATGATAAAAGCGCCACCAGTTTCTTGATTAAAGTCGAAATTCAATCAGCTTCCATTTATGCCAAAGTCTAATGGAATATGAAGTTTGATGAAATTCCGCGTATTAGTTTATGTGATATATAAATCGCAGAAATCGTGCAAAATACAACATAGTAGCGCCACCTGTTGAGTGATATACATCTAAATGTTATCACCATTTATTGTGCTAACATACGAAATTTGATGAAGATCAGTGCAATAGTTCGTGAAGTATAACTATTTTTGAAACTTGAAAACTACAACATAGCAGCACCATCTGTTGACCGACGTACACCCAAAACTTACTAGCATCTATTTATGTCAAGGTTACACAGAATATGAACTTTGATGAAATTCCGTGTTTCTTTAGATATAGCCATTTTTTAATTGTGAAAATTTCAGCATAGCTGATATACCCAAACATATAATGAGCACCAATTGAAGTCAAGGCCTAAATGAATCTGAAGTTTTATTAAATACTGTGCACAGAGGCGTCGCGATGGATGGTTGTGGGGGGGGGGGGGGGAGGAGCTTCCCCTCCAATATATGTTAACTTGGGAAATCGGAACACAGAGTTGGGAAATTGTAGAATATTGAAATATCTTTTTCTTTATTTTTTTAAATAAAAGTAAAACAATATGGAATTTTTATTGTTTTTCTAATTACCTGTCTGAGTACTGTAACAGTAAACAAGCTAAATTATCAAAAGAAATACAAAAGCAGCCAGACTCAATTTGTCATTCTGTTTTTCTGTGCTACAAAATTATCAATATCATTATATCCAGACCTCAATTTCCCTACTGTTCTCCATCAATAATGTCTCAAATCTATTCCTTTTATTTCTTCAAAATCTTTGATCCTTTCTCAAAATAACATGACGGTATTTTCATATGAAGTGCGATTATGACTCGTACAAGACGAAAAATGTGCAAACCTGTAACTAATACTGGTTGTCTCTAAATATATGCAATTTTTCTAGGTTTAAATTGTACATTTACTTACGGTATTGTTTGAAATTGCTTTCTTAACTACCCATTTAGCAATTGGGTATCTTATTATTTTCACGCTGAATGATTCCAAGATTGAATAATATAAATTATTCTAGTTTTGATTTTAATTATTTAAATGAAAGGGGTGTACTTAAACTTTCATTAAACAAACCAATAATTAAAATTTTTATGTTTTTAGTTGCAGTATTTTTCTTTGGATAGGATTTTTTACGTATAAGCATCATTATTATAAACACACATTGCACATATCATTTCAGTTGGAAAATAAAGCAATTTTTTAATTATAAGTTAGGAATTTTTTTTAACCATTTGGGAAAATGGTTATTCTCCTCGTAAGGGTAGGAAATCAAAAGCATATCTGAAGCTTTTTATTGGTTTAATGTGCAATTTATTCGTTTTCTGATTGGTCTATACAGTAATATGTATTTCCCTTTACTTTCAAGAGATGGACAACAGAGTGTTGCCACTATGACAAAAAAGTAATAAAAACTACAAAAAAAAATTAATAACTCAGAAACAAAATGAGATACAGTTTTCAAACAAATTGTATTTAAAAGTACATTTTTTTCTCTATACAACGATATAAAAAGTAATAATGTGGGATGTTTATAAATTTAAGAAATAAATTTCATTTAAAATTGGCCGTCAGATTTCTTGGAAATATGACAATGGAAAAGCCTTTTCCCGAACAGCCAATGAAACGCTTTGATAATACTTAAGTTTCAGGTGGATAATATGTACGAGTCGCAGGCGATTTCTGTCGCTTGCAACTTTTACGTGTAATAACACTATTAATGTTTAATCCATGGCGTACGTAATGTATGATCAACTCCGTGCTATTTTTTATGTCTTAAATCTTAGTCTTTGAAAAAATCATTTTCCAAATGGTCGTTGTAATTTGTTAAATTGCATTTTTTTAATGTTTTTATTAAAGATTTTTTATTCTCCCCCCCCCCTTCCCGAAAAAATATTTGTGGCTACGCCCCTGACTGTGCAGTAGTTCGTGAATTAGAATGATCACAAAATTTGTGTCACATGTAGACAGACAGACTCACTGAACGGCATTTTCTAAACAGAGTCCAATCGAGTTCAGTACCTTCTGAAACGTATAAATCCGTAGAAAACTGAAAGGCAAAATTTTGCACCAATCCAATACTTTCTTCTTGTATACAGCAGAAAGTAAAAATTGGAAAAGTGGGAAAGTGGTAAACATTACGATAGATAAAAAATGTAGAAAAAATATGACATGCATGCAAATCTCAGTGAAAGTTGCAATCAAACAACTAAAAAATAATAATTCAGTTCACTTACATTCACGGAAAAAAACCCCATAAAAAAGTTATATATCTATGCAAATTTATATATTATGACGTTCGACAATATTTGTCCTAAAATTCAGTATTTTCCATACAATAATGCTTCATGAGATGACATGCGCTTAACCAAGCTGCACCAACGCCTCAACATACAATTAACCAATCATCGATTTCTGCAAAAATGTACCAAATGTTCATATACTGATAGCATTTGGAAAAATTTCTGATACACGTTATTTGATGAAGATATTTGACCATTAAATCAGATCTAAACTATTACATCTCTCGATAAAATTTCGAGGATAATTATCACTTCACAAATTTATCATGCCTTACTAACGGCTTTAACATCGCAATTTCATTCTATAGATCATCGATTGAGGGCATCTTATGTTCTGTCCTGCCATAACACCATGACTGTACAATTGATAAGCCGTCGATTTCTGAAAAAACACACCAAGTGTTTAGATATTGATATTTTTTTATAACAGTTTATGACAGTTAACAAGTGTTTGATTAAGATATTTCACCTTGAAATAAAATTGAAAATTGAAATTACCGCGTCGTTTGAAGAAAATGCAAGAATAATTATCACTAGAAAAAAATACCATTAGTTACATAAAATATATAAATGTGAACATTAAAAAGGTCCACAATCTTACTTAAAAGGCGACTAATGTAATGAAAAAGATGTTATAAATTTAAAATATACATTTTATTTAAAACATTTTTAAAAAGGTCCACAATCTTACTTAAAATGAAAAAGATGTTATAAATTTAAAATGTACATTTTATTTAAAACATTTTTAAAAAGGTCCACAATCTTACTTAAAAGGCGAGTAATGTAATGGAAAAGATGTTATAAGTTTAAAATGTACATTTTATTTAAAACATTTTTAAAAAGGTCCACAATCTTACTTAAAAGGCGACTAATGTAATGGAAAAGATGTTATAAGTTTAAAATGTACATTTTATTTAAAACTTCTTAAAAAGGTCCACAACGTTACTTAAAAGGCGACTAATAACTTATAACATCTTTTTCATTACATTAGTCACCTTTTAAGTAAGACTGTGGACCTTTTTATTGTTCACATTAAATATTTTATGTTGAATCAATGTGAAAAATTGCGTTTCGTCTTATGATATCGCTCACCCACAAGAAAAGTGACACATCCTGCAATATATTTTGCGTTTTATTCTATTAACAGGTTTGTCATCGGTGTGTCTTGCTACACAAAAATTTCATATGTGTACTTACACAGAAAATAACTTTATTACGCCATATGTCCATTTGTGACCACAGAAGAGGGGTGGATTGTGTGGGGAGGTAAAATTACCTAACTTTCAAAACCTCATCCAACGTCTTTATTCTTAAATGTTTTAAGCTTTAATGCCCATTTTTAGGTGCGTTCGTAATTATATAAATACGAAGCACCTATAGTCGTCGTTCAGTCCGTCTGTCCGTCCGTCCGCATGTAACAGAGCAAAAACTACCCAACCGAATGGGCTGAAATTTTAAATATATAATTGTTGCAAAATTTTGTCGAGTCGTTTCAAATTTTATGAAAATCGGATGTACAGTTTAATGACAGGGACAGTCAAAAGTTTTTCTTTACATTACGACCAATGGGAAAAGTTATTGCAAGTGCAATTTAATGATGTTACAGACTTCCGAATGGTCTGAAATTTTAAATATATAATTGTTGCAATATTTTGTCGAGCCATTTCTTATTTTATGAAAATCGGATGTGTAGTTTAATTACAGGGACAGTCAAAAGTGTTCCGTTACATTAGGGGGAATGGGTAAAAATTATTGCAAGTGCATTTTAATGATGTTACAGACTATGCACTTATGAAGTGCAAACAAATATACATTCAGTACAATATGGGGTGCAAAAAATAATTATAAAACTAGTTATAGTACGAACGCACTTCATTTGCCACGTTTGACGAGCAATTTCGAACTTGTTATTCCTGCATGCAGATTTAAGAGCTATAATTTCATGTTACAGTAAAATCATGCAAAATTTTTTTGGTTCTCCCGTAAAATTTACTTTTGTGGCGATGTGTCACTTTTCCTGCGGGTGAGCGATATTACCATTAGTTACTTTCGTTGTTAAGGGGGCTGGTCACTCAGCTTCAGAATTTTCCTCCGTAATGTTAAGTCTATGGACTTTTGATGCATTCGTATATTTAAAATATCTTCTCGGGAAATTAATATTTTTAACTTCTATTTTTTGTGTACACTTCCTAAAAGATGTCTCTTTTTAGGTGCTTTCGTAATTATATAAATACGTAGCACCTATAGTCGTCGTTCAGTCCGTCTGTCCGTCCGTCTGTCTGTCCGTCAGCATATAATAGAGCAAAAACTACCCAACCGAATGGTCTGAAATTTTAAATATATGATTGTTGTAAAATTTTGTCGAGCCATTTCAAATTTTATGAAAATCGGATGTATAGTTAAATTACAGGGACAGTCAAAATTTTGCTTTACATTACGGCCAAAGGGAAAAAATATTGCACGTGCATTTTAATGATGTTAAAGCTTTCCGAATGGTCTGAAATTTTAAACATATAATTATTGCGACATTTTGTCGAGCCATTTCAAATTTTATGAAAATCGGATGTATAGTATAATTACAGGGACAGTCCAAAAGTTTTTCTTTACATTAAAGCCAATGGGAAAAATTATTGCAAGTGCATTTTAATGATGTTACTGCTTTCCGAATGGGCTGAAATTTTAAATATATAATTGCTGCAAAATTTTGTCGAGCCATTTCAAATTTCATGAAAATCAGATGTATAGCTTAATTACAGGGACAGTCAAAAGTTTTCCGTTACATTAAGGGGAATGGGAAAAAAATTATTGCAAGTGCATTTTAATGATGTTACAGACTATGCACTTATGAATTGCAAATAAATACACATTCAGTACAATATGGGGTGCAAAAAATAATTATAAAACTAGTTATAGTACGAACGCACCTCATTTGCCACGTTTGACGAGCAATTTCCAACTTGTTTTTTCTTAGTTTCCAAAATATTTCTGAAACGTACGCTGAATTTAATATTTTTTGTGTTAAAAACGGGCAAACTGGGAGTAAGATGTTAACACTTCATATAAAATTAAGTATATACTTTAGAAATATTTTGAGAATTAAGAAAAAAAGAAGCATCTTTTAGGAAGCTTACACAAAAAATAGAAGTTAAAAATATTAATTTCTCGAGGAGATATTTTAAATATACGAATGCATCAAATGCCCATAGACTTAACATTACGGCGGAGAATTCCGAATCTGAGTGACCAGCCCCCTTAACATAAAAATGTCGCCCTGTTTATCACTGGAGATCCTGTTGATAATTGGAGGCATCTGACCATACATGCTTGATGAGGTTTTCATAAAATTGCATGTAATGGGATTAGTTTAGGATAGTTGACTTATACCGACTCACTATCTTCCAATGAAGTATTTTCAGTCTTCTAACTATTTTGCTCTTACGGTCTATCGATTCCAGCCTACGAACTGTATCCTTATATCTTTTATAATTGATTTCAATATTTAGATTATTTTACTCCGTCTACAATGCGAATAGTTATTTTTTGACAGAATGAATCTCGCTTTTAACAATTATGAAATTTTTAGATATTCTCATTAATTTCCAAGAAATCAAAGAACTTTTTAAAACTCTTTTTTCCCAATTCTTCATTATTCCGTTACACTGAGAAAAATGACGCTTTCAAATCTGAGTAAATCGATGTTTTCATTTTATTTTGAAACTTTTTGTTTCAAATATGAAAACCGAATGCTTTCAATTTTGAAATACCAGCCATACTCAGTTTCAAACAAAATTACTTTTTATTCGTTAAATGGGGTAAATTTCACCAAGGTAGTTCAATTTATTAACATTAATCACTATTTCTTATGATTTCGAATGAAGCGCTCCTGTCAGTAATATTTTATTACATGAAACGTGGCGAACTACATTTTTATTGTGTCCGCGGAAGAACATTTAAAAACCGTCGTAAGGTGAGATCGCAGAAGCGGAAGCGTAGAGGCTTTTTTTTGTTGTTGTTGCTGCTCTACTCAAGGTTGCAAATGGACGATCACGTTAACGAAAGACTTCGGCAGTGGAATTTGGAAGAATTCGTCGAAAATTTTGAAAGTAAGTTCATTCATTTTGTTGTTGTCGAAATTTTTTCCCATATTTTTATTGTTTTCACAATTTCTGTAAGTTGTCTTAAGATTAGGGTTAGCTATACACGATGTTTCACATTCGGCATTTTGATGATTGTAACATTAATGTTTTTGTCTTCATTTGTTCTTTCTGTTATTTTGACTACTAATTTTGATATATAATGCTTTATTTTTCATATAAAAATGATAATAGCAATCGTTAGACTATGAAACTCACGTAATCAACTTAATGTTTACTTGGCGCTTAAATTTTCACTTCGTTTATGAAATCCAATTTTTATTTAGATTCCCCGCCCCCTTCCCTCTTAAAGTTAGTTGCAACATTTGTTAAAAGCAGTAAATGAAACAAACAAGATTTTCCCTTTATGATTTGAAATTCAGTATTCTGTTTTTATATTGATAGCATATTATGAAGTTTAAAATAATGTGCATTACGATTTTTATATAAATACGTTTAATAGAATGAAAATAAGAGAATTTTTTTCTCATATTTAGTTATTCTCCGAAAATAACCGTACCCATAGAGTTTAATCTCACGAATATTCTGTATTCTTTTGTATTTATCTCAGCCAAATAATGAATTATTCTAGTTCTTAATCTTCCTTATTAATGAATTAAAATAAATATTAATGTTATAAATAGAGATGCACCGAATATTCGGTATCTATTCGGTATTCGGCCATGTTACCGAATATTCGGTTTGGCCGATTATCAAGCTATTCGGTATGCCGAATATCGAAGTATTCGGCTAAAAAAAACTTTTTAAACATTTTATTAAAAACCGTATACAACTTCTAAGTTTAAGAGTCAACTTAAAAAGATATTCAGAATAATTAGAAACAGAATCATATTTAAATAAAAGAGAATGATTTTACATTATTTATTTGCTGTTTGTTAAGTATTATTTAAGAAAATTAACCAATCACAAGGATTTTCATAGGAATTAATTATGTACAGATGCAAGTTTCTGAATATTTTCCCGTAAATAATCTGTTTCTTTCTAAGATTTTCAGAACAACGTTTACAATCTCTGAAAAGGATTTCCCACTCCAGACACTGATGTAGAATGCATTAAAAAACTTCCTTGCTTAATCAAAGGGAGTAGAACAGTTATTCTTGTTAAGTTGCCACCATATAAAATTTGAATACATTGTATTATTTATTTACTTTTACTTTAGTCTCTTCCTGACCAACAAATAATATATGATCCTGCATAATATTTTCACAATTTCTCTTTGATTTTAAAATGTTTCTTTTAGAATTTAAGAAAATTTTATTCATCTGTTTTAATTCTCAGAAGAAGCCGTGAAATTTAAAATTTTACTAATTAAAAAAGGTTTATAACTATCCTCTTCTTGAATAACTCAAAACAGATTTTTTTCAGCATAAAGTTTACGGTACTTTTCGGTTAGCTGGGCGCCAGTGTTATATATAGATATATATACATACATACATGTATATATACATTATATATCTATGCATATGTTTTATATATACACACACATAGTATATATGTATATAAATATGTATGTATACATATTTATGTATACATAATACTGCCGGCCAGCTAACCGAAAAGTACCAAGTTTACTTGAAAAAAAGCTCTTTATTAAAATAAAAGTTTCTGTTTTAAATATTTTCTAAAATTGTTTTAAAATTTAACATTTTAATGGCTATAAACTTTGAAATATAAAAGTATTCGATGAGCCAAATATTCGGTATTCACTTCACCTGTAGGCCGAATATTCGGTGCATCCCTAGGCACCAAAAAAAAAAAAATTGCTGATAAAAAGCTTCGAAATTGATTTGATTCTGTACTGTTGCACATGTTTTCATACGTACTGGAAATTATTAAGTGTATAAATGTATGCATGTTGTTTCTGTAAGATATTTTAATACCATATAACATTTGACTTTAGCATTTGTCATGTATTTAATTTCTTTCTGATTGAATAATATGTAGGGTAGATGTGCCAGTAGTAGACACGCTTTAATGTTTTTGGTTTATAAAAAAAAATAACCAATAAACTTTTAGCATTATTTTGTTTTTTCAAAACTCCCTCTTGCATGTTTTATAATCTGGATTATTATTGACACCCTTAATCAAATCAATCATTAAACAGAAAATAATGTTTCAAAGTTTATGCAGTTTTTCAGGGAAAATCTTAATGAAGATTCTATGAGCTGGCTTCATTTAATAAATTTATATATTCTTCAATTTTTTTGAAATATTTGAATATTTTTGATGGAGTAGTAATAGAAAATAGATAAGCTAAAACCTTTTAAAATCTCCAAATGCACAAACACAGCGGTAGAAATGATTAAAAAATGTCACTGGTCCCAAGGACCAGTAAACATCAGAGTTTACTGGTCCGCAGACATCGTCACTGGCCCTCTACATAAAATTATATTAAGTACCTTTAACACTTTGAGTGACCCCCCCCCCCTCTCCTCCTCCGAGAATATAAACCAAACTTCCTTTCAGTTACCCAAAATTTTCGGCATAATAAAATGTAAAATTATAATTTGCTAAAATTTAAATAAGTAGTACATTAACAAAAACTGAAATTATTAATTATGTATTTTATTTCCGTTTATTTATTTTAACTGACTAAGTTTTTATGCTTATTGTAATGTTTGGTTGCGGTTTTTGTCAGGGATGGGAAAATTTAAGTTTACCTGTCAGAGAGGGAAAAAAGTTACTTGCTTCAGCGGAATGTTAAAAGACATATTGAATAGATTTTTTTTTTTTTTTTAACCGAAATTTTTCTAATTTACCAATGTTTTTGAAGACAAAATAATATTTTGTATTTATCGCTAATGCTGCTTGGGGACAAGCATAAACAAATGTTATTAAATACAAGAATATTGTTTTGAATTTTTGCTTTATGGGCATGCAGTGCTCATACATGCAGTATTTTTTACTTACTGCCACATGCATGCACAATTTTTTTTTTTTTTTTTTTTACTATTTCATATTCACTATCTATATTACAAATTCCCTTTCCCCTCTCTTTTTTTAGAAATAACGTTTGGAAAATGTTGGTATTTTGTTTTGAAAACATCATTGTTTTTTATTGGACTTAGATCAATTTTAATATTTATATGAATCTCTGAATCATTATCATTACAAAATTTTATACTATTTGCTTTTTACAAATTTCTCTTCCCCCTCCCCCATCTCTCTCGCTCTCTCTTTTTTCATAAAATAACATTTGGAGAACTTTGGTATTTTGTTTGTAAAAGCATGTTAAAAGATAGATTGAATACATCTTTTTTTTTTTTTTTTTTTAACCAAAATTTTTCTAATTTACCGATGCTTTTGAAGACAAAATAATATTTTGTATTTATCGCTAATGCTGCTTGGGGACAAGTATTATAACAAATGTTATTAAATACAAGAATATTGTTTTGAATTTTTAATATTATCTGTTAACCTTATATTAATTTTTATAATGAAATTGAATGAGTTTTTGTATATCCCTTGCATATTCTCCCTTGATGGTCTGTCATCTTTTTTGTTATGACCGACATTTTTTTTAGCGATTTTGCAACCCTGACTATTTTCAGCGGTAGAATTGATTAAAAAAAAATCACTGATCCCAAGGACCAGTAAACATCAGAGTTTACTGGTCTGCAGACATCGTTACTGGACTGCTACATAAAATTATATAAGTACCTTAACCCTTTGAGTGACACCCCCCCCCCCTCTCCTCCGCCGAGAATATAAACCAAACTTCCTTTCAGTTACCCAAAATTTTCGGCATAATAAAATGTAAAATTATAATTTGCTAAAAATTAAATAAATAGTACATAAACAAAAACTGAAATTGTTATGTTTTTTATTTCCGTCTATTTATTTTAACTGACTAAGTGTTTATGCAAATTTTATGCTTATTGTAATGTTTGGTTGCAGTTTTCTCAGGGATGGGAAAATTTACGTTTACCTGTCAAAGAGGGGAAAAAGTTACTGTTAGTTACTGGTCCTTCGGACCACTAAATTTTTTAAATTTGTGGTCCGATTGAATTTTTAGTGATCTCGGACCAGCGGACCACCAAGGATTTCGAATGCTGAAACACATACAGTACCATGACACAAAAAACTACATACGGCCGTTTCAAGGATTCTTGGATCTCCTTCTTCAGTGCGAGGGGCGCGGGGGTGAATCGCAAAAATAGCCAGGGTCTATAACCGAGGGATTCTTTGACCCCATTTTAATCTTTTAATATTTTTTTTATCACACTGAGAAAGGGGATCCAAGAATACTCTTTGAAACGGCCGTATGTGGTTTTTTGTGTCATGGTATTGTACGTATTTGTGCATTTGAACATTGTAAAAGGTTTTAGCTTATGCATTAAAACTCGCACAAGATGGTTGATTTATAGTAATAGATAACTTATAGTAATAGAAAACTTTAAATTTTATGAATATACTAATGGCCATTTACAAAATTTCATTTATTTTTTAGGTTTATTATCATTTATTTTTTAGGTCCATTACTGGAACACGTAATTAGTCAATTTCCAGTAATGGACACCCCATGTAGACATTGCTAAAAAATGCAATTTCAGTAATGTTCATACAGTATCTGTTATCTTATTAACTTAAACATATAAACGGATCATTGTATATACCCTGTATTATAAGATGCAAACATTACACGACACTTTATTGTACAGTAAGTAAATTAGTAGGGATAGGGATGCACCGAATATTCGGTATTCGGACATCTCACCGAATACTGAAAAAACCTTGCACAACTTCTAATGTTAACTGTCGACTTATAATGATGATATCCAGAACAATTAAATAAATAGAATTATATTTAAATAAAAAAAATAATAATTTTACATTATTTGCTGTTTGTAAAATTAAAGTTAAGAAAATTAGTAAATTAATGTTTAAAAAAAAAGATTTTCTTGACCACATTATCTCCATTAAAAGTTTGTTGAAAGATTTTAGGATCGCAAATTTCAGAGACTAATCTAGGATGCCATTTAAAATTTTCCTTGCTGAGTTGCCATCATTTGTATAGATTGTATTATTTATTTTTACTTTAGTCGCTTCCGGACAAATAAAGAGTATATATGACCCTGTGAAGTTTTTCTTCCAATTTTTTTCACAATTTCTCTTTGATTTTAAAATGTTTGTTTTAGAATTTAAGAAAATATTCATTTGCTTTAATTCACAGATGAAGTCATGAAATTTAAAATTTTATTAATTAAAAAAGTTTATAACTATCCTATTCTTAAGTAACTCAAAGTAGATTTTTTTTTTCAGTATAAAGTTTACTTATAAAAAGCTCCTGTTTATCCAAATGTTATTTTCTGTATTAAGTATTATGTATTTTTTAATTAATATTTTAATGCCTTTGAAATAAAAAATTATTTGTCCAGCCGAATATTCGGTAATTCGGTTCGCCTGTAAGCCGAATATTCGACATTCGGCCAAAATCACTATTCGGTGCATCCCTATAAATTAGCAAAATAAAATAAAAAAATAAAAACATACAATCACGGGTGATTCTGTTCTAAATTTTTCGAAAATTTAAATCTTCGGTTATGAAAGTTTTAAAATATCGGCCATCCGTCTGAAAATTCAGACATAAAAAAATCATAAATTTTGACAAATGGGCACCAAAAAAATCCATTTAATCAATACATCATGGGGAAAGTGCGAATTTTGTCAAAGCATCGCAGTGAAAAATGAAAATTCCGTCAAAGGATCACAGGGGAAAACGTGAATTTCGTCAAAGGATCGCGTGGAAAAAACGTGCTTTTCATCAAGAGATCGCTGAAAAAGAACTCAAATTTTGTAAAAGGATCACACAAAAATGCTAATATCATCAAAGGATTTCAAAAAAACACTAATTTTGTCAAAGGACTGTATAAAATACCTGAATTTCATCAGAGGATGATGGATAAAAGCCTGAAGTTCATCAAATGATGATGGAAAAAAGCTTGAATTTCATCAATGGATGATGGAAGAAAGCCTGAATTTCATCAATGGATGATGGAAGAAAGCCTGAATTTCATCAAAGCGTGACAAAAAAAAGCCTGAATTTAGTCAAAGGATTGCGAAAAAAATCGAATTTAAGCAAAAGATTGCGGGAGAAAATGCGAATTTTATCAAAAAATCGCATGTAAAATGCAAATTTTGTCAAAGAATTGCATATAACATGCGATTTTCGTCAATGGATCGCATAATTAGCCCCAGAGTAGGATCCCCCGCCATCTATTGTAACCATTGAGATAATTTGCTGTGAATTTCAAAAGATTTATTTTTACTCAGAATCACCCCTGCATACAAGTTACAGTTTACCTAGATCTCTCAAGGTTAACATTAGTTTTGCACAAGTTAGCAATTCATAAAGGTAGGATGCTTTTAAAGTTCCTAACATTTTGAAAATGCTTTGAAATTTAGGAGATTTGGTTTATCCTTACATGTAGTGTGACAATCATAATGAAAAGCTTAAAATTTTTGCTTTATCTTTTTATTATCATAGCTATTAATATAATTGTATTTAATATTATAATGCATCTCTTATTGTATATTAATTTTTTTATAGATTGATTCTGAATTCAAATTAATTTTTGATGAAAGGAAAGGCGACAGCTTTTGTTCAGAATTTGGAATAGTTTCAAATTCCATTATCTTACAAGGTAGGCATTGCGGAAGGTCCGCAGCTGAGGAATTTGCAAATTGGCTTGAATTAGATATGAGTACAGCTGAACCCTGCAATGAAAGTATGCAGTAAATATTTATGTGCATGTATAGTAAATTTCTAAATGTATATTCTATAGTAAATTCATTACTTTTACTAAAATAAATTTAACTGTTCTATTAACATTTTTGACAGGGTGTTTTTGTGAAATTTTGCGATTTTTTGTCCCCTAATACTTGTGAAAATAAAAGTAGCATAATAAAAAAATGATCCTTTTTTGGGGGGGGGGGGGATGCATTTTCTACCTACGGACTCATTTACATTTCTATATATGAATCTTCCACAAAAAGTATGAATGTCTCGTTCAACATACACAGTTAAAAATTTAAATACATGTGAAAGGACTGTTTTAATAGAATAGAAAATAAAGCAAATTTTATGATGTTGTCCTTGTGTAAAAAATACAATTCTGTGAATGGTTCTTTTTGTGAAATATAATTCTGTGAAGGATTCATTTTAGGAAATGGAATTCTGTGAAGGGTCCTAAAATCAGGGGTGGCAAAAATCTGTTTTGTAAAAAACCCAGATTAATATATAATTTGCTATTGCATACAACTACATATCTGTTGATAAAATAAACATTGTTGGATATTGTATCTATAAGAAATATAACTTCACTTGAAAATATTAAAAGTAAATAGTAGTCAATTAAGTAGAAAATTGAAATCAATTTCTAATTTAAACATTATCTATTAGTAACGCTATGTTGTATATTCAAAGAGTAAACTGTTCTACATAGTGAAACATTGATACCTTGAAAATCGCATGAAGAAACTTTTGATTAATAATATAATAATCCATAAATATTTGATGCCTTTTCATGAAAATATAATGTTCTGTAGTTATTATTATTTGTTTTAAATATACAAATACTTCTGGTTATTTTGTTTTCTGATGATACTCCAAGTGTCCAAGTTAAAAATTTTTACCGTTAGATTCAGCAAGTAACAAAAAAGATTGGTTGGCATTATTGAAATACTGTAACTAGCACTCAATTTTTGCAATCTGTATTATTCAACTTCATATCTTAAGTTAGTTTTTAAAATTCTTTAAGAATAATCTCCCCCAATCAAGAAAATGTTCTTTCACAACTTGACAAAATCTTAAAGATCATTGTATTTTGTTATTAACAGCTCTTAATAATCTGCATTTTTTAAATGAAAATATTTTATGCTAAATATTGAAAATTATTTATCTATTTTATCTTTTCTAATTTTGTATGTTTTAAGATACTGGGGGGCTCTGCCCCCTATGAGCTACGCCCGGCAACCCCCCCTTCCCAAATTTTGGTAAAATGCCCCTCAAAAAAGGTTTTTATTAAAAAAATTGTTTTAGGGAAAAAGTATCTAGAAATTCAGAAAGTAGACAAAATTTGCAACAAATTAGATATATGACATTATGACTTAGGATGAAGGGGAAGGGGGGATCTGCCTCGGAACATACGCGTGGTGTTGCGTGGGCTAAGTTGCGCAATTCCACTTAACCACTCACACGTTTACATTTGCCCTCCCATTTCCCCTCCGAACTTTCTCTAAAAGGTTTACTTAAAAATAAGTTTTTTGGGTTGTTGAATCCGAATTTTTAACTTCCACCCAAAATCCCCCCCCCCCCCCCCAAATAGTTGTTTTTAACTTAAATTTCTTATTGTTTTAGGTGAAAAGCATTACGAAATTCAGAAACTAGACAAAATTTGCAACAAAAAGGATATATGACATTATGACGTAGGATGAAGGGGGAGAAGGAGTGCTGCCTCTGAACATGCACTGCGGCGCTACATGCACTAAGTTATTACGTCCAGGCAATAGGGGATTTTACCTGGCAAAATTAATACTAGTTATGGATTTCGACTCAACTTATGGTTTTTGGGTCGCTGAATCCGAATTTGTAACTTTCCACCAAAATTTCACCCGGCAACCCCCCAAAAAATTGTTTTTTTTGAAAAAATTTGGTTTTTGAGAAAAGCGCGCGGGGAATGTTCCGAGGCAGCCCCCTCTCTCCTGTTTTATCCTACGTCATAATGTCATATATCCTATTTGTTGCAAATTTTGTCTAGTTTCTGAATTTCGTAATGCTTTTCCACTAAAAAAATAAGAAATTAAAGTTAAAAACAACTATTTTGGGGGGTTTTCGGTGGGGGATTTTGGGGGTTTAGTTAAAAATTCGGATTCAGCGACCCAACAAACTTAAAGTAAACCTTATAGAGAAAGTTCGTAGGGGACATGGGAGGGCGAATGTAAACGTGTGAGTGGTTAAGTGGAATTGTGCAACTTAGTCCACGCAGCACCGCGGCGCATGTTCCAAGGCAGATCCCCCCTTCCCCTTCATCCTAAGTCATAATGTCATATATCTAATTTGTTGCAAATTTTGTCTACTTTCTGAATTTCTAGATACTTTTTCTCTAAAACAAAAAAAAAAATTGATTTTTTAATAAACTTTTTTGGGGGGCTTTTTACCAAAATTTGGGGGTGTTGCCGGGGGAAATTTTGGTGGGTAGTTACAAATTCGGATTCAGCGACCCAAAAAACATAAGTAAGCCTATTTCCAGAACTACCATTAATTTTGCTAGGTAAAATTCCCTATTGCCTGGACTATTATCTATTTTATCTTTTCTAATTTTGTATGTTTTAAGATAAACTTTTAGAGTACCAGACAAGACATGTTCATCAGCACATGCTATTTTTCCTTTTACATGCATGGAAACATGATCTAGACTCGTTATGTCTCATGTTGTCTGCTGAAATGAAGTGTTAAAAGTAGAAATTACTTTTATTAATAATTAAAAGCACTTAAATTACAAAAAAGAAAAAATGTTATATTAAATTTGTTCTAAAAATACCAAAAAAAAAATACCAAATTCTAAAAATTTTTTTTTTTTTTTTTGACAAAAAAAAAAAAAAAAAAAAAAAAGAAACGGTTTCAACCGTGCCAACCCCTCCTAAAATGAACCATTTTTTTTCTTATTGACCCATATCTTATTCTAATGAAACAAAGTTTTGCTCTGTGCGCTATGACTAGAAAAAAATTACGAACTGTACATCAAGGCTGAAAATTTGAGTGAGGGTAGTCCAAGGCTCATGGGTGCAAGTCTTCCGTCGGCTGTCACCAGGACATGACATATTTGTCTTTTAAAAATTCCCTAGAGCAGTATCAAGATTAATTTTTTTTAATATTACGTATTTGCACACATTCTTAAATTTTATATACTTTAGCCTTTCAACTTCAGCTGGGGGAAAGGGGGAATCAAAAATATTTTCAGTCCTGGCACATTTTGTAACTTGGAACCATGCCAAGACCTTTTCTAATGCACCAGATAATTTTCAATTTTTTGTTAATTAGTCAAGATATTAATTAAAAATGATAATGAACTCTCATCAAAACCTCATCTCTTATTCTGCGTCAACCAGTAATGCATGCCTAGTATCAGATTGTGCATTAGGATGAAAGGAAGATCCAAACATGCATTTTACTTTGTGTTTTTTCACAGTTTTGTACGGATGGAGCTGATGTGAAAAAAAAAAAAACAAACACACAGTTCTTTATCAACTAGATATCAGTATTTTTGTTTTCGAATTTTTGTTATGGGATCTATAACTCTCATATTTATATTATAACTACAGAATATCTTAAAAAATTCAGACAAGAACTAGTGAAATAAACCAAGTGAAAAAATGTCTTCTTAAAAGCAGTTTTATCACTAAAAATAAATATTTTTTCAAGAAGTTTTTCATTTAAAAATATAAATTCAGACAAAATAGAGTCAAATATATAAAATCATAATTTTGAGGTTTATTTAATGTTATTATCATATGCCTGGGCAATGGCGGTTCAGCTAGTAGGTGTTATTTTTAAGATTATGATTTCAGAGAAATCTAAAATTTGGTATTTACAAAGTTTTTTCCTCTTTCAGAAATTTTTTGTGCATTAATTTTACTCCCAATGTTACTTTACCAAGGAGTATTTAGAAAATCTGGTTCCAAAAATTCTAAGCACATAATAATAAAACCCACTGGGACCCAGTCTCTTGATCATTTCATCAAATTTCTGTCTGTATGTATCCTTCTATTGTTTAATTTACACAATCACATAGCCAGAGAGATGGCTGAAGCACCCCCGAAAGTTTAAAAAATCTTTCTTTAATTATGATAGAGATAATGATGATAGATCTCTATTGATAATAAAATATCCGCTGGTAACTAATTTTTAATTCTGTCTTGCACCACTTTCTCAAACCAAAATATTTTCACATATACACTACCTGACATTGAAAATGCAACACCAGGAAAGAGTGGCCAGAAAATGATGAAACTCGACAAACAGAGAGAGACAGCAACGGACAGTAGTTGAATTGAACAATATTTCGAAAATATAGCCATAATACAAAGCGAGAATACCATCAGCTCAGTAGGATGTAGGACCACCGTGGATAACGATACACGAAGCAACACGTCTAGGTACAGAGTCAATGAGAGTACTACAATGGTTCTGGTCGATATGGGAACATTCAGGGTGTCTTGAACACACTGCAAAGTGGAGGTAGAAGTGGCTTGCGGGTTCACTACTGCTTTTCGGGGGAAGCGTCTATCCACATGTGCTGACGTCACTCTGGCTGCACTAGCACCCTTCAAACTTTCCACATTTCCTCGTTCCAACCACCTTCGCCACAGCGGTGCACTGTGGATGCATACAGATGTGTCTCAGCTGCGAATATGACATATGGACCAACCTGTCCGTCTCAGTCCAATCACCATGCCCTTCGTAAAATCGTCTGTCTGCTGTAAATGTCTCCGTTGACAGTGGCCTGGCATTCTCTGCTATTACACGCGTCCTGGGAGACAAGAACAAAATTTCTACGATGCTTTCCCTAGCAGAAGTAAAGCTACGAATACTGCCCATTTTGCAGGTTCCTTCCGTTATATCTTATTCAACATGCACTGGAGAGCTGCGCATTTCATATCGTTTAAATAACTCTATGACATGCATCTATCCTGAAATTTGAATAAATATCTGTCCTCTCCTACTTCTTGGTGTTGCATGTTCAATGTCACATAGTGTACTTTGACAATGTGTGCAAGTGAAATGTACTAAAAAGTTTTATCTTTTAAAATAGTGATACGAATAGAATATAAAAATAGTCACCAGTACGTTTTCTGTCTTTTTGATCATAAAATAAAATTTCACTTAAAAAAAAAAAAAAAAAAAAAAAGAATTTTTGACATGGGTATCAAGTATACTATAAGGAGGAATACACCTTAGTTTAAGCCTTGTTTATTTTTTTATTCATACTTTAAAGTGTGCAAATTATTGCTATCATATCAGAAAAAATTCCAAGATTGAGCCCCCTCCGAAGGAAAATCCTGGTTATGGGTCTGCCAATAACTCTTGTGATTGTTGATTTACATTAAAATATTAGTTGTATTATTATAAATATCAAGTATTGTATTTTTGTGAGGTTTATATGATAACAACAGTAGGATAATTATCACGTTTTTGTTTTTAAAACTATTCAATTAAAAAAATATTTTGTAATGAATTCTAAAATTACTACATAAATGTTACCCCACAAAAATGTAACACTTTTCATTATTTATTTATTTTTGAATTTAGTTTGTAAGTGCTGATAATTCTGTATTTACATCCAAATCTTGTGAAAGATATATGCTATTGGATTATTGCAGCAAGATTGCTATTGAAAATTAAGTGTGTAGTATTTATGCATGGGATACAGTACTTACAGGAGCTCACAAAAAGAGTTCATTACACGACACAAAGTTCTTACAATCTGTATATATTTCTGAAGTGCCCTAAATCATGCTGCTTTTGTAAATTGTTCACAGGGTGACAACAATCAAGAAATTATTGCACTTATTTTTAAAATGTTTTTCTTTTGTTTATAGGTAGTGCCAAGGCATCGAAAAGTTTATGAAAGAAGACAGACTATTGGGTGGAGACTGTAAACAACCGCTTGTATTAGCTATTGGGACGTTAAACCCTGTACAAACATTAATTTTTGAAAACCATTGTATAAAAACAAGTAGTATGTTAAAAGTAGTTGATTTATGCTTTAAGATAACATATTTTAAACTTGGAATTTTCTCCTTACTGTAGTAATGTATGGAATTTTCTAAATGTCTGTTTTTATAAATGTGATGCACAAAATGAAATGGCATCTTGTATCAGAGAACTGAAAGAACGGATTTTTTTAAGTGTGTAAATATCATATTTTTACTTTGCATTGTACCAGTATGAAACTTTTCATCCTAGTTATCCTTTTTTTATTATTATAGATATTAACTGAATGTCATAATATTTTAATCTAATGTAAATTTTATTTCATTTGAGATAGTCATTTGTTTGGGGCTGGTGTAGGAAAGCCTTTCATCTCCTTACTGTAGTAATGTATGAAACTTTCTCAATGCCTGTTTTATACTAAATGTGATGCACAAAAAACAAAATGAAGTGACATCCTATATCAGTGAACTAAAAAGGACTATTAATATAATATTTTAATCTTAATGTAAATTGTCATTTGAGAAATAAATATTCTCATAGGGAGTTGGGAGAGGGACTTTAATATTTCTGCACTTGTTTTTAGACTGAATTAAAAGAACATTTAAATTCTGTTTTTTTCTTATATTTTATCAGCTACAACTTGTATTTAAAAATTTGCAGCCATGTTTTGTTCACTTTGCAAAAAAAAAAAAAAATTCAAAATCCACATGATCTTTGCCGTCACATTCGAAATTATCATAAGACATGTATACTTAAGCCGTATGTGTGTTATGATGAAAGCTGTAGACAAGCATTTATGAAGTTGTTTAACTATGAGAGACATCTGAAAAGATTTCATGCTAGTGACGTAGAAATAGACATTTCAGAAAGTCGTAATTTTTCAAATCAGCCGATAAATAGTAAAGATGGTGATTTGTCTTCTGATGATTTACCCTCAAATTGATATTTTCAAATCAATTTTTTGGGTGATTCAGAAATATGTAAACATGAACAATTTCAAAAGGATATTTTGCAATATTGCAGTGAAACATGTAGCAAAAGCAGTGTACTACTGTTCTAGTATTATCTCATCTATCAATAGTACTTCATCTTTTCTGTACAATACTGTAAATTATTTAAAATCAGAAACAGTAAATTTTTTAACTGAAAATGGAATGAAATGTGAAAAAAACACAAAATCACTGATGGCAACATTTGATTTTGCTGCTTCTTCATTGTCTACATTTGATTCAAAACATAAAATAGTCAATGCCATTAAAGCAAGTGGTCGCTATGTTGAGCCAAAGGAGATTGCTTTGGGTACACAATATGAACAAAAGTTTATAGATGGCTACCTCACCAAATTCTTAAAAATGACACATGCCAATACATAAGTATAGTAGACACAATGAAAAAAATTATTTCTATTGATGGATTTTTGCATATTTTCAAAACATACAAACAAAACAAAAGTCTTAGAAATGCAACCCTTTGTAGTATCCAAGATGGATTTTATTATTATTCCAATGCAATTTTAAGCTCTGTGGATACAATAGTAATCGAGTTGTATATAGATGATGTGGAGCTTACAAAATCCATTGGGGTCACATACCGGTGTACATAAATTGGGATTCGTATATTTTAAAATTAAAGATTTGCCTGTGCACCTTCAATCTTTATTAGATTCAATATTTATAACTAACATACACTATTCTCTTGATGTCGAAAAATATGGTTATCGGACAATACTAGATAGACTTGTTCATGATTTGAAAAAGCTTTCAGATGAAGGTATAGAATTTCAGGGAAATATATACAAAGTTGTAATTTGGCAAGTGGTAGGTGATAATTTAGGGTTGAATAAACTGCTGGGGTTTGTTGAGAGCTTTACTGCTAATTTTTGTTGTAGATTTTGTCTAGCAAAAAAATATATTTTGTATAAAAAGATAAAGGAAGATATTGGTTTACTACGTAATAAAACTGAGCATGACATGCATGTTAATAAAGTGTCTTCTGGTGACACAACAGTATCAGAATGTGGTGTTAAAACTCCTTGCTGCCTAAATGATTTAAGTTATTGGCATGTGACAAATAATTTGATTGTAGATGTAATGCACGATCTTTTTGAAGGTTGGTGTGCTAGTGAAACCTTCTTAATAGTACATCAGTTTGTTTTTAAAGCCAAAATTTTCACTTAGTCTTTTAAATGATAAGATAATAAATTTTAATTATGGTAAATATGAATCAAGTTCTAAACCAGTGTCAATAAACAGAGAAAAACTTTTAAATCTTGATGGTTCTAATGGGCAAAGTGCATCTCAAATGTGGACCTTGATTCGAAACATACCCTTATTAATTGGTGACAAAATTTCTGAAGATAACGAATTTTGGGAGTTATTTAATCTTATGTTGAAATTAATTGATACTATTATGGCTCCAGACATTACCTGAAACTTTTGAATTAGCAGAAAATATAGCAGATCATCACAAACTTTTTTTAGAGCTTTTTCCAGATAAACATTTATCACCAAAAATGCATTTTGCAGTACACTATCCTAGGATCATAAGGCAGCTAGGGCCTCCAGTTATGTATTGGAGCATGCGATATGTAAGCAAACATTATCCTTCAAAAAGATGTGCATCAGCTAGCAAAAATTTTGTAAATGTTGCTAAAACAGTAGCCATACGCCATCAGTTATAAATTGCACATACTTTACATGAGAAATATTTTAAATGCAATGCAATATCAAATGTGTTGGAAACAACATATGGAAAAATGCATAGTTAAAAGGAACATAATTTGAAACTTGAAGTAAACGGTTTGAGTGACAATTCGGAAGTAATGCAGTGTAATGGTTTTCGTTATAATGGCACAACATATTCAAAAAATATGGTTATGTTTGTTTCTTGCATTGATGAGTTACCTATTTTTGGTAAAATAAAAAAAAATGTTTGTCCTTAATAATAATGCATTTTTAATTTGTGATTTGTTTGAGTTTTTAGGTTTTGACAGCCATTTTCACTGATATGTTGTAAGTTCTACTGGTGCTGTTAATCTAATAAACATAAACGATTTATTTAACTATGTTCCATTGCATATAAGAAACTCATATGATTTAAATGACAAATCAGTGTATGTTACACTGCGGTATAATCCATTCTGTACAAATGAAAAATTTGAAATAATTTAAAAGATTGCTTGTTTTTTAAATAAATTTATATTTAGTTTTCTTTAGTTTTGTTCTTTTTGTTAAAATTATGAATATCAGGAAACTATTGTTGTAAATCTTCAGTATTCAATTGAAATAGTTTTATGGATCAGTGGTGAGGTAAAATTTAGTACTAATTGTTTTCTTTATATTTGTAGTACAGTCAGTTTTATGTTTCTAGTTGGCCAAAAATTTGTTAATTTGTATGGGGTTGTATCATATGTTTTGTGGTAAGGGATTTTTTATATTGTACAATACAAAGCAGCAGTAAAACACCTATTTTAATAGCTGATTGGCTTTCATTATTTTTCATAATTTGAAATAATAACCATAGAATGTATTGTCCAAAGTTGTTAAATTTGGCAAAAAAATCTAACTTAAACTGTTGTGTAATTAAAATATAACATTTAAAAGGAAAATTTTGAAAAGACTTTTGCATTTTATGTAAATATTATTATGGTTGCATCCAGCTGTTTTTTCTATGGGCAGCAAACTCTAATCTTGTCCATTTTATTTATCTATTTGCCATACTTCATATACTTTTCTTAATGTCTCTGCTTTCACAGTCTTTTCTCAACTCTCTTGCATCAATGCACTTTTTTAGGTAAAGGAATCAACAAAGAAAGTTTTACATTGTTGAAAGGTTCAACAATAGCAATAACATTATAATAAAATTCCAGCATCTTTTCGTTTCAATGACCATCTTGGTCTATTTGAAAATTTTCTGGTTTAGACATAAATTTTGACGCCATTTCAAATCCCAAAAGCGTTCTTTCTGGTTTGGAAATAGAAACATGTGATGTTTTACCATAGCTAATAATGTATCTGATATTATACCTGTCCAGATAATGCTGAATGTGTCTGCTCTTTTACTGCAAATACATCTGAACCACTTCCTTCACTTAGGTGTTCTGCTTATCTCTCTACGTATAACTTTATAAAAAAGATTTATATTAAGGAGATTAGGTTAAGAAGTTAGCAGACATTTATCTAAAACTAATTGAAGGGGATCCAGCTATATATTAGGTAAATACAAAGTTTTGGCAGCTTTGTAACAGTTTCGTATTCAAAAGTATGATTGTATGCCAATGTGCATGTATATTTGTCTGAATTTTTACCTGCATCTGTGTTTTAATAGGTTATTATTGAACAAAAGATCCATATAAAAAAGGACTAGCTGGCTTCGCTGGCTAGTGGGCCCCAGAACCTCTAGCGAAAAACTAACCTCAAACCAAACAAAACTGTCTCGTCTTCCTGCTGCGGTAAGCCCCTCATTACATAAAAAAATTTCCTAAAATCTGACCTGGGGCCGAATGAATCTCTGACTCGTTTCCCTTTTGCCGATGGAACCATATTTAATCATAAATTGTTTATGATAATTAACGGTTTTAATTTCCACACGAGTTTATGCATATATAATCATATTACATTGCCTGTAAGCCAGATTTTTATGTTGATGGATCTCCCTCCCAACTCCAAAGTCAAGTTTAATGTTTTTTTAATTAAGATTCTTTAATTTACTTTCAAAATTTTGAATGTTATCTTGCAACTTTTATCTCCTGAAACAATTTAGTAGCTTTTTGCTAGAATCCACATTAGTCAGAGATAATGGTAGCATATGAGACTAATACAAAACTACTCTGCAATAAATTGTTTACTTTTTATGTTTATCATTTTATTTAAACTTGAATTGTTATTCAGCCTCAAACTTTCAATCACTATTCCCACTCTTCTTGAGGGCTGATATATCTCTCCCCGGGATGAATGTATCTTCTTTCCCTCATTTCTGGCTTATGTGCTTCTCTCTCTAGTGGACATACAGTACCGCCTTCCGTTCCACTGTAATTTTGGAAATACAGTAAATGAAACCGAACATTACAGATTGGACGGAAGGTGGTACTGCATGCTTACCGGACAGAGAAGCCCACAAACGAGAAAGGGGGGAAAGCAGACATACGCCACGCCTGCAAGGAATATAAGAGCCCCCAAGAAGACAGGGAATAGCCATCGAAAGCACCTGACTGAATAAGAACAAAAGTAAAAAATCAAATAATAATAGATTTGAATTTGACCTGTAATGAATAAATGTCATAACAAATAATTTGGTTTCAATACTTTCTGCTATATTTTGAGTTTTGTAGTATTTAAAGCACTTGGCAATTTTGTACTAACTGTTTTACATATATATAGAGAGAGAGATTAAGTTTCTATTTTTGTACTGATGCTTTGTGTTTTATCGATTGTAAAAATACTTGTTAGATTTTAAATAAACAATTTTGATATTACTTTAGTTTTATTTTTATGTTTATTAATTATAATGGGCATAATGAGTTTCTAGTAACTTTAAGGTATAGCAGAAGAACGTGTAGTAATCTTTTTGAAAAAAGAAAGGCTCTTTTCATGTATAAAAGTCAGAGCCTCGTGTAATTTTAAGTTTACAATTGAGTGATTTTTAAGCAAATATCATAAACTGCTCAATTAGAAAATTTATAAAAAATATGTATAGTCAGTAGCAGAAGCTTTGCTTAAAAATTATTTAAGACTGTTCTCAAATCCAAAGGGCCAACTTTCTGACATAAGTTTTAATTCATTTTTGTTCGCAAACGCATGAAACTAGCAGGTGTTGTTATTCAGAAACTATGTGATCAAACTGTTTTTTTCCGTTTTCTTGTAAACGCAATAGATCTTTCAGAAAATACTGTCAAAGTTGGCATTTAGAACTGAACTTCCGAACGAAAGAAGAAAATCCAGTCAGTAAATGGAGAAAAATGCCGTATCACGTGATCAAAATCTCTTATAACTCAATAGGTAACTGATTGATCAAAAAATGGAAAACACAGTTCGATTCCAAATCGCTTCCATGGTGAGGCTTTCCAATTTTATATCTTTCCGTTAAAAAATGAATTTGTAAATGTGTCAAAACGTTTTGTGCTCGTTGAGCAGAGCAGTTGAGAATAGCCTTAACTTCCCATTGCTTTTAGCTGTGACTATTTATTAAAAAAACACAGAAGCAATAAACAAGAATTGGCTTTGGCACATACCATAAAAATGTTTGAAATCAAACATATTACATAAGAAAGCAATGATTTCATAGTACAGTAGACTCATTCAAATTCGCACATAATCGCAGATGTACACAATAAAACTTTTTCAGATGGCGGGTCAAAATGACAAAAAATTTTAGTTTTATATCATTCCGTATGTATTTTAATATGTAATTCTCGATATGACTGAACTCATGGTTTTTCATGAAGGAAGCATAAATTTATTTCTGAAAAAAAAAATCAAGATTTTGCTTATATCAATGGTAATCACAATCTTTTTAGCAAATATGTTTATGTAATAATCGAGCTTTTCTGTTATTAAGTCTTCCTTTTTTCATGATTTTGATATAAATTAATTGGGTACCTTTAAGAGGAAAGTTTCTTTGAATAATTCAAGGAAAATGTACCTCATCTTGATTATGGATATTTAATTGTACATCATTTACTTGACCTTTACTTTTAATAATTTAATCATTTTAAAAATTATCTTGATTTTTATTATTTTAGTTTATTACTTTGCTTAATTATTTTACTATATTGCAAGCATTCATTATAATTTTGATTGCATTATTACATTCAAATTACATTTAAAAAAATGTAAACAAATCAATGACCAGAAATCCACACAACCTCTGGTCCCAAGCTGTGCGGATTTGAGAGAGTCTACTGTATTTGGTTTCTTTTTTTTTCAGTTTAGTAATTGAGAAGTGTCAATTCAAAAGGATTGATGATTGTATTTGAGGAAATATTCACTTTGAATTTTTCTGACAAGTTATAATAATGGGTGCTGGTCCATTTTCAGTCAATATATGTAAAATGCAGAAGTGCATTTTCAAATTAATCTCTAGGGTGAAAGTGATATTAAAGACAATTATGATATAATTTAATGAGGACATTTCTTCTGAAATATAAAATTTTGAACATGTTACATGAAATCATTAGCGGATTTGGATAAATCCTACATTATATGAAAGACTGTCAAAATGAATAGACTGCAAGGACAGTGATGTGAATGGACTCTTTGAATGTCCCAGGGACCCAACCATTTTTTAAATGTGGGTGTAATTTCAAATAAAAACTAAATATTTATTTATATAAATATAATAAACATTTCTAAAATTAAGACTCAGAGGGACTTCTTTGAAACTTAAATGATTTGAATTTACAACTGGTTTTTAAATTATTTTTCAAAAGCATTTTTGTTATGCAAATCAGTCATTCACATCATATGTATACAAAAAAAAAAAAAAAAAAAAAAAAAAAAACATTAGATTTTAGAAATCTGCAAAATAAATATATTTTAATAAAAATTTTCAGAGCATATATTTTTTTTTTTTTTTTGGAGAAAAAAGATGAGATTGCTCTTATGAAAACTTTTAAAATTAACACATCCCGTCAGATGCGTTTTTGTGTTCTGTTTGTACTCCATCATCAACTTATAAGTGTTTGATTTAGTGTAGTGTATTTCTGACATCTGCACTGATGAAGTAAACCACAAATGAAAGAAACCATAGTACTAAAGATACGATACATAATTGATAAAACTCATTACTAAATTATTCTTGCTGGACCAATAAAACTGTATCACACATCACATTTTTTTCAACTTTCACATATAAACTGATGGACGACCAATGTGTATGCTGAGGTATAGAGAAATTGCTAATTTTCTAAACAACTTGCTATAGAAAAACTGGCGCTTTTATTAAAACAAGCATGCATTTGAAGCTTTATGTACAGTTGGTCAAAAAAAAAAAAATTCTAATTTGAATAAAAAGTATCATAGAGAAATGAAACTGGTATCAATCAACATGGATTGTCTATTTCAATTTAACCTATTAAAACTTTCCTTAGGGTTTCATCTACATGATAAGGTGAACACAAATTTTTAATTTTTTCAATGTAAACCTCCAAATTTGACCACAAATTTTTAATTTTTTCAATGTAAACCTCCAAATTTGACAATGTAGTTAGAAAGAACACACTCAACTACCCGAAGTACTATTTTAAGAGACGTTTCTACAATTGAAGATTTATTAGAGGTAGGAATTATAAGTAACACGAATTTTATAAACACTTTTTTTAAGAGAAAAATCTTTCACTCTGAGAACTCATTAGTCCTATGTCTACTAACTCTTGGACTAATTGTGAAATGTCTTAAAAATTTGTAATTGGGCTAAATTGAGTTGTTTTCTTTCCGATTGTTATCAAATTGGGGGGTTTATATTGAAAATATAAAGTTACTGTTCATTTTAATATGTAGATGACCCCTTGATTAAAAATTTTAAAGTCTTAAAATTGAAGTAGACAGCAATTTTATTTCACTTCTATAATTTGTATTAGAGTTAATACGGTTTATTTATTTATTTTTTTTTGACCGACTGATACATTTTTTATAAAATAGTTTCAATATATTTACAGGCTTCAAATATATGCTCATTTTATTAAGTGAACCAGTTTTCTCTTAGGAGGCGTGCAGGATTGGTAATTATTTTATATCTCGCCAATGCACCTTAAACCTAAAAATACATGTAAATTTTGAGTATTTTCATGCTGAAAAATGAGCATATAGAGGTCAGTTCATACTCATTTTTGAAACATAGACATGCTCAAAAATGAGCACATAGAGGTCAGTTCGTACTCATTTTTGAAACATGGGCGTGCTCAAACATGAGCACATGGAGGTCAGTTCATACTCATTTTTGAAACATGGACGTACTCAAACATGAGCACATGGATCATACTCATTTTTGAAACATAGACATGCTCAAAAATGAGCACATACAGATAAGTTCATACTCATTTTTGAAACATGGACGTACTCAAAAATGAGCACATGGAGGTCAGTTCATACTCATTTTTGAAACATGGACGTACTCAAAAATGAGCACATGGAGGTCAGTTCATACTCATTTTTGAAACATGGACGTACTCAAAAATGAGCACATACAGATCAGTTCATACTCATTTTTGAAACATGGACATACTCAAAAATGAGCACATACAGATCAGTTCATACTCATTTTTGAAACATGGACATACTCAAAAATGAGCACATAGAGGTCAGTTCATACTCATTTTTGAAACATGGACATACTCAAAAATGAGCACATAGAGGTCAGTTCATACTCATTTTTGAAACATGGACATACTCAAAAATGAGCACATAGTGGTCAGTTCATACTCATTTTTGAAACATGGACATACTCAAAAATGAGCACATAGTGGTCAGTTCATACTCATTTTTGAAACATTGGCATACTCAAAAATGAGCACATGATGTTTCATTATTAAGTGTGTGCATGTTTTCAGAAATGAGTATATACATGTTTCAAACTTGAGTAATTTTGTTTCGGAGCCATTTTGACGATGCGACATACTCAGATTTGAGTATTTTTTACTCATTTTTGAAAACGTCGTTTTTAGAGTGTATAGAAAAACGCAAAAAAGATGGTTCAATACTTCAGGTACTTAAATAGTAAAGGTGCTCCTGAATATGGCATATTTGGATTAAACATTTATAAATGTATTAATGAGATAAAATCTTGGAATTTACAATAGCAATAAGAAAAGGAAATGACTTACACCCAGATAAGTTTTATTTTTTTTCGAATTATTACTACTTTACTTTTAATACACAAGTTAATTAATAAAACTGTTTAATAATTTGCAGTGAAGATGAGCAGAAATACAACAAGCATTTTTATACAGGAAATTAAAATTCGCAATAAATTTTGTCAAGGAAAAATGCAGGGTGTCTTGTTCCAATTTGAACACAGATATTTTGGCATTACTTTATCAATGATGAAGATAACTTGAAAAAAGAAATTTCAGAAGACACGTCTTAATTCCTGTATAATGTAACAATACCACGAAGGGTAGTGGAAGATACCACAATCCGCATCTGAACAGTGGTGAATTGACCCCCACTGTTCGCGGATGAAGTTATCATTACATAAACTGTCATCTACAAAATTATTATACCAGATGTTTTCACAAATATATCGTACTTCTCACAAAGCTCTTAAAAGCTTGTTCTTGTTAGCTTCATTAGTCTCCACTGTATGCACAATAATTCCAGTTCGCATTAATTGTGGCAACACTCTGTGTTGGTGTCTGGATACGACACTAGTTTGCTGCACAAACATTGGTTGTTGTACAGTTCTCTTCCCCCCCCCCCCGCAAATTATTGAGCAGTTTTACTGAAGCAGCCTGTATAAATATTTATTTAAGATAAAGTTACATATATATGACGGACACACAGTGGAATATATTTGACCGACTTAGTCATCCATTTTTTTCCTAACAATTCTAATAAATTCTAAACCTATTCCATTTTAAATGCAGATGTTTAAAATACTGAAGAGACATTTTATATGTATTTTGTATTTTTAAATTTAATAATTTACGCATTACAAAAATTATTTACTGTAAAAAATACATACACTGAAAAAAAATGAAGTACCGTATATACTCGCGTATAGGTTGACTCGCGTATAAGTCGACCCCCTAACTTTCGAATGCAAATTCTGCAAAAAACAAAAACCCGCGTATAAGTCGACACCCTAACTTTTTACTTCAATTTTGCGCAAAATCAAACCAAATATTTCACTTGCTTATGCGAAAAAGTAGTAACTAAATCAAAATAAGTCATTGAAAAAATTTTAACGATAAATTATTATTATTTGTATATTTTCTGTATTATTTTATTATTCATACACATAAAATGTCAGAATTTTGCAGTATTCGAAGTTTTATTTTTTATTTTTTAATTCACTCGCGTATAAGTCGACCACCCCAAATTTGCTTGCCAAAAATTGTCAGAAAATCCTCGACTTATACGCGAGTATATACGGTACTCAAAAATGAGTAAATAGATGTACTCATATCGAATTGAGTATGCTTGGATCAAAAATGAACTTATGTTTTCTCAATTTTGAAGCATCACATGTTATCAAACTCAAACGAAACGATAATTTTGTATCTTGTAATGATTTATTTCATTTATGATGGCATAAAAGATGTTCATGATGATTCAAATATTAAATTATGTACAGTATTTTAAAACAATTTAAAAGTGGTTACAAATAAAGTTCTTGTTATAAAAATATTCGATTTAGATTTTCTTGCTAATATTTAAACGTTTCTTGTTAATAATTTAGAACGGAAAATAAATGTGAGTACATTTTCACTTTAATTTGCTGGTTTAGGGGGGGGGGGGTTAGTACATAACGATTCATATTTGAATACAACCATGGGATCAAAAATGAGTACATGCGTTTCTCAATTTTGAGTACATTTGGATCGGAGCTATTTTGAGTATGTCACGTATTTAAAATTTAGTACAGTTTACTCAATTTTGAGTACCCATTTTTTTCAGTGTATATTTTTTCTACACTCAAATTTATGAGCTAAAACAGAGAGTGTTTTCTGTGTTTGACCGCATAATTTGGCAAAATTGTTTATTATGGGAGAACATGCATTATTATTATTATGGGACTAAAATTATTATTATTATGGGAAGATAGGAATAAGGAAAATTATTAATATTATGGGAAATTATTATTATGGGAGAACATGTATTGGCGGTATTGTTGACAATTCCTGCTTCACAGTATCTTCTGTAAAATTTTCTTCGTGGTATTTCCGGAAATTGAACAGAAACAAAAGGGAACGTTCATTTTCATACATAAACTATTTTTTGAATCCCGAAATTTATTGATTTCCGAACTGACTTGTTCTTTGATCGAGATTTTTGGAAATAAGAGAAATGATTCAGCAGCGTTGTGTCTTTGTAGTTATTTCCCAGCGTGGATTTTTAAATTACGAATTTTTTCTTAACCATTTTTTTTTTTTTTTTTTTTTTTTGGAATGCTTGAAATTTTTTTATGATTCAAAGACAGTTTCAAAGTTTGTATCGGACATATTAGAAGTAGACTGTATTAGTTTTTGTTTAAAATCTGTAACAGTATTATTTCACACAATTTAATACCAATTTACTTCACAAAAAGCAGAGTTATATAAATCAATAAACTACTCGGTTAAGCTTTTATTGATTATATTTCCTTTATTTAGTCAATTTCTTGTGCTCAAATAAGTATAATTCAACTTTCTTTTGTCCGTATGATAAATGTCAACACTGAATGTCGATTGTTTGGTTAAACAATATTGGAATCTTTCTTATGTTAAACAATATTAAAATTCACCAATCTACAAAAATAGAACAGCATATACTGGATTTACTCGTATATGTACTACACCTAAAATTTATTTATAATTCAGGGTAGGTGGGCGCGCGAAATACATGAATAATTGATAATTGAAAATTCCCATAGGACGTAGCGACAGGGACTATCAAAATTGATGTAATTACAAGTAATACTGCGTGTCCATAAAAATACAGGGTGTAACAGTTTCAATGATAGGCTATAACAGTTTAATTAAAACTATTTACAACAAATCATACATCAAATCAAAGGTAAACTAATCTACAGTAGGTGCACATTTAGTAACTTGGCACACATCCAACCTTCAGACCAATTCATCCCACACTTCGGTTAATGGAACTGGAGTAATGGAACTAATAGTGTCTTCAATTATGTGTGTTTTTGACGCATGGAGTATCACAATTAAACTTTAAACGAAACACGCGTTGAACTGAGATTATAGATTCATCTCTTAGCAAATTGCAGAACACAAAACGCTTTACTCTCAGGGGTTGCCATTTTGCGTATGGGTCATTTTCAAAATATGCTTACATATGCTGTCCCACAGTAAAATAAAAAAATTGTATTCATAACATATTTTTTAAAACTGACTATAAATATTATATTTATTTAATTACACTACACAACATATTTCTAAAACATAAAAATAATCACTTTCATATTTTTTTCCTAAAGATGCAGATTTCTGCATCTAGTAGAAGAAAAAAATAGCTGTCCCTCTTCTGTATTTTATAATTCTGTAATATTTTTTCACTTCATTTTTCACTTTAAAAGGAAAGTAATTGGGACATTTAATGAGATAAATCATCATTATTTTAAATTTCTGACATTATTCCAGCAAAAAAAAAAAAAAAAAAAAAAAAAAAAAAATTAAGAAAATCTACAAAACATTTTGTCCCTCATATTTTGTCAAGTCTGTTACCAAGCTACTATTTCATGAAATAAAGGTTGACAATTTCACCAAGAGATAGCAGCACATTTGCAATAAAAACACTTATACTAGTTAAATATTTACTTGTAGCCATTTTCTTTTGCAGTTGAAAAACAACAGTGTAGTAGAGTAAAGAATTTTTTATAAAGGTGAGTATTTTTATTCAATGTCAAGTCTGTTACCTAATTTTTCATGTTAAAAATATAAGTTTAGTACTTTCTTTTGCTTGAATATTATTATCTAGTTAATATATTAAAGATTTTGTTTTGTTTCTTAGTGTTAATAATTAGCATGTAGGTTTTGGAAGATATTTTGCTGTTAATGTCAAGTCTGTTACCATGTTACTGGTAAATAATGTATAAAATATAGTAAAATAGTGTATAAAAATTATACCAAAAGCTAAAGTGCTTAATTAATTATATTTACAGACACATCTAACTTATACATTATCACTTATTTCATTTTTAATGTGAAATTGAAAAGTAATTCTTTTTTTAATGTTTTTCTGAATTGTATGCATTTATTGAAAATGACCCGTATATGACACTGCAAGTGAGTCAATAACAAAGCAGCACTCGCGCATGCGCTTATCTAAAACTGTTTCAGTTACTCTTTATTTGTGACCTTGACTCCAACACTCTACAACATTTATAGTCCAAGAGCCGACAGCACAAAAACCTATTTTATAAAGCACAAGAAATAAACGTTTATTTTATGGAAGAGTAGAAGTAGGGGAATCTAATGATCCATGTCTGCCAGAAGTGAAGTGGTGCATAAGCCAAAAATTAATACCACCAGTGGCTGACACTTAGGTTTATCTTTGTGTTTGTCCTATAAACAAAGGTGTGTAAAACATTGAAGATAGTTGTAGGACAAACACAATGATAAAGCTATGAGTCAACCACTGGTGGTATTAATTTTTGGCTTATGCACCCCTTCACTTCTGGCAGACGTGGATTATTAGATTCCCCTACTTATACTGTCCCAGAAAATAAAGGTTTTCATCTTGTGCTTGATAGCACAGGTTTTTGTGCTGTCGGCTCTTGGACTATTACAGTTGATACTATTAAAATATATAACCGATATATTCTTTTATGAACACCCTCTATATTTAATTTTTCGAAGTAATTTTTAACGTTTTAACCCTTAAATGCACGATTTTTCATTTTGTTTTGAAAAAAATATATATGATTCTCTGAAAGGTTTATTACACAGGAAAAATAATGAAAAAAATAAGAGATACATTTTTCATATAATACGTCAATCTTTTCTTCCGTTGCGCATCTGCAATACAAATAAAAACTACTGTCGTGTGGCTATTTTACGCTAAAGTAATGCAAATTAGTAAATATTTTAATAAATACGTCTCCAAATACCTTATTTTATATAATTATTTATTTTATAAAACTTAAGTTTTAATCCCCATGATAGAATACGTTCTAGAAATTACGTACTCCAGAGACTTTACACCAGAAAGTTTCAATGGTTAATTTTGTTTTATTTATTAACGGAATGTCTGTTATTAATTAAAACAAATATTGCTATATTAATTTTCTGGTGTGAATTAGGTATATACGAATAAAAAAAAATCTTTTATATTCGAAACAGTGTTGTTTGTATGTATGCAAAGTTGCACACTAAAGGGTTAATAATAGTTCATACCATTGAACGCCAAGTTTGTGTGTGAAGTTTTCCTTCCTGCTACATCCTTATTGTGCTCAGTTTATCTGATTTCTGGAAGACAATTTTCTAATTAAATGTAGGCAGACCAGAAATTGTTTTAAAATAAATAAAATTGTAAATTTTAATAGAATAAAATCTGCTTGAAAACATTTTTCAATACTTTTTTATGACTTTTTTTCATCAAATAAAGTATTAATACTCGGGATGCGCGTATTACACAAAGTCGTGGATTAGATAGGTAAGTATCGGATATTAAAAACATGTATTGGGTCGAAAGGAAAGTCGTGTCGTGTTGGGAAAATCAATTCGTACCGGAAAATTCTGCTCGGTAATTATTAGACATTAGATATCGGATTCAATGCCTAGTAATTAAATGATAGAATTTTCGGGTACGAATTGGTTTTCCCAACACGACACGACTTTCCGATCGATTCAATAATTTTTCTCGCAAATGTTTTTCCTATTATGTTGTACAATTTATGTATTTTTTTCTCACAATATGATTAATAGATTTTGTATGTTTGAATAAATCTTTGTCACACCAAGATGACTAAAGAAACATGTATCTATAGAAAAACATCAGTTTGATATGTGGAGATTCCCGTCCTACTATATCATTATTGGTTTTAGTATATATGATTTTGAAGTAATATTTTCTATTAAAACATCGAAAATCATGAAATAAAAATCCGTAAATACTGTGCAATATTAAATATACTTATTACCTTTTAATAGAGTATAAAGACTGCTTGATAATTTTTTCATATATTTTTTATTATTTATTTTGTGTTTAGAAAAAATTATTAAAATTCGGGACGTTCTTGTTAAACGAATACGCAAATAAATACAGTATATTAAAAATCGATATTTTTTTTACAGATTTCATTTTATATGTTATATTTTTTTTATTATTACTATTATATATTGTTTTATACATGAAATAAATGTACTTATTTATAATTTCATTTTAAAATATATGTATACAATTTATGTTTTTCGTTGACTCAACAAGATAAAATTTCATGAAGTTGTAAACGAATCTTAGTCACACTAACATGAATATACGAACTTATCTGCTGTAGAATATCCTGTAGCATCGAAATGAAACTCAAATGTTTCCCTACGTTTTATGATTCCGTTGAAGAAAGTTTTCCCTGGAACATTTTTACGCTTAAAAAAAACATGATCCCTTTTTGTTGAAACGAGGTATTTGCACATATTTTCTAAGGAATAGATTACAAGCATTTTTATGTCATTGAGTTGAATTTCTACATTGGAGTACTTGATAAAAACGTTTTGTAACGTTTCATGAATTTGCAAATTTTGTGGAACTGACCACTTATAAAGATTTAATTTTAATGCTAAATTTTAAACAATGAAATTTAAATTTATCACAATTTTCTTAAAAGTTATTTTGTAAGGAATTGAAAGTAACAAGATTTAAACTTGCAACATTCCTTTTTCATATTCGACCAAAGATTCGCTTCATTCTTTTTTAGGCAAGATTGGGTGGAAAAAACAAAACAAATTCATTACATGTTTCGGCGATTGAAAAAGATTACATTTCGGTGTACTGTCAAAAGAAAAAGACAATATTTTTCTTAATATTAAAAATTTTATAAAACAACGCACGAGAATATACACTAACCTCTTACCAGTTACCAACGAACTATAAATTCTAGCTTTTTCTTTAGGAACCTGAGAAACATTTACATATTCAAAATTTATTGAAGAATTAAAAAAAATAAAACCACTTTTGCCTCCACTGATTTTAGGAAACATTTTCGAGCAGTTTTATAGAATATAAATACTTTTCTCACACCAGAATAGCGGTTTTTAGGATGCTATCTGTTCTCAATTAAACATGTTTTTATACAGGGTGTCCGGTGTCAACGGTATTCAATGGCTAATTCCTAAGCCGTTAGTCATAGACATATCATTCCAATTATAAAAATATTTAAAATCAGGTACAGAAATATTTTAAAAGCGATTTGGGCCAATAAAAACATTTCTTAAAAAATTACGAAATTGAAATTTTTATACGGTCCCCAGGTCCTATAAGTTATATTTAGAAAAATTTTCTTTTTACGCTGACAAGTAATACACACAAAGTCCCGTTATTCTACGATTAAAATTGACCGAGGAATAGCTGTTTAAAGTTGGAGCATATTTTTTGCTGCAAATCGAGGTCAGTCACAAATTTAGTCGAAATATAATTTCGTCAGATATATTAAAAAATGGTTGAGAGTAAAATTAACATTGCAATATAAATTTGAAATCTTTAATCATTCTGATATATTAATTTGTAATAAACATTTAAGAAGAAAGAAAAAACAGAATTTTTGTTAAATAAAATGATGCTAAATTGACAGCCTCAATTCTTTACAAAATGATACGTATTTTTAAATATTATTAGATTACACTAACCTGCAAAAGTTGGGTTATGTCATGTTTTTAGCTTTTGATAATTGATTCTTATGTATTCTGCACCGCTGAATCTGAAATTGACCTTCATTTTTAACCATCACATCAGGATTTTTCGTAAATTTCAAAGTTAAAAAGTCAAAGTTAAAATAGAATCTCCTCCCTAATCTCATCGGACACTCAGCTATTTAGCTGTAACAATCCTAGGATAAGCAAAAATATCGAATAAATTATTGACTAAATTAAAATAAAATAAAATAAAAAAAGTTTTACATATGTTTTATAATATGAGATTTTCGCTATATTTTAACTTACATATTTAAGATTTGCAAAAAAATTCTAACGTGACGGTTAAAAATTAAGGTTATTTTCAGATTCATTGCTAAAAAGTGCGTAAAAATCAATTATCAAAAGTTAAAAAACACATTCATCTTCTCTACTTTATGGTACCTGATTTTTGTTATTCTTTAAATTTCACAATTTATGATTTGCGAAATATCCTGACATGATGGTTAAAAATTAATGTAATTTTTGGATTCAGTGCTAAAAAATACATAAAAGTAAAAAAAAAAAAAAAAAAAAAAAAAAACAAAAACAATCGCAGTCTTGTATCATCTAATCTAAAACTTTTTCTTAAACTTCTTTGCGGTAATCTATCCGAAATTTTTTGTGTTATCCTGTAAAATAAGTATAAATGGTAACCACCGAAAATCATAATAATATTAGATTGTTATTGGATTTGCGCCAGTATGTAAAATGTAATCTCCATCGGATATTTGAAAGTGAGATAAAGTTAGAGTACAAATTTTAAACTGCAAAAACATACATACGATCGTTGAAGTAACATAAAAACTTATAAAAATAACATAATTCTTGTTAAAAGAAATCCTCCCCGTCTCAAATCCTGACAAAGTAAAACGTATGTTATTTTAGCCAATCTGAAAATTAATAAATGTTAACTTAATCGTAATATTTGTACGATTTTTTTCAAAGCGCAGATACACATGAAATAAGATCTTCGAATACTTTAAGCACTTTGTATGTGATCCCTCAATGCCAAGCCGAACTCATTTGTTTTCAGAGCAGAAAAGTGGCGTAAGTCAAGCATTTTTAAAGTTTTATCACTCGGTCAATTTTAGTGTTATATGAATGGGACTTTTTTTGTCTTACTTGTCAGTGTAATAAGAAAATTTTATTAAATATAACTTATAGGACCGGGGGACCGTATAAAAATATAAATTTCGTAATTTTTAAAGAAATCTTTTTATTGACCCAAATCGCTTTTTAAATATTTTTTTTATCTAATTTAAAACATTTTTGTAATTGGAACTATATGTCTATGACTAAAGGTTTAGGTATTATACATCGGACACCGTTGAGACCGGACACCCTGTATATGCAAAAGTAACAAAATTATTATATCAGGTTGTAACGAAAGTTTCCCGCCATCTAATACAGTCTGCGCAAACAGTTCGCGTTGATGTGTTTGCTCATATTTTGTCAAAGGATTTTTGGCATTTGAAAGAAAGAGACTTGCTTTATAACACTGTGTTGTGAAATTTGTAAAAAAAAAATATTGTTATCATTAAGTACAAGGTGTCTGAAATGGAACTATCACGCTGCCAGATTAGACCCATCATTTACTTCCAGTTCTGTTGCAAAAAGTCAGCTACAGAATGTCACCGAAAAAAGTGTGCAGATTTAGGTGCTAATAGTATATCATATGACACTGTGAAAGTTCGGCTGAATGGTGGTTATATATCAAATTACAGTCAATTATATATATTATAATTAGTATTATGTAATGGTGATTTGGCGGAAAATCTTCGTTGTAACCTAGTAATTTTAATGATAATGTTAATACTGTTAATTTATCATATTTGTCTGTAAAATATGTTTGTTGAATATGAATATGTTCGTTTAAGAATTTTTTTTTGCAACTGTAAAACATACTTTTTGGTTTCAGAAAATTGTTTAATACACTATAAAATGTATTCTAATGCGTTTTCGAAAATTAGTGTTATCGAATGAAACATTGTTTTTTATAAACTTTTTTTTTTAATCTCGAAAGTGTATTGCTTTCTGAGTTGTCTAAAGATAAAGAATCCTTTTTGTAAAAATGGGTAACGCGGAAAAGTTTTTTGTACATATTCGTTCATATTTATATTATATTTTCCAAGATGATGGTATTAATATGATTTAATTCTAACTGTTTCTTCACGCAGCATATCCCTGGAAGGACTTTAATAAATAGTAAATATATTTCTATAAAAGCTTCCAAGATCATTGAAAACTATTTTTTTTTTGTGAAATACAAAATAAGCAAACAATTTTCTTTTGAAATCGAATGGAATAAAGTTTCGTATGTTTAAAATGAAATGTTGCTGCATTAAATGGTCCTCTGTTAAAAGTGATCATAAAGTAAGTTAATATTTTTGCACAATCTAGGAAAATTACTCTTGCTAATTAGGTCGGACATTACAATTTCTACTGAAGTCCAAACCACTCCTCACACAAGGCAATGAGCTATGACATTTGGCTAGGGTTGCGGAGAGCTCTACTTTCGAAAAAAAACCCGCCAACTTTTCCCCCGCCAAAAATGTGAATATAATGTTGCAATTTTTCAAAATCAAATTCGTGGGTTTCTCAAGGAGATTTTGCAGTTTTTTCAATATTTTATACTTATTATTAACTAATTTTTATTTTTACATGCTTTTCTTTAAAAAACTTCAATGTTAATGGTGCGAGAAGTGGTCCCGAAAATTGCATTTTCAGAAAGCTATGCTGCTGTAAAATCAAGAAATATTATTTTAACAAAACAATTTTATTGATTCTCAAACTTCATTTTGTCTCATAAAACCCATTTCAACTAACCTAGATTGTGAAAGATTTGTCTTTTTTAACAGAGTGAAAAAAAAATCAATTTCCGCCTTATACAGAAACTGCTCTGTGGTACTGAAGAAAGACAGACTTATTATACAGGGAGATTCAAAATAAACAGGACAAAAAGGAGAGCAAAGTTAAATTGCTGTAATGCATTTAAGGTTTTCCGGGGCTCAAAATTCTATTTTTATTTATTCATAGGGATTTTGTTATGAAATGTTTTTCTAAAATATCTTTTAATATAATAAGAATATTGCATGTAAAGAAAAATCTGAAAAATTTTAAATATTTAAAAATAATGAAATTGTAAAATTTTAAACATATTTAATTTTTGATATAACTCTAGAAGTACTTACTCGATTTACAAAATTTTTACACTTTTGTGTACGGAAAATGTGTCATTTTAATTTGTCGTCAGGATTTCTTAAAATATTGATTAAGAATTTTACTAAAAAAATTAAGTAAAAAAATAATTTTTTATGAGTGAGTTTTGGATTAATTAGCATATTTTCATAATTATCACTCAAAATTCAAAATCTTGAAGACAATTTGTTGGAAATATAGCATAAAATCTCTGTTAAAAATTTCATACATATATCTTGGAAGGAAATTTAGATATATTCTTTTAAAGTTGACAAATCGTGAAAAAAATTCATTCTGAGATAAATGGAGCTAATGTCCGTCAGCGGGCAGCTGATGCATCGCTTCTCAAGGCAGAAGGTGTTATATCTCTGGATCTAATGAAGATAAAAGCGGTTTGCGGTTTGCAATATTTAACGCAAGTATTTTTTTTTTCAGTATTTTTTTTAAGCCAATAATTAAAAAAATATATATATTTTTTTGAGAATTTTTACACCCTGACCTGTTTAATTAGAAAATTAAAAAAAAAAAAATAGCTTGAAAGAACAACTATACAAATTTTATTTGTCAACAACGAAATGTCATGTATTATCATGGTCGTCAATGTAGACAATATTATTCAAAATGTAAAAATTCATCCCCGTAAGAGAAAGCTTATTGTGTGTTAGAATACGCAAAATCTTCAGCTGTTGTCGTTGTTCAAAGCCATTTCCGGGCCAATTTTTTTTAAATAAGCAACTCATCATCGCAACATCATAAGGTGGATACAGCAGGACTTGCCTCAGTACTTACAGCAATTAAAGCAGCGGATAAGGGGAATCAATAACTTATCACATGCTGTCAAAAGTGTGGCAGGAATTGTATTACCGAATAGATATTTGCCGTGCCTCAAGAGGGGCTCACGTCGAACATCTTTAGAAACTTGTATAATTATATTTCCATGCTAACTTTGTATTTAAAATATAAATCAATTTCAGCAGAAACGGGAATGTGTTCTTTTACTCCAATTAACTTTGAATCAGGCTGTATATTCGGGTGCTTTTGATTCGTACTATCAATTTCCAATAACTCAAAAGCTACTGGTGGTAATAAAGCGCTTGGCCGTAAAAAGACAATTTATTATTTCCGAAAATAAACGTTAAAAAAGCTATGTAATTGACTAAAATGTATTGAGGTAAATTCTAAAAAAAAAGAAAAAAAAAATTAATTTAAATACATAAGAAATCTATAAAAACTTATGATTGCTTTATAAGTTATATAATAATTATTTTACATGTATTTGTTTTTGGAAGTATAAAGCATTTTTTTTTCTTTCAATGAGTATCTTCAAATAAAATTTATAATCAAGCTGTAGATACTCATAAAGGAATTTTCACTAAAAACATTTTACTCCATTTAGAAGAATTTATTTTGATTCCTGTTTCAAATCAATCAGCTAATCAATCGTTGTATACTGTGCTATATTTCTGTTTCTCGGATAACTTCATAAAAAAAGAAATTTCAAATGAGACATGCCGAAATCTTAGTGAGTAGCATAATATAGATTCTTTACTTTTGCTTACGGACGCACTTTATGGCTACAAAATATTAAGATAAATTTTCTTAGGCTGATGATTATGGCAAATGTCACAAGGATTATTGTTTTTAATGTAAATGTCTATGAAATTCTGGTGATGCCAAGATTAAAGTATTATGTTATCACTAAATCCAATAATTTATTTTAATGAATTAGTAAATGACGTTGTATAAACACGGCACAAATAAAATAATACTTAAAACTTTGATGTAGAAGACAAAAAGGCATACTAATATCTTTCACACGGGAGAGAAGTGACACAAATTAAAAATATTTCAATTAGTATATTAGTGCATTAATTTTATAAATTAATGATTTAAGTGAAAACATCTCATTGAATAAAACCTACCAGGATATCTCAATATATTTAGAACGAATACACTTGAACACACGCGCACACACAAATGCTCAAATATACACACACTCTCTATATATACACATATATATATAGACATACTATGTATGTGTTCACTAAGATATTTTTCTCATTTGCAAATGCATATTATTTTTGTTATGAATATTTTTAGCAGTAAAAGAGATCAATGCAGCAAAATAATGCAGTTTCTTTCTAAAAAACTTCCTGTTTGAGAATTGAAGATAGAATTTGCTTTCAGCTCTGAAAATGTTTCTTCGTCTTGTTTACAAGCTGACGCAATTTTAACTCAATCTGTTTTTTTTAATCGAGTGTAAAGAATCAATTCATCCATCACATTAACTTTCTTAACATTTTTTCTTTTTTCTAGAGTAGTAAGAAAGATTTTATGTGACTTTAATGAGCCGTAAATAGTTCCGGTTTGTTTTTCCTTTTAATTCTAATATTGAGGATATTAAAAAAAATCTATTGATAGAATATTGCAATACTTAGTATACATTTGCTTCTAATATTTGTTTTTGATAAATGCTGATATGTTTGATTTATGTAAAAAAAATGGCTCATAGAACAATTGCTTGAAAAATTACTTGAGAAATGTAGCAATCTTCTGTCATAACTTACCGTTTCATTAATTTTACAAAATATTTTTATAATATCCGATTTATAGAATTTCCTCCGGAAAAGAACTTAGTTCTTATAGCAAGATGTTGAACATACTCTTAAACAATTATGAAATAACTAAATCAGTTTTATTTTATTTAAATTCGTGTGAAATATTATTGTTAATAGAAAATATTACATCGCTTTATGACGTGTGTGTTAGATATATTCTATGCTAAGAAAACCTGTGAAATTGGATGAAGAAGTTACTGGGAACGAAAATGTGTAACATTTCATAGATATTGATGCAAAATTGGTTTTTATGTGTTTCTAGTAAGCTTAGTTATGTTAATGGCTTGTTTCGTATATTATTGCATGATTACATTTCACGAAAATGCACATAACTTGTTGGCAAACAAATATGCGTTACACACCCCAAGAAAAACTTTCTTTATATACTTGATAAATATGTGTTATATAGTAGATGATCTTTCCTACCACATTTAATTATATCGGACAACGTGAATAATACATTCTTTTGCAAAAATATATATGAACCCAGAAAAAATTGAGCCAGAGATACGAAACTTCGCTTGCTCATTTGATTTGATGAATTATGTAAATGATTCCCGTTTCAGCACTAATGACCAATTAGTACTTTTGCAACGCGATTTCAAATAGCGAATCAGGCAGCATTTAAAACAGTCCATACACCAATTCAAAGATAATTATGGTTATTGATAAAAGGGATTTGAAAAATATATCTTTAACCCCCTGAAGGACACCGGTATATTATATATATACCACTGAATTTTAATTCTCAAATGTACCAGAATTCAGGAATCAAATTTTTCTTTGTGTAGTATATGCGAAGAAAAGCTTTTACTTACTTTCATATAAATTTGTTTATAAATCCTCGTGTTAATCAATCATTTTAGCATTTTAGAAACTGAAGTACTTTGCACCTAAAAGGGTGAAGATATAAGCCACAGTGCTACGAACAGATTCCCGGCTTCAAAAGGGTCAAATCATAGGTCTCAGAGAAGTGGGCATGTCGGACAGACATATCAGACACCATGTTGATCGAAGTGATATGATAGTCTCGCTATGTTGATAGCAGTGGATCAGAGAAGCCGCAGTAGGCCAACACGCCTCCGAACCATAAATGCACCAAAGGATTGAGCAATCAAGAGAACAGTCACGTCTGAACCTACAGTGTCATCATCTACTGGACGTCATTTGCCTGTTGACATGCTCCCAGTGGTATAAAGGCACACCATCCGTAGATGACTTGCCATTTCTCATCTCGTGTATAGACGTCTATTAAGGCAATTTGCAATACCCTTTCAACATAGGCAGTGTTGTCTGGATTGGTGTCAATCTCGGGCAAGTTGGATAGTGTCTGATTGAAGAAATGTGATCTTGAGTAACGAATCCCACTTTTCCCTTAGTGCTGATGACCATCGTATGCGTGTTTGGTAGCAGAGAGGTCAATAGTCTAATCCTTCTTTGGTTGCTTCGCTCTATAACCTGGTGTGAGAATCTGATTATAATTCGGTTGGGACATCCCATCACCTTGAGTCGTGCTGTAAGGCACTCTGGTGTCTCTTAGGTACGTTGACGACATATTGTAGCCGGCGGTACTGACTTTGTTATCAAATCATCCAGGTGCCTTTTATCAACAAGACAACGCTTGGCCGTACACAGCGCGAATCTCGCAATAATATCTTCAATGATACAATGTCCTTCCATGGCATTCCAGATCAGGTGATCCTACTCCAATAGAGCATGTTTGTGGATGTTGGGAAGACGACTTCAGCCGTCTCAAATTACCAAAGAACATGTTGATTAGTGTCTATATTTATGGCAGAATCTACCGCGAAGGCACATCGGTAAAATAATAAACTCCATGCCCCATCGAGTATCGGCTTGTATAACTGCCAGAGGTGGTTTTACCACTTACATGAATTGACATTATTTTTACTGCTAGTAGTCAATAAAATGTTTTATTTTCTGAATTTTAATCATTTGTGTCTCTACCGAAACACTATACACATGCCACGTTTTGTGGTCGTGGCTTAGGTTTTTCTCGGAGCATGTATTTTTTGTAGCAGAGTGTATATTTTTACTGCAGATAAATATTCTTTGTACAACACTATACAGTTCATATTCAAAATATTAGAATAACTGAGAAAAAGTAATAAGAAAAAAAATATTTTCCATTTATTTATTTTTTATACTAAGTAAATGCAATTAAATTTCTTATAAATTAAATCTGCAATGTTTAGATAAGATTTTAACATTTACAAAATATAAAATACAATACAAATATTAGGTATACAGCTTTCTGAAACACATCAAAATATTAGAATAAAATTTAGATTGGTTCAAATATTAGAATATTTTATTTTACGCAACAATCTTACCTTATGTATATGAAGTAAATGGTAGTTAATATTTTGTAGCATCTCCTTTAGCTTTCATAACAGCGCGCAATCGAGTTTCTATACTATATACAAGGTGTTTACAAACATTTCTATCAATATTAGTCCAAATAGACTTTATATGTGTCACTAACTCAGTTTTACTTGAAGGAGGATTTTCTTTGAGGTTTTTCTTCATTATACACCATAAGCTTTCGATGGGATTAAGGTCTGGTGAGTTTGGTGACCAAGGATGTACCTTAATTTTGCGTTGGCGGAACCAATTCTTAGTTCACACCGAGGCATGCGGTGACGCTAAATTTTGTTCTAAGATGAAATCATCTTCGAATATATCTTCTGATGATGGAATCATGTAATATTCCAAAATTTCTTGATATATCTGAGAGTTATTTTTTTCGTAGACAATGCATAACTTTCTAGTTCCTTGCACTCATGCAACCTCAAACCATGACACTGCCAGCAAATTTTACGGAACGTTTAGGGCATTTTTTATCAAATGCTTCTTGCTTCATTCTCCAAACTCGAATACCTTGATTACCATATGAAACACAAAACATAATTTAATCACTAAATAATATATTTTTCCATTCTTCTTCGGTCCATAAACGTCTTGATTTACACCAATTCAATCTTATAGGCTTTTGTTTTGCAGTCATGAGAGATTTTGTTTTCGGTACACGAGATCCAGACTAAAATTTATGGAGACGTCTTAATATTGTCGATGTAGAAACTTCAACTCCTTCTTCTTTCCATTTTCGGTGCAAGAATAGCACACTTTTAAAACGGATTTTTTTAATAATACACGTCAGTTTCCTGGCATCTCTAGCAGATGTTTTTGGTTTTCGGCCTTCATTATGGCAATTATTTTGAGATTTTCCATTTTTTAATATTGCGTTAGTATTTTACTAACGCTTGATTGCTAACGATGTAAATAATTCGCTATATAACATTTATTTTTACCGTCCCGAAACAAATCAAGAATACGACGTTTAATAGATTCAGGAATAACACTCACACGAGACAAGAAACATTTTAAGACGAAAAAGCAAACAAACGGCAAAAAGAATACTGATTTTAAATAAAGTCGTCTGAATTTAATCAATGGTGTCACCAGTTATGAATTGTTGATAATTAAAGGAGAATTAATGTGAAATATTCTAATATTTTGAACCACTTGAATAAATATTCTAATATTTTGACTTTTCAAAATAATTTTTTTTCAATTAATCTTTTCGAAAATGATATTAATTTTAAGATAATAAATAAGTTTAATTAACAATAAGTTGTCAATAAAAATATCGTTTTCATATTTGTATTAAAAGACATTAAATTTACAAACGATATTTTCAATTTATAAAAAAATAGTAATTATTCTAATATTTTGAATATGAGCTGTATATTCCACTAGAAATTTAATAATAATAATAATAATAATAATAATAATAATAATAATAATAATAATGCACGTTAACGGTTTTTTTCTAAAAGTTTGGAATTTCATTATGTTATAGTGAGTGAAGCTGTTGTAAGTATTTATTAAATGGCATTATCATACAAACAAAAAGTTTACAAAACCTGAACTTTAAAAGTAACTTCTTCTTAAGCTTGAACCTTATAGCATCACATTCTGTAAACATTGGAAATCATTAATAATTTAAATCGTAACTTTACCGGACATCTTATAAACTTCTATTACTTCATATTCTTGTTACATCATAAATTGAATTGACTTAAATATTAGAATAATTCCAAGTTTTTTCGTACTTCACAGTATAAAAAAAAGCATGATAAATCAGAATGCTCCATGTAACTGTGGACTGTTGCGTGCCTAACAGCAAACAACAGATTGATTTCGCTGAAAACCGCACCAAAAGTGTAGCTTGGTTTAGCCACATGGTTTAGCACAAACCCTGCCAAAGTTATCATTTGATCAGCTGATAATTCTTTATATTCCTACCTCGCCGAGATATCGGATTGGTTAGAGTCAGTCTTTAAATTTGATTAAGGAATTTACGATTGTTAAGAATTTTTTGGGGAGGTTGCAGCACCCTCTAGTGATTGACTTGACACATTCTTTGTAATGTATAGCACGCGGCGAATACAAACAAATTAAGGTACAGGATTACCTATATGTGAATGTTTTAAATTTGTTATTTTGGTTAATTATACAAATAAAACAATTTTCGCGATAAATTAAACGCATCGATTTCCATTTATTATTTTTATGTTTATATGAAAGTATTAAAATTGTGTAGTCTGATGAATTTTAAAATTCCATAACTTGCAAACGGTGACAGATATTTAAAAAAAAATATTGCAGGAGTATTATGTAAGATGTCAGGATTTTTTATGCTGGTATTCTCAGTTTTAGTTACAAATAGAATCGATAGATGGCGCTTGAAGCAATAACCGCTAAATCGAGGCACGATTTTTCGGCCACTCTCTCCTTCCATGCGAAAAAAGGAGATTAAAATGTATTGAATGGATCACGAAGTACCAAAAATCGGGTCTGGACTGAGCGCCTATTACTCTCAGTGCCATCTATTGTTTGAGATTTGAACTAAATTCAAAAATCACAGTACAAAAACTCCTGACATCATACAAATCTCCTGCAAGAATTTTTTTAATATCTGTTTTTGCTTGGAAGTTATTGAATTTTAAAATCCATCAGTCATTTTTGGGTCACCCGGTATATATATACACAGCTATAAAGACAGATAGATCCATGTGAAATATACCAAGAAGAAACTGAATTTAAAAAATATTTTTATACATCGAAAACACAATAGCTTTTTTGTGATCTTAAAGTAGGATACATTTATAATGAACCAGAAATTTAAGAAACATTATTGGTCAAATATGCTTTCTTTCTGCCTAAGGTTGCTCAAAAAATGCTTTGCAATTTTTCAGAATATTTTCATTAAAGTATTTTACATTTAAAAGTGCTAAGTTACAAAGTCACTGTCTAATATAAAAATCAATACTGCTGAAAAACTTTCACCTAGAAAATTAAAAATTAAAGGCCAGTGAATCCGCATCAAAAACTTTATTGTTTTTCTTGTCGTAATTCAGACTAATGAACCGGGTTATTGATTTAACAAATCAAGCATCAATAGAGCTTAAATGCATTTACTTACGTCAGGTAAATCTCTAAATTGTGAGAAGCAGAAGATGCATTATCTTAGAGGCTCAATGAGTCAGCATATTTTACACGAAACCTTGTGTTTTACAGTAATTGAATCAATAAAACTGAAAAAGTATTTTTCTAAAGGATATATGATTTTATTTTGTTTATGGGTAAATGTAAAACGTATTTATATCTTTAAATATGAACGCGTTCATCTCTATTATTTCCAATAAAATAAAATTACAAATATTTAGTTTTACAAAAGCTTGATCCTCATAATTCTTTTTATTATATTCCTGATAAATTGAACTAAGTATTGTAAGATAAAATTTATAAATGAATATAAATGAAAGAAGTCTAATAATATTTTGGTTAATTGCTGTTGAAAATTCAGTTACGTATAGCAAAGTATTTATATGTTTAACACTTACATAATTATTCTTTATTTATGAACAATTTTCTCTTCACTGGTTGTTAATTTGCGTGATCTTAAGGCTGGATCGTTACACATAGTTAATAATTGTATGTATTCAAAACTAATTCCTTGCGTATTTTATAATTTTCTAGAATGTTTACTGTAAAATATTTTTTTTTCAGATGAAACATTTCTCTGCTGCAGTTCTTAAGAATGTTATAAGTTTGTTTAAAAATTAATGCTGTCATTTCAGAATATTCAAACAATATTCGCGTTATAATTTTATTTTTTTGTCTATAAAAATACTACATTGCATTTATCTTAAGATTTTTGAAATATATTTACAATATATCATTTTAGATAACATCAGTAAATTTATTCTCAGATGTTTATAAACGGATTTTTTTATGAGAAAATTTTTCTTTGCCGAAATTCTTAAAAATATGATAAATTTGTTCTGAAATTTAGCCAGCCACTCCAATATATTTATGTTTTTCACGTGTTATACAATTTTTGTTGATTAAGGATAACTTCAACTTGCATTCATATTAAATTTGCACAACTCTTCAACGATGTGTACCATTCATCTGTATCAGAAAATATATTGTCAAAAAACACTAGAATATATATTTATTAAATATATAAAAATATTTTAATATTATTTTTAAGACTGTTCTGAGCATGTTGTTTATCACCCTTTTTATAAAAAGTTTCTAATAATGTAAATTTATCTTATAAAATATGGGATTTAAAATGAAATTTTTGGTTAATTGCTGTCATGACTCTAATATGATCGCAGTGTTTTTCTTATATTTTTAATGATTTGATTAAAATTGTTCTTCTAAGAAGCAACATGTGTCGATTTCTAAAATGATATAAATATATTTAAAAATTCAATGATGCATATTAATACTTGGAAATTTTTCCAGAGTGATATATTCGCCTTGCATACAATATTTAAATGAAAATCAAATCTCAATCTAATTTCTTATCCACGGTAGGTGTCGTTCTATGTGGTTTAGACGGTAGAACGTCAGTGAGTTATACTGATGGCCCAGGTTCGAGTCCCGGCATGAAATTGTTTTCACTGTGTTGGCTTTTGCGCCTTTTAAGCAATTGATTTGAAATTTGATTTTCATTGAAATAATCAATTATGCATACCACGGTATCTATATGGTTCACACTTACATTATTATTCTGGATTTATGAAAATTTCATTTTGCACTGTTGGTTAATTTACCTGATGATCAATTTGGATCGTTAAGCATCGTTATTAATTGTATGTATTTAATAAACTAATTCCAGGCTTATTTTATAACTGTAAAAAATGTTTATTGGAAAATATTTTTTCTCTGATGAAAAATTTGTCTATTGCAGTTCTTAAGAATATTATAAATTTGTTTGGAAATTCAGACAGACATTTTAAAATATTTAAATAATTAGCTTACTCACCAGGCGTTGCGCAACGCCCGTTATAATAACTTTGAACAAAACGCAAGTTTGTATGATTTTATACCTTTTGAAAATCTTTTAAATGAACCTAGTTTCCGGGGTCCCATTGCCTTCCGCGGCGCCTAGTGTGTTCCCAACAAACCTCTTTCCGAATCAACTTGGGAGCTGGATCCCCGCTACCTAAAGCAGCATTTACAGGAAGTGCTCCACACGTACCGAAGACAATCAAATACCAAGTTCAGTGAGCCAAGCCTTGTAGTAATCAAGTCCACAGAACCCGAAAAAAGAATGCAAATTGATGTTCGAAAGTGTTGGTAACTGAAGTCTAAGATAAAATTTCATTATACAGAAAGTAGCCGAATTGTAATCTAAGTTGAATGAACCAAATCCCGTTGAAATAGTGACCTTAGAACACGAGAAAAGAATGTGCCCCTTTGCCTGTAAATTTCGCAAATTACTTTTAAAATTAACACGATATTTAAGAAGCGGATGAAATCTCTTATCTGTAGTTAACTTTAAAGTAACGCGATTTTTAATTTACGACTGTAGCGGGCAAACGCAATTTTTTGCCAAAAAAGAGGATTAATGTTCGAAAAATGTGGTAGCTGGGGTATAAAGAATGATCGCGCCCTGGGGGCCAGGATCTTAACTGGAATGTAGTTGGCTATAAGAAAAATTTTCAGTTGTTTCAACGTAGCTGGTGGACGTTAAAATTATGTAACAAAAAATTTTATTAAAATCGGATCATTTTTAAAGAACCTGCAACAAAGTCCCCAAGAAGGAGATTAATATTAAAAATTGGTTGTAACCGAAGCCTGATTTTTTTTCTGTCGTTCATGTAGCAGCTAGAGGAACCTAAGAAATTGTTAGAAAAAAAAGCTAGTGAATCGGACCCCTTTTAAGGTACCTATAGCAAAGGGCCCAAATGAGGCCAACTGATACTTAAAAGCAGGGCACTAACATGAAAACATATTAAATGGACATAGTTCTTAGCACTTTACATCATCAATTAGTCAAACTTAAACATAGATATGAATTAATCATTATAATAAAATTTTGAAGATATGCACAAAAAATGGGGAGAAATGGTTAAAATAGGGTCCTAAGGTCCCACTAAAAATATGACGGTGTTGTGTTGTTCCGGGAGAGGGGGCCAAGATTCAACTTTAAAATTTTGCATTCAGGATGCCAGAAAATTAGGTGGTAAAAAATGCATGCCATAAAAAACGTTTAAAGGGTCACTGATTGGGCCCTACGTGACCCTAGGGTGCCCCAGGAGTTTCACTGGAATATAGAAACGAGGAATAACTAAATCGAAAAAGGATTCAAAAAATGAAGATCTTATTAAAAGGGGCTATTTTTTATCAATTTATGGTGCGAAAAATTCATGGGGCCCGGTACCAGGCCCCAAGGTGCTAGGGACTTAACTGGTATGTAATTGGGAATAAAGATATTTCTAATAGTTTTTAAAATAATCGGAGGACGCTAGAACTATATTGAAGAAAATTGAAAGCAATTCGGATCATTTTTTAAAAAGCTGCACCAAGGTCTCCAATAAGGCGATTGGTAGCTGAAGTCTGCGAATTTTTTTTGTTGTTCATGTAGTAGCTGGTGGACCTAAGAAGTTGTTTAAAAAAAAGCCAGTGAATCGAACCATTTTTAATGGAGCTATAATAAGGGGTTCAAAAGGGGCCAACTAATATTTAAAAACAGCGCCATAACATGAAAACATGTCTTAGTACTTACAGCTTTAGATTTTCAGTTATTCAGAATTAAGCAGAGGGGGTAAAATGAACTATTCGCTAAAATAATATTTTAAAGAAATGTACAAGAAAGTGGGCAAATGTTTAAAAAAGGGCCTTAGGGCTCCAATAAAAATATGAGGGTACTTACTGGTCTGGGAAGAAGAGTCCAAGACTCTACTTTAAATTTATGCACTTAGAAGATAAGAAAATTAGGAGCGTTAAAAAATGCTTGGTGTGCAAAAAGTCCATGGGGACCGGGGCCTACCCCCTGGATCCTAGTCCGGGCCCTACGGCACTCTAGAGGGCCCCACGTTCTTAACTTGAATGTAGAAACGTGAAAATAAATAAATACAAGGATACCAAAAATGAATGTCGGATTAAAAGGAAGCAATTTATTAACAATTTATCTGTAAAAAACTTCAAGGGGCCCTGTATTGGGCGCAAGAGACCAGAACCTTAAATGATAAGTAGAAAGGTGAAAAACACTAAATGGAGAAATTTCCCCCAAAACAAAAATATTGGATAAAAAGGTGGCAAGTTATTGACAATTTAGTGCATAAAAACTTAAAGTTACCCAGGGGGCCCGACCCTTAAAAAATTAAAACTCTGAATCTCAGGCTCATATGAACCCGTCATGGACTATCCTCACCTAAATTTTCTAACCTCTAACTGCAGTAGATTTTGCTAGCCATCGCGCACAGTCAGACACACACACTCATGTACAGAGCGATCCTGTTATTTTATTAATATAGATATTCAGGTTAAATTTTGATTTTTTGTCTATGAAAATATTAAGTTGTAACGAAAGTTTTTCGCCAAAACAAAGTTCTTTATAAAGTTAGAAGAAAAACCCATGAAAGCTGTATCTTTAGTGCGGGTAGTAATCGCCACCAAAATGTATTATTTTCTGCCAATGTTTTGGTAGTTCTTCAAAGACTTCGGTCCAGAAACTTGGGGGTCGCAAGTCCATAAACAGATCAACCTCATTCCGGACGTCCTGTGCAGAATTAAAGATAGCACCAGCAAGATGTAGATGCAACTGCGAAAAAAGATTCAAGTTCGAAGAAGCGATGTCAGGGCTTTAAAGTGAGTGTGGCGAAAGATCCCATTCAAGTTCATACAGAGTCCAGCCGGTGAATGCAGACACATGTGATCTAGCATTATCTTGATGAAACATTACCTACTTGTGCCGGAACTCATTTTAGATTTTTGCCTTGATAGCAGCGTCAACACGGACTAGCATCATGCTGTATACCTTACTTTTCAAGGTTTTACCTTTTTCCAGATACTCTTTGTAGATAATACCACGGCAATCCCACCTGATAAAAGGCATTATCTTTTTGTTAGTCAAATTGCGCTTTGCAATGCTGCCGACGGGCTCACTGAGCGCAGACCAACCCCCTTTTCAGATTGTGTTGTTGATGTAAATCCACTTTTTGTCACAAGTGACGATCCAGTTCAGAATTTTGTCCTTGCGTTGATATTTGAGCAGATTAGTGCAAGCCTGAACACATCTGCCCTTATCTGCTTGAGTCGGCTCATGTGGCACCCAGCAATTGAACTTGTACGTCTAGTTTATGCAATGCATAGCGCGACTAATGGACATGGCATTAACGTCTAACTCCTTAGCTAGCTCTTGAGTGATTGAATACTGATATTCTTCCACATGTTCTCGCAGGCGGGCCTCATCAACATCATTAGGCCGGCCAGAACGCTCTGCTCCTCTAATGTCATAGTCTTTGTTTTTGAACTTTCGGTACCAAACCCTCACAGTTCCATATGATACAGCAGTAGTACCTAAAGCTGCACACATTATTCGGTATCATTCTTTTTGCATCAGAACTGGAAGTAAATGCTGGTTCTAATCTGGTAGTGTGATAGCTTTATTTTAGACACCCTGCATTTAATGATAACGATATTGTTTTACAAGTTCCACAACAAAGTGTTATAAAGCAAGTCTTTTTCTTTCAAATGGCAAAAATCGTTTGACAAATATGAGCAAACACGTCAACGAGAACTGTTCGAAAAGACGATATTAGTTGCGGCGGGAAACTTTCGTTACAACCCGATATTACATCGCATTTATCTTAATTTTGCAAAAACATATTTACTATACATCATTTATGGATAACATCAATAAAATTATTCGACATGTATTTTTTACTATTCAGAATTCGGTCGTTTATAATTAGATTTGTAACAAGGAGAGGACCTATTTTGGTAATCACAGATTTTTATTATTTTAATATATGTTGTAGCGTAGAGACCCCCTTAATCTCAAGTTCAACGGATTTTATACAACGCTCCTTAGTTCTTGGGAAACCGGGGGGGGGGGGGGTCTAATAGTAGTAGACAACTTAAATACTTACTTTGTACCAAGAAGGATAGGTTGGTCGTAGCTCAGTTGGTACGGCGTTAGCTAGCTGATCTGCGGGTTCGGTACCCGAACGCGCTGCGTTTGTTTTTCTCATTTTTTTTTTATAAATATACTTGTGATTATAATTTAATAATTTCAATTAAAAATTTTAATATCATACATTAATTATAATGTTAACAAACTGAGATTTATCATTTTTTTATTTTTAAACTATTATTTCTCATCCTTTAAAGAGGTTTAAAAAGAAATTGGATTTATTATTGAATTTTAAGAATTCCAAAATCGTGACGAATTCTGTTTTGGCGCCATCTAGTTGTGATAAAATAAAAGAATATTCAAATAAAATAAAAATAAAAGCAGAAAGAAGATAAAGGGGAAAACAAAATAATTGAAAGCGCAAGTATACGTATTACAAATTTAAAAATCTTTAATATGGAAAAAATCGGTTGTAATTTAATTCCGATGCTAATTTTTAATATAATTATGCTTGTTACTTTAAAAAAAGAATAATAGTATTATCGCATTAACTTCCTTTGTTAAAGCAATGCGTAAATGATGTTTCTTTAAAATCACGAATTGACACAATGGGTCAATATTATTGCATCGTTAAAGAATATACGAAATACATTTTAAAGGTGATTTAAAAAATATAACAGGTTTAAGATGTTTTAGACAGATATTTAGTTAAAAGTAAAAAGTTAAATAGGTTAAAATTATAATTGATATACAATATTATAAATTATAATTGACAATGAAGTTGTTAAGTTATACTTGCAAGTATATTTATAAAACAAGAAATGAGAAAAACAAATGCAGCGCGTTCAGGCATCGAAGTCGGGCCCGAGGATCAGCCGGTAAACGCCATACCAACTGAGCTACTACCAAACTATAATTCGGTTTGCAAAGTACGTATTTAAATTGTGTACTACTATTAGCCCCCCCCCCTCCCGGTTTCTCCAGAACTAAGGAGCGTTGTATAAAATCCGTTGAACTTGACACTAAGGGGTCTCTACCCTACAACATATATTAAAATAATCAAAATATGTGATTATCATGGTTGGTCCTCTCCTTGTAAGAGAAACTTTTTTTTTGCAAACATTCTTAAAAATATGATAAATTTGCTAAGAAATTCAGCAAGCCACTGCAATATATTTCTTTTTCGCGTTATACTATTTTTGGTGATTTATGATAGCATTATCTTGCATTCATATTAAGTTTGGGCAACTATGCAACGAAGTGTATCATTCATCTGTTTGAGAAAAATATATGGTCAGAATTTATATATATATATATTATTCTATTGTAAATAGAATACGTTTAAAAACACGTTTCTGCTATAAATATCTACTTCACGCGCAGCTCTATATAAACATTTTGAAAGGATTCTGAAAGAAAAATAGAATACCTCAAATTTATTTTGGTGAAGCAGCTGGTTCTAATATAATATTTTCACAGTTTCTATAAGCTTGCATCGAGGAAGTATGGAGAGTTTAAGAGAAATATGACGCAGAGATTAACATTAAAGAAAGATACAATTTTAAAAGAAGTACAACTGAAATAAAGCAAATTTTAAGGTCTCCAATAGCCTTCTACGTCTATGGCAGTAAAAGTACAGTCCTAGTAAAAAAAAAAAAAAAAAAAAAAAGTAATCACCCTCTACTAATTCCTCAACAGATTATCGTAGAAGAAAGTTACTGGTACCGAACTATTGGAAATAAAGTCTACTTTTAAATTATGTATATAAAATTTGCTAAGGGGGCCATCTACTTAATAAAACGAGCCGTAACTTTGTTTTTTTAATAGCAGTACACAATTCTGACAGCATAAATGAACTCTATACCCTTTAATTAGCCTAAAAACTATTTTTTATGCAATTCGTACCATAAGTTTCCGAGACATTCGATATTTTAAAATTAGCGTATTTTATGGGATGTATGCAAATTGAAGTTCCGTACTCGATTGTTAAGCAAGAAAGCCCCTTCTTGATCAAGGCACCTTAAGCACCACTCAAGCAGTCAATAACGCCTGCTAGATTGCACGACAGCAGAAAAAAATTCAAAATATCTAGTCACTTCTATCACAGACGGCTCCTTAAATCATCCTTTTGCCGTTTTTAAGCATAATTTGAAAACTTCTTGTAATAAAATTGTAAAATTTTGGATTTCCACAAAGCAAGACTTAATAAAAATAAATCCATCAAAAAACTGTAGGTTGCGATTCATATTTTTTTCGAATATTAATTTCATAATTCATAATTCATTTCATAAAATTATACAAATTGCAAATTCAACGTATTTATGTTTGGGTATATTAGTATCAGTGCTACACAAAAAAATAGCACATTAGGAGCATAATTTCAGGAGATATAAATAAAAATATGAAAATGTAATTTAACATTAGAAGCACTAAAATTTGAATGTTTATAATTCAAAAACTTATTATTCAAATGACTTGAAATTTGGTGCCTAAGCATAGTTTTAACTGAAGATTTGAAAGTTCTGGTTAAAATTGGGTATTGTCATTGAAAAAAGGGAAGTTTGGATTTCGCTTTAATATGTAGATGGCCCCCTAAGCAAATTTTATATACATCATTTAAAAGTTGACTTTATTTTCAATCGTTCGGTACCAGTAACTTTCGTCTACGATAATTTGTTGAGGAGTTAGTAGGGGGTGTATACTTTTTTTTCCACGACTGTACATTTATGTTTTTGCTCAAAATGTTAGTCTTTCATTGAAAGAGATTTAAAAGTATAAACAAGAAAATAAAATACGACGGATAGATTATGAAACATTTTTAAAACTTAACAGAAATTTGTTACAAACTTAATCTTGCGATAAGTATAAAGTCAAAACCAACATAACTAATTTTCGAAATTAAGTTAATAGCGCGTTCAACGATTACAGCGCATAATCGATAAGATATTAAAACTTCTTGTATGAGATTTAGCTTTTTTCTTACTCAATACAACTTCATCAAGGAAACATACTATACTAACATCTAGAAAACATACAATACTACCATCTAGAAAAACAACACGACCCACAGCCGATTATATATTCGAATTCATTTATGCAGTCCTGTATTCGATAAGTATAATACTTTACAAAAAAATGTTTTGGAGAATAATTTTGAATTTATTCCATGCTATAAGGTTAGAGAAAAGGCGGCATTCATAAGCAACGTTAAAATGAATTTTGAGGCCAATCTTTTTATGTTCGTGAAATAAGTTCGCGTTTTGAAAACAACATTTCTTCCACTTAAACTATGCTTTTCATATGATTTGAAATTAAAAGAAATATTATTAATTTTAGAAAATATTAGGAAGTTATTTCAATTTGGTGAGACAATTGTTTGCTTTAAATATGGATAATTCTCAAAGATAAGTTTTTCATGGGAGACATTACCATTCTAAATTCCGACATTCTTTATTGTTTCCGTTTTTAGTTTACAGAAGTTTACCATTAACTTTTAAAGTTATCTTTTAAGTATTTCCTTAAACTTTCGTTAAACTTAATCTTATCGAATTAAGATACAAAAACAACAAAAGTTAATTTAAAAGTACTGCAACTATTTCATTCACTTGAAAAATAAATGTTACAATTTTCATATTAAATTAAACAGATTAAATTTGTGTAAGTCTCGGACATGTTTTAAAAGTATAAATGTGATATTTTAAATTTAATAAGTGACTTTTGTAACGGTGTTTCCAGTTGTTACATGGCTTTTTTCTAAACATTAAATTACTTATCCTAAAAACTTTAATTTCTTTCTAGTAATGTCTACATTCTTATTAATTTTATTTGCTTTTTTCTAAAGTAATTATAATTAAATAATTCTATAATTCCTTTTTTATACTTAAAACTAATGCCTGTGATTAAAAAATATTTATAATTATTATTTTCCCCCTAGTGTTGTTGTAAGAAAATAAATGCAACATTTGGGTGGTCTTATTTTATTGTTATGGAAACAAAATCCATTTACTGTACACCGATTTGTAAACACCTATACTTTTCTTAAAGCTGTTCTTAACTACTCTGCTCAAAAAGCGCAAAATATTTTGACACATTAACAAATTCATTTTTAACGGGAAGGTATAAAATTAGAATGTCAGGCCATGCAAGCGATTTGGAATTGAACTGGTTTTTCCATTTTTTGATCAATCAATTACCTATTGAGTTATAAGCAAATTTGATCACGTGACAAACCCATTTTTCGCCCTCTCTTGAGTGCTCTTTCTTTCTTCGCGCGGAAATTCGCTTCAAAACTCCCATTCTGCCACTATTTTCTGAAAGACCTATTGCGTTTGCAAAAAAATGGAAAAAACAGCTCAGTTACATAGTTTCTGAACAGCAACACCAGCTAGTTTCATGCATTTTCGAACAAAAATAAATTAAAACTTATGTCGGAAAGTTGCACTTTTGGATTTGAGAACACCCTAATATCAATCGCTACCAAAGATGAGATGGTGCATCTGTTCATACACACCAAGATCATATCTGGATTTTTATGCTTTTAAATTATTTCAAGAGGTTTTATTATTTAAATACATATATAACTGAATAGTTTTAGCAACGAATAGTAAATTCGCACGTGTAATACTCGTTGTTGGCATAAGAAATTGTATTTTACCACCTGTTCCAAACTACGTGATAGCTCGTAATTAAATAGACAACTATATCCGAGTCATCTCGTAGTTCAAAAGGAAACTGGGCTAGCTGAGTACGAGTATTCTCGTAGATGACACCGAACGTGTCACCAAAATGCAACAAAACTTATGGGCAATCATCAATCTTAACTTAAAAGCATTCTTGAGTGCAAACGAGCATTTTTAAAGGGCAAACCTTCTATTCTAGCAACAATATACTTAATGGCCATTAAAAGGAGCTTCTTGTACAAATCAAATTATTTCCAAAGGCGAGTTTCCATTTTAAAGCGCAGAGGTCCAAGTCTCCACTAATCTTCCATAACATGTGATTTAACTTTAAAATTCGCCTGCATTTCAAAATCACATTATCATCTCCTAAATAGCAACTCTCTCTATGTAAAAAATAAACTACTGATCTATAATTCATGCATTCCTCCCATCCTCCCATAAGCTTGTCCAATGTGAAATTTTTTTAACAGTATTGAACTTAATTATCTGCACAGAAATCATAATAAATTCTAAGAAATATTAGAAATGGTAATATATATCGTAGAAATACTAGTATGCACAGAGACCCCTAAATTGGGAACAACAACAACTGTCAATTGTGGAATTTCACGAGAATGGTATCATTCAAAAGCTCTTGTCACGATGATCAAGAAAAGTATAGGAACTATACTCACGAATCCAATAGTTCACGACATATGAGCCCTCTTCTGTTCCGGGAGGAGTAAAATAAAGAAATGAAAAACAACATGTGATTCTTTCTAAAGTTGTTGAAGGCAGGATTTTTATCTTATAATTAACCATAACAGTATTATTCTACGTACACTGTAAAAAAACGACATTTTTACAGCACAAAGTACTGTTAATCTCGCGCTCAAACTCGATCACAGTCGAATGTGCTGTAACTTTCTTTGGTTTCTTGACTATATAAACATGAAAAATAACAGTAGTTGCGTAAAATTAACAGCACAATGTGCTGGTAATTCGGATGTCAGCAGTTTGTGCTGGAAAATATACAGTGTGTTTTTATTTACAGTGTAAAACTGTGAAAACGCTAGATTTTCCAGCACGAGGTACAAACGGTGAATGGCATTGTTGTTTTAAAATCAGCACATGTGTGTAAGAATGAAGCATACAATTACTGATAGAAAGACTGGATCTGTGTTTCGCATTAAAGACTTTTGGGGAGCATACTGATGCACTATTGTATTAATAGTAAGAGGCATATCACTAATAATATTTGTAAAAATTTCTTGGCACGCCCAGAACAGATTGGACTGCCATTTGTGAAATCACTGTATGATTATTGATTTTTAAATAAATAGAGGTTTTTATCACCGACGGCCACTGATAGTGGTTACCTTGTTGGACAAGACTTGAAGAGCTTCAGCCATATGGTAGGCCTCCCGGCCTGACCTGACTCTGTATTCAATGTAGATAAAGAGGACTGTTTGTAGGGCAAATGATATGCTTTTTGTATTCTCTCTGAAGTAATAGTGTTAACCTAACACCAAATACTTCAATGGGTTTTTCAATGTTCGGCTATTTTTTTACCATGTACATATACTCCTGGAAGAAATAAACATGTAGTAGCTGTAAGTATTTTGTCGATTCAGCTGGGAGAAAAACTGGCTCTTTAGTAGAGCCGTTTTTGAATGCATAAATTTTCGTCTGCTTGGCAACTCTATGTGTTCAGTACCAGGACAGCATTCTAATTACCACATTATAATGAAGCACTGTCGAGAAAACCACTATCATGATTAATTATAAGACAAAATTTCTCCTTTCGATAGTTTTAGAAGGAATTTCATGATGTTTTCAGTTCTTTATTTCACTCATTCCGGATCTGTAATGTGCCCATATCCCGTAAACTATTGTATTCGTGACTATAGTTCCTATACTTTCCTTGATCCTTATGGTAAGAGCTTTCGAATGATACCACTATCGTCAAAATCCAGAACTGACAGTTTGGGATTCAATAAAGCACTATCGTGAAAACTACTATCACGATTAATCAGAAGACAATATTTCTGCCTTCGATAGCTTTAGAAGAAATTTTATGATGTTTTCCGTTCTTCATTTCTCTCTTTCCGGAACAGTAATGTGCCCATATCCCGTGAACTATTGTATTCGTGACTATAGTTCCTATACTTTCCTTGATCCTTATGGCAAGAGCTTTCGAATGATACCACTATCGTCAAAATCCAGAACTGACAATTTGGAATTCAGGGAAGCGCTATCGTGAAAACAACTATCATGATTAATTATGACAAAATTTCTGCCTTCGATAGCTTTAGAAGGAATTTCATGGTGTTTTCATTCTTTATTTCATTCCTTCCGGAATAGTGCCCATATCTCGTGAACTATGGGATTCGTGAGTATGGTTCCTATACTTTGCTTGATCCTTATGACAAGAGCTTTGAAACGATACCACACTCATTAAAATCCAGAACTGACAGTTGAGCATGTTCCCTAGGGAGCCCCATATTCAACAGGAGGTCTTAGCCGGGGGTCAGAAGCTTGCAAGCAGATGGATAAAATAGCCAGTTTTGCCCATGTTAGATATTAGTATCCTCATTTACTATTATTCTAATTTATGCTTCTCTAATTAAGTTATTCTTATCTAATTAATTCAGGTTTCTTTAATAATGTAAATAATGGGAAAACCAGCATATTTTGATATGAATGAGAGCTAAATCTATCGTCGCTGAATCTTTTGGCGCTGTGCACTGGAAATCATGTCATGAAATAAGAAGGCAGATCTCATGTTATAAATGATGCTTGGTGGAAGAGATCTTTGCAACACTTCTCCTTTGAAAAGAATTAATCCGCAGATTAAAGCTTTCTATAATAACATGAATAATATCCCTAAAAACATTATAGCCTAGTTATGAGACTACGAGTTCTCCGTTAACAGAAAACGCCCTAGATATGCTTATATTGTTGAGGAGAAACCTGAATCGTTTCTCCCCCTTCTTGTTAAACTCTCTCTTTGTTTTGTCTAATCTTTTATTACTTTAAAAAGTTACTTGATAGTCCGTTACTTTTTTTTACTTTTTTATTTCATAAATTTAAATGTATGGTAACAGAATTTTTTTTTTCTTTTTGAGGTTAGGATTTATTCTGCGGTAGATTTTTCGCCAGATCGGGAAATAATGGAATACTATGCTTTTTTAGGGTTTCATTCATATGACGAAACCCTATTCGTCTCACTCCTCTGTCTGTCCGTCACAGAGCCCTTTCTCAGCAACGATATGTCTTGGAGACTTGAAATTTTGCATACTTATAGCTTAACACCTCACACCAGACTACAAATCATAAAATTTTGAAAAAGTCTTATATTTAGCCCTCTGGGCTCTAACTTGTGTATTTTAAGCTTTTTGTTTTCTAACTGTGCCCCTAATTAAGTTGGAGGCTTGAAATTTTGCATACTTATACCTGAACACTTGCGATCACACGACAATTCATAAAAATTTCAAAAAGTCTTATATTATTTACCTATCCGATCTCTAACTTGTGTATTTTAGCAATTTTTCTGACTCAGCCCTTAATTAAGTACAAGACATGAAATTTTGCATACTTATAGCAGAACACTTGCGATCACACGACAAATCATAAAATTTTCAGAAAGTCTTATATTATTTACCCCTTCGGGATCTAACTTGTGTATTTTAAGCAATTTTTCTAACTCAGCGCGTATTTAAGTTTGAGACTTGAAAATTTGCATACTTATAACAGAACACTTGCAATCATACAAAAAAATCTAATTTTTTTCGAGTGTTATATTATTTTCCCCTCCGTACTTTAACTTGCGTATTTAAAGCAATTTTTCTAACCTCCCTTTGGGGCCGGAATTTAACTGGAGTTAAACGGGGGGCACTTTTCTAATTTTTATGCACTTACATATTTTACGTATTCCCTTACATAATTTACGTATTGTCTTACATATTTTAGTTCCACTTTTTACCGCTAGGGGGCGCCAACCTATCTCAATTTCTATGGGCCCGATCCCCTGGACTAATATATCTACGGATAGGTTATAAAAATGAGTTTTGATCAGATAGGGGTTTGTTTAGAATAGAGTGCGCCCCCTGGTTGCGAAATGTGGAACTAACAGATTTTGCGAAAGGATAAAATGTTTTGAATGGAATATTAAACGAAACTCTCTGTGCGATCTGTGATCACACTTACCCACTTGTTTCTTCTTATTAATATTTTTCTATTTATTTCATTTTATTTTCGCATCTACTTCATTTTATACTTTTAAATTAACTTTAATTATTATAATTATTATTCTTTCATTTAAGTAGTTTTTAATACAGTTATATTTAATCTTTGTAAATGGCTCATTTATGCCTTACTGATTTGAACGCTGACATGTCATCTACATCTAAACTTGCTCAGGAACTAGCTAGTACCACAAACAGCTTATTATCTTCCATTTTTCCAGAAATTAATTCATCAAATAAATTTACCGATTTAAATGTATTTAAAATAGCTTAAAATAATTCACATATTCCGGAAAACTAGAGCGAGTTTAGCTCCCCTGTTAGCGTATAGACATAAAAAACTGCAGAATTCCAAAAAAAAATATAAATTGGTAAAGTGAAGAGGCGTTCATTTGAGTAAATATTTACTGTCTCGTTTTGGTTATATGTCTCGTGGGAAAAACATTTCCTTTCAGCAAAAATTCCTATATGAATTGTAATATCAATTGGATGGTCTCAGTTAACTTTCTACACCCCTACGAACGTTGTATTTTGGTTAAAATAAAAATTGGACTGGTTCCCAGTGCGGATGGCAAATTAGAATTGAGGGGTTCTACCCCTTTAAGGGGACCTCGAAAGCCCTATCTCCGCCATGTTAAATTCACCATCTCAGAAATGGTGAAAGATACAGGTACAGATTTTTTAGAATAGTTAGAATAACATGATTTACGTATTTTAACAGACCACTTTCTTTCTAAGTGAACAAATTAATTATTACTTATTTACTGAAAGTCATTTTTAAATTAGCATTTTTGGAAATATTCTACTGCTTAAAATAAATAATTCTCAACAAATCATTAAATCCCTGTGTTAAAGTATGCAATTGTATTGTATTGTAATGTATAGTTCTTAAGTTTAATAGATATCGAAAAAAAAGAACATAAACATGAAAAATCCAAGTTTTGAGAAAAAGTCAATTAAAGATTTAAATGGCCATTAAGCGGTTATGGACTCTTAGAAAGAATGAATAATTCCAACACTTCTTTTATATATATATATATATAAACATGTGTGACACATCGTTGGAAAGATAAAAGTTTAAACTATATAATGATATAAAAAAGTAAAAATCGATTTTATGGTTGAATTTTGCTTTCCCGGTTCCCGTAAGTGAGGTGAGCGCTGGCCTTTCCTCTAGAAACTTAGACAGTAAGTATAAGATTGGCTAGACTTCAAAACATAGTTTCGCTAAACTGCGAACTCGTAAGCCAAAGGATTTGCACTAGATCTTTGCAGGGTGCTTGTCTGATGTTGCCCCCACCTTGCAGAATTGGGCATTCTAGTCATAGCAGTATCAGGCAAACGAAAGAGATTTCCAGAAACAAACAACAAATGCGGTCCCTGCAGCATACAGTGCAGTAGATTGAAGTAATCATCCTCGTGCAAGAAAAATCCGGAAAATATTGTACAGTAACCCGTCTAAAGCTATTTGATTTAAAATCCGCAAGTTGTATCAGCTTATGCAAATGCTTATCATTTTGAAGTTCCATAGGTTGAATGGGCTCCTAAAATAATTAGAATCATTAATATTTTGTAAACAATAAGCACTACAACTTACAATATTTTCTGTAAACAGAATAAAGCATACGAGGAAGTTTTACATAATCAAAATTACAGGGTGCAGAAAAAGAGTATTTTTTTTTTAATTCAAATACTAAAATATTGACACTATGCAATATGATGACGTAGGTCATTATTTATGTGTTTTATGTGATTATTATTTTTTTATTATGTGCAATATTAAACAGAATAATGCAAAAATGATATTGCTTTAATGCACGAACAAAAATATTTTCGAACACATCACTGTATACAGTTCAACAATAATTTAACGAACGAAAGGGTGTTGGTTAGCACTACCGGTAAAAAGGGATTTTATTTTAATGTAGTACATTTCAGATCCATGAATTTACTATATGTCCAAGATTATTATCATAAAATATGTATATTATTTCAATTGGTTTTAATTTCAAATTACACAAATTTCTTCGCTCAGAGGCTTCAGAAGTGAGAAGTGCAAATTATTCAACAACAGGTAAAATCCTATCACTATTGTCGTTTGATTATTAATCAACCGTAAACTGATTTCTTTCTGTTTACATAACATTTAAGAGCATGCACTATAAAAAATGAAAATTGTTTCTCGACCTACGAAAATGTACAATAACCCATATGTGTGACACAAAATTCCGGAATGGATTCTTATTCATTAGAAACCACTGAAATCCATAGACTGTCGAGATTTAAAGTAAATTTGAAAAAAAAATGTTTCTTTTGATACCACTAATTTTCGGAAACATTTAAGAGTAGTTTTCATAGTGAATTAATCACTTTTGTCTAACTGAAATGTAGCTTTTAAGGATTCTATAAATTCTCATTTAAGCATCCTTAAATGCCTAACTGAATTTATGCTTGGAACAATAACAAAATAATACTTTTTTAATATTAATGTTAATTCTGTTAATTTATCATGTTCGTCTTTAAAATAGGCTTGTTGAACATGAAAATCTTTACTTGAGAATCGACAGCATTCGAAAAAAATATATTTCAGATTCAGAAAACTTATTAGTAAACTATAAAAACTTCTCCGAAACGTTTGTGGAGTCAGTGACAGCAAAATAAACTTTTTTTCCATAATGCTTTTTAATTATCGAAAATATATTGCTTTCTGAGGTTTCAGTACATAAAGAAGGCTTTTCGGAATCTTGGGGAACTCGGAAAAGGTCACTATATTTTCGATAGTGATTATATTTTATTACTCTGTAAAATACACTTGTCATTTTTTCTACAGTCTATCATTAGACAATTGTGGTCTTTAACTTTTGAGAATCATACGCTTATTTTAGAGAAAAAAAAAATTCAATGATCATTAAAAGTACATAACAAAAGACCTACATCATCACATAACATCAATATATTGTCAATAATTAAATAACTAAATATAAATAATTATACATTTTGATGCGTCAATATTTCTTCCGCATTCTGTAACAGCTTCCTTAACAAAGATACGTGTATTAGCAATAATTTTACTTTTTTTTCAGCACAACTTTTTTTCAGTACAGTAAATATGAATAAAGTTTTACTTGTTCAAGAAGTTAAAACATGGAACATGTATATAACGGCAACGTCAGAGTCTATATTATAGAATGATTCTATATAAATTCCTGAATGTATTTTATATAGTAAAAAATTACTATTATAAAGTTTTAGATTTCTTGAAAAATTGAAATTTTTTGAAGACTAGTATAATAATTAATACAAATATTAGAATTGTTTTTTAATATTTTTGTTATAGATATATTATGATATGGAATGGTTCATATTTGTATATAGAATGTTAATATTTGAAGAGCATAGATAATAAAGGTAGTATGTCACGCAACAAAAAGATTTAATCATATGTTTGAAGATAATCAATGGTCCTCGTCCATATGTTGACCCTTTATAAGGCGGTGGGAAGTATACATCCCACTTAATTTTAATTACCAAATGCCACAGTTGCATCAGAATTTTTAAAGAAAAAATATTGCGTTTGTAATGTTTATAAGAAAAGCTTTTACTTATATTGAAACAAATTTGTTCGTAAAATATGATGTCATTCAAACATTTCAAATTTTATGAACTGAAGTAATTTGCCCGAGAAACGATTAGATTACTAATTGGAAAAAAAAAACTAACACTCACAGACTTTTTATTCGATAAAGGAGGCATTTGAAAATAAACACAAATAAAGATTTAGAACTATGTATCTCATTTTCTGAAAATGATGATTGTGTCAATTACCACATTTATCATCTGAGCTCTTAACTTTTTGATCTTTTAAAAATGACAATTTATTTTCTCATTGCTGTTGAAAGCTTAAGGATTACTATTTCTACAATATAAAATTTAGTAAAAAATATATATATTTTTTATTTTTTAAACAAATAAAATAACTAATACAAATATTAAAATAATTTCTTAACACTTTTATAATACAAAAATTTGTTTAATATTTGAACATTTCGAATGACAATATATTTCCTCAACGCTGATGTAAACATAAGGATTTCTAATTTATATCAAGGAGTTCCTTTGTTTTTCAATTATTTGGAAATTTTAACGAAATAATTCAATAAATATCTGTTTTCTAAAACAAATATACAAAAAAAACTAAAATTATTTGACATATATTTAATATTTAAAAATTAACTATTTTAACTAATCAAATTAACATTTACACTTAACGCATACATTAATTACATAACTAAATAATTATTTCAATTTTATTATAAATAATCAACATATTACAGATTCATATTATGGAAATCTTAACATTAAGCTGTGAATTTATTTTTTAAATAGTTAAAGTCTTTCTCTTATCACCTTTACTACAATGTGGCGTTTTGTGCTCCCCCCCCCTTTTTTTTGGAAACTTTAACATTTTTTAAAACAATATAAACACATACTTATCAAAATAAAAGAAAATGAGATATAAATATACTTTTACAAACTAAACTTTAGGCAAGTTATAAATGTACTTTTTAAAAATAGCAAAACAACGATTGTAGTTTTGGTAACTATCAATTTTAGGCTAACAATAGTTTAGCCAACACATTGTAAAAGCTGCAAATTCTTACATTCTTTTATTTATTTAATCTATGTCATAATTATGAATCGGTTCAATGCTATTTATATGATAATCAATTTACAAGCAAGCTACTCAAAATACCTAATATGAGTAATGTAGTTTTAACCAGAAGTTATCAATATTTTTCGAAATATGAATAATATATAACATTTTAAATTGTTTCGAAATATGCTAAAAAATTCTGAAGCAAAAATATGTTTTCCAATATCCATATACAAAAGATTTTATAGTACCCTATAAATTTTACATGAACTAAGATACTGCAAGTTTCTTGACTTTATATAAATTCAAACATTTTTAAGAAACATAACAATACTGGCAATGTATTAAAATATATACTCCAAACTTCATATTCTCTTGTTGAAGGGAATTACATTTTTAATATGAGTGAAACTTTTCTAAAAAATAAATTTGAATTTATTTACCGCTATTTCTATCGAAATACAAAGCATAGAAAAGCTCAAACTGAAATCAACATCTTAGAATATTATGCATTATTCAAAATTTCCAATGAAATTGGAAACGCTGATTCTAAAGGTGTATACGTCAAGCTAGTTATTTGAAAGATGAATAAGTTTTCTGTGTTATTAATTCGTTATACTAATAAAATATACTTGTGCGCGGATTTGTACTTTTTCATTAAAAACTCAACTAATCAATGCAGTGTATATGAACCACAAATGTACCATATCCAGATATTAAAGAGTAAATATATTCAAAATAATTAAATAAGTTCAAAAATGAATTGATATTAACTGTGAATAATTAATAAGAATTTTCAATCTTAGAAATAAGTTTTTATGCATAAAAAAATATTTTATATACAGGGTGTCCACTCTCATCGGATTGAAATGGCTAATATCTAAACCATTAATCATAGACATATAGTTCCAATTACAAAAATGTTTTAAATATGATAAAAAGTATTTTAAATATTAATAAATATTTAAATCAATTTTTTTTAAGTTACGAAATTTAAATTTTTATAGTGTCTTATAAATGATATAAATGTCTTATATACCGTTTTATAAATGATATTTACTACAAATTTCGTATGACACTAACAAGTAAGATAAAAAAAAAGTCCCATTCATCAAACACAAAAATTGACCGAGTCACGAGACTTTGAACTGCACGACCTACACACTCTTCCTGAATCTGAACACAGTGAGTTTATATGAATGAGACTTTTCTAAAAATATAAATTATGAATTTATATACCGCTATATCCATCGTTGCGTTGAGCTTCGAGGAATCGTACAAAAAGTGCTAAAAGTATTAGAAAGATTTATTTCGCGTGTACATTTCAACATTGCAGTCTATTTAAGTTATTCAGAACAAGTTTTAAGATAACTTTAATTTTTATCAATTTAAATTTAGATTAGATAATCTGTTAGCATTTTAAAATATGTATCATTTTGTAAAGAATCGCGACTGTTGGTTTTCATCATTTCATTTAACAAAAATTCTGTTATTTGTTAACTTGTATTTTTAGTACAAGATGTATATACGCCACAAGTTATTTAATACGTCAGAATGAAAGTAAATTTCAAATTTATATTGTAATGTTAATTCTACTCTCAACTATTATTTGCTATATCCTGATGATTACTTATATTTCCTGTTAATTTGTAAATAGCCCCTATTTCGCAGCAAAAAAGGATGTTTCAATTTTAAATATCTATTTTTCGGTCAGTTTTAATCGTAGAAGAATGGGATTTTTTTTGTCTTACTTTTTACTGTAATAGGATATTTTTGCTAAATATAACTTATAAGACGGAGAGACTGTATAAAAATTTAAATTTTGTGATTTTATAAAGAAATGTTTTTATTGAACCGAAACACTTTTAAAATGCTGCTTTACCCCATTTAAAACATTTTTGTATTTGAAACTATATGTTTATGCCTAACGGTTTAGGAATTAACCATTGGACACAGTATAGGGTAGACACCCTATATAAATATATTGTAACTTAGACTTCATCTTTCATGTTCTCTTGTTGAATGGAAGTATATTTTTATATGAATGAGACTTTTTAAAAAAAAATATTTTCCTCTATCTCCAACGAAACATAAAGAATACTATAGCTCATACTGAATTCGACATCTTAGATTATTATGCATTATTCCAAATTTTCGATGAAATTTGAAATGCAGATTTTTGAAGGTGTCTACGCCAAGCTAGTTATTTAAAAGATGAATGTTTTTCGAGCAAACTTAAAATATCTGCCTTTTTAGTTCATGATAATTCAAATGATTTAGTTCACACTGAATTATATTTACGCGTACATTTGTGCGTCTTCAATAAAATAAGCAAACTAATCAAATTTTTAATATACATATATATATGAAACAAACTTTTACTTTACGAAAATACTAAAGAGGAAATACAACCAAAAATCAAAATAAAAAGTTCATAAATGTAACATATTAGTTGTGAACAGATAATAAAAATGAAAAGTGGATATAGGGTCAATCAATTTCAAATCACACAGGTGGTGTCGCTCGACATTTTAAATTTTCTTAACTTTTTAACCAAGTTTTCATCATAGTTTTCTGGGTTTAAAAAATATGATTAAAAATGTTTTTCTTCATATAGTTTTTGGTGGAGGCCATTTTTACAAGCTACACAGCCATTTTTGTGCAAGAAACGTGTTTTACGGAAAAAAAGCTGTAACCGCTTTATTTTTCTACTTACCAAGATCAATCAAAATACAAAAGATCAACATAAAGTTGTTGACATTTTATGTAATTAAAAAATTGTCATTAGACTAAATACATGCTTAAAAAGCGAGGAAATAAAAGGTCAAGCATCACATTTCGCTGCCATTATTTTTTATGAAGGAGATCAGACACAACTTAAATATTTTTTCTTACACAAATCTCTTATTGGACTAATTAGTTTTATTAATTTAAATCCTGAAAACCTTTTCCTTTTTTGTACAGCTCATTAAAAACTGTGCTGACTGTGCTATTTTTGGCAATTTTCACCAATTAATATCTCAAAAGGTACTGTCTAAAAAAAATCTGAAAGCATAGGATCATAAACATCTTTGTAACACAAAGTTAAATTGTAAATTTTATGAGTGAGACTTAAGTGGTTTTTTAATAACAGTTTACTAAAAGTGCACCCCCCTCCTTTTCCTTTTTATTTTGTTCCAAATACATAGCATTACAGGTACTTTTTGCTTATGTACGTTCTAATTGCAGATAAAAATAAATTTTACGCATTATTCCTTAGTTAAATAGGTTAGCGGCACCTTTTCAAAACTTTCTCGAAGGGGCGGGTCTTTTGATTTTACTGCGCACAGCTGAGGAACATTAATCATTAATTACTTAACACCCACTCGTGGACAGACAATCTTTCGGTATAGGAGCTGATTAGTCCACGAGGGGAAAACACATATCCCCCTTCCCGCTGAGCCCCCGGTACCCTGGAACTACCCCGGAAGTCCTAGCAGGCTGGAAGACACTGTTTAATGATAATTATTAAAATGACAAAACAAACAGAATGGCTATTAAACAATATGACAAAATGTATGGGCGAGACCAAGAGAATAGTATATTAAAAGTAAATATTTAAGATAAAAGTAAATTGCAGCATACCACTATATTTATATAACTATAGGTTCATTAATAATGAATAATTTTTACAATAAGCAATGGAGATAATTATAGATTTTATTAATTAAAGGTTAATACTAAGAGATAAGGAATTTAAAATGAAATTCCCCTCCAATGTCCTGGATAAATAATTAAAATAATAGACATGAGTCATAATTTTTCAATTAGCAGTTAATAATCAGGGAACTGATAGAGTTTATTCTTACATGTTTTTAAAATTAGCCTAAGTGCTCGCTAAGAGGTTACTGCACTTACGCGAAAGTGAAAACACGCGCTCGCTAATGTAATTTTATAAAATAGCTCTTATAAGGCAAAAGGCGGTGACGTATGCAAACGAGATATTTTTAAAAATACATGAAATTCCTTTCAAGATATAAACTTCTGCATTAGGACTTGCGTAAGAAACGTTATAAACTATACATATATACTGTGAAAAGTAAAATACAATGAAACCTCCCTATGAGACCACCTCCATTAAGCGACCACCTTCTTGAATGACCATTTTTCATGGAACGAAATTTATTCCCATTGGCTCAGTACTAAATTTAACTCCATTCAGAGACCACCCCAGTTGAACTCCCGCCATGAGCGAACAGTTTCTTTGGAGATAATTCCGTTTTTTTCCTGGTCGAAAAAGGAGTATTCAAAAATATTCGAAAAACAATTCCGGAGAGCGTATTCATCAAACTTCTAAACTAAATTTAGATTTTTTTTTGTCCCGGTAACTTTTAAGTATTTAAACCCCTTTGTTAATGAATTTAACTCTCATGACAAATTAAGAATGCCTGTCAATCAACACCCCTGCCCTATTCTGTCGGGAAACTCTCAAAGAAATAGGTAAATGGATGAAATCGTCATTAGTTGTTCCTGTCCAAATAAAAATTGCATTTACTTACTGATCTTTGAAAGGACTTGGAAATAAATGTTATAAGATATAAAACCGTAAAATCAGAGGAAACGTCAAAGTATTCATTTTTAAACTCTGCAGTAATTAGCTTATGTAATTAACTTTTGTTTTGATAGTTAAATTTTTATATTTGTTCCTAATGTGAAAAATAAATTTTAGTAACATTATTTCCTACCTTTTTTTAACAATTAAAATCAAGATTTAAACATGACCTCCATCAAGAGACCATCTCTCGGAGCTACCAATTATTATTGGAACGTGCTCGCTTTAGGGAGGTTTTACTGTATATGTAAAACCTCCTATTCTATGGCTGTATTCTATGGCTTGTAGAGCGCGAAGAAAAACGCATGGTCCATCTCTCCCTAAACTACCCTACGCTTTTTTCTTACTACTGAAACTATAATAATAATAGCAAACTTTGCCTTATGTAGTCGCCGAAATTTGCTATTAAATAAGGCAATCTTTTCGATTCAATTTGAATGGTAACAAAAAAAGCAAAAGTTGGAAGATATCACAGACAGCAAACTATAACATGATAATATAAAGTATTGGCATTTATGGCATTGATATCGTATGTACTAAAAGTAATTTTTATGAGCTTATTACTTCGAACTAAATATTTATACTAATAAGGAGACAGTAGACATTAAAAATTAAATACTTCAATTTTTTTGGAAGTTATGCCAATCTTACTTTGAGTCACAGCTTTGAACTTCAAAGTTTTTACAAAAACAAATTTATTCTAATCGTCCGATTTCAACAAAATTGAAATAGGACTACCATGGTGTTTTATATTTTCAAACAAAAAAAATGAACTTCGGTGCACATTTACGAAAGTTATGCATGAATAGGACCAAAAAAATGAATTTATACGGGTCAAATTTATAATCTCCACATTTTTTGAAGTCGGTTAAGAAATAAATGCTTAAGAAATAACAAAATATTTTTATTTTGTTGTGAAAAGTATAAGTTTAAAGAAAAATTGTTTAGATATTAAACTTAGATTATTGTGAATATCTAGAAAACGAGAAACAGTTAAAATCAAAAGTGTTTGCATAGGAGAAAACAGCATATTACAATTTTTTGTGTGAAACATCTGGCGTTGATAAAATATTTTCACATCTTGCATAAACATACATCAAGCAAATAAAAAAAAATATATAAGAAAAGCGTGACTTGCTTTTGTTTATAGAAGGGATTTAAGTTTAAAACGCTATATAAATACTCTGCAGAAATAAAAATAACTTATCCGAAGACATAAAGCAGTCTTTCTTGTTTTCCTACATAAAATAAAATCCTAAACGAGCTCTTGACATAGAAAATAAAAGTAAAAATATCTACTTGTATTTAAATATAAACATAAATTATTATTTCATTACTTCGTTTTTTTTTCCTTTACAGTTACTATTTTATAAATGCGTATAAAAATTTAAAAAATAAAGTGAAACAACATCTATAGATTTTAATAACCAAATTGAATTTGTAAAAACGAATATATACATTCAATTGGGAAATGTATCTTTAATTAATGTTAAAATATTAGCTTAGATTATATTATAAGAGCTTCGTCTTCATATTAAAATTCTAATAAATTATGAAATATTTAATTCAAATTTTTAATTTTGATACTATTACTCCCACCATTAGGTAAATTTTACCTCCGTATACCAAATTGAAATTCATTCGGTGAGGCAGTTAGGAATTACCCAGATTTAAATTTCGTGACCCCTAATGACAACTTCCTTTATAACAGTTCCAAAACAAACTACAGTCAGCTCTCAAAAAGAACTTAAATCTCTATAAAAAAAAGTCCTTCCGGCAAGTGCCGCGAGGAAGGAGTAGCTTTCATATTTCTTATTTTTAAAGAGCCAGCTTATACTATTCAAACGCACGAAGCTCATATTAGTGAACCCGATTATAGAAGATTTAACACTAATTTTCGTCAATACTGAATGTGAATGGGAATTTCGCGAAATTAGTCAGCTGTATCCAAACTAATTTTATATAAAGTGACTTATATTTGGTCGCCAAATTCCGCGATATATTGCAGTGCCCGCCATTAAAAAAAAAAAAAAAACATGATGAGTGAGGCTAACCAATAAACTTTGTCGAGACCTTAGTAATTCCTGTGCACATGCTCACTCACATTGGAATCGGATATATACGAGTGTTGTCGCAGGCAAAAATCAGATTTTTCAAAATGTCATCCTTATTAGAAATTCAAAGTGCTATATTTCAACAATTTTTAAAGATAAAGACAAAACAAAAAATGTTCCAGAATCCTTCTATCAAGGCTTAACTTAAGAAAGAAATTTTATTTCAGTTTCTAATTTTTTGTACCTTGTTGTAAATTTAAATTAAAAAAAAATAATGGTCGTCATTTCTAAACAAGATGGCGGATGAAGATGGCCAGCTAACTTGGTCGAGACATTGCTATATATTATGCACATGCCTTCTCATATCAAAATCGGTTGATAAATGCGCGTGTTATCGGATGACAAAAATCAAATCTTTTCAAAATATCAGCCATGCTGGAAATTGAAAGTGTTATAATTCAGCGATTTTTTAATATATAGGCAAAACAAAAAATGTTTCGAAATCTTTGTATCAAGGTCAAACACATTAGAGCAAAATATTTTTCAATTTCTAATTTTTTGTACCTCATTTTAAATTTTAAACTTTTTAAAAAATTTTAAATGCCCGCCATTTTGAAACAAGATGGCGGATGATGTTTGCCAACGAATTCGGTCGAGTCATTGGTATGCACAATGTACACACCAAGTCACATTCAAATCCGTTCATACATACGCCAGTTATCGCGTGACAAAAACCAGATCGTTTCAAAATGCATTCAGCAGCACTAGAAATTCAAAGTGCTATAACCCAGTCATTTTTTAAGATATAGACGAAACAAAAAATGCTCCGGAATCTCTGTATCAAGGTCAAACACATAAGAAAAAAATCGTTCCTTTAACTTCCTTTATAACAGTTCCAAAACAAACAGTACTACTGTATATTATAGAAAGCTCAAAAAGAACTAAAATCGCTGTAAAAAAATCACTGGCGTACAGGCGAAGGTACAATTCGAAGTTAAGTACTAATTTCACCAACAAAAACAAAATCAAGATTAGAGATAAACCCACTTTCTTCACTAAGAATGAACTCTAGGAACCTAATCTTTTTGTGAAAATTGTGATATACACGAATACACACACACATGTACATGGAATAGGTTTAAAATGGCGAAAACAAATTCAGAGAACCTCAAAATATTGAAATATGTTAATATTTCCATAGTCGAGTTTTTTCAAACTCGCATGATGTTACATATTTACCTGCTGACGTTCATTGGATTTACAATATGACGTAATATTTTATTTTATTTATTATTTTTTTTCAATTCGTCAAACTATTTATTTTAGTTTCAGTTTTCTCGTGGAAATCTGTTCTAGAAAACTTATGACGTAATTATTCAATTTATTTTTTCAATTCGTCAAAATATTTATTTATTTTCATTTTTCACGTTGAAATCTTGCAATAGACAAGTAATTGTTGTGGTGAGAATTTTACTGTTTTTCTTTAATTGTTTATCAAGCTTCATATTCTGTTAGTCCTTGACATGAATAGATGTTTTAAACGTTTTGGTGCAAATCGCTCAATAGGTTGCGCTGCTATGCTGCATGTTTTGTAATTGCTGAAATAGCTGTATCTCAAGAACTAATGCTTGGATATTCAACAAACTTCAGATTCAGGTATACCTGGATATGATTTAGTGCTGTTTAGTTTTTGGTGTAAATCGCTCAACAGGTGGCGCTGCTATGCAGCATTTTTCAGAATTTCCACCATAGCTCTATCTCAATAACTAATGCACGAATTTTCGAACCAGCGAAGCGAAATCGACATAAAGCTCGCATTTTCTCAATTGGGATATAAAACTTTGATTTCTACTTCACTTTAGTATCAGCTGCTATCACACGAGCTTTAGTGGCGATTGTTCTGAATTATCCTATATTCATAATTACCCCTTAACTAACCTTAAAATATTGACTGATTCAGACTGGTTGGCAACGAGTTTCTTATGGAATTTCACTCAGTTGCAACTTTAGCGTAAATCACTTTAACCCTTCCGTTGCTAAAATGTTGAAACGACTGATTCACACCAGGATTTATAATCAAATTTATTTGAAATTAAATAAAAGTTTTTCTTCACGTACAGTATCAAAGCAAAATTTTATTTCAAAATTCATGTGTCAGTGTGGCATTTGGGAATTAAAATTAATTAAGTGGGTTGCATTATATCACACCGCCCTTCAAGGTGTTAAACAGTTTAGTAAAAAAATTCCGAAATCAAGCCTGTTTGACCCACAACTGTTGACATAAAGAAAATGTTGTGTGAATACGTCTGATGAAGAAACAAGCATTTTACGCACAAATGATGGCACTATTAGAATTGCTCGCTTAACAGTGCGTTAGTGTTCTCGACATATTAGATATGTTAGTGATACCTTAAGTTTTTTGTAAAGTTACTTGTGTTACTAGCTGTCTGCTTGAAATTTTAAACAATGAGCTTTGAATCTATGTTTGTCTTTATAGTTTTCTTTTTTGAAATATTCTGTTTTCATGCATTTTGAAAGAACTCGTGCATTTCAAAAAGTATTGATAAATGAAATGCCGATTTTTTCCTATTGAAATGTGAATTTATTTACATTCAAAATCTAGAAATGTAATTCAAATTTTAGTGGAAAACAAACTATGACCCAGTTTTGTACATGTAATTCTATACTGTAAATATGTAATCATATTTCTCTTTCTAAAATATTTTTTAAAATATACTCTGAAATTTGATTGATCTGATTAGCGCTTTAAAAACTCCCGTAAACTTGCAAATCAGATTTAAGAAGATCAGTTATGCAAGAAAATGTTTATTCTTATTGTGTTTTTCCTTTTATCTCTTAAACTCACTATAAATAATTCATTTTATTTACTTACTCTAGTTCTCTTCTATCAGACAAAACTTTATTTAGACTAAAATATATTTTATTTCAACTTAAGAATTATTTCATGATTTTTTGAGGCCTTGTTGTTGTATTTGTTTTATTTAAAAATAATATATAATATGAATTCCTAACTTTGTTACAGTTATTCGCCAAATCTAATTCTTACGCTATATTTTCGTAATATGTAGAGTAGATAAGACTGACCTACATTATTCACAAAAGAAGGAATTTTACTTTTTTAAAAAAATACCAATAAAGTATATATTCTACAAATTTATCTGTGTTACAAATTTTTAATCATATTTTCATGTTTTGGAACACATTTTTCTGTAATACAAATAAATATTTATAAGCAAAAATATTCTTTACAGAAATTTCAAACGTTATGTTCAATTGTTTATTTACACTGTTTTCAATGCTGAACCCTTTGTAACTCAACTATTACAATTTGAAAATTATTTACTTTGAATACATCATTTTGAGCACGTAAAAAAAATAAAAAAATAAATAAGAGATAAAAAATTTTAAAATAGGGGAGAGTAGTACACATTGAGACATGGTACATAGTGAGACAGCAGCCGCTTTAACATATAGTTGTAACTTTTTCTCCACGCTGGTCACTTGTCACTTGTCACTTGCTGTATCACTTGTGGTACACTGTGAGACAATTTCCGATACTCCATTATGCTGCTTCTGTGCTTTTATAAATAACTTTTTAAAAACCATTTATGCATTAATGTGTAGCGTATTTGTGTAGCTTAAAGATGTATCTTTTTTTTTTTTTTTTTTTTTTTTTTTTTTAGAATAAAATCGTCGTTATTCATTAAGTAATAATAATTTTCGTCTCACTGTGTACTATCCTCCCTTATACCCACTAAAAGAAACTTCTTTCCACAGCTGCAATAAACAGAAAATTTCTTACTTCACAAAAATACTGCCGTTGTTCTAACACAAAATTGTGAAGTATACAAGCTTTACCATTATAAAAAATCTATTTTTGGGCGGTTCCAGTGTTTTTATTTAAAAGAAAATTACGAAGTTATTTCTATCAATAAAAATGATGCGAAAGTGGTCAAATGATAAAACTCAGTATTCCCATTTATTGCGAATTCTGTGAACAAATTATATTAATTGTTGTGTTGGGAGATTGGAGCATTAAATAAACTTGTCAAACTTAAACTTAAAATTACACTATGTGCAAATTACTTAAAAGATAAAAAAATGTTTAAAAAGGTGTTAATTTACTTTAATATCCTTAGTACTTTCAACTATATAGATAGCCCTTGTCAGAGAATACAAAAATACAAGCATCTTATTTTCAAATTTCGCGTAGTTAGTTTGGGAAAATAAAAAGATGGATATAGAGGAAAGTGGCATATTACGTGTTTTATGATTCTTTAAGTAAATTGAGCCAAATTCTGGGTATGTTGTAGGATAAAACGTCATTACAAACAGTATTTTTTCTTTAGTAATAATTGCTATTGATTCACGGATAATTAAATCATGATAATTCTTTAGGACATATAATTTTTATATCTTCGAAATTAACTTGTATATTCTCCTTCAGGTTAAGTCTTGACAAGGCTGTTGTTCGCCGGTGTACTTCAGATCTCTCAAATGTTCTTTAATACGATCTTTAAGTTTACGAGAAGTCATCCCTATGTATTCGAAATAAATATTTTCTGTTTTCAGTGGAATTGTGGAATTACATATAATTCAGAAACTTCATCTTTCGGGATATTTATTTGCTTAAATAATGTCGTCATTTAAATCCCTGTGAAATGGACATTGTCTTTTGGGTATGTTGCAGACATGGAACGTGGTGATGCAAAGGGTAAAAATTGAATTTTGAAGTTAAAAGCTTTTCAAAAATGATTGGATTTTACGCAATATATAACATACTAAATGTAGTCGAGCTTGAAAATGCATAGCTCAAATTAAAAATCACTCTGAAGCAGTTCCACGCATTCTCAGTAAAGCTTATGAATTCTTTTGTGTAGCTCTGTATATGGTCTATATTATTTATATATACCACATAGTACGCAAAAATTAAGTAAACATTAAAACACATAACGTAATCGAAAACGCTCTTCAGCAAGCATCTCTAATAGACAATACTTCGGATACAGTATTGTATCCGAAATCTTTTATGTTACCCTGTTATGTTATCTTCTCCAAAATCTTTTATGTTACGATAAATGCGATGCGAATCATTTTCCACTGCCGGATTTTTGTAGTAACCTTTCAGTAATGTACATAAATTTAATAATGTTTCAAATAGTACAATTTAATTAAAATACGTTGCGAAGACTTTTTCCTGTAGACCATTATATAACCTACATATTTAGTGTGACCCTGTAAAACATGATATATGCTTTGCACACCCTATACTACAGAAGGTATGTTTTAGTAAGTTTTAGAAATTCACTTCAATTTTCTTATGTTTGTAACAGAGTAACATCATTAAATTAAGCCGCAAAGAATTTTCTTCATAGACCGTATATATAATGAATATTTTTGGGTTCCCTGTACGCGTGCTGTAAGTTCTAAACATGACATATTACATTTGCACATAACATATACATTTTATAGTAACCATGTTCTAGTGCAACTTAATATTTTTTTATAAATTTCATTACATTTAAAATTGCGTAGCACTATTTAAATACACAGCAAATGCTTTTTCCTATAAACCATAATGTAACAATAGTTAGAGCGAGCAAATTGTTAGAGCACAATCAGACAGACGGCAAATAGAGTAACAGAAGTCATAAACACTTTTCAATTACGTTGGAAAGTTAAAAAAAAATTATATTTGTTTTCACTTTTAGCATGTTAAAACATTAGTTTAAATACATCGTAATCTACTCGATAGCAATAACATACTTAAATCACACAAAAAAGGCATATTTGGAGACTTTTAAATCTACTGAATAATCATTCATATCGTATCCAGTGTTAATTGCATAAATCGCATCGATTTGGAGGTATAAAGTATTTTTGTGATGCCTTTTAATAGTATCTACATTCAAATTAATACCGTAATTTACTAATTTTGTTCATATTTGACGCAAAGCTGATCTGATAACCAGGAGTTCTAGTACCAAATATTAATTAACTTCTTATTTCCCTTAGTGAGACTTCCTTCTTAATATTTTGTAATCGAGATTACTTGAAAGATTTTTCTTTATAGGCTACTAAAGGCTTTTGCTAGGCAATGGACTAAAGAAAAATAAAAAATGATATATTTATCCTGTCAAATATGTAAATTGAAGAAACAAAATATTTTATATTATTGGAAAACATGTATAAAGTCCCACAAAAATTATACACGCATTTTAAAAAATCTGACAATTATATTGACAAAAATTCAAAATAATAGTAATAATTTAAAACTCTTATTTATAAATTTTATATTCCATAATTTAACCTTTAAATCCATTAACCAAATGTGCCATTTTGCTTTAACAAATGGAAATTTTAAATCGTCTGACTTCCCATAGAAAAGAATTATGGAGCTACATAAACTATTCCATATTTTCCGAACGAATACACCAAGTTTAACCAAACACTATACAGCTATGTCCGCGTACCACAGGCACAATCCCACTTAATGTGAAGCTTATCGGATACTTTTTGAGGCGGTTATCTTGGAACAGACTGACTAACAGACTAAAAGACAAACAGACACACAGACTAACAGACGGAAACCAAAAACTTTTCGTGTCTACACAGTAAGCCTTCACTGACGTTTCGGCAACTATTCTACACTTCCTTTCTTCGTTGCAACAATTTATTATATTTTAGTGGTGGTACTCAGGTGCACCTTATAAGGATGTACAAGTAAAAGGTTTAAGTTCATCTACTTCTTCCCGTATGTCTATGTGTGTCTATGATACTATCCATTACCACAAAGAAACATCTATAAACTTAATTTCTATCACGAAGCTTCGACTCGATTTCTGTGTTATCACCATATAGGGAATCTCTTATTTGCAGTAATTTATTTTATATTAGTTTATGAGTCTGTTGACAATGGTTATGAATACCTCTATCGTCATAAATTTGATTTATGTGTCATCACCATACATGGAAATCCTTACTTCCAGTAATTTATTTTATTTTAATTTTTGAGTCTTTTGCCAACGGTTATGAATACCATTATTGTCAGAAACCTGATTACCAACTCTGAGAACTTCCACAACTGGAGTTTGCTTTTCTATGCAGTAATCAGCCCCCACCTATAAGACTGTAGAAGATAAAGGTGTCCCCAGTTTAAGTTCATCTGTTTCTTCACAGTATGTTTATGTGTGTGTATGCTATGCTCCCTTAGCTAATCAAGAAGCAACTGTAAACATAATCTATATCACGAAAAATCACTAGATTGCAGTGTCATCACAATACAAAGGATTCACACCTTCCAGTTATTTAATTTATCTTAGTCCATAGTCTTTTGCCGACGGTTATGAACACTCCTATAGTTAGAAACCTGATTACCAACTGTTCAAACTTCCATCACTGGAGTTTGTTTTCCAGACGATAATCAGACAAACCATACAAGGATGTACAAGTTTAAGTTGTCCTTAGTTTAAGCGCACCTGCTTCTTCCCGTATGTTTATGTGTGTGTGTTTTACTCTCCCTTTTTTCAAGGAGAATGATCTCAAAGTTTAATCTTGATAACGAAACCATCACTCGATTTCTGCGACAACACCCTACAGCAAAATTCTCGAAATAGGGATCTCTTCGGAAACACCCCACTAAGGATCAAACTCCAAACTATTTTAATCAAGTCTTCTATAAAAAAATTTATATCGGAGATAGCCCAAATCTATTTTGATAAGCTTATTAACGACAATACTGGGAATCATTGTAATTAATATACAAAATACCACATACCGAATAGTCAGACGGCTGAAGCAAAAGATAACTTTATTTTATACTTCTTTCGCAAACAATTAAATGGATTGTTGGACGAAATTTATTGCTGACCAAAAGTGTAAAATTGAGTAAAACATGTTATTGTTAAAGGTATATATAAATATTATACAGACATACAAACAATAAATACAATAAACCCAACTGGAGTGAAAAATTAGCCAGATCCAATAATCGAACCCGGGACCACAGTATACAAGACTGCTGCTCTAACCACTGAGCTACTCCGGCCGATGCCTGAGTCTGCAATTTCTCACTAATAAATCATGTTGGGGAAGTCACCAGCCATCTATACGACAGCCTTGGATGACCGGACAACGATGAATAGATTACGATGATTAGAAGAACATATTACATTTGTTCATTGCTTTTTTAAAGATAAGGTAGATTTTTTTGTTAAGTATTCTTTTTTCGACAATTCATGAAGTAGTTTCAAATTTATTTTAAAACGTAGTTCCATACAATTGTATATTTTCAAGTCAAATCATTTTTTGATTATCTACAAGAATTTATCATGCATGCATACATTATCATTATACATATTTTTTCGTTACATATTATATCGTTATACATATCTTAATGTAACATATGTCATATAATTAGTTTAAAAGAATATAGACTTAAAAAGTACGTAGATAACAATGTACAGTGCTGGGAAGCATTTTAACAAATATCCGGTCTAGCACTCACCGAATAGTCGAAAGACAGAAGTAAAATACAATAACATATTTTCATACGTCTTTCTCAAACATTTCAATCGATTGTTGACTAACGGTGTTAAAATTCTTTTTAGAGAAAGATGTAAAATTAGTTGTTTTTATATTATCAATAAACACTAAACTGCATTCTTAAAATTATTTCTTGTGGTGTACAAGTATTTATTGTTACTTTATGATAAATGACTAAACTGTGTCGCCAAAACTTTGAACTACTTTCATTGCAAAACGGTTAGAAAAATTTGAATATATAAAATTCGATTACTACAGTGGCATTTATATTTTATTTACTATCTTAACAGATTAAACTTAACTATCTAGTTCGGCTCTTATGCATTACAATCCATTTTTCCTTTTTTAAAGATATGTTAGAATTTTTTCCCTACAATTCATAAAATATTTTCAATTTTATTTTAAAAAGTAATTCCACACATTTTTATTATGTACACGTTGCAATTTTTTTCGTTTACTTTTTATCATACCACAATTTAACTTGCATACAGAAATTATCTTGTATTTATACATATTTTAACAGTTATATCACACCATCTCTTTAAAAGACTTAAAAAGTACGGATATACAATTTTTATACTACCGTGAAAAGAATGAGATTAAAAAATAGAATTCTTCTATGAATGTTGAGTTTTTGAACAGCTATTGAAACATAAATATTAAAGCAGGGGAGAAAACCTAACACTTCATGTGTATTTAAGTGAAGCAGCTGATATAGATAAAATATTTTCGAAGCTTTCATAAACACGCTTCTAGGAAATTTAAATATGTATATAAGAAATATATTATTTTATTCATAGGTATTACTAACAAAACCAAACACAAATATAGTAAAAATCTTGAAAGAAGAAGGCTTTTATTCATTTTAAAGAAGCATAGAATAATCATGAAGGAATAGAAATAAAATCGTATATTTATCTATATACTTACTTTTAGTTATGGTTTTTGTTAAATACTTTAAAACATAAATGGAATTGTTGTGCAGATCTTTCCTCAATACTTCGAAACGTATTTTGTAAAACATTTATTGTATTATTTTTTTTTTTTACTGATTTATTATATATATTCAATTACTGTATTTAAAATGTTTAATATACATATACAGAGTTTATTCTGTTTTTCCCAAGGTTTTAGATGACGGACAAGGTGGTTTTCGATGCAATTAATTTAGTTCCACCAATTTGTAGAATTTACGATGAGAGTCCAGAAGTCTGGACGGGTACAATAGCTGTGACAGTTTGTGTCAAGGTTTGTTTACGACCTTATTTATTGGGGCTATTAAGGACTTCACAGGACGGTGCAGGTCTCGGACAGGTGGCGAGAATTCGCTGATGATTAGTAGACGGATCTCTCTAAGATCCGGGCACCAGGTTGCTCCAATGGGGGAAGCGCAGTGAAGAACATAGCTGAATATGGCTCGGCATTGGACGGGGTTCTTTAAGATATTCAGAACCCTTCCTTCTATTACTCTAAGAAATAACAAGTTTTATATATGAGCGATGAAGTAGTTTCTAATTTACATTAAATCTCAGTATATCTTCAGATGTAGTCCCTCGGAGTTAGAAGTCTCTAAGTGAGCACTCAACGTTTAAATGAATATAGCGTAATGAATTAAACAAAATTTTAGTGAATTAAAGATAAATAAATATATATTATGTGTAGGGAATAAACACAAAATATTTTTCCCTTTCTATTAAATAATGTGCAAATATTTTACAAGCTGTAGAAATAGACAGTAAACTTTCTTATTGTATTAGTCACAGTATTTTTTGTATAATATTAGTATTGTGCATCTGTTGTCATTTTATATCTGAATTTATATATATTGTATGTATTAACACTGAATAGTAGTTTAAAGCCATAATTAGTGCAAAGTTGTGTACAATTGAAACAGAATTTTACCTATATAGTTTACTGGTATAGTAGCTTGTTTTGGATTTAAAATTTATTCAAAATTATTATTGCTTTGTTGTTTTATTGGCTCATTAATAAAATCAGTCGGCATTTATTTTGGGACTATAAATACATCAAGAATAATAGTACGAGGAGCTCCAGTTGGACAGCTGAAGCAGTGTTTCGGAGCTTTTTCTAATTGTACATGTACATCTTCCCTCAGTAATAAATACAAGAATTCTTTCTCTAGCCTTAGTTTGGAAAAAATAACCCAACAATTTACGTGAATGGATCGCAGAAAGAAAAGACTTTTCTCTAGAGACATTTGATTGGATTTAACTATCGGACAGCTCAATGTTCAACCTCTTCAGTAACTTTACCACAAAATAGGCACATTGATTTTGGAGAAAATTGTACTTCAGTCTCCAGTGTTCCTAAGTGTGGTTCGGTCTTCCTACCTAGTTGAAAAGCCTTATGTGGATACATCGGGATACACCTTTTTCATTTTATGCGTCGGCGGAGAATGTTGAGCAGATCTTTGCTAAACACTTCGAAACATATTTTGTAAAACATTTATTGTAATATTATTATTATTTTTTACTGATATATTATGTATATTCAATTACTTAAAAGTTTCAATATGTATATACAGAGTTTAGTCTGTTTTTTCCCCAGGTTTTAGATGACGGACAAGGTGTCCTTGCGATGCAATCAATTTAGTTCCACCAATTTGTAGAATTTACAATGAGAGTCCAGAAGTCTGGACCGGTACAATAGTAGTGACAGTTTGTTTACGACCTTATTTATTGGGGCTATTGCGTACCTCGCAGGACGATTCAGGTCTTAGACCCTGACAAAAATTCGCTGATGGTTACTAGGCGGAACTCAATAAGACCCTGGCACCAAGTTGCTCCAATGGGGGAAGTGCAGTGAAGAGCCTTGCTGAATATGGCTCGGCATTTGTCGGGGTTGTTTAAGTTATTCAGCGCTATGCTTTCTATTTTTCTAAGAAAGAACAAGTTTTATGTATGAGAGAGGAAGTAGTATCTAAGTTACATTAAGTCTCAGTATCTCTTCAGATGTAGTCCCTCGGAGTTAGTAATCTCTAAGTGAGTATTCAACGTTAAGCATATTCTCGTAGCATGTAGGACTCTCGATCTTGGTCAAGAGTCCGGGTTTTTGCTGAACTGACTTGTTACAAAGTCAGGGATAACCAACGACGACTCGATTGAGAGTCGTGGCATCATTTTACGACTAGATACAGAGTTAAACTGAATCATCGAATTTTTAATAGAGTATGAGGTGTTTCAAAATGAGAAAAAAAGTGATAAACTATTGCGTTTCGTGGAATCCTATCATCTTCAGTATTGAACGTGCCACCTGTCATAACCTTCCTTGATATTAAATGTATTTGTAATTTATTGTTCCTTGTTAATTAAGTGTGAAAAAGTACAATGTGTATTTTAGGGTGTTCATGTCCAATTAAGGTAATTAACCTAAAAGGGTCAAGAGTGAATAATAACTGAAATCAGTAACTTTGTAATAATTTAAGTAATTTTAATTACTCTCGGATGAAAGTGTTTTAGGTAATGTTTTATTGCTTAATGTGTAAATATATGTGTGTAAATAAACTTAATTGTTATGTTAAATATGAGTTTCTTTAATTGCATTATGAGTCCTTTATATTTAATTATGCTATTTTTATTTCAAAATTAATAGCGACTTTTGCTTTTTAATGCTGTTCTTGATTTATGTCTATAAGTTAGCTCGCGATCTAAATAATCACCACGCATTGGGCTGTTTGAATTTTCTTCCCATACCTTATTAAGATTATAAGTCTGTTATCTCCGGGATAGCCAGGACATTTAGCGATCATGCAATTTGTTTAATTTAATTTAATTTGCTTTACTTTACTATGAGGAAATATGTTTTAAGGGGTTTTTATTTAGGGCGTTTAAAGAGCAGTTAAGAATAGTGGGATCTTCCCTTTTCCCCAAGTGGTTGGTTGGGTTGGTGCTTAAAGTGTTAAGCTGTTTTTTTTTCCAAAGGGCCCAGATCATCCCTTAGTAATTAAACTTAAGTGTTAAAAAGATCGTAGATGTAAATAAAGATCGGATTTTAAGACGGAACTTTGACTTAATCGGCTTACAGATTTTGACAGGCTTATTAACTAAATGCTGGGAAGTATTGTTATAAATATCCAAAGTACCACTTACCAAATGGTCAAAAGATTGAAGCTAAAGACAACAGACCCCTTTTATTATTTTTGTGAAACAATTGAAATGGTTGTTGTACGAAATTCATTGAAATTGGTAAACAGTGTAAAATTCTTTCTTGAGATGTTTCATTCTTTGTTGTTACGCCATCATAAATCACTAATTTGCCTCAGAAAAATTTTAAATGCCTCATTATATACTTTCTTTATAAGATGTATTAAAAATTTGAATAAATTTCTATTGTAGAAAAAAAAGTGAGCTTTATATCTTCTCTTTATTACAGTAAAAATTAAATTTACTTCCCTTTTTAGGTGCGTTCGTAATTATATAAATACGTAGTACCTATAGTCGTCGTTCAGTCCATCTGTCTGTCCGTCCGCATATAACAGAACAAAAACTACCCAAGCGAATGGTCTGAAATGTTAAATATATAATTGTTGCAAAATTATGTCGAGTCATTTCAAATTTTATGAAAATCGGATGTATAGTTTGCTTTCAGTGACAGTCAAAAGTTTTCCGTTACATTACGGCCAATGGGAAAAAATTATTGAAAGTGCATTTTAATGATGTTACAACCTTCCGAATGGTCTGAAATTTTAAATATATAATTGTTGTAAAATTTTGTCGTGTCATTTAAAATTTAATGAAAATCGGATGCACAGTTTCATTACAGGGGAAATCAAATTTTTCCGTTACATTAAGGCCAATGGGAAGAAATTATTTCAAGTGCATTGTAATGATGTTACAGCCTTTCAAACAGAATGAAATTGATATGCACTTATGAAGTGCACTAAAATATACATTCAGTACAATATGCGGTGCAAAAAATTAGTTACAGTATGCACCTCATTTGCACGTTTGACGAGCAATTTCCAACTTGTTTTATCTGGTTTGACATAATTATCTATTTTAATGCTCATACAGGGTATATCTGGAAAAGTGGGCAGAACTTCACGAGTTGATAGAACGCAGCTTTACGTGCAAATTTAGTCAAAGAATATATGGCCGGAAAACCAGTGGTGAGAATTTAAAAGGCAGTTTTTCACTGTTCCAGGGCGATGGATTGGTTGAGGTGATCCCATAGTTTGACCACCAATATTGACGGATCTCTCGTTTTTGGACTTTTTCCTCTGGGGTCATATGAAAAGACTAATCTACGAGTGTCCCATTGAAACCGATATGGTTCTAGTCGCCAGGATTGTCGTTGTTGCCGGCGATATCAAAGAAATGCTTGCTGTCTTCGCAAATGTGCATCAGGCCCTAACCCGCAGGTGTGAAGCGTGTATTACAGCTGGCAGAAGACCTTTAAAGCAATTTCTTTCAGCATGTACATTAATTACATGACTGTAAATAAAATGTTTTCTGAAGTATCTCCTCTCATACTTGTGTTAATTCTTTAAGTGCGATAGTTGGAAACTACCTTTTAACATCTCACCGCTTGCGTTCAGAGCATACAATCTATGACGAAATTTGCTCGTATAGATGCGTTTCAATTACCCCGTAAAATTTTCCCTCTTTTTCAGATACACCCATATATTCCATTTAATTATTAATTTTTTTTTTTAATTCAGTAGAGTTTTTCTAAAGTTTTTTTTTCTTTTTAACAATTTGGAAAAATGGTTATTGTCCTCGTCAGGGTAGAAAATGAAAAACTTATCTGAAGCTTTTTATTAGTTGAATCCGCATTTTATTCATTTTCTGATTGGTCTATACAGTAATCTGTATTTTCCATTTACTTTCAACAGAGATGGATACTTTTGTTTTCACTATGACAAAAAAGTAATAAAAACTACAAAAATAATTAATAACTCAGAAACAAATTGAGATACAGTTTTCAAACAAAAGGCATTTAAAAGTACATTGTTTTCTCTATACCACGGTGGAAAAAGAAATATTGTGGGATGTTTAGAAGTTTAAGAATGAAATTTCATTTAAAATTGGTCCAGGAATATTAATGTTTAATCCATGGCGTACGTAATGTATGACCAGCTCCGTAGAATTTAAAAAATTTACAGTACCGAAAAATGTAATCCATGGCGTACGTAATGTATTATCAACTCCGTGCGATTTTTTATGTGTTAAATTTTAGTCTTTGAAAAAATAATTTTCCAAATGGTCGTTGTAATTTTTTTAATTGATTTTTTTTTTTTTTTTTTTTTTGTAGTTTTTCAAACAGTTCCAAAGTTTTTATCAAATGTAGATCCACACATTTGTTTATTTATACTTTACGCTGTTTTTTGTTTATCTACCGCAAATTATCATACTTACATGCATTATCTTTCCATTATACATGTTTTTACAGTAACATATATCATACCACCTGTTTCAAAGAATATAAGCTTAAAAGTACGGATATATATAAAAATGCTTACCATTGTAAAAAGAGTGGAATTCAAAAATGAAATTTTCTGTAAATATCCAGTTACTGGATGGCTATTAAAAAAAAATGCATAATTGGAAGAGAAAACATCACACTTCATGTTTATTAAAGCAAAAAAGCTGTTTGAGATAAAATATTTTCGAAACTTGCATAAACAAGCTTCTCGGAAATATAAGATCATGTTTCAGAAATGCGTGACTTTATTTGGAAGTAGTACTGATAAAACCAAACACGAATATAATAAAGATTTTGAAAGACGGCAAAGATTTTTTATTTTATTTTAAAGAAGCATCGCTTAATCGTGAAAACATAGAAATAATTTCTTATAAAAAGCTATGTACTTATATTTAGATATCGTTTTTGATATATTAATTAAAAATTAAATGAACTTTCGGAAAACTTTGATAGGGGACAGCAGCCGAATTTGGGCAACTTCAGAGATTTTGAGGTGTGACTCACTTAATTTTTGGAAATTCTGAAAAACATCATTACACAGGGTCAATCTATTCATCTACTAACTAAATAAATCTTTAGATCAATTTCTTTTTGAAAATCTTAAATTTTATTTTTATTTGAAAAATTTGTCTAAAGTGGTCCAAATTCAGCAGCTGGTCGCCTAAGTTGGACCCCCAGTATCCTAAATTGGACCATATAATATCAGGTTGTTTTACTGACTAGGGAATATAACTAATTTTATTAAAAGCAAAGCTTGCGATTAATGAAACAATCAAACAAAATAACAGCAATGAAATATAATGAAATAAAATATCTAAAAATAAGAGTAAATGTTTTAAATCAAAATGTATTAAAAATATAAATCAAAGTTATCAGTAATTAAGAAAAGAAATTAATGAACTAATTGTCAGCTACTGGAATATCATGTAAGAAGTAATGCAAAGCTTACAGTTGAATTTCGCTGATTGATTTTTTTTCCAGCGCACACATGGAAACGTATTTGGCAATCTGACCATTGAATCATTTCTGCTGTTTTATTTTTCCTACAAATTAGGCAAAACCAATAACCACTGTCTAGATTTTTCTTTTTAGATTCTAAATTATTAGACTTTTATTTGCAACTGAAGTTTTATTTACATTATGTTTGTAGTTCTTCCCTTCCATCATTGTCATGCTAATTGCATTACTCCCATTTTTTAAAACTTGATGTTCCAATTGCTTTTGTGCTGTGATAGCTTCCTTTTTGTAGTTTTTTTTTCATTTCAAGGTTTACTTTATATGTTTAAAATGGCGAAGATGTTAACACAACTGTTTTTTGGCTCCCTCTGTACTTTGATTTAACTGAATCTAGAGAGGAAGATAACATTTTCAAGAATTGTTTGGCTTTTGGGGAGGATTTGTAGCTCCAGCCTTCCTGCAAGTCAATTTCTTCACAAAGTACTCTCTCCTTTTTGTTTCCTATATCTTTAACAGCTTCTGCTGCCACGGGTGTTTTTCTTCCAGACGGTTTGTCTGTGTCTTTTTCAACATTTTCAACATTATATTAAAAAAGTGTATAAAAATATCCTCTATTGAAAAATACGCTACGATTAATCAAAAGCAAACATTATATATTCAAACAGTGTTTAATTAATCCGCCAACCCCTCCCCCCGCCGGAGCCTTGAAATCAAATCTCCCCCCAGAAGGTTTGATATTTTATGCGTTTTAATGGCAAAAAGTATAATTCCACCCTCCAGAGCCGTAAAAAGTCTGCCATCGCAAATATCCTTCAGGAGGAAAACGTTTGAATTCAACTCTGTAAACCAAATACACCGGAGGAATAAGGAATTCAAAGACAATAAATACAAATGCATACAAGAGAAAAAAAATCGCAAAAAAAATTATTGCATAAACATGTCAAAATATTTTTATGTTTATATAGGTCTAAACTGTATAAAAAAATTAAACCAGATATACGAAAAAAAAATTGCAGGCAGATGGTAATCCATTATAAAATATTAATTTAAAAAAAAAAAACAGTGTGCAAAGCGTACCGTCCTCGAATTTCATTATTTACTTTCCAAATTTATGATCGCATATCTGGTCCAATTTAAGCAGTTGAAATTGGCCCAAATACGGCTACTGCGCCATTTTTTAACAGATAATCTCAAGACTAAGAACAAAAACGAAATCAAACAAATCCCCTTAAAAAATATGCTCAATAAACGGATGAAATCATATATGTATCATATATGTACATGAAAACATAACAACTTACCTTAGTTTCAAAGTATTCACTTACGTTTAGTAGGAGAAAATTAGATCAAAACAGCTAACGTTAGGTTTTTAAAAATTGTCTGAAAACAGCACGTGGTAGGCAGTTGCTTCTTATAATCATAAGTAACGTCGATCTGATGAGTAGGATTTCAGCGGTAGTTAGCGTCTCTTCCTGTAATTAACGGCAAATAGCAACGGTCCAATTAAAGCAGCGATCCAAATATGGCTACTCTCCCCTATATGTTTGTTAATCTGTAACTTAGTAAATGAACAAAACTGCAAAAAATATCAGAAGTGTAAAGATAGATCGGAGTTTAGATCCGTACTTTGCACTAACAACTTACGAATTTTGATAAGCTTATTAAAGATAATGCTGGGAAGCATTGTACTAAATATCGAATCTGCCACTTACCGAACAGTCAAAAGAATGAAGCACAAGTAAAAATTAAATTTAAAAAATCAAAAAACCCGACTGCGTAAAAAGCTAAGTGATTAATTATTTCTCATCAATGTGAAACTTTTTTTCGTATTACTTACCTATTTTTTTATTTACTTGTATTGATGACATTTAAGTTGTGTTTAATTGTTAATTGCTATCTATAAACACTGTTTTGATGAGTACTTTAGATGTCTATGAAGGTTAGAGTTCTAGTAAAAATATAGATCCTACCTACTGAACTTGCAGGTTGTATAATATTTAAACGGAGTTTCTGACAGCAAAATAGTCAATTAAACATCGTCTTCATTTTGAAAGATCTATCCAATGATATGCCTCTCAATAGGGTGCATAATTTTTTTTTCGTCTCTACCTCATTTTTTATTTTACGGCGCCATTTTGAATTTATAAAAACAAAACCTAGCCTATAACCATCGGACTGTTAAGATGAATCGATAGAGAACTCATTCATAAAAATCCATCCCGCCGTTGAGATGTTTCGAGGGTATAAAAAAATCCACATACCCAGATACGCGTGAAACACATAACCCTTCTTTGCAGTCGGGTAAAAATACAGCAAACACCTTTTATACGTCTTTGTGAAACAATTGAATCGAATGTTGCACGAAATTCATCGTTGACAAACGATGATAAGTATGTTTCTGAAGATGTATAATTATGTATTGTTCCTCATCATAAATCATTAAATTACGTTGTTAAATTTCTTTCTGAAGATACGCAATTTTTTTTTTATACGTCATCATAAATCACTAAATTGCGTCACTGTCAATGCGTCACAAATCATATTCTTTTATTGTAAGATGGATACGAAATTTGGATATATTTTATCTGTGGAACACAAGAAAACCTTATTCGTATTTACTTTCTTCTACCTTCGATAGAAGGAAGTAATGTAAACAAAATATTTTTTTTATTTCATGTTTTCGACGGATTTATCATTTTATGGGTCAGAGATTCCCAAAAACATGTTTATACAAAATGTCTCTCTGTCCTTGTATCCGTTTGTCTGTATGTCCGTGTGTCACCATTGTACCATGGAAATGTGTATGAAGTTATGCATAGAATTGAACCAATTTTTTTACGTATAGTTTTGGCTGGCCAGCAGGTCCTCCTCTAATTTAGAAATATTCCGCAGGAAGGGGGCGCTATGTTAACGAATTTTGTGCCATTTTCATTATTGTGCCATCTAAAGGTGTATAAAGTTATGTATAGAATTGTACCAAATTCTTTGTGTATGTTTTCGCTATGGCCAAGAGCTCCTCCTGCACTTTGGAAATATTCCGCTGAAAGGAGGCTCTGTAATAGAGATGTCTGTGACATTTTCATTATTTTACCATTGAAAAGTGTATGACGGTATGTATAGAATTGAACTAATTTTTTGTGAATGTTTTTGGCTATGGGAAGCAGGTCCTCCCTAAATTAGAAAAAATTCTGCTGCAAAGGGGCGCTATAATAATGATGTCTGTGCCAGTTTCATTATTTTTCCATTGAAAAGTGAATGAAATTACGCATAGAATGACATATTTTATTTTTGTGCATGTTGTGGGCTATGCTCAGCTGGTCTTCCTGGAATTTGGAAATATTCCACCTGAAAAGGTGGCTGTGATAGCGATTTTTGTATAATTTTCTCTATTTTTCATAGTTCAATAGTCCATCGGCGGCTCGTGCAGCGACGAAAACTCGCGTCCTGCTTTTCCGGCTATTCGCAGAGAACTGATGTGCAACATATAAAAGAAAAACTATTGATTTTAATAGAAATCATGATCGAGATTACTCGAGGTCGTTTTTACTCCGATTAATAGCCTGAAGTAGAAATTTAAGATGAAAATCAAATTTCGTATAGTATTGAATTAATAATATTGAAGTATTTACATTTGCAACTACACTTTGAAATATTAAGATGCATGAGTTGGAAGAATGTTTTGGGATTGGCACTTCCAACTAGTTTTTATTACAGTAACAAATCATATAGCTTACTTCCTTTTTATCGGGTCCATGCAACTATCTACCTCGACGCCTATATATTACATTTAATTTTAATTATATTTTACTAATTATTATGTTTTTATTTACACAATTAAAGAGCTGAGTGGATGAACATGTGATGCTACATTTTCTAAAAACAATTTTTATATTTTGGATGAAAACGTTAGGAGGTATCCTATCACATGGTGAAGCTAAATACTAAGATTCTATTTAGTCTTAAAAATTTAAGACATTATTCATTAACATTTAATATTTTAATATTTAATAATGTCAATAATATTAATAATTTTTAATATTTGAAAATTAACTATGAATAAGTTTCTCTTAGAGTGTTTAGTACCATACCTGTTAATATTTTAAACACATTGTATCAAACAGAAAATAAATCATTAAAATTTACAGCAAAAACTTTCACTTCAAATTTCTTCAAACGTAACTTTTGTTGCTTAACATATTCTCCCACTTAGCAATTCAAATAATAATATTATTATTGATTAAATTTTTTATGCATCTGTTTATACACCTTAAATTTTAACAAATTTATTTTAGAATTCAGTTCCCTATATTTGTACATTCGCTATCTTTTTATGTTACACCTTTTTCTGTTTACCTATCCTAATTTATCTTGAATTCACACATTATCATGATTTCATAATATTTTTATAGTAACATACTCCATCTATTTAAAAACATATAGACTTAAGAAGTAGCTAGATATAAATTTCATGTTGTTGTAAAAAAAATAGGCTTAAAAAATAGAACTTAGCTATGAATATACCGTTTGTAAACAGCTATTAAGTCATAAATATATAAAAGCGGAAGAGAAAACATCCCACTTCATGCTTGTTTAAGTGAAACAGCTGGTGTAAATAAAATATTTTTGAAGCTTACATAAAAACGCTTCTAATAAATATAAACACGCATATAAGAAAAGCGAGACTTTATTCAGAAGTAGTATTGATAAAACGAAACACAAATATATTAAATATTTTGAAAGACGTTTAAGATTTGTTACTTTTTAGGGTTCCGTACTTATAAAGTAAAAACGGAACCAGTATAGCATCACTCCTGTGTCTGTCTGACTGTCACAACCATTTTACTCGTAAACTATAGAACGTAGAAAGTTCAAATTGGGGGGAAGTAATAAAGACTATTGACCCACATATTTATAGATTATTAAACATTCATAAATATAGCTAGGAAAACGTAGAGGGGCTAATTAAGTTACTTGGAGAAAACTCTATTCTTTGTATATCGTGTGAGGTATCATGTGCAAGCTTCCGTAACGCCGAGCTCAAAAATACATTTCTTTTAATTTTAGGTATTATATTTTCAAAGATATCGTTGAAAATGTAATGCACAAATATGTCCCCCCCCCCCATCTAATTCCGAATCTACTGAAACTAAAATTATGAAAAAATTAGAGATAGTAGACGTTTATTTAAACCTCGTAGGAAAATTATCGCTATTACCCTAGGTCATATAGTTTTTTAGAAAATCGCATATTTCCGTTACACACAAATTTCGATTTACGGTCATTCAGCAAAAGTGTTCAGCAGGGATAGAGGTATCTATCGTAGCATAAGCATAAAAGCATTGCTAATAATGAGTTTTGGAAAAAAAATCGTCGGTAATTAGCCGAGATATTAACACTTAAAGACATGGGCGGTTTGGACATACATAATGACAGGGGCACCGTACTCTATGCTCCATCGGATTTTAAAGTCCAGCTAACAACTTCTAAGGTTATATTTGTGTAATGCAATGCCCAGTAGCCTTATAAAAGCAATAAACGTCAGATTGTAAAAAAAACCAAACAGACTAATTTAATTAGAAATAATCACATAAATACTATGGATTCACGACATTGCATTGAGTGCATCGAGTTTGCATTGAGTGGCTCTCTCAATACACCTCACCTGTCTATAAAGGTTAACAAAAAACCTATCTGAAAAAACGTTACACGGAGCAAAGCGGCGTTGCAACTTTGCGACTTCCTTTCGAAGCACGCTGAGCACAATGCCAAGTTTTAATTCTGAAGAAGGATTTTCATTAGGTACGGGTCATTATCTGAAAATTGGACAATTTGCGTCCACTGCCAATGATATTTCATTAATTATGCTAAAACCAAAAACTGAAAAACGTAATATATTGTAACATTTGTTATATCAATTACCAATGAAAAATGGACATATAATGATGTATAAATAATTAGTTTTAAGCTTTAAACAAGTGAGATCATCATTTCAGTTCCTGTCCCCAGGTACAAATATCCAATATTAAATGTATGCTCTAAACATTTCTATAAATATTATTAACTTTTGCTATTATATATTTAAACCTATATATATAAAGTATGGGAAAATATAATTATTCTTTCTTAGTATAGATTGTATAGTAAAATATTGTAGTAAATATTTTTGTCCCTGAGGTTATCATCATCTCAGTTCCTCTAAACACACATTTAGGTTAACAGATACTAGGTGGCGTATCGTTGGCAGAATCATTTCCATTGCAACAGCAACTAAAGTTCAACTAGCCACCATGGATGAAGGTAAGTTGTTTTTCTCTTTGTTTCATATTTAGAAATATTTAGTTTTTGTTCTGAATATGTATGAGTATTTTTTTATAGCATCATTCATGTCCCCGTATTTAACTTTTTATTTATAAACAAAAAGTTTATTGCAACTTTATTACGTAACATACTCGTACAAATGTCACATGGCATATTTAATAATTTACATGTGGGCAAAATGATTCAACAAAATGGCTGTGCAGCTTTTACGACAAAAACATCACCTCAATCCCCATCATCTCAGTCCCAATTATTAGACACTGATTATGGTGTTAACAGACACTTTCTTCCATAAAAGTTTATCCTACGTATAAAATATACATCCTTGATCTCAAAAGACTACAGCATTCAAATGACAAAACAAGTATCATAGTAAATAATTGTATCTGAAACAGGGTTGGCAAGGTTTTGGACACAATGGTAAAAACCACGGTAAAATCCATGGTTTAAACCGTACTTTCCAAAACCCTTCTATCTAAAACTGTCCAAAACTATATTTTGTAGTAAAATTGTATTTATTAGAACAATGCTAAAAGTTTAAAAAATTGGCAAAAAGATTACAATACAAAAATACCAATTTAGTATTAACAACCTAATTACCTTGCGTTATAGTACCTAACAATTTAGTAGTAACAACCTAATTGCCCTACGTAACAAAGTAATTACAATAAAAATATATTAAATTTAATTATGTATCATATACATTATGATTCTGTTACTGAAAGTCCTGAGAGTTGTTACTGGAAAAAATTGATAAATGGAGTTCAGGTTCAGCATACTGATTAAACAAGCTTACTGCTGGCAACTTTGTATATGTGTATATTAAGAAATAATATAAATAAAAATAATTGATTTTGTTTGATTATGAGACATTTAGATATTGACTATTATTATAACACTATATTATATGATAATTATTATAACAACACTATTTAACTCTTAAGAAATAGAATGTTCACTAGAATTATATTAAATTCATAATGAAAATACATATTTTAAAAAATAACTTCTAGATTTTAAATTAAATTTTGTGTTTTCTTTCATTATCCTATAATCTAGAAAAGATAATTTACAATGAAACATTATTTAAAAGAAATTTCTTTGTAACATTTTCTTGCACGAAAATTGAAACAAAAGCACTAGTGTTAAGCAAACATCCCCTCCCTATACTACATGTGTGGTATTATATAGAATTTCTTATTACTATAACTCAATTTTAACAGAAACAGAACTTTTTATGCTACACAGATATTAGAAAAAGTTGAACTTTTTTTCATTTACCAAAGAATTATATGGAAATTTAGTAAAATACAGTAAATTCTGTCTAAGGCGGACTTTGTGCAAGGCGGAAATCTGTCTACCGCGGAAAAATTTTCAAGTCCCGGCGAACCCATAGAAAATAACATTGGCTCTTGCTGCATAAGCCGGAACCTGCGTAACGCGGAAACGGAAAGCATCATAATCCCACAGAAACCATACTTTTGCACAAGGCGGAAAAGACGATATTTAAAAAATGAAAGACATTTTGTAAAAAAAAAAAATTAAAACTAATAAATACGTCAAATATTCACCGTCGAATATTTTAATGAAATTTCGTAATTGTTTTAATTTCGTAAAAGTTATTTCAAAAGAACCAAGCACTGTTTCAATGTTTCAGAAATGCTTTCTTACTTCATTACTTCCTAAAACTATTTGCATATTATTTGTAGTAAAATGCACATTTATGAAAATATATGTATTTTTTAAAGTACAATGCTTTCAGCTTGTACATACTTAAATTCAAAATGTCAACTTTCTGACACACTTCTAAATCTTTTTTATAGGTAAACATAAAATTTTCATGCATTTTTATTTAGGTCTTATAATGAATTAAATGGAGTTTCTCATTTTTCCATAAAGACAAAGGATATTTCAGAATTGTCCTTTTCGACGGATTTTCGAATAACAGCAAGTAAGGAAAGATCGTCATCGGAGACGGATATATTATTGCTCAAAAGCATATATTAATATCATATATTAATTAGAAAACGGAAAACTCTGATTCTAAATTTCTCCAACTGGCATCCTTGCAAATTTTACAATTATACGTATGAATTTGATATTGAGAATGTATTAGAAAAATATGTACTGTTGCACTTTTTTTATTACTTTCTTCTATCTTTACAAGAAGCATTCGTATTGTATTTATGAAAAAAAATCGCTTTGCGGATTTATACGTTTTTTAGAAAGTCCTGAACACGATTTGACTGTTTTTATAAAATATCTGTCTGTGAGTTTGTATGTGGCAAACATTTTGTGAGCGCTCTATATCAAGAATAAATGCACGAAATTTGATAAAACTCTTGATTTCAATTGTACCTTGATAAAAATTCGCAATTGTTAGTTTTTGGTGTAAACCGACCATTATGTGGCGCTGCTATGCTGCATTTTCACCATAGCTCTATCTCAAGAACTAATGCACAAATTTTCACCACACTCCATATTATGTTAGACCTTAACATACGTGCCAAAATGCTTCATGTCAAGAAATCACGTAGTCAGAAATCTCGATCAGTGCATTTGTTATGTTTGATTCAGGTATACGCGGTTCTTTTTTCAACTTCTTTGACGTGGGAGCGCTTTGGACTCTTTGGTGGTAGCGCAAGATAGTGTGTTAATTGACATGTTTACCGCATTCCTTGGAGAGAGCCTCTTTTGATGGTTTCGTGCGTTTTGCTTGTAACATTTGAAAAGCAATAAAAAGGTCATATCTGACTATTGAATGGTTTTTGAATGAAACAATGAAAAATTTACCCAGACTTGGAATTACATTGCTCGAAAGAGCAAAATTAATAGGCGAAAAAAAAAAAATAGTCAAAATGAATGTCGAGACTTCTAGTGGATGGTTAATGAGTTTCCTTAATCCTTGCAAAGGATTAAGTATGCAGAGATTCCAACGACATCCCAGATATGAAGTTCAGGAATGGAAAGAAAACTTTTTTTAAGACCCTTACTTGCCGACTTTTGGTCGGCTTAAAAGGTATGAAAACTTACTTCTGCTGAACGATATCAAATTGGAGATATCAAATAAAGTACATAATAGCAATGAGATAGGCGTATTTTGCGTGCGTTGCCAACAAAGGCTCTTGTAAAAGAAGGAAGTGGATGTCAAGGAAGTAAAAACTCGAAAGGTCGTGTCACTGTTTTGCTCTATGTAAATTTGTAAGACAGTTTAAATAAGCTGTTAGTGATCAGGAATATACATTCCTTGTCATTCCTACATCAAACTATCGAATATAAAGTTACAATTTCTTCTGGCGAATGCTACTGCACTGACGCACTCCATGGATCAAGGAGTTGTAAAAATGACAAAACTATAGAAAATAAAGAAAAACTACAGAAACTACAGCAGTCAACTGTTGCGTCTTCAGATGATTGCTGTTCATGCACTGACCTAACAAAAAACATCACTTTTTTAGATGGCATCATTGACTGAGAAATGTCGCCGGAAAACATTGCTCGTTGTTTTTGAAAAGCCGGATTTATAATTTATTTCTCAAAAAATGACCAAGAGTATTCGAATAGCCGAGAGAAAATTAGTTGCAAAGTCTAAAAAAAAAGACCTATAATTTGTACCTATCCATGAAAAGATTAATGAAAAAGATTGACTACGCTGTGTCTACTTTCGAAGCTACAATGGGGATTTTGATACCACTATATGAAGATGTGGAAAGTGATTTTGCAAATGAAGACGACTACGATTCCAAAAACGTTGAAGACAGTTGTGGAATTCAAACATTTCAGGTCACCTTGATAAGAAATAGGTACCTCGATAACTTTTTCCAGATTAAAGAAAATGAAGAAATGATACTGATGATAAAAGAGTATAGTAAGTACTTCGCCAGTGTGCGCTCTGAGAAGCCCTTATGCGCTTCGTGTCTGGAGAGAGTCAGCGTGGTGCCGCAATGATACATTCTATCTGCCAAGCAACAGCAGCGCTCAGTGCGCGTCTCTCTCCTTGGTCGCCAAACGCTACTGAACTACATGATCGCTACTACAGCAAAACCCAAAGACTTGACCATGCGATTCGAGGATCACATCTCCAAGTTCTTCAGGAGCTTCGGATCTACCTGACACTCATAGGAGCGCCAGGCCCTCGGCACCGAAAACTTCTAGACGTGAAAATCTCTTAAACCGAAAGAAAAACAAATATAGATTTTTTTTTTTTTTAATGAACTCTCTAACGTACTATATGAAACATGAGATATGTAATTGTATTTGTTAATTGTTGTCTACATAATTTCAGAATTGAAGCAAATTCGTTTTAGTACTGTTTATTTCAGTGTCCAAATATTAACTTTTAAATATTATGAAAAACAATTAATTTAAAAAAAAGTATTATTTAATTTAAAAAAATCATTTTAAAGAATAGTACTAAACAAAAAACATGTCAACATAAAAAAAATATACGACAGCTACTTTTTTTTTTTTTTTTTTCGCGATTTTGCTTAAGCCGGAATATTGTCTACGACGGAAAATTTCTTCGGTCCCGATCGATTCCGCCTTAGACAGAGTTTACTGTATAGCATGAGATATTTATATTTATTCATTTGTTTAATAAGTTTGCAGGGGTTGCATGTGGAATGTTGCTTTTTTTAAGGTTTTGGACACTTTAGTACAGTTTTGGACAGTAAAACCCACATGTCCTGTCCAAAACTAGTTTTGGGCGTTCAAAACCCCAACCCTGATTTGAAAGTTGGTACTTTAATTCAAAAAATAAAAATTCTGGAGTGAAATTGTCCAGTTTTCATATATTGACCCGTACACTGTAAAAAAAAAAAAAATAATAATAATAAAAAAATAAAAAAAAGGGACTATTACTACGCCGAATTTAGGTTTATGAAATGCCAAATTAAATTTTAAATATGAACTACTTTTATTATCAGTATCGAATTAAGTTCATCATAAACAGATTAGGATTGTACTAAAAAAATGAGTTACACTGAATAGCTATATTTGATAATATTTAGGTTCCATACATCTTTGAACTTTCTTGGTATATCCATTTATACCTTCATAGTATATACATCTATACCCAACTTTACGTTGTATAGTTTTTACAAAGTCTCATAATTCTTCTAGCAACGTTTTTTTTTTTTTTTTTTTTTTTTTTTTTTTTTTTAAATGATACAATTAGTAATTCATATATTTATTGTTACGGAAGACTTTGCGTGCGAGTAATACTCGCACTTGACCGTTTATTTATTTTAACGAAGCAGAGATTAATGGAGAAAGGATAAAAAAAATAATTACCTGTATATTTATAGTTGGATATAGTTTTTCAAATATTCTTATAAAATTAAATGAAATTACGATAAGCATTATTACATTGTTCTTAATCTATAATTTAGTAAGACAGCTAAACTGTGAATGATAAACCTATGACTGAACCACTGGTGGTATTATTTTTTGGCTTATGCACTACTTCACTTCCGGCAGACATGGATCATTAGATTCCCCTACTTCTACTCTTCCATAAAATAAAGGTTTTTTTCTTGTGCTTGATAACATAGGTTTTTGTGCTGTCGGGTTGGGTTGGGTTGATTTTTGACGGCTAATTATCTACACGAGGGATATAGGCCCGGGGGGAGTGCCCTCCGTGGGGGGTCTTTCTAAGGGAACCTAATCCGTATTAACGCATGGAAGATCCACGGCTCGATGAAAACCACGAAAACTCCGAACGATTAGGCCGACGGGCGCGATTGGGATCGAACCCAGCACCTCCCGTCTACCAGATTCGAGAGCAGAACCTCTCGGCCACTTTTGTGCTGTCGGCTCATGGACTATCATATTTGCGAATGTAATAATCACTTGTATTGGCTAAAGTTTTTGTGCTTTAATAAGCGATTAAATAAGTGTATGGGGAAAAGCAAAAAAAAAATCACTGTTTTAAAATCATTTTAATTTCCATTATTTTCGTTGTTAAAAGTTTAGGATAGGAAAGTTAAATTTTGCTCTTCTTTATTAACCGCATAAAAAATAAAGAAATTAATATATATTTCTGTGAAGTGAATTTTTAAGTAAACATGTTCGTTATAGGGCGACTTTACTTTTAATTGAGAGCTAATAATATTCCCGAACACCAAAATAATGTTGAAGTTTATAAAAAAAAAAAATTCTTAAAATTTGAGAGTATCGAATTGATTGCTATTCAGTAATTTCATGATTTTTTTTTTTTTTTTTTTTTTTTTTTTTTTTTTTTTTTTTGTAGAATCCATTATTTCACATAATTTAATACTTTCTAATATGTGAATGAACAACATATAATAACCGCAAAGAGATAAAGCAATTAATATTTCTTATAGGAAAAAGAAGTTTTAATTAATTATGTTTGCGAAAGGGTAATTTTAATTTTAATTGGAAGATATTTAATGATATGTGATGATTAGATAAATATGATATCTCAACACACATATATTGTTTCGAATCATATTACAAAAATGGACAATCTAATTTACAGTACTTTAAATTTTGAATATACCGAATGTAAAGAGTTTCCTACAGTCCTCATATGCATAAAACTAGAAAATAATACTCCCAACCACTAAAAGAGTTAATGCTAAATAGAAATTTTTTCTTAACATTTTAGAGTATCGAATCGATAGCTATTCTGTAATTTTATGATTTACTAGATAGTGCCCGTTAAGATTTGACGGTAAATAACTTGAATATTTCATTAGAAAAATTTTTGAATTTTTAATTAGTTGCTTTTAAATTAATTATTGAATGACGAATTTCTATATTGATAAGCGATTCTTATTTCTTTAAGGCGATAGCTGGTGCTGTCAGTCTAGCCTATTCTGTAAAGTGAAAGAATTTTAAGTTTATAATTTACAACCAATTATGTTTGCTTTTTATCAGAAATTTACCTAAAAATACAGGGAAGAGAATTTATTTTTACTTACTACGGCCTCTTTTTTTTAATAACAATATTCATTTTCATTTATTTATTTATTTATTTATTATAACTACACGACCATTAAAAGTTGCCATGAATTTTATTTTTATCTGTCTCATTCTCTAAAAACCTAAATCTGAAACTTGATGCAGCTAACGATTTATAATGTATATTTTTCTTACTTGAATTTTATTTTACATTTTTTAAATACTAAACCTGGATATCAAGGTAATTTATTTCGTTAGCTCTTATACGAATATTTTTCTTTCTTTCCGTTTTATTTTTTACGCAAATGAATGACAAACTTTTCTTTCTGACACACACGCATATATGTTCTTGAAAATGGTCAGAAAATATAACGAAAATTGTAGATCAGTTCAATTTATTTAATTGATAATTACATGCAAAATATTTTAAATATAAAATCATTAGTTTTTCAAAATATTATTGAGTGTTAAATTCAATTTAATTATAAAGCATTAAAATAATAATAATAATAAAAAAATGAAAATCCTATATCTACTCTTCCTAATAAAATATGTCATTATTGAAATGAATTATCGACAAAAATATTACACATTTTGCCCGGCTTGTGTTTTAACCTGCGTTCTATACAAAAATTCAGAGTTTATATGCTGCCTTAATCCACTACGATCGCAGGAACTTGTTTTCTTTCCTTCTAAATTGCAGAGGATCGAAACACAGTTGACACATACGCAATTATCTCGAATTTGAGTTTTGATTTTACAGAAGTATGTTTGCGTTTTAATACTTATACCTTATTTTTTTAAAACAAGAAACTACAACTTAACATGCTAGTTTCCCAATCTTCGTGTGTAACTATTGGCAATTCACTAGCCATAACTTTTAGTTTCAAATCACTGTGTTATCTTCAACGTGTAATATGACCAAAACAATGTGACACCCCAAAATAAGCCGTATCTAGCTCTTAATATCGACACGGTAAATTTTTGAATAGTTAATAAGGCTGAAAGATCCAGTATTAACTTTGTGAAAGAAAGAAAAGTTTTTTTATAGTAAGATCGAATAGCAGACGAACTTAAAACAATTTCTACCTGTGATATGATATTTCAACTGAGCGAGCATCTTTGCGCATATGCAGCGCGTCACTCCAAAGGCAGACCTGTACTTATATATTGCGCATGCGCAACTGTAGAATTTTAATTTAAAATTACAGCCAATTAATAAATTATTTGAACAAACGAATGTACGATAACAAATCTGTGGCAAAATATCTTTCATTTAAAAAAAGATTGGTGTAATTGAATGCAGTAGTTTCTTCTCACGGACTGTCGCACAGTGGAGTATTTTTCCAATTTAGCCGGCCAAAATTCAATTTTTTGAAACTCAGTTGAGGAGAGAAAAATGTAGCTAATTATGAAGATAAATAGATGGGGATTCACCGTACATTTATAATTTTTTTCTGTTGTGCGAGAAAATTGGTGACAGGGAAGGTCAAACTTGTTTGTAGCAGTAAGTTTTTTATTTGTACTTTAAAGTTCCATTTTGTGCCTGTTTATTTCACTGTGATTTTTTTCCCCCATAAACTTTTGCTTATACCATATAGTTCTGGATTCTGAAAGCTCATGTATATATGTTTACGTTTCACATGAATATATTTATATTTGTTAATTTAACAGATATGATAAAACGACATAAAATGTGCCGTATATTTTTTAAATTTGTGTTGTTAATTTCAATATTCTATAAAACATTTGTTATACATCAGGGTGGATCCAGATGATCTTTTTTACTCTAAATGACAGTTCGAGATATGTAGTTAATAATTTTGAAAACTGCAGCTGCGAAAAACTGCGAATTTAGAATTCCTTTCAAACACACAAATGTATGTTTTTGTAAATGATAATGTTTTCATTTCCCTTTCAATTGAAAATGTATTCTACGATAAATAAATTGCAATTGTTGTCAAAATGCATTATCTTCGGTCATAAAGAAGTTCCAATTTACCTATCTGACCAATAATCTTTTAAAAATACTGTTTGATTAATAGATTAATTTTTAATATTATACAAAAGTATCATTTGGCAAACTCCAACGCGTTCATCGCCTAGATTCTGTCGACCCATGAGAATCAAGTTTATACACGAGTCTGTATATCGCTATGGAAGAAATTTCGTACATTGAGCATGAAAGCAACACACTAGAAGGTACAAAAGTAACCTTAAACTGAAATATCTATGATGTAAAACACACCATGTTATTAACCATGGTTGATGGTAAAATTTGCAATGCCGCATCTGAAACAAAATCAAAATGCATTTATTCATTCATGAAGCTACTTCAAAAGATTTTAAAAGTTTGAACATAATTAACGAGATTAATTCTAGACTTGAGCTTTACTTCTTCCTGCTGAAATTTACAGCCTTCATACAGCCCTTTAGGTTACTTAGATACTATTAGTGATATAAATATTTAAAAAGAAGGCTTTGAAATATTGTATAATTTGATTCTATTTTAGAACATCCAATGCCTCATGGTATGAAAATGGTAATAATACAGCATATATTCGAATTTTTGAAAGAAATTTCAATATGACGTTACAAATTTTAATTTTTGAGTTGCTCTACAGTAAAACCTCCTTAAAGCGACCACTTTATGTTCCAATAATAATTGGTTGCTCCGAGAAGTGGTCTCTTAATGAAAGTCATGCATAAATCTAGATTTTAATTTTTGAAAAATAGATAACAATTAATGTTATTAAAATTTATTTTTCAAATTAGGAAAAATACGAAAATTTAAATATCAAAACAAAAGTTAATTACATAAATTAATTACTGCAGAGTTAAAAAAATGAATACATTGACGCTTGCTTTGATTTTACGGTCTATCTTTTTATTTCTAACTTTAATTTCCCAGTCCTTTCGAAGTTCAGTAAATAAATGCAATTCTTTTTTGGACGGGAACAAATAATGACGAATTCATTAATTTATCTGTTTCCTTGAGAGTTTCCTGACAGAATAAGACAGGGGAGTTTATTGACCGCCATTCTTAATTTGTCATTAGAGTTTAATTCAATGCCTAAAAGGCACAAAGGGGTTTAAAGACATAATAGTTACAGGTAAAAAAAAAACATTCTAAACTTAGATTAGAAGTTTGATGAACAATGCGCTCTCAGGAATTATTTTTCTAATAAAACCTTCTTCGAGCGACCAGGAAAAAACAAAATTTGTTTCATTTTCTTCAAAGAAATGGGTCGCTCATGGAGGGAGTTCAACTGGGGTGGTCTCTGAATGGAGGTAAAATTAGTATTGAGCTTATGGGAATAAATTTCGTTCCATGAAAAAATAGTCGTTGGGGAGGTGGTCGCACAGGGAGGTTTCACTGTGTATGAAAAAATACATTTGTATTGACGGATAGAATACAATATATTCACTAATATTCTGTTGCATTAAAAACTTTTTTGCATATTACAGTGTTTTTCATATGCCCTGTATATATATATATGTAGTATATACCGGGTGTCCCAAAAAGGACTGACTGATTTTAAAATTCAATAACTTGCAAACGGTGACAGATATTTAAAAAATTCTTGAAGGAGGGTTATGCATAAGGTCAAAAGTTTTTTTACAGTAATTTTCAATTTTAGTTCGAATTACAAACAATAGATGGCGCTGCGATCAATAGACGCTGAATTCAGACTCGATTTTTGGAACTTCGTGGCCCGGATAATACATTTCCATCTCCTTTTTCAGCATGGAACAAGAGATAGGACCAGAAGTCGAGCCTGTATTTAGAGACTATTGCTTACAGCGCCATCTATTGTTTGTAATTCGAACTAAAATCGAAAATCACTGTAATAAAACTTTTGACCTTATGCATAACCCTCCTGCAAGAATTTTTTAAATATCTGTCACCGTTTGCAAGTTATTGAATTTTAAAATCAGTCAGTCCTTTTTGGGACACCCGGTATATATATGTAGTATATATATATTTAGTATATATATATATGTATATATAATGTATTTTTCAAATAAAACTACTAAAAAGTGATAGTAATAAGATAAACTAATCAATAATAAACTTTAGTCCAATTTTTCAGTAAGAAATATTTTTGGTCGACTAAATCCACCAAATACTCCACTGTGTGTCGAAAGGAAACGCTTAGCATTTTAAATATATAGATTTTCCTTCAGAATCTATTAACGTATATTTTAATCCTTGAATTGAAAATTAGTACTCTGTAACACTGTAAAAAATACAGATGTTTGGTTAACGGAAATGGCAAAACTCCATCCGAGTTACCGAAGATTCCTAGAAGCTTTCCTTTATCTTCCTAAACCTTCAAAACAAACAGAGTTTTGATTTAAAGAAAAATTTCTGAAACAAAAGTTACTTTTTCTGCCTGTAATTATCGGAAACGTTTTCGGGTAGTTTTAAAACAGTATTATTTTGTTTTCTCAACACGTGTTTTGGATGCTATAAAGTCTAAAGTAAATACCGTGTGTCCCAAAAATGACTGATGGATTTTAAAATTCAATAACTTACAAACGGTGACAGATGTTAAAAAAATTCCTGCAGTAGGGTTATGTATGATGTCAGGAGTTTTTGTACTGCGATTCTTGATTTTAGTTCGAATTTGAAGCAGTAAATGGCGCTGAGAGCAATAGGCGGTCAGTCCAGACCCGATTTTTGGTACTTCGGGATCCACTCAATACAGTTTAATCTCCTTTGTTTGCATGGAAGATGAGAGAGGCCGAAAAATCGAGCCTGGATTTAGCGGTTATTGCTTGCAGTTTCATCTATCGATGATATTTGTAACTAGAACTGATAATCGCAGGATAAAAACTCCTGACACCTACATAACACTCCTGCAAGAATTTTTTTAATATCTGTCACCGTTTGCAAGTTATGGAACACCCGGTATTTTCATGTTCAAAAAACAAATATGTTAAGTTAACAGCATTTACAAGAAAACAAATTGCACATTCATTCATAAATTATTTTACACAGCTAAAAATGCTTATTTGAGAATGGATTGCATCCAAAAACCCAAATTCTTGCTTGAGAAATCTAATTAATATACATCGTGTTTCAAAAATAATCATCCGAATTTTAAAAAAAGTATAACTGTTCAAATTTTCATCCGTTTCAAATGAATAATGTATAGGTAGAAAGAGGAGAATCATAAGTTTTATGTAGTTATCAACAGGTGGCGCTAGTGCTCTTCTTTTGCCATTGCAGTTAAGCATCGATCGCCTCCCAGATCGCCGGACCTCTCAGTGTGTGATTTCTTCTTGTGGGGGTTTATAAAAGACCACGTTTATGTACCTCCCCTTCCTGCTACATTAGTTGAATTGAAGGTACGCATAACAGCAGCCATCGAAGTCGTGTATCCAGACATGCATGCAAAAGTTTGGGACGAATTTGAATACCGTACAGACATATGCCGTGTATCCAAAGGTGGACATATTGAGCACCTTTAATTTGGTATGTAAAAAAATGTATGATTAGCTACATAATATAAAATTAATCTTAAGTATCTATGTTCACTATTTTTTATCATATACGCATTTCAAATCGGATTATTATTTTTAAAACACCCTGTACTACAAACTACTAGGAAACGTTTTCGAAATTAAGTGGCAATAAAAGATACTTTGAATGTATGATTACTTTATTTTCATCTAGAAAATATATTGGTTTGTGAGATTTCTAAACGTAAAGAACGCTTTTTTCGGTATCGTACATAACTCAGAATAGGTTATTGCATATTTTATTTCGATGTTATATTTTATATTTAAAAAACTGATTAATACAGTGTACAAAATACTCGAAAACATTCAAGAAATGTAAGGGCAAGAAAATGAAAAGAATGTTCATAGAATTCTTCTTTAAATCTCAATAATCTATTGGTTTTGGGGATTTCAAAAGATAAATATAAGGATTTCGGAATGGTCGGTAGCTCGGAAGAGATTATACATGCACAGGGTGTCTCAAAAGATCCTGTCACATTATAAAGATCAATATAAAGTCAAGTAATTGTCTTACAGAGAGTACGGTTTAGTCTAAAATACTTCTCTCGATGAAAAGTTTTCTTTAAGCGAATGAAAATAATTAGTTCCAAACTTCGATCATAGATGGCGCCACTTGTCTGTATGTGTGGCCACTTCGTTCCACAGACTTAAGGGGACGGTGAAAGTTTACAAAAATTATTTTAATCTTCGTAATAGAGATTTGATATTTTGTGCAAATATACATTTCACCACAAGTATATAGAACACCCTAAAATAAATTTCCAATCTTATATAAAATTTAAGATCTTTTTAAAAATTTTGAAAACGAAATTTTAAGATGTTCCTTGCGTCTTCTTTTAGTAGATATTTCCCCCATTTTGAATTTTAATCACGTCAAACTCTATTACAAAGACTTTTGTGTATCGATTTGTTAACCCCTTAAATAATTAATTTTTTAGAGATATTTTTCTGAATTCCATATCGATTTTCATCAAAATTCTGCCTTATAATAAGTTAATAATCAAATTTAATTGTCTTAATGAAGTCGAATTTTAAAATGCATACACAGTTTCTTTTTAATCAATATCAGGATTCTTCTTTATCAGTTTCAAAAATTTTATTAAAAAGTAAGTGGCAAGGAGCATTTCAAATATTAAAATACAGCTGAAAAATCAGTATTGAGAAAAACAGATTAAAAGTATATTAAAAGGCCAAAAAAATTGCTTGTGACAGAAGTTAATTCACTTGTAACTTTGCCTAAAATAAACCCATCTGTGTGTACTCTTCGACGAATGACGTAGTACAAATTGGAGAAAAATAATACACACAAAAGGAAATGTTAATTTTGGACTCGATTTTTGCTCAAATAAAGGTCCACGGTTCTCTTAACCTCCATTTGATTTTGTGTGTGTGTGTGTGTGGGGGGGGGGGGGGGGATTATGTCAAGGACTAAATGTATGCTCCTGCTATGACTGACATTGAAGCACTGCAGACGAGAATCACGCATGTGATCCAGTCAGTTCTGAAATCAATGCTAGCGAACACGTGGATTGAACTAGAGTTCCGTTTCGCTGTTTCAATCTACAAAGGGTGCACACATTGAACTATGCTAATATGCGCTATGCTTATATGCTAAAATTATTTCTCTGTAACTGCTTCTGACAAGATAAAATGATCTGTAGCTGATTTTCTTGAGCTTTTGATGTTTATCTCTGATATTGTAAGTTAGAGCGCCTTCTATGGGCGAAGTTTAGAACTATTTTTTTATTCGCTTGAAGGAAACATTTCATCGTGAGAAGCATTAAAGTCCAAACCGTAGTCCTGTACGAAAATTTCTTGATTTTATATTGAATTTTAAAATGCATCAAGGACTTCTGGGACACCTTGTATTATGTTTTCGTAAATCGTATTGATATTCGTAATATTTCAGGAAATATTTGTCTTTTTTTACAATAACTTAAAATAGTTTACAATATTTTTTTTTTTTTTGTTTTGTTTTGTTACAAAGTAAATAATCTTTCGAAACAAACTAATCTTACTTCTCTTCCGTTTTCCAAACTATAGTGCATTTAACTTTAATCGATTTTGGATTTGGATCTCATCAACACTAAGACAAAGAAAGGGAAGTAATTTAATATGTTTCCTCTCTGTTGGAGATAAACGGATGAGATTTAAGGAAAGGTGCACTAAAAACAGAAATTTGATTAGACGCAAAAAAGTTAAAGGAATTTTTGCAAATTGAATTCTAACGCCAAATAAAAACTGACTCTAATGAGTGATACCTAATGGATATTGGACTCGAGTCTTATCATTTACAAAACTAATGAAACGAAGTCATATAACACTTTTAAGTAGAACAGAAAGTGGATATGATTTAAAGATTGCTGTGTTGAAGCAAAGACACAAGCAAAAGTAAAGAATTTTTTTATTCAAATTTCTTTTGGAATGAAAACATAAATCAATTAATATTTAATCTTTAAAAAATAAAAATTAAATTATCATCAGGATGCAATAAATGAATATCTGTACCTGTGTTTGTTTGGCTATTTATGAACTTCAATTTTTATTCATTTTACCAAATTTTGTTCACATAACTGTTTATTATATATATTATCGTTCTTATAAATAACAAGATTAATAAATCAATATTAAACATTTTTAGCCAAATATTAAATTTTCTAATATCTTTTTAAAGGGGTGCGGACACAAAAAATCATCGAATATTCGAAAAACATCTTATTGCTTTATAAAAATCTATGTCTTTTTTCCGCTTCAAATTATGATTAAATCATGTTTCTATCTTAATTAGAACAAGGTATATTATTATTATCATTTTTTTAATTTGTTTATAAAAAAAAAAAGCTTCCAAGCAATGTCTGTCATGAAAATGACTTCTTGTGAAAATGCGTTTTTCTGCATGATGATTTTTTTAAAAACTATTTCTAGTATTTAAATTTTTATAAGTCAAGAACATTTTAAGTTAAATGGTTCGAACTTGGAACATGCCTTTTTCAATCGTTTTCCTTAACTTTGATTCATCAAATTTGAAAAAAATATTTACTTTTTAAAAAATATATTTTTTAAATATGTTACATCATATTTTTTAATTCTTTTTTTAAATATTTGCAATTTCTTTTTAAATTATTATTTTAAAAAATGCTGAATCGAAATTAAAACCTATCTATTTCTTTTTAATTAAATGAAAATGTTTTGAAATTCGATAAATATCGAGTTATAACGATTTAAAATTCCCCCACGTTAAAACATAAATGCATAAAAAAGAATTAAATCGCTTGAAAAGTTTTGTGATCGGATTATGTTTGCAAATTACATTGTTAACCATTTCAAAAGCAATCAAAATTGTAACTCAATAAATATATATATATATTAAATGTGTCCCGGATCCCCTTAAAAATATTACTCAATATTTCCACAAAAGATCAAATGCAGGGCTGCTCAAAAGAATTGGGATACCTATTTGGCTATGGACGGTAACTATTGAAATCAATTTATTAAACGTTTACTTAGTTAGCTTATATACCTCATTTCCCTAAATAACGAAGTTTTGTTAACGCTTTCAGGGAGTGTTGGAAATTGTTTCATAATCTATGCCATACGCTGGATTTTTCTTTCTTCTTTTAATAATGTATACTTCATAATTAATACTCGTAAAGTTTAGATATGAACTGTAATAATGACAAAATGGACGTGCATATGCTTTTCTTATTATTACAAATGGCTTTATAAATTTAGAGAGCAATTTTTGAATTTTAGAAAAAAGTATTTTGAGCGTCATAACTTTCTTAAATGCTACTCATAAAACATAGATTCAAAAATTGCACAGCGGTCAAACAACAATAAAGGATTGATTCTATATATTCTATATTCAAGGATATATTTTGTAATTTACAGCATCATTTACTTTATGATAAACTTTTAATGATTTGTTATTAAACAATTGTTCATTTTACTCTTATTTCTTTCACGCTTGCCTTTAAGGTCTAATAATTTGTCATTTAATCTTCAAGTAACACAAACTAATTAACGCATATTGTGTGAAGATTTGGTGGTTTCCAATTGCTTTTAATCTCCCAGACTACATCTCCGGAACTTAATAGATTCGTCTAGTATGGAAAATATACGTCTTAATCGATGTATATTAACATGTAACTACACTAAGCATTTGTAGATAGAATATATTTTTTTTAATAATTCTAAGTCATAAACGTTACTCAATGTTTCATACATACTGTTCAAGACATACATTATCTACTTTCTCTACAATTTTACTAATCTGTATTCTCAATGTGGTATATTCTTTTTTAGGGTAATGTGTTTACTTCGGAATTGATGCATCCAAAATATTTATATTCCGAGTTGCGAAAACTGAATAAGGGATTTCTAAAACTACTCGGAAACTTTTCGAAAATCAGTGACAGCAAAAGAAATTCGGTTTTTTATAAAGACTTATTTAAATATCGGAAGTATAATGGCTTATGAGGTTTCTAAAGATAAAGAACGATATTCAGAACCGCGGTTAACACGGAAGAGCTTATTGTATATTCCCGTTCATTGCTGGTATTATATTTTCCTAGATTAAGGACTATTTGTATTTTTTTCTATGTATACACTTCATAACTAATGCCTGTAAAGTATAACTATGAACTGTACCAATGACAAAATGGAAGCGCATTTGCACTGTCTACAACTATAAATGGTTTTATAAATTTTGAAAGTAACGTTTCATGTTAGAAAAAAATATATCTTGTGCGTCATGTACTGTAATATTTTTTTAATGCTACTCGAAATGCATAGATAGATATACTCATAAAATAGTAATCAAATAACAATCAAGTATTAATAGAATTTATAGCATCAATTATGTGATGTTAAACTTTTATCGATTTCTGATTAAACAATAGTTCATGTTATTTCTTTCACGTTTGCCTTTAAAGACTCACAATTTGTCATTTACGCTTCGAGTAACGCAAACTAATTAATGCCGATGTGTGCGACGATTTTGTGTTTCCAATTGCTTTTAATCTTCCAGCTGACATTTCCTGAACATAATAGATTGGTCGTTACGTGAAATATACGCATTAATCGATACATATTACCATGCAAATGGACTAAAAATTTGTATATTGAGTATATTGTTTCACGATTCTAAGTTATAAATGATAATTCTTTTTTTATATATTCTTCAAAACACAGCATAATATGTGTGATGATATACTTTTATTAAAACCAGATTAAAAAATAGTTTATTTAATTTCTTTCGTGCTTGCCTTTAAAGACGAAAAATATGTTACTTACGCTTCAAGTCGTGCAAACTAATTAACGTCTAATGTTTAACGATTTCATGGTTTCCAGTTGCTTTTAATCTTCCAGCTTAGATTTCCTGAAAATAATAGATTGTTCCATTGCATGAAATATAGGCCTTAATCGGTACATATTACCATGCAAATGAACCAAAAATTGTTTTGTAGATATTTGTTTAAAGGATTCTAAGTTATAAAATTTAATTGGTGTTTTATATATTCTTCAAACATACACTATCTATTTTTTCTCCAATTTTACTAATATTTTTTTCTCTAAGTAGTACATTGTTTTTTAGGATGATCTGATTACGGAATTGATAGCATACACATTCAGAGTTTAGAAAAAAGATCTCAAAAAAATATTTTGGGCGTTATGTTCTGTAATTCTTTTTAATGATGTTTATAGAGTATAGATTTAAAATATGTAGATTAATAAAATAACGATAAATGTATCATATAAATTATGATAAACTTTTATTGATTCAAAATTAAGTAATTGTTCATTTAATTTCTTTCATGCTCGCACTTTGTCTTTTTTAATAGTGTGTATATATTACTAGAAAGGTAGCCCGTCAAAAATGACGGAAATTTAGATATAAAGATATATACAACTCATGTGCAAGAATATGAGTTTTCTCGCTTGTTCCGCAGTGATAGATGAAAATAACACATTTTAAGAACGAAACACCTTTATGAAAAACTGTGTACAGTAGAAGACCACTAATCTGCACAGTTTGATTCTAAGTGTTATGCAGATTTGAGGCTTTTTACGGTCATGTCTATTCCATCTTTGTTTACATTTTTTGTAATTCATTTATTGGACAATTTAGATTGTTGAGCCTTAAAAATAAATAAATAACACACTTGAAGTAAGGTTAAAAACTATTAAATTATCGTATACGATTTCATGAAATGGTATTATATGGTATTATATGTGTGTGCTTCACGATCTTGGTTACGACGTTGGCGAAATTGGCTGCAACTTGTCATAATCCTAATAGTGTGCGCCGCTATAACAAAAAAGTAACCAGTTTTTAGTAAAATTTCTGATATAAAGTAGCTTTCAAAAACTTGTGTAAAATTGCAGGCCGTTCTCGTGTTATGTCAGTCCTAGGAATAATATTTCTAACACTGAAGATTTTCCATGTATATGTGGAATTTAGAAAAGCTTCTCCAAAAGAAAGGTCTTGAAATGACACTGTAATTCCTCTAACTTCAAAGTTTAATCGGGCCCTGATGTTGAGTACTGAAATCTAATAAATACAGTTATTTTGAATATTACAACAGAATTAAACAGTTAAACTTATTTAACTTAAACCCGCTGTTACTTCCCGATGTTATTTTTTAGTATTAAGAAAGAAAATTATTTATAATTTTCAAATCATGCATTGTGAATCATTTTAAATATATTTAATCGTAAGATTTATAATATCTGAAAATACGAATATAGTTTAAACATTGATGTTAAAAGCAGCGCCACAACAAACCGGTGACCCGTCAAGCTCAAAAATGTCTAAAAGTGAATCGCCGAACAGTAATGATCCTTCTGTGAACGAAACGCCGGAACTAAGCAAGGTGAGCATAAAAATTCCTCCATTTTGGACTGATAGACCAGAATTATGGTTTTTTCAAGTTGAAGCACAATTTAAAATTAATGATATTACTAAGGAAGAGACAAAATTTAATTATTTAGTTGCTCAACCTGAATCTAAATACGTAGAGAATGTATGGGATATAATAAATAGTGACAGTTTAACCAAATATTCCGATTCTAAAGCTAAGTTGCTACATTTATTTAGAGAAAGCGAAAACGTGCGAGTTAAGCGATTGATAACCGGGATTGAACTAGGAAATATGAAACCTAGTCAGCTCCTTCAAAAGCTAAGAACTGTAGCTACTTCTGACGTTTCTGAAAACCTCATTAAAACACTTTGGCTTGAAAAATTGCCCGACGGCATAAAAAATATATTGCTGGTCAGCGAAGAAAACTTAGAAAAATTAGCTGTAATGGCAGATAAAATAGGTGATATGAATTCAAAACCTGAAATTTTTTCTACAAATAATAAATCTGATATTAATGATAATGCGTGATCTCACGTTAATAATGAACTTGTAAATCGAATTGTTTCTGGAACAGCAAATTTCGCAACTGTGCGTTTCACGGAAATCCAGAGCTAATTCTCGAAATAATGAATACCGTTCTGACTCGCGAAGCAGATCTCGTAAGCGCTACAATCCTAATGGCAAACTGTGTTACTTTCATTTCCGTTTTGGCAATCGTTGTTTTCCTGATAAATGCACCCAGCCTTGTGCTTGGAATGCAGTAGATGAAGCGACAGATTCCACTACAGATAGATTTTCGGATTGTCGCAAATTTCGCTTATTTGTTAGAGATAAAAAATCGAAAGTGCGTTTCTTGGTGGACAGCGGTGCAGATGTTAGTATTTTACCAGCTTGTCCTCACGATAAACAATCCGTTGATTACAAACTATAGGCTGCAAATGGCACAGAAATTGAAACGTATGGTATAAAGATGCTAACACTTGATTTAGGACTTAGGCGAGAATTCCAATTTCCTTTTATTGTTGCTAAGATAAACAAAGTTATTTTGGGCGCTGATTTTCTAAACAAATTGAACTTGTTAATTGATTTACATAAGAAGAAACTAATTGATGGAGTAACTCAACTAAGTATTAATGGCGAAGTTGCTTCCATCAGTGAAGATAGTAATATCGGCACAGTAAGTAATTCCACTAAATTTTATACTCTGTTAAGGAAATATCCTGAAATAACCAAACCAAATTTATTTTTATCAAGCGTAAAACATAATGTTCAACACCATATTATTACAAAAGGTCAACCTGTCCATTCTAAAGCAAGACAGTTAGATCATCAACGACTTGCAATAGCGAAACAAGAATTCCAATTTATGCTCAATAATAATATAATCAGGCCTTCTAGTTCTCAATGGTCAAGCCCTCTTCATATGGTTCCGAAAAAAGATGGCACTTTTCGCTCATGTGGAGATTACAGACAATTAAATGCAGAAACTATTCCTGATAGATACCCTATTCCGCGAATCGAAGATTTTCATCACATTTTGAGAGATACAACTATCTATTCTAAACTTGATTTATTTAAAGCCTACTATCAAGTTCCCATTGCCGAAGAAGATAGGTGTAAAACTGCAATTATCACGCCATTCGGCTTGTATGAATTTAATGTGATGAGTTACGGCTTGAAAAACGCACCAGCAACGTTCCAAAGATTTGTACATGAAGTTTTTTCAGGTCTAGATTTTGTTTTCACCTATTTAGATGATATTCTTATTGCATCTACTAGTGAAGAAGAACACAAAAATCACCTCAAGTTAGTGTTTGAAAGATTAAATGATTACGGTCTTCGAATAAACTTTTCCAAATCAATCATGGGAGCACAAGAAATAGAATTTTTGGGATATTTAATTACTCCTCAAGGTTCACGTACTTTACGTGACAAGGTTCAAGCCATTCTTAACTATGAACTTCCAACAACTATTCATGAACTTAGAACATTCCTAGGCATGATTAATTTTTATCGTCGATATCTAAAAGATGCATCTAAAAACCAATCTCTTTTACATGAATACCTCAAGGGAGCAAGAAAGAAAGATAGAAGAAAAATTCCTTGGACAGATGAAGCGAAAAAACAGTTCCAACAATGCAAAGATGATTTAGCCAATACTGCACTCTTATCATTTCCGAATTCTGAACTACCTCTGTCACTATGTACAGACGCTTCAGATTCAGCAATTGGAGCAGTACTTCAACAATATGAAGATAAAGGATGGAAACCTATCGCATTTTATTCTAAAAAACTAAATGATGCACAAAAGAACTACAGTACTTATGATAGAGAATTACTTGTCATTTACCTCTCCATCAAATATTTCAAGCATTTATTAGAAGGAAGAAAATTAACGATATATACAGACCGCAAACCCATAACCTTTGCATTCCTACAAAAACCTGAGAAAGCATCTCCTCGCCAACTTCGTCACTTACACTATATTTCACAATTTTAAACTGATATCCAACATATTAAAGGTAAAGAAAATATCATTGCTGATACACTGTCTAGAGTTGAAGAAATTTCGTTGATCGATTATGATAAAATAGCTGATGAGCAAGGTAAGATGAAGAATTCCGAAACTTGAAGACATCCAAAACTTCCCTGAAATTCAAGCAGTATCCGCTACCTTCTGGAAAGTCTTTGTGGTGTGAAACTTCAACAAGTAATATAAGACTATATATTCCTAAATCCTATCGCATGAAAATATTTCATCAAATGCATGGAATGTCTCATCCTGGGGTTAAATTATCTGTAAAACTCCTGACATCAAAATTTATCTGTCCAAACGTCCGAAAAGATGTACAGCTATGGACCCGGTCATGTATGGCCTGCCAAAAGAGCAAAATCAATCGACATACCAAATCAAGCTTCGGTGAATTTCAACCTCCATCGGAAAGGTTCAGTGATGTTCATATTGACCTGATAGCACCTTTACCACCATCAAACGGTAATATCTACTGCCTGACCTGCATAGATCGGTATACTAACTGGATGGAAGTGATAACGCTGAACAACATTTCAGCCGACACAGTTGCCAAAGCATTTTACGGTAATTGGATTTCTAGATTTGAACTCCATGTCGACTCGTCACGGATCGTGGCTCACAGTTTGGATCAGAGCTTTTAAACATCCTGACAAAAATATGTGGGACAAAATTGCAGCACACGACTGCCTACCACCCCCAAGCCAATGGAAAAGTCGAACGAGTACACAGAACTCTAAAGACCGCACTAATGGCACACAATAATGTAGCCTGGAGTGAAACACTGCCAACTGTTCTTCTTGGTCTACGCACTGCCATGCAAGAAGATTCTGCACATACTATAGCCCAGATGGTCTATGGACAAAACATACATTTACCTGGAGAATTTTTCCATGAAAGTACAATTCCTACACCACCTGATAATTTTACCAAACAAATTCAAAAAGTGATGGAAGAAGCCGTACCAAGAACTGTGTCAAAAAAGTATGTACAAAAAATATTTGTTCCTAAAGATTTGAAAACCACGTCACGTGTATTTGTTCTCAAAGACAGAGTTAAAAAACAACTCGAACCCCCATACGAAGGTCCATTTCCAGTCGTTGTCAGAAACGAAAAATATTTCACGCTCAAAGTCAAAGACAAAACTGTAACTGTCTCTATTGATAGGTTAAAGCCAGCTTACTTCTTGCAAACACCAGACTTTGCTACAAAGCAACCAACACAGAAAATACAACCTGCAAAGCACCAATGACTCTCATATTCAAGACCAAAAACTTCCTGAAAAACAGTCACGTTCAGGACGAACGATTTAACTTCCTGTGAGATTTCGAGACTAGCACATACATATTTTTTTTAAGTAATGTTCAAATTTTAGTGCATTGTTATTTTTGTAATTAATATTTTTTGTATATATTGTAACGTAACTTCGTTACTGGGAGGAGAGTACTGTTGTGGCTTAAATTTATTTAGTTTTGTTGAGTTGGCAACAGCTCAAAAGTTTCAGTTTTTGTTTTGTAAAAATAAAAGATGTTCGACAAATAAATAAGTGGGATTTGTGAATCATTTTAAATATATTTAATCGTAAGATTTATAATATCTGAAAATACGAATATAGTTTAAACATTGATGTTAAAAGCAGCGCCCCAACAGGTTTATGGAATGAGATATTAAAAGTTATCCAAGGATATATGTGTTTTTAATCGAAATTAAAAACAATGCTTTGATCTCGAAATAAAAACTTTTAGTTTGTATAATTTGTTATTTCTGTTAATTATTTATTTAAGTACTTTTCCATTATAGAGCATTTTTAAAAAAAGCTTGGCGCGATTCGGGCATCAAAAAGTGAGATATGTTGCGAAAATATATAAACAGCTAGGAAAACAAATCTAATGAACTTTTATCTTTGTTTATATATGCACTTATATGCATAAAAAAATCGTTTCTAAATATATGTAATTTTTTAATATACAAATTACGGCACAGATTTCAGATATGAACCGGGATACCTAACTGGCGCCAAAATGGTGTTATTTTGCCTGCTGTGGTAACCCGGCTATTGTTTTTTATTTATTAATAAATTGTTTATTTACTTATATTTTCTGTTTTTTAATTACATAAACTGCTTTGTTCTATAGTTATTATTCAAACTTTTATTTATTTATAGTTATTTCCTTTTCAAAATGATAGCAAATGATTGAAAAATATATAAGTAACTGGTATTCGAAAGCGAGATTTCTGCCAAATTTGCGTCATACAAAAATCACGCCAAACCCCATGCGTATATGACATATGTGCAAAACTTACTTCTGTTTCTTTATAAAAATAAATAAATAGCTTTTTTTATATTAAATTGTCGGCACAGATGTCATATACGCCTATATTGGCGCGATTTGTTTTTGACGCCGATGTCATATACGCAGCGGGTACTTAACTGGCGCCAAAGTGTCGTTATTTTGCTTGTAAAGGTAACCCGAATGTTGTTTATGCTGTTGATGTTTTCGCCAAATTGGCGTCGGAAAAAAATCGCGCCAATACGGGGCGCGTATATGACATCTGTGCCAAATTGTATACATATGGAAAAATTGCTTGTGAGTATGAAGCAGTAAATAGGTTGCCAGAAAATACGTTGGCAAACTTCTTTCTTGCCAAGAATCGTTTCTACGAAGTATTGTACATAAGCAATGATTGCTAGAAATGCATTTTTAATTATGATATGCGTTTTTATGTTTCACATCTATGCGTATTATACTGTGTGTATAAATGCTACAGTTCATATGCAGGGCTACACAAAAGAATTCGTAAGGGTTACTGAGTATGAGAGTAAATTGCTTAAGGGTGGTTTTTAAAGCAGTTATGCATTTTTATGCTGAACTGCATTTAGTTTCCTAAGAAATGTTTGTAGTATATAGATAAAATGATATACATGGTCGCGCAAAGAATTGGATACATAACCGACTATGGATGATAATATCTGGAAATGTGATAACACTAGTTTTAAGAGTAGTTTAAATTAAATTTTAGCTAAATAGTGGCATGTAATAACGGTACTATTGGCTATGGACGGTAACTGCTGAAATCAATTTTTAAAATTTTTTATGCGTTTTCTAAAATGTTTACTTAGTTATCTCGGTACTTCTTAGTTATCCCGTCGACCAAATTACTGTCGCCAAATTGTAAGATTAATTGCCAATAATGGTTGCCATTAATCAATTAATTAAATGCCAATAATGGCCAATAAAACCATTAATTCGACGTTTTATTTGTATTTTTATTAATGTTTTACTATTGATTTGGCGATTTATATAATTTGGCGAAATTGGTCGACGGGATATCTAAGAAGTAACGTTATCTTATTTACCTTATTTCCCTAAATAACGAAGTTTTGTTTCATTCAGGATGTGTTGGAAAGTGTTTCATATTCTATGCTTAACGCATGATTTTTCTTTCTTCTTTAGTCTTATTTTGCATTTATTTTATTCTTAATTTTTTAGTCTTATACTGCTTTATAGAAACTTTGGCACAGTTGTCATATACGTTATCATATATTGGCGCGATATTTTTCCGACGCCAATTTGGCGAAAACAACAACATCCGGATGACCATATCAAGCAAAATTACGACACTTTGGCGCCAGTTAAGTACCCGTTGTGTATGTGACATTGGCGTCAGAAAAAAATCGCGCCAATATGGGGCGAATCTGTGACGAATATGGGGCGAATCTGTGACATCTGTGCCGAAACTTTAATATTTAATGTTTAAACTCTTCGCTACACTCCCCTTGCATACAGTACAAACTATAACACGGATAGCACAAAATAATAGACAGTTTGGTACTTTTCCACTGTAGGGGCTTTGGCATTTTTTTTTTTAAAAGCTTGGTGTAATTTGGGCATCAGAAAGTGAGATTTGGGTACTTTTCCGTTATGCGGACACCATTGTCGCCAAACGTAATAGTTGGCTCAAAATCGTGAATTGAAGCATTTGAAAAATAAAAGAAAAACCATTGTCGATACTAAAGTGAGCATTTAAAAAATATAACATTTGAAAATTCCAGACTTTTACGAACTATTTCATCAAATCACAAATATATACTTAAAATAAGTGAACAAATAACTGCTATAAAATGAAGCAATAAAATAAAACTCATATTAAACTGCTGGCATAAAATTACAAATATCTTTTAGCATTTTGAAATAATTGGCGCATTAGCATACATTTTGGCATGGTGTCCGTATAACGGAAAAATATCGAGATTTGTTGTCAAATCATATAAACAGCTATGAAAACAAATTTGATGAGCGTTTTTGTTTGTTTTATATGTATGTTATTGATGTTTTTATGTACAAATTACATCTGTTTCTGTATAAAATTAGAGAAACGGCTTTTTTATGTTAAATAAATGGTATAAATATCGAAAAAAATGCGTGTGTATATAAAATGAAAAAGTGAATAGGTTCCTGGAAAATATGTTACCAAATTTCCTTTTTCGCCAAGGCACCTATACTGGAAAAGTACCTAAAGCACATTAAAATCACGCAGTTAGGAGCTCACACAGTACACCGTTGTCTATTGGTGGTTATTTTATTAGTAGCATCGGGAGGAAGATGTAAAGATGTACTTTAAATTCTCACCCATAGATTTCGAAAAAATATCTTAAAAGAGTGGAGTTTAAATTAAATTTCGGTGACCTCCATTATGAAAGTTAAATCGTTTTAAATGGGACTTTCGCCAAATTAGCCAGGTATCGCCAAGTTGGCTAACAGTAGGTGCTACTGTGGTAACCCTGCATTAATATTTTTCAACAATAACTCATTTCAATGAGTCAATGAGGCGGTCCTACCGGAATAGTGAGGGACACACAGAGACTTGGATTTTATATAAATAGATAATCAATACCTGTAAAATTTATCCACGTACTTCCCTAATAACTAAATGAAAGCACTTTTTCTTTTCCTAAGATTATAAATGGCTTTATAAATTTTGAAGGCAGTTTTCAACTGTAGAAAAAAAGTATTTTTTGCGTTATGTTCTGTATTTATTTTTTTAATGTTTCTTTTAAAACATATATTTAAAATTTGTACATTAGTCAAATGACGAGCAAAGCCCCATATGAATGATGATAAACTTTTACTGATTCCAGATTAAACAATTGCTCATTTAATTTCTTTCGTGCTCGACTTTAACAAAGAACAATTTGTAATTTACGCTTCTAGAAACGCAAATTAATTAATGCCTGCTGTGTGAATATTTCGTGGTTTCCAATATACTTTAATCTTCGAACTTACATTTCCTGATCATAACTGATGCGTCCATAACGTGACATACACGTATTAATCGATACACATTACCATGAATATACACCAAACGTTTGTATGTAGAATATGTTTTTGAAGATTCTAAGTCACAAATATTAAAAATTAAGTATATTACTATTATTATTAATATTAACTACACTTGTGTCCAAAATTAAGGACCAGTCACAAAATGCTAATTTTTAAGTACGCGAATACTCAAAAAGAAATAATACAATTCAAATAATTACTATCCCTACAGCACAGCTAGTTCATATAGCATCTCATTCATGTCACACATTGTCACAAGTGTCACAGTCACTACGATGAAACAAAAAATAGGAAATTCCACTCGTCTCATTATGAGTCTCAAATGACCACTATATGTGACTCCACTGAGACATCAATGAGACTGCTGCTTTGTGATAAGTCGCCAGGTGACTTTACAATGTAGTTACATTGTGACTCTTATGTGACTGTCATTTTTAGACTCAATTTCAAAGTCATCATGAACGTTGTATTATGATAAGTCACCAAATAATATCAAATTATAGTCATGTGGTGACTTTTTACAAAAAAGCACAATAGTGACTTCACAGTAGTCTCTCTGTCACCTGAAAGTCATCATGTGACTTTAATGTGACATTATTTGGTAACTTATCACAATGCAGCGTTCCCGCTGACATTGCAATTGAGTCTACAGATGACAGTCACATGAGAGTCACAAAGTAACTACATTGTAAAGTCACCTGGCGACTCGTCACAAAGCAGCAGTCACATTGACGGCTCAGTGAAGTCACATATAGTGATCATTTGCGACTCATAATGAGATGTATGGAATTTCCTATTTTTTTGCCTCACCGAAGTGACTGTAACACTTGTGACCATGTGTGACATAAATGAGATGTTATATGGACTAGCTGTACTGTAGAAATAGTAATTATTTGAATTATATTATTTTCTTTTGAGTAATCGCGTACTTGAAAAATAGCGTTTTGTGATTGGTCCTTAATTTTGGACACCTGTGTATATAAATACATGTTTTGTATATCCTTCGAGATATACACTATATGGTAAAAAATATAGGGAAAATTTCGATTTTAGATGTTTTTTCGAATATCTGAAGTATATTTGGCGAATTCTTCTGGTGAATAAATATAGTAAAGTACATGTTTGACAAATGGAGTTATGAATAAAGAGGAGGGGATATATAATGTATTGTCTACCAGTTGCAAGTGAAGTAACTGAGGAGGTTGTCACAAGATGGCGGAAGTTTTATTTTAATCGTATCAACAATTTCTGATTACAGCCGGTCAAACATCCCACCAGTAAATTTGATCAGAAAATGTATTCTTATTAACCGCTTTATATTATCTCACAAATATGGTAAAAAATTCTATTTATTTTTACTGGTGTCAGTTTGCACAGGTATAATCTTTTACACTGATTCTGACAGTGAGTTATCTAGGTTGTCACACTATGGCGAAGACCCAGGGACTGACTATCGCCAAAATAAAGCTCCACCAGTAAAAATGAATATCTGTTATTGCCATTATTTTCAGTTATATTTTACAGTAATCAGGCGTTTCAATAGGAAGATAAATTCTATATAAATTTACTGGTGGTAATTTTCCAGGACGGTAATCAACCCCTGCGAAAGCGGTTACAGTTGAAGCTTTACTATTTTAAGGATATATCAATTCCTCTTTATTAATAATTCCATTTTTTGATCTCATGATTTTCATTGAAAGTTTAGTCACGAGGTCAAGTAAGGAGCAAAGAACGAATTTAATACAAAAATAATATGCGCGATCGTCTGTAGAATAAACAGCTTAATATTATGTATAGCTGTGCCAGAGAAGAACAGGATTCATATTCTTTATGATATTTAATAGCCGTTCTCGATATCTCTCTGAATTTTCAGTATGATCGACTGGCTATTTCATATAGTTGCCCTATATTACTGACTATCAAATAATGAAAAAAAAAATTATTTTCGCATATGTTGAACAAAAAATTATTCTGTACCAATTCATCAAAAAATGTGTATTACATTTATATTGTATTTGAGGTATTTTGTTTCTATTGCTCTTTGTGAAATTTCTTCAACGTGGCTTAAATTTTGTTGAAAGCCCTCCATGGCATAAGTTAAAAAGTACGGAAATGTTTTTTTTTTTAGATTTTCTTTCATTTCAATGAATATATGTACTATTCATAAGATGAATGAATAATAATGTTGCACTCTATACACTACAGTTACAGATCATTTCGCGAATTTTATTTTACAAGAGATCTAAAATATTAATTTTCAATTTGTGTGTTGGCCCACTAATTGCAAAGGTGATAAAATCTTTAATGTAAAATATGAATATCATAATATTAAAATATTTACTTGCTTAAAAGACGTTATAAAAACACATTAAAAGTAAATTAAAAACTCTTTATTTACATGTTTCAACTCATTTTCTGAGTCGTCGTCAGAATGTTTAGTAGTAAATTACAAATGCATAAAGAAAAATGGAAAAAATCACCGAAAATAAACAAGTAATCATGTAACGCGCCCTATATATTCGCCATTTGTCATGTTCCCTCTTTGTCGCGATGTCGTAATTTAACCAACCATTTAACACATAAATTCGGGATACGAAAAGATAATGTATCGTTACAAACTCCGGAACCTCTGAAATAAATTTCAATGGACTCTCTTATGAATAACTGTAAATAAAAATTAGACCTGCAGATGATTTTGCTCTCGTTAAAAAGTATGTTAATGTTCTCTGTTTGATTTATCCGGGATAAAGCAGTATTACCTCTATTGTATTTTATGTCCGCTCTATGTTCTTTACATCTGATATTGAATTTTCGTTGGGTTATACCTATATAATGATTTTTGATTCCTCCTTTTTTTCTTTATACATTTGTAATTTTCTACTATACATTCTGACGACGACTCAGAAAATGAGTTGAAACATGTAAATAAAAAGTTTTTAATTTACTTTTAATGTGTTTTTATGACGCCTTTTAAGCAAGTAAATATTTTAATATTATGATATTATTAGAAATGGACGTAATTTTTACTTACTACTCGCACTTATTTACATTTGTAAAATATGGAAGTAAACGTGTGCTTTCTGTTCTTGAAATTACAGAAGAATTGTCTTCAGATATTCTTCAAAATATCCGAAACCGAATGTGTCCGGATACTTTCGACAAAAAAGTGTATTTTATTAGCAATTAAACGGTATGTCATATTTTTTAGGGTCCCGTACTTATAAAGTAAAAACGGAACCATTATAAGATCACTCCTGTGTCTGTCCATCCGTCTGTCTGTCACAGCCATTTTACTCGTAAACTATGGAACGTGGAAAGTTTAAATTCGATGAAGTAATAAAGACCATTGACCCACATATTTCCAGGTTAATAAACATTCATAAATATGATTAGTAAAAAAGTAGAAGGGCTAATTATGCTACTTGAAAAAAAAAATTCTTTGTATATCATGCGGGGTATCCCGTGAGAGCTTTTGTAACGCTGAACTCAAAAATACATTCCTTTTAATTTTAGGTATTATATTTTCAAAGATATTGTTGAAAATGTAGCGCAAAAATATGTTCCACCCATCTAATTCCGAATCTACTGAAACTAAAATTTTGAAAAAATTAGAGGTAGTAGACGTTAATATAAACTTTGCCGGAAAATTATAGCGATTACCCTAGGTCACATAGTTTTTGAGTAATTAGCATTTTTCTGTTATACACAAATTTCGATTTACGGGCATTCAGAAAGATTGTTGAGCATCGCTGAATATACCTATCGTTGCAGAAGAATAAAAGCATTGTTGATAATGATTTTCGAAAAAAATCATCGGTAATTAGCCGAGATATTAACCCTTAAAGGTACGGTCAGTTTGGACATACACAAGGACAGGAGCGGCGTACTCTATGCCTACGGTTTACTATATTCTACGGAACCCTCTGTGCGCGAGTAAATAGACCGTTTATTCGTGTATATAAGTGGCTTTATAAATTTTGTTTAAAAACATAGTTACGTAAAATATACATTGTTTTAAATGTATCATTACAAGTGATTTTTAAAATGACGAGGCAACATTGAGAAGTTGTTTAAACACATTTACTAAAAAATTAATTGTTTCATAAATAATTACTTGTTAAACCTGCTTCAAGAAAAAAAAAAAAAAAAAAAAAAAAAAAACCTCATAAGTGTTTTTGTAAAAAAATTGAAATTATACTAAGAATTTTCGAATTACATTTACATATAAAATAGTGATCAGAATAACATGATTGTTTTGTAATATTTGTTAGTATCGTAAATTACATGAATATTATGAGGATTATTTTCATATACGCAATAGCATAAAAAATGTTCTTTGATTTAGACAGAATAAAAAAAAAATATATATATTATTAGCATATTAGACTCAGCAATGTGTCGTTTCTGTTATTAAAATCCTATAATTATATTTTTCATGGAATTCTAAAATTAAAAATTAATTGAATATTTATACATTTTGATCAATAACATACACAGAGTTTTAAAAATACGTTAGTACTACGCTTTTCAATGATATGTTCTTTTTTTCCCCATTTACGCCATTAGCGTATGTACTTCGCAAGAGAATTTTAGAAAAAATTCATAAAAATGAAAAAGCATAAATTTTAATGTACTGGAAATTACTTAAAAATATAATTCAGTAAAAGCAGAGGAAGTATATTTCTATAAATTAACTGCAAGAACTCGAAAAATATTTCTAGTGGTTAACAACTTAATTACATGCTTCAAGGACTTTAGAGTAAAATTTTTATGTGAAATATGTCCGCTTTCATTAACAAGACGTGAGGAAACGGTAGTCTAGGAAAGTTACTTTTTACGTTCAAAAAATAAAAAAATGCTAATTGAAGTACACTTCTATAAAAGCATGTAATATAAAAATGTGTTTATAAATTTGTTAGGCAATAAAATATTTTTATTTTAAAAAGAAATTTTTAAAGTGTGTAGTATTATTTTTCTATATTGTTCCTAATTACAGAGCAGAAAATATTATTTTAATCTTTATCTGGTTGTTTGTATAGAGAAGTAGAAGAGAAGTGCCTGTTTCACCGACTATTTTATTTAGAAATCACGAATTCATACCAATTCCGAAAAAAAAACTTTTTACACAGATAATTTTTGTAGTCAGAGTGAGGTGTGCCAAGTTTGTTATCGTTTGAGTGGTTTAGTCGGTAGAACGTTAGGACACGCGTTCGAGTCCCGCCTTGGAGTCTTTTTCTCACTGTTGGGTATACGCTTAGTTCGAAATTCGAAAATTCATGTAAGTAATATATTCAAGGACTTAATTTATGTAATCATTTTAATTTTATAAATTTAAAGGTTTAATTAAAGGTAAAATTATACGAATTTGATCTAATTAAAAATGTTTTAGGTACATATACCTCGATTTATCTTTTATAATCTTATACTATAATGCGAGCAAAAACTGTGTGTGTGTATGTAAATTTTATCTTGAGAACGGCTCTAACGATTTTGATTAAATTTTGCACCCTACCGTTTTCGGGCACGGAAAGACCATTGGGATGGGTCTCGTGTTCGAGAAAATTCGATTAGTGGGTGATTTTGTGTCATAATTGGTCAGGGTCAAGCTAATTATATCTAAAGAACGACTCAATCGATTTTGACCAAATTTTGTATCCAACCATTTTCGGGCACGAGAAGACTATTGGGCTAAGTCACGTGTTCGAGAAATTTCGATCTGTGGGTCATTTTTGGGTCACTGTGGGTCTAGCTATTTTTATCTAAAAAACCGCTCTAACGATTTTCACTAAACTCTATATTCTACACTTTTGGATTACGAGAAGACCATTGAGCTAAGTCACAAGTTCGAGAAAATTCGATTAGGGGGTCATTTTTGGGTCACCGTGAGTCAAGCTAAGTTTATCTAGATAACGGCTCTAACGATTTTGACAAAGTTTTGCACCTTACTGTTTTCGGGCACGAACAGACGATTGGGATGGGTCACGTGTTCGAGAAAATTCGATTAGTGGGTCATTTTAGGTCATAATGTACAAGAGTCAAGCTAATTATATCTAGAGAACGGCTCAAACGATTTTGACAGAATTTTGTATCTAACCATTTTCAGGCACGAAAAAAACCATTGGGATGGCTCTCGTGTTCGAGAAAATTTGATTAGTGGGTTATTTTTAGGTCACTGTGGGTCAAGCTATTTTTATCTAAAAAACGGCTCTAACGATTTTTACTAAACTCTATATTCTACAGTTTTGGATTACGAGAAGACCATTAGGCTAAGTCACATGTTCAAGAAAATTTGATTTGTGGGTCATTTTTGGCTCACCGTGGGTCAGTCTATCTAGATACGGCTCTAACGATTTTTACGAAATTTTGCACCCTACTGTTTTCGGGCACGAAAGACCATTGGGATGGTTAACGTGTTCAAGAAAATTCGATTAGTGGGTCATTTTTGAGTCACCGTGGGTCCACCTAAGTATATCTAGATAACGGCTCTACTATTTTGACGAAATTCTGTAAGGTATTGTTTTCGGGCACAAAAAGACCATTGGGATGGGTTACATGTTTGAGAAAATTCGATTAGTGGGTCATTATGAGTCAGTGTCAAGCTAATTACATCTAAAAACGGTTCAAGACATTTTCACATTTTTTTTAATATACGGCCGTTTCTGGTCATGAGATGACGTTTGGGCTAAGTCACATGTTCGAGAAAATTCAATTAGTGGGTCATTTTGGGTCACAATGGGCCAGAGTCAAGGTAATTGAATCTAAAAACATGCTCAAAACATTTTGACCAAATTTTATATTATACCGTTCCTGGGCATGAGAAGAGAATTGGGCTAAGTCGCATGTACGAGAAAATTCGATTAGTGAGTCATTTTGGGTCACAATGGGTCAGTGTCCAGCTAATTTTATCTGAAAAACAGCTTAAACGATGTCGACTAAATTTTGTATTCTATCATTTTCGGGCTCGAGAAGACCATTGGGCTAGGTCGCATGTTCAAGAAAATTCGATTAGTGGGTCATTTTGGCTCACAATGGGTCAGGGTCAAGCTAATTGTATTTAAAAAGCGCTTCAAAACATTTTGAAAACATTTTATATAATACCGTTTCCGAGCATGATAAGACCATTGGGAAGGGTCGCATGTTCAAGAAAATTCAATCAGTCGGTCATTTTGGGTCCTAATCAGATCAGGATCAAGCTAACTTTATCTAAAAAAACGGCTCAAATTATTTTGACAAAACTTTGTATTACACAGTTTCTGGACAATATAAAACCAGTGGGCTGGGTCGCATGCTCAAGAAAATTCTATTAGTGGGTCATTTTGGTGATAATGGGTCGGGGTCAAGCTAACGGCTTCCATCTCAAGAATGCTCAAACAATTTTGACAATTTTTTTTTTGTTATACCGTTTCACAGAGCAAAAAGACCATTGAAATAGCTCACACGTTCGATAAATTTCGGTTAGTGGTTTTGTGAATCAACGTGGGTCAAGCTTATTTTATCTAGAATATGACTAATGATTTTCACTAAATTTTGTATTCCATCGTTTTCAGGCTCGAGAAGAGCATTGTGATAGGTCGCATGTTCGAAAAAATTCGATTAGTCTGTCATTTTGGGTCACTATGTCTCAGCGTCAAGCTAATTGTATCTAAAACAGCAAGAATGATTTAGTGGGAATAATATATCGAGATAAACACAAAGGTAATTTTGACCGAGCTTAGCTCGGTCATTCCTGCTAGTCATTTATATAAAGGATTATCATATAAGTAGAACAGTCTCCATGAGTATTGGTGGAAACACTTTGAAGCTTCAAACTAAAAATTTTCTATTACTGTTAAATCTGATGTTTTAAAAGAGCACGTGAAAAGTGTCTTCAAATTTTTCTCATATATGCATTGCTTGATTTAAAATTTAACGACTTGAGTCAGTCATGACTGATATTTATAAATAGTGAAGTTCATAGCAATAAATAAAGAATGCCTTATTTGAACAGATACAGCTAAAATTAATGAGTATTGATTAATGCGTTTCCAATTACAATCTGGTTGCAATGCAACTAAAACAAGCTACGGTGATTTATTATGGCACCTTCGGTATTGAAAAGCGTGTAGCGTTCGTGGTTTATTTACAGTGACACTTAAAACAGTTTAGTCATATTATATTCTACGGCGAAAATCATTTGCAATGTATTTCATTGATGTTACGTTATTTCAAACTAGTTGATATTGATATACACTGCATTGATATGCCGTTTTCTAAAGGATGCTTACTGATGAATATGCTATGCATAGCATTTATTGTTCATTTACAGGGACACACAAAATAATTAAAGTTTTGTCTGTGAGCGATAATTATTGGCAGTCAGTTTTTAGTTGAGCAATGCGTTTATAAACTAATATGTTGAATATTACATGGTGTATGAAAAATTTATAGTACATACACTATGGTTGTATAAAATAATGAGAGTACAGTTCAGTTTATTAACGGAAATTGATGAAAATAAAATGTGAACTGTGGCACGCGTATTCTAACTCAACTAAACTTTAACATACTGTGTAGTTTATACATTAATTGATAGAACATATACAAGGATTCACCAAATAATTTGAAATGTTCTAAGACTATAGTTGGTGATTGCAGAAATTGTGATTTTGAATGTTTCATTCTTCTTCCAAATTTATTTCTTAGATATCATCTGTCACCTTGTTAATTTGAGAAATTTTGTTACAGAGTATTCTGGATTTGTTAGAAAGTGTTTGTTAATCTATGTTTAACGCATGACTTTTCTTTCTTATTTCAGTTTATGCAATAGTGTACCCATGTATGTTTATACAATAATATAACCAATATATAATGTATTTTATATATGTATTTTAAAAATACCCACTATATTGGGTATTTTTAAAAATCATTCATCTTTATTGTTCGGAACAATATGTTCAAGATAATTCATTTCTGGAGATAGTTTTTAATGTTTTATAATAAACCGTATTTAATGAAAGAATAACGATAGCTTTTGATCAGGAGCATTTACAATTTGTATTACAATGAGCATTTACAATCATGAGCATTTCATGAGCAATTTCACATTTCCTTACATAACCTTATGAACAAAGTTTGAGTGCCAACCGAATCCGGTTGAATTAATAAATGATTGAAAGAGTTTCAAGTCTTCCTTTTTCCTTACAATTCATTTAAGTTGAAATTTCTTTTTCAACTTATAGAAAAAAGTCTGTTTTATTTTCGAAAAGGTTTGGTATTAAATGCAGAAAATGATTATTTCTCAAAGAATTTCACAAAATTACGCAATATTGCACATACAAACTAGATATATCTATATATCCTGTATATTTCGGTTTTACCATCAAGGAAAACTAACATATGAAAAAAAACAACATAAAACCAATAAAAATATTTAATTGGACCTTTTCCAGATCTCTAAAGCCTCTTCGCGCAAAATAAAATGAAAATATTTAAAAGCAGATGAAACACTGAAGTTAACGCTGGGATACATTTTAATCCCGCGCGAGTTGGGTTTTATTCGAAAATTCTGCTTAAGGTCAAACCGAAACTCGACCTAAATCCAACATACTACATCCCGAAATCGAACGAAACTCGAAATGCATGGAAATAACAGCATATTTTAATGCAATTGGGAAAAGTAGCCAACATCTATAATATAAATATTCCTTATTTGTAAAATTAATAAGTCTATATACACGCATTAATACTCAAATATATTACTTTTTCATTTGAAAAATATTCGATATTGTTTTGAAAAATTGGGTCTACTCAAAAGAGTCAAAAGCCAAACCCGCAACATTTAAAGTAAACCCGTCCGAAACGTGAACCCTATTAAAGTCGTATTCTGATAAAATTACGTTACCCTACCCGATACAGGACATTAGTACAGTATTGCGCATATTTTCTATCTTATCACAATAAAAACTAGTCGGACGTGGCAATCACAAAACTTTCTTTAATCTCATACATGTTAATACTTCCAGAAAAATGCAGCATATCAGTGCCACAGGTTAGGTGATTTACACCAAAATCAAATCATCGACAACTTATGTCAACTTCTAACTGAATTTGACAAAGTTTGATGAAAATCCGTGCTTTAGACATTTGAGACAGAGCTATTGCGTAAATCGTAAAAAAATATACATAACAGCTCCACCTGTTGAACGATTTACACCAAAACCTAAACAGAGCTAATTTATACCTGGGACTATCTGAATCTGAAGTTTGATGAAAATTCATGCAATAGTTCTTGAGGTAGTGCTCTTGCAATATTCATGAATAATGCAGCCTAGCGGCTTCACCTCATTGGCGATTTTCACTAAAAACTAATCGGCACCAAATTATATAAAGGATTAACTGAATCTGAAGTTTTATGAAAGTCCGTGCATTTGTTTTTGAGCTATAGCTATTGCGAAAATCGTGAAAAATGCAGCACAGCAGCGCCACCTGTTGGACTATTTACACCAAAAAGCAATCAGAACCAGTTTATATCAAGGTCTAACTAAATCTAAAGTTTTGTAAAATTCCGTGCATTAGTTCTTGAGATAGGGCGCCCATAAAATTTTCACTCGCACAGTATGACAGGCGGGCTAACTTTTGAATTTTACTGGTATTAAAACTGAAGGTACTATAATAATTACTGAAAAAAAATTCGCCTACAACAGCCACCATTTATATGTCAGCGCTCCCTCGTATTACTCAGGGTGCGATGTTCAGGCACAAATCTAAACTAGTATGTTGTGGCCATCACAAAACTTTCTTCTATATAAATCACGTCAATTAAACCATTTAAATAGTACAAGAAATTACATCAATTTGCACCAATTCATATCAAAGTGTATCTGAATTTGAAGTTTGATAAAAATTCGTGCCTTAGTTATTGAGATATAGCTATAGCGGAAATTCTGAAAAATGTAGCATAGCAGCGCCACCTGTTGAGTGATTTACACTAATACATAAACAGCAATAATTGATATCCAGGTATACATGGATCTGAATTTTGTTGAAAATTCAAGCATTAGTTCTTGAGATAGAGCTATTGCGGAAATCATAAAAAACAGCATAGCAGCGCCACCTATTGAGCGATTTACTCCAAACTGTATAAAATGTCAATTCATGTCAAGGACTAACTGATTCTAAAGTTTGATGTAAATTCGTGCATTAGTTCTTGAGATACACCTATAATGGAAATTCTGAAAAAACAGCATAGCAGCGACACCTGTTGAACGATTTACACCAAAATGTACAAAATGTCAACTCATGTCAAGGATTAATTGTTTCTGAAGTTTGGTAAAAATTATTGCATTAGTTCTTGAGATACAGCTATAATGGGAATTCTGAAAAGTGCAGCATAGCAGCGCCACCCGTTGAGCGATTTGAACCAAAACACAAACAGCACTAAATCATATCAAAGTATACTTGAATCTGAAGTTTGATGAAAATCCAAGCATTAGTTGTTGAGATAGAGCTATTGCAGAAATCGTAAAAAATGCAGTATAGCAGCGCCACCTGTTGAGTGATTTGCACCAATATATACAAAACTTCAATTCATGTCAAGGACTAACTGAATCTGAAGTTTGATAAAAATCCGTGCATTAGTTCGGTAGATTGAGCTATTGCGGTAATCGTGAAAAAGGCTGCATTGCAGCGTCACCTGTTGAGCGATTTACACCAAAAACTAATCATTACCAATATATATCAGGGACTAACTGAATATAAATCTTTATTAAATTCCGTGCATTAGTTCTTGAGATAGAGCGCCCACCAAATTTGTGTCACAGACAGACAGACAGACTGACACATGCATAGACTCACAGACAGACATTTTGTAAAAACATGTTTTTCGGAATCTCTGACCCCTAAAACGTGTAAATCCGTCGAAAACCGAAAGTCGAAAATTTTCACGAATCCAATACTTTCTTTTGTAAAGATAGAAACGATATTGTCGTGGAATGCAGTGGATGATAACTTGCTTTAACACCTTTTATCACCAGACTATTTATTTATGTATATTTACAAGACTTAACATTTCTACCACATTTTAGAGATTGGATGTATTTGCTTCAAAATCAAAGAAGAGCATTCTTTCAGGAGTAGTAAATGACAATTGGACAATACATCAGCTAATCATCCGCAATAAAATCATGACATACACGGAAAAGGTTATCATACGGACACTCAAAAACTTTGGTCTAAGGAGTAAGTGGTGTTTCATTTCTTAGTTTAACGAATCCTTAAAAAATGTTGTACATTAAAGCAGAACGAGCTGTCACGTTAAAGAAAAGACGTACACAGAAAAGGTTATCATACGGACAATCAAAACTTTGGTCCAAAGAGTAAGTGGTATTTAATTTCTTCGTTTAACAAATCTTTATAAAAAATGTTGTACTTTAAAGCAGAACGAGCTGTCACGTTAAAGAAAAGACGTACACAGAAAAGGTTATCATACGGATAGTCAAAAACTTTGGTCCAAAGACTAAGTGGTATTTAATTTCTCCGTTTAACAAATCTTTATAAAAAATGTTGTACATTAAAGCAGAACGAGCTGTCACGTTAAAGAAAAGACGTACACAGAAAAGGTTATCATACGGACAGTCAAAAACTTTGGTCCAAAGAGTAAGTGGTATTTAATTTCTTCGTTTAACAAATCTTTATAAAAAATGTTGTACATTAAAGCAGAACGAGCTGTCACGTTAAAGAAAAGACGTACACAGAAAAGGTTATCATACGGACAGTCAAAAACTTTGGTCCAAAGACTAAGTGGTGTTTCATTTCTTAGTTTAACGAATCCTTAAAAAATATTGTACATTAAAGCAGAACGAGATGTCACGTTAAGGAAAAGACGTACACTGAAAAGGTTATCATACGGACAGTCAAAAACTTTGGTCCAAAGAGTAAGTGGTATTTAATTTCTTCGTTTAACAAATCTTTATAAAAAATGTTGTACATTAAAGGAGAACGAGCTGTCACGTTAAAGAAAAGACGTACACAGAAAAGGATATCATACGGACAGTCAAAAAATTTGGTCCAAAGACTAAGTGGTATTTAATTTCTTCGTTTAACAAATCTTTATAAAAAATGTTGTACATTAAAGCAGAACGAGCTGTCACGTTAAAGAAAAGACGTACACAGAAAAGGTTATCATACGGACAGACAAAAACTTTGGTCCAAAGAGTAAGTGGTATTTAATTTCTTCGTTTAACAAATCTTTATAAAAAATGTTGTACATTAAAGCAGAACGAGCTGCCACGTTAAAGAAAAGACGTACACAGAAAAGGTTATCATACGGACAGTCAAAAACTTTGGTCCAAAGAGTAAGTGGTATTTAATTTCTTCGTTTAACAAATATTTATAAAAAATGTTGTACATTAAAGCAGAACGAGCTGTCACGTTAAAGAAAAGACGTACACAGAAAAGGTTATCATACGGACAGTCAAAAACTATGGTCCAAAGAGTAAGTGGTATTTAATTTCTTCGTTTAACAAATCTTTATAAAAAATGTTGTACATTAAAGCAGAACGAGCTGTCACGTTAAAGAAAAGACGTACACAGAAAAGGTTATCGTAAGGACAGTCAAAAACTTTTGTCCAAAGAGTAAGTGGTATTTAATTTCTTAGTTTAATAAATCCTTAAAAAATGTTGTACATTAAAGCAGAACGAACTGTCACGTTAAAGGACATATAATACATAAAATTTAGCTGCAATAACTTTAGCGTCAAAAACATCTGTGTTTGAGTGCTAAAAAGTATTTAAATTCCTCAGCGTAACTTACAAAAAATGGGCAAATTTTGCACAACATCTTCCATTATGCTTGAATATACTCCGCAAAATATGCTTAATATTCATTCGTCTTTATTCTTATACACATCAAGTTTATATATGTCATTTTAAAATTAATTTAGACATTTAAAATTTTTCATTCTGTTACGAAATTATCAAGTTAATTATTCATGTCGCTGCTTAGTTTAAAATTTTAGTTCTTCTAATAAATCTTGCATTGTATTTTTTTAAAGAAATTAAAGTAACGTTAAAAAGAAAGTTTTGACTTTTCCTTGCAATATTCATTAACTTAATTTTGTCTTAAGTCAGTTATATGAAAAAGTGTAATTTAAATTAACGAATAGTTCGCTCACACAAAAGATAATAATTTTCCTCGCTGAAATATTTTTATTTTCCTGAACGATATGAAATAATGTGGAAAGTACGAAGGCAATATTTAATTACGGTTTTTTTTAAGTAAAATACCATGATCACAGTATTTGTCTTATATATGTGGTAGTCGATGTTCATTATAATTAATGTAAATTAATTTTCTTTCATTCTCAGAAATTGCTTCTTTAGATCTCAGAAATTGACATCCTGACTGAGAAAGGGTCAGAAGATTTCCTTTTAATTTAAGAATGCGTTTTATAGATGAGTTTGAATATGAGACTTAAATTGAAATTACACATAATGTGCTTTATTACTTGAAAGATGATAAAAATAATAAAAGATGTTAAATTACTTTAATTCCGAGCACTTTCAACTATAAACATAGCCATCGTCAGGGACAAAATGCAAAATGCAAAAAAATAAAAATAAAAATAAATAAAAAATAAAAGCAAAATATCAATGTTACTAACGAGATAATAAAAAACATTAATAACATAGTTATTTGTATTTTTGTATTATGTTTCTGAGGATGACTATGTTTATAGTTGAAAGTATTAGGAATTAATGTAGTTTAACATCTTTGAATATTTTTATCATGTTTCAAGTAGTAATAGAGCATATTATGTGTAATTTTAGTTTTAAAAGCTTAGTTGTATATCAAAATTTTTATTGTAAATTACTGATGGAGTAAAAAAATTGTTAATGTAAAATAGTTATGTAGAATGCAGGCAGAAAAAACGACATTTTCAGCACTAGAACTTTTTAACAAAATACAGATTAGTTCCGGTAGCACTCCCCATACCTTCATCACTGCAAAGAATGGTGGAATTTTGCAGGCAATCCCTTGCCTTCATCCGTAATGTAGAGATATCTATTTCCCGAGCTATCTCTAGCATTAATTGTCAGCGTGTTCTTTCCAATATTAGTCAAACTAAACGCGGTTTTTAATATAGAATATAAAGAAAACGGCCGTTTTCTTCATAACCAAGGAACTAGCAAATCGGTAATTAAAAACTTTAATGGGAGATGAACCACATCTTTGACTGTAACTGAGCTAAAGCGTATCTCTAAACCCATTTCTATACGTGAATTTAACTTACTTGAAGCACTCCATTTCTAAAAATCATCGTAAAAATATAGTTTAGTTAGTTGCTACTTTGCTTTCCTCATATTGCCTGGCCGTTGCAAATATTACACAAAAACCTCTTTTCCTAATTTCTACTAATATTTTTCCACTTTACCAAATGTTTTACATTTCTTCACATCTTTCCCTTATTGGCTGTTCTCTTTAATTTTCTGTAAATTTTAGCCGAAAGCCCTATATCTCGAATCCACTTCTGACCTATATATCTAGACAAAATTCAACTATTCTTTTGTGAGGAAGACGGATCAACCTCAATGCTACCGAAACTAATCTTCAATTATATAAAATATTCTGGTGCATAAAACATTATTGTATCTGACTATATTGTACTGCGCCACTTGTCACCTTAATTGTCATTTGTTTTTGTAACATAATAATATTAATATTAAGCATTGTCAATTTTCGTATTTTTTAACATATATAAAAAGTGTTCTTGATTACTGATTTTTTTATATTTTGATTATCTCTTCGTTGCCAATTTTAAGGTAATAAGTTTGCTTACATAAACACAGATTAATATACAGGGTGTCCAAATCAAATGTCCGTAAATTAAAACTTCAATTAAAAAATATGTATATTTCTGACGTAGGATGGCGCCATTTAAATAATATGGCAGACGAAAGTTTAATGTTTAGCAACACTTTGTTTTCTGTTGATACTATGTCGCATCTGTTGTTGTTGAAAGCAGACAACGAGAAACATGCGACACCGCTGATGTCCCTCTGCGTTTGCTATGGAGATGCTATAACGCACAGAAATTGAACATGATTTTCTCAAGCGGGTTATTTTTTTCTGATGATGTAACATTTCATGTCTAACAAAGTTAATAAGCACAATTGCAGAACTTGACTCTTATAAAATACCATGCAGTACAGCGTGAGGAATGAAACAGCCCAAAAGTCAATTTGTAGTGTCCACAAACCGAGCACGCGTGGAAGTGCAGTGACTTTGTATTTAAAACTTTTTGAGAACTATTATCTATTTTTATATTTTTCTCGCGATTTCTATCCTTTCGTTAACTGTAGAAATGTCTCAAAATCAGAGACTTTTGATTCGGACACCCTGTATATTTTTAGAATATTGAGATTCAAAACAACATGTGCATGAAAAGAACATCCTGTGTGTGATATTTTGATAAAATAAATTACATAAATTACCATTTAGAAGCGTTATTTGCTTGGAATATTTTTAGATATATACTATTTCAAATTTCATGAAACTGGTTTATTGCGATAGAGTTTTTGAACGCATTTTGTAAAAGCAGAACATGTGGTGTTTTAAATTCTTCCAATGGACCTATAGGACCCTATAAAAATGCTTGATGCATTAACGTCTGCCAACGATATTTATTTAACCATTTAAATCTTAACAATTCCGATTTCAAAAATATCAACTCAGATGTCATAATACATCAGTTGTAGCATCGAAACATAATTAAAAAATCTGAAATGACCACCGATTCGACAATCTGTTTATATGATACCGAACAGCAAGATACATCTCAGCAATTTATTACGCGTAAACATATAGCCGAACACGGCGTACTACCAAAAAAATTACATTACATTCCTTTTGAAAAAAAATCTACTAAAAGCGAGCCGCAAACAAATGACCAACCCAAAATAAACCCATGCATGTCGAACACCTACTCTAGACTGAAACAGTAAAAGATCCCCTTAACACTCGGTTAAAATATATTTCAAAAATTAGTGTTATACTGCCGTTTTTTGTACAGAACACAAGAACTAGTATACAATATCTAATTCTAATACAAAACTGATAATTACCGATATTTCTAATTATAAAGGATAATACATGAAATATCATACAGTATACTTGTACTTGAACATTCAACATTAACAATCGGAATCAAGATTTTAACAACGAAAATATTGCACGCATCATTATACTAACTAGGTTTAACCTATTAAATTTACAAAAAACTTTTATTGTATTTTTGCCGCAATAAGCAAATATGTATAGTACGAAAATAAAATTTCCGCGCTTCATTATTTATATATTTCATAACATTTTCCTATCGAACGTGATTCTATAACCCTAATTTATTTCATTATTTCCTATGTTAAACAATATCCAAATCATTCATTTTGCTTAAATTCATTTCTATTTAAAATGCGTATATTTATATTTTATTTCTTTCATAATCTATTTTTTAAAAATCACATATTATTTTGTTTCGAGGTCTTTTTATTTGAATTTTTTGCCTGATAAAAATTTCATCTTAATATGTGGCGTGGGTAAAAATCTGTTGGTAATATACAGGGTTGTACAAAACATTCCAAGTACGTTTTTGTCTATTGGTAGGAATTGCTTAAAGTTAATTTTAAATTGTGTTATGCGCTTACTAATTAAACTAAATTTTAGCATACTGTGTATAATATATACAAATCTATAGACCCCTTGCATTGACGTCACGTTGCTATTAGCAACGACTGGTACTATTGTATCTGGAGCACACACGTGGAGGACAGAACTGCCCGTTTGCCGTTAAAAGCACGTGTTATCTTTCTGATTTAGATTTTTATTATTTTTATTATTATAGTGCAAATAAGCCTAATAAGCCAAATGGAGAGCGCCACATTCGCCTTATGTTTGGGCGCCATATGAAGCCATGCCAGACATGTGACGTCATGTGCAACCCGTCTATAGTTTATATACAGAGCTGCACAAAAGAATTGGAGTAGTTTTCCCGCTTTGTAGAGTAATTGTTGAAAACTGTTTTTCAAATGTGCTAAGCGTTTTATAAAATGTCTACTTAGGTATCTTTTTTACATAATTAAGCGACGAAGTTGTGTTAAACTATTCTGGAAGTGTTGAAAGTGTTTCACAATCTAGGCTCGACGCATGATACTTTTTTCTTTTTTACAGTTTGTAAGTAATATAAATCTTTAAAAAGCTCCAGGATCATAAAAGTTTATCCTGTGTTTTCTAGGATAGTAAGTTTTTGAATTAGAATTTTGATCAAAATTGGCATTTTAACTCCTTAACCTTCTCACTGCCACTAACTGATACAACCGTTCACTAAGCTATAGGTTTCACTGCAATAGAAGCATTATTTAAATTAATATAATTCTTCATTTGTGTAATCCAGTTTTGAAAGATTAAGTTAGGATTAATACTCTCAAGGATAATATTCCTATACGTAATAAAAAATTTGATATCATGTTCAAAAAATTACCTTCATTTAGCATTTAAAACAATATAGAGAAAACAACATTATGATTTCGCCCTTTTGCTGGGCGGTCAGGGGGTTAAAAGCTTCATCTTTTTTGACACCATAAACTAAATATAGGGACAACACAGTAAAAAAACGGATTAAAAACCGGAAATACTACTGCCAATCTAGACGCCAGTACTATTTCCGTTTTTTACGGGAATTTTTACCCATAAATTACAGAAAATTTTCCGTTTTTCTGATAAAAACGGAAATTTTTCTGTATTTTATGGGTAAAAATTCCCGTAAAAAAACCGAAATAGTACTATCGGCTAGATTGCCAGTAGTATTTCCGTTTTTTTGTCCGTTTTTTTTTTTTTTTTTACAGTGAACGCACCACTAATTTTGACTTTTGGTAACAAATTGTCAACATATCCTTCAAATGTGGGATATTTATAATTTTCATTTTACCACCAACCACTTTACCCCACCTACTATCCATATTACCGAATGCCCGGAGAGAACGGGTATAAAAAGCAAGCGAAAATGCATTAGTTTTAATTCTAAAAATTATGTTTTTAAATACTTTAATTATGGCGATAATGATCTCATTGCATAAACACATTAATTATTTTTTTAATGTTTTTAATATTTTTTATGCTAAATTGAGTGAAAAATAGAAAAATATTACCCCCTTAACATACGAAATTTAATGTTTTATGTACACATTTCCTAACAGAAGACTTTATCGTATTCCTCCGTTGTAAACAAAGAAGAAATGGCAAAGAAATAGAGTTTCAGCATATAAATAAATAAATAAAATTTCCGAACAGTAAATTTATTTTTATTTACGAGAATAGTAAAGTATATTTTGTCACAGAATTCACTATTCGTAAATAAATTCTACGTCTTAAATTTGAAATGGAATATTTCTGTTAGCTACAGTAAATATCGTTTAGTAATAAACTATTTCTATCCGTCTTCTGTTCTTCAGGTTATAAATTATTTAAGCTTAAACTTTGATCAATATTGTTTTTGTATCTTAACATCTTCAAACACAAAAGAAAAAATGTAATTTAATATTCTTTTATTATCGAACTTGGAAAAAACGATGTGAATAAAAAAAATAATATAAAAGAGAAGGAAATCTTTTTAGGTATAAGCTATCTTAAAGATTCGTTTTCATTTCGAAGTCGAATTTTCATAGCTGAATCAATCTTAAGTGAAGATATTGCTTTGCCCTGGGCTTATGCATCGATTCCCCTGCCAGATGCTATTTTCATGTTACTTATAAGTGTAATTTAAGTTTGTTACCAAGATCCTAAAAATAGACTGTTTTACTGGATGAAAATAACGTAATATTTAATATGAATCATGTTATTTAACTCTTAAAACCGAAATATATTTGTATGCGTATAAACGATGTCATTTTAACACCATCTATTGCAAATTGTTTTAAAGAACATAATGTTTTGACAAATGTCGTCACCTTTAAAAATAACGTTATTGAAACCGCACATTGGGAATAATTTAGTATTAATTAGTGTACTATTATAAGAGAGAGAGAGTACCTAAGCACATGGCGAACAATCACATTAAAATTAAATTAAAATGTTAAGTTCTTCAAAATTCTATCCAAATCTTCCCGGCCAATCAAATTTTTGTTTTTTGTTTAGCTGTAAGTCTCACTCTTTTATAAAGGCACTCTGCTGTAATTGCATCAAAATCAGGCGATTTGCAAAATTTAATTTTTGTAAATGTCAGCTGTGAAAGAAATTCTTGCATCAGAGTAAAGTACGGAGTTGCAGTTTTTTTTAACGTTTTTCCTGTGTTAGTATAAAATTCGAGCGATAGATGCCATTGCGAGTAATTCTCACTCTTTTCTAAAGGCACTCTTGTATAATTGCATCAAAATAAGGCAATTTGCAAAATTTAATTTTTGTAAATGTCAGTTGTGAAAGAAATTCTTGAATCAGAGTAATGTATGGCGTCGCATTTTTTTTTTTAACGTTTCTCCTGTGTTAGTTTAAAATACGAGCGATAGATGGCGTTGCGAGTAATAGACTTCCAATCCAGTCATAAGCAAAAATCACTCAGCCATGGTACCAACGAAGGAGGTGAAACGTATGCTGTGAGTCGTATTCGTTGATACAATTTTGTTCTTAGCGTCCTGCTTCTGAGCTTAATCTGTATGATGCTGCATGATATTATTTTTGAATACGAATCCAATAACAACTATATCGAAATACAACAATATCGCCTGAGTTAAAAATCGGGCCTTAAAACAATAATATATAGGTGAATTAAATCCATTCCATACGTTGAACTCCATTATTCGCACCATTGCTGGGTTATTTCTATTTCCGCCTTAGTTGAGTGCCTACTACTCGCAACGCCATCTATCGCTCATATTTAATACTAAAACAGGGAATAAGCGTTAAAAATCTCTTGACATCATACTTTTTGCTCCTGTAAGGATTTCTTTAACGCCTGTCACCGCTTGCAAGTTATTAAATTTTAAAATCAGTCAGTACATTTTAGGTCACCCGATGATTTCTTAGATTGCCCACCAAATACAATAAAAACAGATTTTTGATACTTTCATATTATTTGCATGCTTGTAATCAATCACGAAACTTTTCACCATTTATGCAAAACCTTGTGATTCTATTTAATTAAGTGTTTAAGCTCGTAGTTCGATTACATATGTGTTAAATGTGTGTATTTATTTCTTTATTTATATGTAAAGTTTTAGTTTTTTTGGCAATTTAGTTATGAAATGTTACAGGAAATACACAAATGCTGAATTATATACATTGGTTTAAATGCAAATGAGTTACTGTTCAGTAATTAGGTTGCACTCAAATTTAAAAATATTCATGTTTGCAAATTACGTTAAAATCCATAAAAAAAATAGTAAATTGATATGATGTATTCAAAAATATTGCATTTGAAAGTTCATTTTATTATTCTAATCGACGTTGTAAAAAAGAGGAATTTCATATATTAGTACATTAAATAACAGATTTGAAAAATCACAGTTACAAACAAACAGTTAGTTTTATAGACTACACTTTGAGAATTGTTTAAAGACACTCATGCTAAGTATTTCCATAAAAAAATAGTTTTTCACCTTCAGTAAAAAAGTTATTAGATCGGAAAAATGGTTAAATAATTGAATTTTAACAGAATGTACGAACAAATTGATCCTAAACTATAGAATATAATTAATTTTTTTCTTTCTTGACATTAGGAAAGTAAAAGTTTATTCCCAACTTCTGGTACAAATTCGACATTTGGAAATAAAAATTAAATGGTATAAAGATATACCGTGCTTTTCAATGGGTTAAACCTTTGAGGGGCAAGCAATAATGTTGAATTTCCAACGGAAAATTAGAAAAATTTTATTTCAAAATAAGGAAAAGCAATTTTTCAGCTTTTACTCAACAAAGTTATAAAAGTAAAACTTAATTAAAATTTTCTGGTGCAAATCTTAATTAAAATTAAGCGGGATATAATATATCCCAACGCTCTCAAGGGTTAAATAGAAGAGTACTGTTAAATCTAATGTGTTCAAAAATTCTGAACTTATGAAAGTTCCTTTCGACTTTTTCTTACGAAATTAAAATTAAACTTTTGAGAGAATTTGTGTTTTTCTTTTTTTTCAAGAATAAGGTAACGCAAATTGTATAAATTGTAGTAGCAGTTCTCTTATCATACTTGATTTAAGAAAAATTAAAACATATATAAGTAGTTTAATTATTCTTAGATTAATTATCAAATCCGCAAAGTATTATCCAGAGATATTAGGAGGTAACGTTATTGAGCCGCATTAGATTTCTTTGACAGTCATAAAAGAGTATACATTTTTATTGCTCTCATTTTCATCATACTACTTCATTATTTACGACACCAACCAATTTATTATCTGTAGAGTAATTGGATCTATTTTGAACGCATCTTATATACATATTTTTAAAATACCAAAGTACATTGTCAAAGATTTTTAAATTACGCATTTTCTATATCAGCACTTACACTTTAAAGAAAAAAAAACGTGAGGAATGAAAAACATAAATAATTTAAACCACTTGAGTGAATTAATCACTTAATTTTGTCAAAAGCAACAAAAAATACATTTTAGAAAAGTAACTTTTAAAAAATCCTTTATGTGGTCAACAATCTAATTACATGCATGAAGGATTTTAAAATATAATTTTTGTGAGAAATATATTTCCTTCCTTTAGAAATATGGGTAGAAAAAAAAATTAAGTGTGAAAAAGTTGTGAAGAAGAAAAAAAATGATTTAATTTTTAAAGTGGAAAAGTGCTAGAGGAAGCAATTCCATAAGATTATTTTTTTTAAATAAGGAAAAATATATAATCTGGTAAAAAAGGAAAACATTATTTAATTTTTTTTTTTTAATGTATAGTGTGATTTTTTTCTTAAATGCTTTATGTTTAGTAGGAAGAAATAATTATCGGTTTGCGAAATTACACTTATTGATGTTGGTTGTATGTCTGTACAGATATTTGATATGTTGGACAAATTTGATATGTTGCATGTTGTTGTTCGTTCCAGTTGCTTCTTGTATTTGTTGAAACGCTGAGTTAAAATACGAGGGGGAGTCGGAAAATAAGTTTCTCCTGGCGACTGTGGACAAAGGTGTGTATGAAAGACAAAACATGTAATGAGACATTAAAGATAAAACATAACTTTATTTTTCCACATAAGTACCAAGTACATTAGACATTTGTCATATCGCTTTATAAGCTTCAAAAATCCCTCCATGAAAAAATCAGGGAGAAGACGGTGAACGCGAACGTGCAAGACACCGATACACCATTGGGTACACCATCTGCTTAATCGTAGTCGACCTCTACCCAATGGTGGATCAGTGTCTTGCACTTTGGCATTCACCTGCTGTGTCGTCTTTCGCCCATAGCCGTTCAACGCTTCATCCGTATGCTAAGCCCTGATTTTTTCATGGAGGACTTTTTGAAGCTTATAAAGCGGTATGACAAATGTCTCAATGTACTTGGTACTTATGTGGAAAAATAAAGTTATGTTTTATCTTTAATGTCTCATTACATTTTTTGTCTTTCATACACACCTTTGACCACAGTCGCCAGGGGAAACTTATTTTCCGACTCCCCCTCGTTTAAAAATGTTGTTTTCTCGGTTACATAATTATTTTCCACAAAGTAATGATGAAGATCTAGGTGGTGGTGACTGTGGTGTGTTATTACGATTGGTTGTCTACGAGAGGGATATAATTCGAATAGAGATTGCTATCAGGAAGATGATCATTCTAATTACTATAGTAGTACAAAATAAATAAATAATTTTTCTGAATATTTAAATAAAAATTTAAAAATTACCATTAATATAAAACAAATTGTACCGCCAAATGTATTTTTTATTTTCTAATTTGCGAAAACTGTAGAAACATTTATCTAGAAATAGCTATAAATAAACAAAACAAGCTATAGAAAAATTTTATAAATAAATTTTATACCAAATATTCTCTTCCTATATTACTTTCTGGTGTGTTGCTTTAAATAGAACTATTTTTTTTTTCTATTTTGTGTTTGGCAATAAATTATTTTTACCCGTACTGATAAATACTTTTAAACAGAAAGTAAGGTAAGCTGGGGTAACTCGACCCACGAGGTAACTGGGCCTTAGGCTATTTTATAAAAAAACTGTTTATGTTTTTTAAGTTTTAGCTTTTGTCAACATTTCACCCCCATCTCTACTTCTTAAAACAACGTGTGTTAACTCAAACATAACTCTTCCTTTGCTGTGATAGGTTGCTGAAAATTGAGGTTCCTTTTTTTAAAAACAACGTCCATTTGGTTGAACATCCTTGGCCTTTTATTAAAATACATTACTTTTATTAAACAACCCTTTTTTTAAGAGTAGACACATAAACACATTAATATTATTAGGTATCTATATATTTTTACTTCATGTTTCAAATGTAAGGCCGTTGTAATAGGTACCCCGTAAATATTTCAAGAATTGGGTAACTGGGACATGTATCAGGGGCAACTGGACCATATGCGATCCAGTTACCCCAACAGTTACAAAATATCTTTTTGAATTTCGAGTTTTGAGTTCGGGAAATTAATTTCTCCATTGTCTTTTTTTTGCTTGCAATAAAGAAAATTACATAATACCTTATTAAAATTACATAATGAAATTTTAAAAAAGCTTGTTGGGGGTATCAAACCAAATTCCTTAAGTGCTTTAGCTCGAAATTTTACAATACCGATGAAAAGGCGTACATAAGGCAAAGTAAGATTATTAGAAAATTATCGAAAAGAATAAAAAAGAGTTCTGTTCGATATAAAAATATGGTTACATCCTCCACAGGTTTATTGTACATATCGAACTTCAACTGTGGTAAATAAAAAAGAGAATGAGATACTTAAGTACTTACGCAGCCGTTTGTTCATAGGTTTATCTTATTTTTTTTTCCCTTAAAATTCCCATGTGACTTTTATACTTATTACTTATACTAAAGTACATAAGTACTTACTTAATTTTTATGTTTTTTGTATCAATAAATCTAATATTTTTACTTTTAGTGCGTTTTTTAAAACATTGGCAGTAAAGGTTTCCCTTTATATCAACGAACTTTAGTTGATATATTTAATTTTTGGTTGTTTACACTTTTTCAAACAGGACCTGATATCCAATATTAAAAACAAAACAAATGCGTGTGGGACATAGACCCTCCTGATCCATTTGAACCATTTTTATGGGGCAACTGGACCCAAGAGGAAAGCAAGGTGAAATAAATAAATAAATAAATATATATATATATATATATATATATATATATATATATATATATTAGATATTAAAATGTAATTTTGAAAATTTCTTTTTGATAGAGGGTACCTAACTCAACATATTTACAAAATTTTCAGAATTTAATTCAAATGAATATTAACCTTTTGAAGCTGAATTGTCAGAACCTCCAGAGTCACATTGTAAAATCATGGCCCAGTTGCCCCATATAACCTTAACTAAACTTAATAGTTACTGATTTCTGACCTTACAAAATTCTAAGACAAACATAAATAGTCATGTGATATGAATTTATGTTGTATTTTTATTTAGAAACATATTTAAGTGTGGTTTTTTTTGTTGGATCCTCTATTCACAAATGCATATATCTGAACTTTAAAAAGTAACTTTTTATGAAATAATTTACACTATATAAAAAAAAAACACTGTCAGTTTTCTGGTAGGAAAAATAGTTGCCCTTATCGTACCGGAATAATTTCCGACCCAGCTCGGAATAAAATCCGTAAAAATAAGGAAATAGTCAGTAAAACTATATTTTACGGATTTTACTCCGAGCTGGGTTGGAAGTTATTCCGGTATGATAAGGGCAACTATTTTTCCGATTCCTACCGGAAAACTGGCATTCTTTTTTTTTTTTTTACAGTGTACATATTCACCGGGTATGAAAAACATATTCTGAAAAAGTGATGAAAAATATATTTAATACACGAAGGGAGATTTAAGTCAACATATGTATACTGGAAGTTTATCAGTTATCCGGACTTAAAGTCCTACGAGAGTCCTACGTTTTATCCGTCTTAAAAAAAGGAAATAGTCAATAAAACGGTATTTTACGGATTTTATTCCGAGCTGGGTCAGACATTTTTCCGGTACGATAAGGGCAACTATTTTTCCGATTCCTACAGGAAAACTGGTAGTATTATTATTATTTTTTTTTTTTACAGCGTTGGTAGTTTCAGATAAAAAAAAAATGAAACCAGAGTATTCTATGTCTAAAGTTAATAACAACTTTTTTAGGCATGATTTACAAATTCACTAAAGATTAAAACTATAATCTGAAAAAATGATGAAAAAAATTACCGAGATACTTCCGGCTTAAAACGTCCGCCAGCGGTAAAAATCTCAGTAAAATAAATTTTCAAAATTTAAAGAGTTATTAATTTAATCACTAAGTTTCTTTTGCTGTCACTGATTTTCCAAAAGTTTTCCGAGAAGTTTTTATCGTGTAATAATCTGTTTTCTCAAACGGGAGTATCTGTTTTTAGAATGGTATTAATTCACAATTAACCATTTTCATCTGCGTACTTGAATTTATGCATGAAAAATTGAATTTAGAATTAATTTAAAGCTGCTAATTTATCAGGTTTTGTCCGTAAAACATGAAAACATTTATTTGAAAGCTGGTTGCATCCAAAATACCTATATCCCAGGTTAATAAAACTGATTAATACATTAAAATAAAAAGTAAAGTGCCCAGTTAAACTGAACGCATTGAGTTCACAAGCTATTCACACAAATTTTATAGTATACTCTTATTTCAAGGAATAATGTGCCTCGGAAAATAAAGAAATCGATTAAAAACCCATTTGGTTAAATTAAGGGGGGGATTATTAGGTCTCCCATTTCTCCCCTTTATACCTATACAATGAAACACCAAATCTAATCAGGGAAACGCCTTATATGAATAAACCGGTAAACCAATTTTGAAGCAAATCGGATAATTCTGCATGAAAAATACGTTTATAAAAATTAAGCGGGGGATTAGCGCACGTTTCTCTCTTTATACGTAACCAATGAATGCCCACAACTAATCAGGGACGCGCCTTATCAGACCGAACATATATCCAAAATTTGAAGGAAATCGGATAATTCTATCAAGATTTATCACGTAACGCACATACATACGTACATACACACGTAAATACAGAACCTGCGGGCACATTAGATCTCCGCTTTGATAGCCTGCGAGTTAAAAACTACTCGGGCACACTTCCGAAAAAAAGTGGAAACAAAAAACCCCTCTGTTTTTCTAAATGTTTCGTTAAATCTCAAAAATGAATTGGTTTCTGGTGTTTCATAAGAGTAATAATAATTAAATAATGTAAATTTTATTGCTAGAAATTGCTCTTAGATATTTTGAATAAAGTAAACATACCTTTCCAAATTATGACATGACCTTCTAAGACAAGTGGTTGAAGTAGTATAGATGTCACTATAGTGTGTTTGCTTTATTTTTCCCGTTGATTTAATTGCAGACAGACCGTGATAAAATAATGTAAATTTTATTACTAGAAATTGGTGTTAGATATTTAGAATAAAGTAAACATACTTTTGCAAATCACGACATGACCTAAAATGGCAAGTGGTTGAAGTAGTATTGATGTCACTTAACGTGTAAATTCAGTGATTTTCAGAACTTTTTTGGAAACGTGAGTATTATATAGGTTATTGTGTATAGGTATGTATATAGGTTATTGTTTATTTTCAATGTTGCGATGATACATTTGATATATAAAGATACATTTGTCTTCTTTTGCAGTTTAGTTTTACCTGTCTTTCATAGAGCATAGAAATGAATCTGCAATTACTAAATACTCCATCATGATATAACAAAGATGCAAAAGTGGTTTCATTCCATCGTTTGAATACCGTCAACCGGAGATACTCTGGGCCACTTTTTCATGGTTCCACTCATATTTTCATTATCAAAAAATATTATATGTGATTTTTCAAAGTCGAAATGGAGTTGTAAACAATTAAGGGGACGGTGGAGTTTAAAATCCTTAAAAATAATTTTTTTTATTTTTGTAAATTTCAACTTAAATATTATTCAAGGGTACATTATATACATTATAACATGCATTTATCCCAAAATAAATTTAAAAAAAAATTATTTTTGAGAAAAAAATGGAATTTTACGCGTCGTGTTAGAAATGTTCGAAATGCCCCATGCGTCTTCCATATCAATGAAAATCCCCAATATTTTTTATAAAAGTTTGGTTTATATATAGAAATAAAATAGAGCATTGAATTTTACATATTTGAATTTAAAGGTTTAAAAAAAATTGAAAAAATTTGAAATTTTTTCAAAAAATTTTCAAATTTTCAAATTTTTTCATTTTTTTTTTTTTTGTAAATTTTATCTTAAATATTATTCAAGGGTACATTATATGCATTAAAGCATGCATTTATCACAAAAAAAATTTCTTTTTGAGAAAAAAATGGAATTTTACGCGTTGTCTTAGAAATTTTCGAAGTGCCCCCTGCGCGTTCCATATCAATGAAAATCACCAATATTTTTCATAAAAGTTTGATTTATATATAGAAATAAAATAGAGCATCGAATTTTACATACTTGAATTTAAAGGTTAATTTTTTTTTTTTTTTTTTTTAATTTTGAAATTTTGAATTTTTTTTTTTTTTTACCTTTAAATTCAAATATGTAAAATTCGATGCTCTATTTTATTTATATATATAAACCAAACTTTTATAAAAAATATTGGGGATTTTCATTGATATTGAAGACGCATGGGGCGTTTCGAAGATTTCTAAGACGACGCGTAAAATTCCATTTTATTCTCAAAAATAAATTAAAAAAAAAACAAAATTGTGATAAATGCATGCCATAATGTATATACCCTTGAATAATATTTAAGTTGAAATTTACAAAAATATAAAAAAAATTATTTTTAAGGATTTTAAGCTCCACCGTCCCCTTAACAGGAAACAATGAAGCAAACTCTATGTTTGTAAAGAGGCATTTATTTATTTTTTTATTTATTAACTATTTTTAAAACTTTGGAACAAAGTAGCCTCTGCTGGGGGCTTTTTTGGTCCATTCACTTAGTTTCATGTGAAATTAATACATTTTATATGTAAATAAATACATTTTTATTGAATATCCTTGCAATAGCATTTGCTAATAAATTAACACTGCAAACTCGATAAACAAATGTTTTTTTTTTTTAACATTTAAACACAATAAACTAATCGTTAATATTAAAGAAACGAGAAACAGTTTTTATCATGTTATCCTCAGCAACTGGAACAAAAACAATTAATGTAACATTTTGCCACATAACATTTGAAAAAAAAATGTTACTTAAAACATGTTTTAAGAGAATTGGTTGTATAAAATTCATTTCTAAGTATTTGGGACTATTTTCTGACCAAAAAAGGCCTGGCACAAAGTAGCCCCGAAATACTAGTTTTCGTGTTAACTTTCTGAAAACCTAAATATTTCCTGTCAAAATAAAAAGATAAAGGATGAACTATGATCACACATGGGTTACGGGTTACTAATGGTAATATTTTGACACTTGAATTATCTGTAGCTCTTATCCAGATTGTTTCACCATAGAAAGTTTGGAGAATTAAATTTTACGCACAAAAACAGCTGTTTACAAACACATCCAGTGTCGCCACACAAAAAAAAAAATGTAAACTACCACCAAAGTATTCAAATACTCTATAGTAGGGTATAAAATATTTTTCAAGGGCAAAAACTCGAAATTATCTTGTATTGTTTGTTCAATACAATATAATAATACCGGGGCTACCTTAAGGACCAAAGTAGCCCCAGCTGACGGTACTTTATACTAAATGATATGACATTTTAATGTGATTGAAATTAGTAAAGATGCAAGTAAACAAAATATTTCTTCAGGATTTCTTGTACTATTTTTTATTCAATATGGGAAAATAAATTTTTAACTGATTATTCAATTTGTAAACAAATTGGTTGTAATAGTATATAATGAAACATTTTCAGGTATCGACATTTAAGGCGACAGTTTACCTTTCCAACAATTTTGTTTAATTTTAGAAATATGTTTCAAATGATGAACTCACTACATTTCAATGTTCATCTTAAAGAATATTAAAAAAAATTAACTGCATATAAAATTAAAATTTTTGAAAAGTATATAAATAAATAAATAAATAAATAAAAATAAATCCTTACTACTTTTTTTTAAATATTGATTTTTTTGCCCAAGTTTCTGTTTTTAAATTTTCAAATGTGCATTACACAAGACTACGCATAGATTGTTAGATGCATCTACTATTTCATTTAATATATTTTGTACTGTTATATATATACAGTATAAAACGATGAAATCTATCGCATCTTTATATACTTTTATTTATTTATTTTTTTTAATAACCTCATGCATATAACCTGAAGGCTAATTCCATGGTCAAATTTATCACGTATATAATAAGGAACATGTGCAAAAAATTCAAATCTCATTGTCGAATACAAAAAAAGGCTTAGCATTTTTGAAACAGGAATGTGAAGAAAATAAGAACATGGAGACAAAGCCATTTTAAGTTTTAATTTGTGTGTGTAATTGCACTGGGTGTATTAGCAAAATTTACAATATCTTGCTATATAATTGCCGTATGAGTAACAATGAGGTGTCAAAATATTTTCAATTAAACAGGCTGCCATTTTATATTTAAAAATAGAAATCGACTTTTTGTCAAATTTTGAGTTAAACTGCCTCCTTAATAATATTTGAGGCAAAATACTTTTAGCAATCTTACAAAGATAAAAATATAAATAAAAATCAATTTTAATCATAGCAAATATTCAATGTCCTTAAATATACATATAAAAGTATTATTAATATATTTCAAAAAAAATTTTAACACATAATTCGTGTTTTTCATATAAAAATTGTTTGTTTGCTGTTAGTGGTCTATCTGAAAAATCTATGAAATGTGAAAAATCTATGAAATGTAAAAAATCTATTCCTGTTTTCAAAATAACAAAACAGAACTTTCTCACTATTCTTCTATACACTGAGAAGTACCCTATTGATTGCCACCTGAACAAGTTAGATCTCCAGATATATTGCAAAACAAAAATATATCTCTGAGCAGTGGTCGGACAAACTACTTTTTTTTTAAAAAATATACTAGGATACCTCCGCCCCACTGATCGCTACGCTCACCAACCCACGCGTAATCGCTTCGCGATTCCTTTCGGTATCGCGAAGTAAACCCTATTTTCTAGCCAACCCCAGAAGAAATTTTTTCGGGATTCCTCATTTTCTATGCATTCAATTTTTAGATTTCACTTGGTATAAACGCCCTCCTTCCCAACTCCTGGCGATTTTATTTCCTTATCTCCAAGCAGGTAATCATTAGAGCTTACAGTGTTTCATATTTAAAAGAATAGTTAAATATAAAATCATTAAAAAAAGTAAAATTTATAATTTATTTGAATAATTACAAATTAAATAAAAAATATATATGTAGTGCTACGAATATTGTAAATAGTTTGGGCTTGTGCTTAAAAATAATGTAAATAGTTGAATTAAGATCTATTCATAAGCTAATATTAGTTTTTGTTGCATTTAAATATCTCAATTTGTTGATTTTCTTCAAGCAATTAAACCCTATTGGATTTCAATGGGAGTCTATGAAAATTTGGCGAAATACTGGAAATAGCGCCAAGTTGGCGTCCCTTTTGGCGACTAATTTTAGTCGCTAAATCTGGTGATATATCGCCACGTTGGCGACAAACTTGGCGATGTTTTGCGGTAGAGCCGGGACACCACCCTTGCTAACCCCCCTATAGCGTCAGAAATCTCTGACCAATCAGATGCGTTTCACGGTATCTACGCAGATTTTCATTGGTCCATTTCATAAGCGTTATTTTATATATATATATAGAAGGATAATACGTGATTTATCACATTGCTAACGATGCGTAGAACCAACAATGTGAAAAATGTCGAAGCCGGGGATGGAACCCGGAACCCTTGTAATAGAGCCCCAAGTGCTCTACCGTTTAACCTACGAGGACGATGCCCAGCTTAGCATTTCCCACATATATTGGTAGGGGTACAACTGCAGCACAAGATGGAATAGTCTTCATGAGCACGCAATCCTGCTGCGAAACAAGAGGCACAAACAAACCCAGCATTGGTGAACATATATATAATTTTATAATTAGTTTTTAAATTAATTTTCAGCATGAAATTACGCTGGAACTCATATACCATTAAGAAAATTAGGATAATTATTACCAACCATATTTCGAGCGTAGTTTCACTGCTGAAAATTAATTGAAAAATTAATTAAAAAATTATATACTTTTTTTTTTTACTGTACACTGTAAAAAAAAGAAAATGCTGCCAGTTTTCCTGTAGGAATCGGAAAAATAGTTGCCCTTATCGTATCGGAATAATTTCCGACCCAGCTTGGAATAAAATTCGTAAAAACAAGGAAATAGTCAGTAAAACGGTATTTTACGGATTTTATTCCGATTTTACGAATTTTTTTCCGAGCTGGGTTGGAAATTATTCGGTACGATAAGGACAACTATTTTTCCGATTCCTAGAGGAAAACTGGCATTTTTTTTTTTTACAGTGTAGTTATCTACAACTACCACTACTATATAAAAAATGTAGCTAAATGCAAGTTCAGCTACTTATTATTTTAGTAATTCCATGGAATTATTTTATTCAAAACCCTCCATACGTAAATGAATTTGAAATCTAAACTTTTAAATGAAATATTTTTTACTATCCACAATTTATATCATTTCAGAGAAAAATATTTTTTTGCAAAAAATATCGCGTGTTTTCTAATGTTTTGCTTAAAATGAATGTTTTTATCCGTAGTATTATTGGTTGAAATTTCTTAAAATTTCGATAACAATAGATATACAGATCGTTGATAAATTGATAGATATGTAAAATGCAAAAAAATTGGAAGAAAACTATATTTATTTTGTAGAGCAATCATTTTATATTAAAAAAAAGTTCTCCTTTTGACATATTCTAGCAGTAAGAAATATCTAAATCTTGAAAAAAGAAACAAAATATTTTTTGAAATTGTTTGTATGGAATTCGTTTTTATTTACTAACTCGGAAAAATAGAATGAAACGGAATTTTCAATTCATATATAAACTCTTTGTCCAAAGTTTAAAATTGAATTTTTTCTGCTGTCAGCTGCAAATAATCTTCGGCAACATACTCTTATTATCTATCTCATACACCTAAAAAGAAAAGAATGTATGCAAAGAAAATCGATATTTCTTTTAGGATCCACCGGGAATTAAAATCGAATTCGTTTTGTTTAGAAATTGCATGACATTTTTCTTCAGAATCCGACTCCTAGAAAACATTCTAGATTTAAATTTCCTATTTCTATGCAATAACTAAACATATTACATCTCAATGAGAATCTATATATTTAAAACGCTAAGCGTATTCTTTCGACAGTCCGTGAGAAGAAACTACTGCATCAGATTACACCAATCTTTTTTTAAATGAAAGATATTTGGCCACAGATTTGTTATCGTACATTCGTTTGTTCAAATATTTTATTAATTAGCCGTAATTTTTAATTAAAATTCTACAGTTGCGCATGCGCATTATACAAGTAGAAGTCTGCCTTTGGAGTGAGGCGCTGCACATGCGCAAAGATTCTCGCTCAGTTGAAATATCATATCACAGGTAGAAGTTGTTTTAAGTTCGTCTGCTATTCGATCTTACTGTAAACGAGCTTTTCTTTCTTTCACAAAGTTTATATTTGACTCTTTCAGCATTATTAACTATTCAAAAATTTATTGTGTCGATATTAAGAGCTAGATAAGACTCATTTCAGGGGTGTCACATTGTTTCGGTCATATTACACGCTGAAGATAAACACTGTGATTTGAAACTAAAAGTTATGGCTGGTGAATTGCCAATAGTTACACAGGAAGATTGGGAAACTAGCATGTTAAGTTGTAGTTTCTTGTTTTAAAAAAATAAGGTAACATAAATATTAAAACGTAAAACTATTTTTGTAAGATCAAAACTCAAAATCGAGGCAATTGCGTATGCGTCAACTGTATTTCGAACATCTTCAATTTATAAGGAAGAAAAGCAAGTTCTTGATAGCGTAGTCAGTTAAGGCAGCAGTTTAAGGTTCTGAATTTTTGCAGAAGACGCAGGTTCGAATCCAAGCCTCGCAAAATGTGTACTATTTTTGTCGATAATTCCTTTCAATAATGACATATTTTATTAGGAAGAGAAATTATAGGATTTTTATTTTATTATTATTTGAATGCTTTATAATTAAATCAAATTTAACTTTCAATAATATTTTGAAAAAAAAATCATAATGATTTTATATTTAAAATATTTTGCATGTAATTATCAATTAAATAAACTGAACTGATCTACAATTTTCGTTATATTTTCTGGGCCATTATCAAGAATATATATGGGTGTGTGTCAGATAGAAAAGTTTGTCTTTCATATGCGTAGAAAATAAAACAGAAAGAAAGAAAAATATTCGTATAAGAGCTATAAAAGAAATTACCTTGATATACAGGTTTAATATTTAAAAAATGTAAAATAAAATTCAAGTAAAAAAAAATATCTGTATTATAAATCGTTAGCTGCATCAAGTTTCAGATTTAGGTTTTTAGAGAATGAGCAGATAAAAATAAAATTCATGGCAACTTTTAATGGTCGTGTAGTTTTAATAAATAAATAAATAAATGAAAATAAATATTGTTATTAAGAAAAAAAAGAGGCCGTAGTAACTAAAAATAAATTTTCTACCCGGTATTTTAAGGTAAATTTCTGATAAAAAGCAAGCATAATTGGTTGTAAATTATAAACTTAAAATTCTTTCACTTCACTGAATAGGTTAGACTGACAGCACCAGCTATCGCCTTAAAGAAATAGGAGTCACTTACCAATATAGAAATTCATCACGTAATTCGTCATACAATAATTAATTTAAAAGCAACTAATAAAAGATTCTAGAATTTTTCTAATGAGACATTCAAGTTATTTACCGTCAAATCTTGACGGGCACTATCTAGTTTTAAACTTAAAAAGACATTTTATAAAACGAAAAACAAAACACGTCAGTATCACATACAGTAATCACAGTATAAAAAGGGTCCACATTAATATCACATAATAAAATTACAGTAAACACTGTGATTTTATTATGTGACATTAATGTGGTTTTTTGTCTTATTAAATACCTTAATTTAAATGGGTTTTTTTAATTACAACAATCTAGGTTTATTTAAAAAAAAAAAAAAAAACTTTCTATTATCCACAGTTAATATCCTTTGATGCATAATATTTTAAACTTTTATTAATGATACATTGTGATCAGTGTCCTTAAATAAATAGAAGAACAATATTTTTCGCTTTCTGTCATTTGCAGACTGTAACCTAATAAATATAAATTAAAAATATATCAATAATATATATATATCCATTTTCAAAATTGTTTCTACCTGAGTTTGTTTTTATTTTCCATCTCGCTGACATAAATTTTACACGACTGTCGAATTCATATACAAATCTCTTTAATTTAATTTTAAAATAAAACTTTTTTTGCTATCATCTGTAAATACATTTTCGCAGCATACCCTTTTTATGTACCTCATGTAATTGAAGAAAGAATATATTTATCTTGGTTATAAAATAGTTTTTAAGAGACATTAAAACAGAAAGAAAGGTAGCAATATAAAAAAGTAACTTATATCGATTTTTTTTTTGTAAAGATAGACACAGCCCTCTGTTTATTATGTCAATGCGCTGGCACAGAAAATGCGGCAGTCATAGACGGATTTTTCGAAGTGTTTATGTTTTTTTGCATTTGACTACCAGTATTCTTCGCCTTTATTTAATCGAAATAAATTAAAGTGAAGAATCCTTTTAAAAATTACTAGTATTCAAATTCAAGTTCCCAGGCAAACGCTATAAAAATTCTGGCTATAGAAAATCACAAAGAAATAGAATAAAGACTAAAACACTCATACAAATTCTGTATGCTCTCTGAAATGTGTACCCGTCTGAATGTGTAAACAGTCCTTCCCTGAAAACTCACAATTTCAAGACTTATATAACAAATCAAGCAGGAGGGTCGTTCTGCCAAGCCAAGCTGAAAAAAAAAATGCTAACCTCGCCAAACAAACAAACGCCAAGAATAAAACGCAAGACACCGTAACTGCTTATTATACTGAAGACAGCTTCTCCATGTTAAATCGACCAAACATGCCAGCGTAAAATTTCCCATATCAAAAGAACCAATCATCGCAGAAACATAAAACCAAAACCAGAAGGACCTAATGGAAAAGATCTTCAATTTGAGACCAAATGCGTCCTCATAAATTAATTATAAACAGAGATATAGATTTTTTAAAATAACGTCGAGATACTAAAAATGACAAATTTATTTTCTTCGTCACACCTTATGCTTCAATTGAGGTAGAGACTTAAATAATGGACATAAAAAAGTAAGGATTGCATTTTTGGACAGATATTTACTCAAGCTACGTGCTTTTATAAAATTCAGCTTTAAAAACACAAATTTTCTATTCTTAATTAGCAAAAAACTGTTAATTAATTCTAAAGTTTATAAATTATGCCAAACAGCGATAAACCCGCCAAACCAATTTAGAAGTCTTATACTATTATTTTATATTATCCTTTTGCATTGATTTCATCGAAGAAAACTATGGCTGAGATCCAGATAGATTTTTCGCTGTTAGCGAAATGAGTTTGACCAATCAGAAGCCAGAATGTTTGAGAGTTTTTGCTGTTTCTGGATCCCGGCCTATGTCATAAAAGTTTTGAGTCATTTTCTTAGTGCCATGGATGAAGTGCAATGTTTATAGAAATCTAGGCTGGGATCCAGATAGATTTTTCGCTGTTAGCGAAACGAGATTTACCAATCAATAGCCTGCATTGCTGCAAACAGCGAAAAGTTCGCAAAAATGCAAGCTTCTGATTGATGAATCTCGTTTCGCTAACAGCGAAAAATCTATCTAGATTGCGGCCAATTATGTTGAACACAATTTTGCATTTCCACATCCAGGAAGGGTATTGATGTCATAACAACTGTGCATATTCGAAACTATTTAAGGCATTGGTTCTGAACTCCCTTGCTATACATTTCAATATTAAAGAAGTTGTTGTTTCAATAGTTTTAGTACTTTTCTCTATTGCTCACTCCAAAACACAAATATCGAAATTTAACCAACAGCGCTCAGAAACTATAGCGCCTAGAATATATAGTGTTGAAATCGGCCAACCCTGTAATACTTAAAAAAGCGCTAAAATATTGTATCCCTTAAATGTGCAATGATACTGCTGCAATATGCAGATCGCAGCGACATCTGCAGGATATTTTCTACAACTGCAAGAAATTGCCAGTCTATACAATGTAATAATAGTAATACGAAAATCCCGCAGATGTCGCTGCGATCGTCACTTGAAATTTTAGCAGTATCGTCGCACATTTAAGGGATACAAATTTTTAGAACTGTTTGGATAGCATATTTCCACACTAGGTATTCTAGGCGCTGTATCAGAAACAACACCATAACAGAGAGCCTTTATACATAAGATTGGTGATATATGCACAGGAGGCATGCTCATTTCAAGTTTTTGTCGAAAGTACGGAAATCCGCTTTCTTGAATAGAGGATATTCAATCTGCGTGATGATCACATGGTCAAGGCAAGAACGTCTAGCTTAAAGAAGGGAAGGCTCCGTCTACGTAATGTAAATCCCCGCTAGCCAATGAAACAGTTCATGGGGGAAAACAGTAGTACACTGTTAAAAATATCGTGAAAAATTACCTCTGTTTTTAAAGGCTATCTGTATTATGACCAATGAGAACGTTTCATAGGCGTTTATATAGCTTTCTCATTGGTCAGAAAATAGAGAACCTTTAAGAACAGAGGTAATTTTTCACGATATTTTTAACAGTATAGTTTCCCGATTCCCTTCTTATCAGTTAGAAATTCTTTGGGTAAATGGAGGATATTCCAAATATGGGTTCGAGGCTGAAAAAAGTCACTTGATACCGGTAATTTACCCAAGGAACTTCTAACTGATAAGAAGGGAAGATGCTACTGCTCTGCCTGATGAACTGTTTCATTGGCTAGCGGAGATTTACATTACACGTCTACGAGCCTCCCCTTCTTTACGCTAGATGTTTTTACCTTGATCACGTGATCAAAACGCAGATGGAATATCCTCCATTACCGGTACCACGTGACTTTTTCAGCCTCGAACCCATATTTGGAATAACCTCCCTTAAGAGGTGATACGCGCATGGGCGATCTCTATTAGACTAGGGAAATAATTCAACATGCATTAGCCTGACGATAATGGCATGCTCACAAAGAACTTTAACGATTTGTTTTTATCACTTTTATCAATAAACATTTATTGGCCGTATGTCGCTACTTCGTTATAGAGACACACTTGTTCCTAATTAGATTCCGGCCTTAATGTATCAAAATACGGAGTTTGCTTTCTGTACTATTCCTGAGCTCAGTTATAGCGGCTAGAAATATAGGCCGGGATCCAGGTACACTTTTGCAAACAGTGAAAAGTTAGCAAAAATTCTGGCTTCTGATTGGTCAATCTCGTTACGATAACAGAGAAAAATCTACCTAGATCACGGTCATAGTGTGGAAACAGGCTGTTCCAGTAATGCTTTAAAAAGTGCTAAAAATTGAATCCCAAAAATATTGAAAATTACTGAATGACAAATGTCGATAGGAGCAACATTTTCTAGATCTTCTCTGAGCGAAACGTTTTCTTTTGAAATAGTTACGTTGGAATTACCATATATCGCTGTAATCGACATTCGTTGTTCAGCCTCGTTCAACATTTATGGGATACAATTTTTTAGCACCTTTTTAATAAGCCGATTTTCAAACTATATCTTCTAGAAACTATAGCTCCGTTATAGCGTCTAGATTATATGTTGTAGAAATCGACTATCGGAGCAATACTTAAAAAAGTGCGGAAGTATTGAATCCCTTAAATGTACAACGATGTCGAATTCCAAACAGTCATTTGCATCGACATCTGCAGGATATTTTTTAAAAAAGAAAAAGACATGTGTAATGCACCGCTACAGTTATCGTCTAGAATACGTAATGTGGAAATTTGCTATCCAAGAACCGCTAAGAAGTGTATCCCTTAAATGTGCACTGACGCTGAAATCCAGGGAGATGATCGCAGCGACATCTGCGATATATTTTCAAATTTCAAAGTAAACATGGTATTATTACAGCGGGATTGACGCCAAGCACACAGGTCAGATGTATGTTAATAAAACGTTAAAAAAAAATGTTACAGCGTCTAGACCAAATTGTCTAGGAGTTTTGGGAAATATCCTGCAGATATCGCTGTGATCGACTGATTGGATTTCGACACTATATATTCTAGACGCTGTAGCACCGCTGTAGTCTGTCTTTTTCGTTTGCCTCGAAGTAGATATAGATGACGTCATTTGAAGCTGTTCCTAAAGTGTGGCCAGCTCATCACGTCACACGGAGTTGATTATCTGCACGCGGCAACGGACACAAAACAAATTGGCGCACCGCTTTGTACTAATCATCGTGTAAAGATAATCCAACTCCGTGTGACTTTTAAACGTCATGAAATGGCCTATTATGTCATTGGTCACGCTAACACACTCCCCCTTGCGTCCGCCATATATAGCGGCATCTTGCACTAGAGACTGCTAAATGGGCTGCTATCGGTCAAAATCAAGAGAGAAAAGGGCATAAGGGGGGGGGAAGAACTCGTTTTTTATGTAGTTTTTCACACGGGAAGATTGACATGTCTGCTCCTCTCCTTTCATATCTTCATGATGGTGAAATAAACCAACGCCCCATAGATATTTGAGAAAGTCTTGACACGCGTCACGAAAATATCAGACAAAGCAGGCAAAGCAAAGGAACAAAATCATTCATTGGCTCGTGGATATGAACGAGCCAATGAATGATTTTTCTTCTTTGTTTTCCTGTTTGTGTGATATTTTCCTGACGCGTGTCAAGGCTTTCTCGAATATTTAAAGGGCGTTGAATAGGCCGGGATCAAGATAGATTTTACGCTATTAGCGAGATGAGATTGATCAATCAGAAGCCTGGATTTTTGAAAACTTTTTTATGTTTGCAGTAAATACCGAAAAGCCTGCAAGGATGGAGGCTACTGATTGGCCAATCTAATTTTACTAACAGAGAAAAATTTATCTGGATCCCGGTCATTAACTTTGGTTGGTTGAGACGTTTTTGAATAAAATCAAATCAGAAAGCCAATGTTTTTTAACTTTTCTGGTTAGTTTAATCGAAATCTTCCACGTCTATTACCGAAAACTGAGTTACTGTACTTTGGACATAAACTTGAATATGAGTACACGACTTGTGCATATGTCACCACTCTTACATATAAATGTACTCTGTTATGAGCATAATTATAAGCGCAGCTGGTTAAATTTGAGTATCTGGGTATTAGAGAAAGCAATTGTGGCCCACCGTGGCTGAGTGGATAAGACACCACGCCGCTAATCGCTTGAGAGCGTACGTGAGGGCGGGTTCAAATCCCGCCGTGATCTCCTCGTGATCTGATATATATGTGTTCAATAAAACAAACAAACAAATAAACAAACAAACAAATAAACAAACAAGCAATAGTGAAAGGTACAGTTGCCATGGAAACAACGACTTCTTTAATTCGTACAGAAAATGAATGAATAGTTGTAAATGACTTAAGTTTAAAATGTAGGCAAATGCTCTGAAAATATCAATGGCTCCCATCTAGTATTTTACTAAAGTAATTTAATATATTCACATGATGTATAAGTTGATGCAACTCTTAGCTAATGAAAATTCTGCAAAAAGACTTATGTAGGTAGATCTTTTCAATGATTAATTCAGAATTCTAAGAACAAAACGAAGTTCTTAAGCGCTCTTCCTCCCCCCCCCCTCAAAAAAGAAATACGATAGAAAGATATAAGTATTTGGATAACTTCAGTATTTCTGTGATCTTTTGTCAGAGTTTAGAAAAGGTGTCTGGGTATTAAAAAAACATAAAACAGATTTGACGAACGATAAGACTATAGATTTCAGGCAATTTTTAACTGGAAAAAATTTAATTCTAATGTTTATGCGGCTTTAATAATAGACTATTAAAGATAATCGATTTACGGGAATTTTTATACGAAATTATATTCTCACATTTATGCAAATAGGTAAGGATAAACAGACTTGAATAAAATTACATATTTATTCTTTTTTCTCTATAACACGATCTAAATGAAGATGTACAGTTTATATCTTTAAATTTTTAGATTTTTTTAATCAAAAATGTTTCCTCATCATGTCTAGAATTGCTAGATTTACTTCTTTAGACAGGTCTTCGATTCTTTAGATGCCTGCGGGGCGTCATTCTCGGATTATCCGTAGGTATTTGTAAAGGTAAATTTATTTTGCAAAACCGTCAGCAAAAAAAAGTTAGAACAAACATTTAACTGACAGACTAACTGTAAATATATATTTTATTTTGACTCTATTTGATTTTTACTAAATTTTCATCCTTCATAGAAAATTTTAAGGAGATATAAATTGAGAAAGACTGATACTTTGAAAGAAGAAATTGACTTTCCTTACTTTTAAATTATTAATTACTCTAAAAAATGAATGATAGGTAAACAAAATGTATACTATTGTGTTTGTTCCCTGCTGATAAAGGCAATACAAGGACTAATTTTAGCGAGTAGAATTATTTCAATTATATATAATCTGTTTAAAAAAAAAGGACTGATATCTACTAAAAAACAACTTTTCAAAAGTAAGAAAAAAAGCCAAGCAAAAAAAAGAAAAGAAAAAGGGGGAAAGTTGTGGCTAAAAAATAGTGTGATATCAAATTTCCAAGCTTATATTATGGTACTTATTTAACATTTTTTATTGAAAATTTACCATACGTAAGTCGAGTACCTAAGTATGCGTTGATAGAAAGCCTTTTCTCCGTTACTAAATACATCATAACGTGTTTCTGAAAATTAATTTTTTTTTAATTATGCATGATGGGCTTGGCGGCCATCTTTCCATATTTGACACAAATTTCTAAGCAGACAAGCTCGTAATATGTTTGTATTATTAAGAATTTTGAACTTCTAGTTTTGGCTACAGACAGATAAATTAAGATTGTCTTTTATTTTGAAAAAAGAAAAACAAATTGATTTTTACTGCTTTAACTAATTAATTAACCGCCTCCGAAAAAAAAAGAATCATAAGATGAAACCTGAAGTTACTTCAACTTTATTTTAAGACACAAATTTCTAGGCACTCATTTCCATAAATTAAAAGCATAAAATGTTTGCTTTAGCAACAATTTCGAATTTCCGATCTTAACAATGTACTTGTGTGCTTAGAAATTTGTGTAAAATATAGAAAGATGGCCGCCAAGCCCATAATGCATAATTAAAAAAAAATTAATTTTCAGAAACACATTATGATGTATTTAGTAACGGAGAAAAGGCTTTCTATCAACGCATACTTAGGTACTCGACTTACGTATGGTAAATTTTCAATAAAAAATGTTAAATAAGTACCATAATATAAGCTTGGAAATTTGATATCACACTATTTTTTAGCCACAACTTTCCCCCTTTTTCTTTTCTTTTTTTTTTGCTTGGCTTTTTTTCTTACTTTTGAAAAGTTGTTTTTTAGTAGATAATATATATTCATAGAATTTTAAGTATAAACTGAATTTTGTAACTAATTATAAAACACGCTTTTAATGAGAGACAAGCAGTTTTAAAATTTGCTTTTAAGGAGAGGTTCCGTAGCCGAACCATCGATATAAAGAAGTACATTGAACTTTTGGAGTTAGAAGATGTTTAAAAAATACATTTATTATTTACACAATGGATAACAGGGTGTTTGAAATAAATAGAATAATGCAAAGACTAAAACACCCATTAAATTTCTGTAAGCTCTCTAAAATGTGTTCACATCTGAATATGTAAAGTGTCTTTCACTGAAAACACACAAATGTAAGACTTATATGAAAAAATTATATTCTTTTTGAAATAAAAGCTGAATTTTGAAATTAACTACAAAAAATACTTTTAATCAGAGACAAGCAGTTTTAAAATTTGCTCTTAACGAGAATGTAACCGTAGTCTAACCAGGAACATATGGAAGTAGACGGAGTTTAAGGTATTAATTGATGTTTAAAAAGTAAATTATTTAGTTTCACAAGGGATTACAAGGAAGTTTCAAAGAAATAGAATAAGGCAAATTATAAAACACTCATGCATATTCCGTATGCTTTCTGCAATGTGCACATGTCTGAATATGTTAATAGTCTTCCGCTTAAAATACACGATTTGAATACTTGCATGAAAAATTATATATATATATATATATATATATATTAATGCAAACGGAATTTTGAAATTAATTATAAAATATTCTTTTAATCAGAGACAAGCAGTTTAAAATTTACATTTAAAGAGAATGTTCCATAGTTAATCCATGAACACATGGAAGTAGACGGAGATTATGGAATTAGAAGATGTTTAAAAAATAAAATACTGATTTACCCAAGGGATTACATTGGAGTTTCAAAGAAATAAAGTACTGCAAAGAATAAAACACTCATACATATTTCGTATGCTCTCTGAAATGTGTACACGTCTAAATGAGTAAAAAGTTTTTCCGTTAAGACACACGATTTCAAGACTTGTATGACAAATTAATTGTTTTAAAAAACTACAAACTGAATTTTGAAATTAATTACAAAAAATATTTTTAATCATAGACAAGCAGTTTTAAAATTTTCTTTGAAGGAGAATGTTCCGCAGTCGAACCATGAACACATGGAAGGAGCCTTTTGGAATTAACAAATGTTTAAAAAGTAAATTAATTGTTTACATAAGGGCTTACAAGGAAGTTTCAAATAAACAGAATAAGGCAAAGAATAAAACACTCATATATATTCCGTATGCTTTCTGCAATGTTGTACACGTCTGAATTTGTTAAAAGTCTTCCCCTTAAAACACACAATTTTAAGAAGTATGGAAAATTATATATTTAAAAAAAATACAAACTGAATTTTGAAATTAATTATAAAGTATTCTCTTAATCAGAGACAAGCAGTTTAAAATTTGCATTTAAGGAGAAGGTTCCGTAGTCGATCCATGAACAGATGGAAGTAGACGGAGCTTTTTGAATTAGAAGATGTTTAAAAAATGAAATACTGATTTCCGAAGGGATTACATTTGAGTTTCAAAGAAATAAAATATTGCAAAGAATTAAACAATCATACATATTTCGTATGCTATCTGAAATGTGTACACGTCTGAATGTGTAAAATATCTTTCCGTTAAAAAACACAATTTCAAGACTATGACAAATTATTATTTTTTTTTAACTGCAAACTGAATTTTGAAATGAATTACAAAACATATTTTTAATCATAGACAAGCAGTTTTTAAATTTGCATTTAAGGAGAAGGTTCCGTAGACGATCCATGAACACATGAAAGTAGATGGAGCTTTTCGAATTAGAAGATATTTAAAAAATAAATTAATTATTTACATCATTCACATTTCCTCGTGATCTTTTTTTTCATTATTTCTTTACTGTTGAACTGCCTTTTGTTCTTGAAACACAAATAAATTTGCTTTATATTTAATGTAAATCCTTTTTAAATAAATAAAAAAAAAAATGTTTCTGAAATTTTATTTGAAATTAGAAAAATATCTGGTGAAAGAAAGTTCTGATTTTAGTGAGGATTTTACAAGGGCGATAGCTCTATAGATGATAACCATACATAATTTTCCGTTAAATGTGGTCTAGTCTTACCTGGGTTAAACGCGTTTAAAATAAATTCATTAATTAACCCCTTCGGGACGGGAGCCTTTTACGAAATTTTTAATCTTTTGTCACCGTTTTTTAAAAACAGAAATTAGTATCTTCTTGAATCGATAAAATGCGCTGATTAAATAAGGCAAATTTTACAGTAAAATTTTACTGGTGAGGAAAAACAAGGATTCTGAGCGCTTCATGCGGCACGTATACGTGTCGCTCGTCCCCAAGGGGTTAATTAAATAATTTCCACGTATAAACATATAAATCAAATAATAATACATCAAAAATATTTTCTGGTGCTACACGTATTTATACTTGCTCATATTATCCACATTTTATGGAAAATTTGTGAGTGGTTGGTAGGTGACAGGTATAGGCATGCAACACTACTTACAATATTTCTATATATAAGATTAGAATACACTGAAAAAATAAGACAAATGTTTCTAAATCTAGGAACATATAATGTAGGAAAAACGAACGTAGACAATAACTTCTTCCGAGTTAACCATGATTTTGAAAAGCCTCTTTATCATTAGAAACCTCATAAACTAATATAATTTCGAGATTTAAAGAAAAATTTATAAACACAAAGTTTATGTTGATGCCGCTCATTTTCCGAAACGTTTCCGAGTATTTTTTAGCTCACGGGCTATCAAAGCCTGACAGCATATGTGCCCGTCGGTTCTGTATGTATGTATGTACTTAACGCGATTACTCTTGACAGAAATATCCGATTTGCTCCATTTTTTTTAGATTCATTCTGATAAGGCGCTTCCCTGATCAGTTTTGGGAATGCATTGGTTAAGTATAAGGGGGTACATGGGCAAATACCCCCTCCCTTAACTCAGATAAATGGGTTTTCACGCAGAATTATCAGATTTTCTTCAATTTTTGGTATACCAGTTAATTTTGATAACGAGCTTCCCTGATTATATTTGAAGGTTCATTGTTTAACTCTAAAAAGTGTACAGAGGGCTAATACCCCCCCCCCCCCTTAATTTAGATAAATGTGTTTTTCTATCCGATTTGCTTCAAATTTGGTATACCGGTTTATTCTGATAAGGCGCCCTGATTAGATTTGAAAGTTAATTGGTTAAATATAAAGAGAGGAACGGGGAGCTAGTACCCACCTTAATTTAGATAAAAGGAATTATTATCCGATTTGCTTCAAATTTGGTATAACGGGTTAATTCAATAAGGCGCTTCCCAGATGACATTTGGAGGCTCATTGGTTAAGTATAAAGAGGGGAAACGGGGGAGGGGGGCTACCCCCCTTAATTTATTTTTCGAGGGGCATTATTCTTTGAAGTAAGAGTATAATATACAATTAGTGTGAATAGCCTGTTTGCTCAATGCCATCAGTTTAAATGGGCACTTATCTTTTTTTTTATTGTAGTGTTTTAATCAGTTATCTCAAACAGGAACATCTGTTTCTAGGTACTATTAATTTCCAAATAAAGATTTTCAGCTGCGTATTAGAATGAATACATGCAATAGTAACAAATTAATAGTAATTTATAGTATAACCTTAATACTGTTAAATTTTTATGTTTGGAAACCATGTTTGTTCAACATGAAAATGGTTAGTTGTGAATAGATATCATCGAGAAACTTATATGCCGGACTGAGAAAACTAATTATAAGGATCGACCGAACCAAGTTTTTAAGACTGAAACCGAAACCGAATTTCGGTAATCTCCCTATTTTCGACAGAGAACGAATATGTCCACACTTTTTAAAAGTATTTCATACATACATAAATATACAGAATTATTAAATAATTATACGTGTAATTATACGTGTTGCCCAAACTGGCTTTCTGTGCCTCCGACCAAAACTTTTTATTTTTATATAAAATAAAATGTAATTAATTCATCTACGACAAAGAATGATCTTCCAATTATACGAATTTCATCTTATTAAAAAAATGGTTTAGATATACATACCTCGATTTTTATTTTATATGGATTTTTTTAATCTTTTATACTAGAACCTTCTAAAAGAGTATTTGAAACACTTATGGGGTTTCAAACTAAAAAAAAATATATTACTTTTAAGCCTTCAGCTGTTAATGAGCACGCGAAAGGCGTCCTGAAAGTTTCGTCATATATGTATTGCTTGCTTTATAATTTGCACTCACGTCACTGAAGTTCTTAGCAATAAATAAAGACTATCTCCTTTATGCCGATGCCGATACTGCTCAAATTAATGAGTTAAGTCGGAAACTTTTGAAGGAAGAAACGAGATTTTAGGAATACAGACAGTTTCCATCCGGCAGAATTTTTGGCAGCAATTTCACAGAAAACTAATTTTCAGCAAAACTCAGATCTTGACCCGAAAACGAAACCGACACCGAATTTTCATAGCAATAAATAAAAATTATCTCATTTGTGTAGATATCGATACTTTTCCAATCAATGCGTTGGAAACTTTCTAAGGAAGATGCGAGATTTTTGGATACATGTAGTTTCTGTCGAGTTTCGATCCGGCCGAATTTTTGACAACATTTTCGCTGAAAACGAATTTTCAGCGAAACTCAGATTTGGGCCGAAAACGAAACCGACAACGAATTTTCATAGGAATAAGTTCATAGCAATAAATAAAGATTGTCTAATTGGTGCACAGCATATATCGATACTGTTCAAATCAATGCGTTGGAAACTTTCGAAGGAAAATACGAGAATTTTGGAATACAGATAGTTTCTGTCGAGTTTCGATCCGGCCGAATTTTTGACAACATTTTCGCTGAAAACGACTTTTCAGCGAAACTCAGATTTGGGCCGAAAACGAAACCGACAACGAATTTTCATAGGAATAAGTTCATAGCAATAAATAAAGATTGTCTAATTGGTGCACAGCATATATCGATACTGTTCAAATCAATGCGTTGGAAACTTTCGAAGGAAAATACGAGAATTTTGGAATACAGATAGTTTCTGTCGAGTTTCGATCCTGCCGAATTTTTGACAACATTTTCGCTGAAAACAAATTTTCAGCGAAACTCAGATTTGGGCCGAAAACGAAACCGACAACGAATTTTCATAGGAATAAGTTCATAGCAATAAATAAAGATTGTCTAATTGGTGCACAGCATATATCGATACTGTTCAAATCAATGCGTTGGAAACTTTCGAAGGAAAATACGAGAATTTTGGAATACAGATAGTTTCTGTCGAGTTTCGATCCGGCCGAATTTTTTACAACATTTTCGCTGAAAACGAATTTTCAGCGAAACTCAGATTTGGGCTGAAAACGAAACCGACAACGAATTTTCATAGGAATAAGTTCATAGCAATAAATAAAGATTGTCTAATTGGTGCACAGCATATATCGATACTGTTCAAATCAATGCGTTGGAAACTTTCGAAGGAAAATACGAGAATTTTGGAATACAGATAGTTTCTGTCGAGTTTCGATCCGGCCGAATTTTTGACAACATTTTCGCTGAAAACGAATTTTCAGCGAAACTCAGATTTGGGCCGAAAACGAAACCGACAACGAATTTTCATAGGAATAAGTTCATAGCAATAAATAAAGATTGTCTAATTGGTGCACAGCATATATCGATACTGTTCAAATCAATGCGTTGGAAACTTTCGAAGGAAAATACGAGAATTTTGGAATACAGATAGTTTCTGTCGAGTTTCGATCCGGCCGAATTTTCGACAACATTTTCGCTGAAAACGAATTTTCAGCGAAACTCAGATTTGGGCCGAAAACGAAACCGACAACGAATTTTCATAGGAATAAGTTCATAGCAATAAATAAAGATTGTCTAATTGGTGCACAGCATATATCGATACTGTTCAAATCAATGCGTTGGAAACTTTCGAAGGAAAATACGAGAATTTTGGAATACAGATAGTTTCTGTCGAGTTTCGATCCGGCCGAATTTTTGACAACATTTTCGCTGAAAACGAATTTTCAGCGAAACTCAGATTTGGGCCGAAAACGAAACCGACAACGAATTTTCATAGGAATAAGTTCATAGCAATAAATAAAGATTGTCTAATTGGTGCACAGCATATATCGATACTGTTCAAATCAATGCGTTGGAAACTTTCGAAGGAAAATACGAGAATTTTGGAATACAAATAGTTTCTGTCGAGTTTCGATCCGGCCGAATTTTTGACAACATTTTCGCTGAAAACGAATTTTCAGCGAAACTCAGATTTGGGCCGAAAACGAAACCGACAACGAATTTTCATAGGAATAAGTTCATAGCAATAAATAAAGATTGTCTAATTGGTGCACAGCATATATCGATACTGTTCAAATCAATGCGTTGGAAACTTTCGAAGGAAAATACGAGAATTTTGAATACAGATAGTTTCTGTCGAGTTTCGATCCGGCCGAATTTTTGACAACATTTTCGCTGAAAACGAATTTTCAGCTAAACTCAGATTTGGGCCGAAAACGAAACCGACAACGAATTTTCATAGGAATAAGTTCATAGCAATAAATAAAGATTGTCTAATTGGTGCACAGCATATATCGATACTGTTCAAATCAATGCGTTGGAAACTTTCGAAGGAAAATACGAGAATTTTGGAATACAGATAGTTTCTGTCGAGTTTCGATCCGGCCGAAATTTTTGGCAGAATTTTCGCCGAAAACGAATTTTTGCCGAAACTCAGATTTTGGGCAGAAAACGAAAACGAAACACAGTTTTCGGTCGATCTCTATTAACTAATACACTATAAGAATTACTTGGATACGATTCTGGAAATCAATGGCAGTTAAAGAAATATCGTTTTTATAAGTGCTTCTTTAAATCTCGAAAATATATTAATTTCTGACATTTCCAAAGATAAAGCACGTTTTTCGGAATTGTGGGTAGCTCGTAAGTGGTTATTGTATATTTTCTTTCATTATAATATATGTGTTTTAGATTAAGAAATATTTGTCCTTTTTTTTTACAATGTATAAACCAAAATAACATATTTTTAATTCAAACTTTAACGGTTCAGATGGATTTCAAATTAAATTGCATTGTCGCTCAGTCTAAGCTAAATTTTAAATGAATAAAAATTATGTACTAAAGATTTTTATATGTAGCACAAAATAAAAAAATAATTAGTTTTTTAGTGGAAATTTATTGATATATTTTCAGAGTAATAAAATAATTAAATTATTAAACTTTTATATATTATTCTAAATTTCGTTTTGGATAGTTTCTGACAAAAATAATAAAATAATTAATGCTGCAATATTCGACCCCATAAATAATATTTTCAAGTCGCGTACGGGATTGAACGTTCTAAAATGGTCTATACATTTAGTGAAAATAGACTTATAAATGCATTTTTTATTGTAAAACTGTTTTCAGTAGTGATATATTTTTTTTTGTTCTCTAAATTTTAAAATCTCCTTTATAAATTTTCAAAATTTAATTATAATAGAAAAATATTTGATTAATTTATGTTTTATAAAAACGCTTCAAAGATATATAAATCTCATTTTTAAATATTTAAATCAATGTATATTTGTTATGCTTCAAATATCATATTCGAAATTAAAAAAGAAATGTTTAATTTAATTCATATCTCTATTTTTATAAATTTTAAAATATTACTTAATTTAATCAAAATATTCCTTCAAAATATTTTTCGTAATTTATTTTTACTGGTTAGAAATACGAAGATATTATAAACTTAGTTTTTCTTCTGTTTTGATGAAATAGTAAACCATGTATTGTGAGACTTTAAACATATATAATTTAAATTTAATTTCGTTTAGTTTAATTTCTTAGTAGATTTTAACTGTCAAATCGCCTACTTCAAGAATGAAATCCTTTTCTCCAATTATTAGGAATCATTTCTTGTTAGTCTTAAAATATTAAAATGCATATCAAAACACATACTTTCAGTATTAATAAAGAAGAAAATTAATTAGAAATGAAATACTAAGTATTAAATTTCTGAAAATTCAATATTGAAAAAAAATTGTAAATGTACTGCTTTAATATTAATGCTTTATTTCTGTTTAATACGTTGTACTTAAATTCAATCAAAAAATATACAAGAAAATTTTTGGATTATATATTCCACGATTTAAATTCTAAAATATTAAAATAGGAAATTAGTCACAAATTAAATATACAGTATTAAATAAATACAAATAAAACATTTCCAATTTAACATACAGGCTATCTTAAAATGGATCGAACTTTTTAGGAGTTCAATGAAAAGTAAACGATAACAGTTAATGAATTTATTTTTCAAAGAAAGTGATGTGTGAAACAGGGAATTTCTTTAGTTTGTTTACTTCTTTTTGTTTCTAATATCACTTATCGAATCTGCTGCACTGTTTGAAAACGTTAGACCGTTTTTATCTTTCATCCTGCTTAGCTGTAGAAAGGTCTAAAAAATTGTTTGCGGTTTGAAATTACAAAGCTTTTTTGGAGCTATTAAAGTCTGCGATAGTGCAGCTTCATCTACTTGTAATGTTAACGAACTCACTGAGTTTTATTTATAAGTTTAATGTAATGTTTTTCCACAATTGTTTGGCGCATTTATCTTACTATCAGTGAATGGAAACATGTGTGAAAAAAACGTAATTTTATAGAACTTACAATAAACTGTTTTAAATACACTAAAAAGAACGCTTTCTTTCAAATGAGACTTCTTGTACCGCCGCGTTTAGAAAGACTGTGCAATAAAGTAAATATAATTTATTAAAAATCATCAGCAGTTGCAAGTGTGCAAAGATGCACATGTTAGAAATTAAAATTACATATTTAACGAAAATTTTTATCACCTTGTCCATCTTTTTTTGGTAAAAAATATATTATCTATAGCAATATAATTATCAATTCATGTTAGTGGAAGCAACAATACTACTTAGCACATTTGAACAAGCACGTGTGCATAGTCGCGCGTTTTGGTAGTTAAATATATATTTAAATGTATAAAGTTATTTATTTTTCATATAAGAAAAAGGCTATAGTGTGCTTTTTCTTCTCATTCAAAATTAAAAAGCAAAAACAGTTCTATTTACAATTAGCCACTGGGTGATTTTTATTTTTTACAAATCTTCTATTCATAGACAAGTTTAAATTAAAATTGTTTCGTTATAGATGTAAAAAATGCCCTTCAGCAATAAACTTTTCATTGAATCTCATTAGAAATACAAGAGTGAAAATATTTAAGTTTAATCAATAGAGTTTTAGAATCCTTTACGAACTAAGACAAATAAAAAAGTAAAATAAACTACTTTTATTTGAAATTCGCAGAATAAATAATGTAAGTAGTAGCTTAAAGCAGACTGTTGAAGTAGCTCAAACTTGATGAGATGGGAACACGGTATAAATTCGTATATGTATGTGTAAAACAGTATTCTATTTTTTTTATATACTTTGTGATAGTTTATTTATATTTTATTTCATAGATCATGACAGCAAGCTATTTGAATACTTTTTTAGTTCCAGAGAGAAAATATTTAAGTATAATCGATAGAAGTTTTAGAGCCCATTACAACTGAAACAACTAAAATAATTAACTTAAACCTTTTTTTTCTTTTTAAGTTTAAGGATAATGTAAGTAGTAATTTAAGAAAAACTGTTTTAGCAGATGAAACATGGTCGGATACAAGCACACACAAATGTGTATTTATATGTGTGAGACACCATTTTTTTTCGTGATACTTTTTTTATATCATACAGTTCAAGAATAAAAGTAATAAAGTTTAATCGATTCTGGTTTTGAAATATATTACGCAGTGAGACAAAGAAAGAAAGGAAGCAATTTAACAAAAGGGTTTTTTATTCTTTTATTCAACTTGGATAAAAACGGATGGAATTTAAGAAAAGCAGATTTTAAAGTGTTAAATGCTGATAACACATCTAATTACATTCGTTTATGTATTTGAAATAACATTGAACAATTTTCATAAAATAAGGTATTGTTTTTTCATAAAATGCAAAATTGTGAATAAGGTAGTTTATCGATCCAGTTTTTGAAATAGATCAGATGTTAGGATAAAGGAAATAAATAATTTAATAACATATTGTAAGCCTTTTGTTATATTAAGTGATACCTGGGTATGTGTAGCTGGGAAAGTTATATTGTATATATTAATTTGATTATAGGCACTCAGTGTTTTTTGCAAAGACAATAATTTAGAGTATCATAAGACGAAATGCAATATTTCATATTGATCCACTCACGAACTACTCAATATTGTCTACCCATTTAAAACGAAGTGACGTGCGCGAACAAAGTGATATATTTGAATGAATGGAACGGTAGTTATTGAACGAAGGCTGCGGATGCAGACGGAAAGTACCCGAAATTTAAGTAAAATGTAATTAAGCGTTTATCATCTGCATTTTTATTTGTCTCCATTTAAGTAAGCAGAGAACTTATAAAGTTCATAATTAATAGTTTTTAGATGAAACTTTAGTTTAGTTTAGTTAATAGAATATACTTAATAGTTTTTGGCTTAAATTAGTTTAGACCCATTCCGTCTGCCGAATCTTTCCTGCTTCATTTCCTCTATATGATATACGAGAAATGGAATAATCTGCAGTTAAAAGCTGCCAAAATATGAACGCAATTATGCAATTAAATACCACCAAATATGCAGTTAACTTACAACTTATGAACTTTCAATTCTCAATAAAAGGCCACTCACCAGTAAACGCAGTTACGGTTTTATTTAAATGTTATAATATGAGAGTATATTTGATAGTTAAATCAATATTAACTACTCGGAAAAACAATGTACTTAGTACAATACTCCATGCTATAAGACGTTTAAAAAAAAGATGTTTTTTTTTTTTTCCTAACAAAAAATATCGAGTTATAATGCATTAAATTTTAGAATTATCCGTGTCTTAAGACAGTAAAAATCTCTATATAATAAAAGGCAGTATAACGCAGGGCGGGGCGAATCCATCAATCTTACCAGTCTCCGAGGGAAGAGATTCAAGGGTGAAAGGTTCCATTCTCCCATTGGTTGAGAAGAAACAAGAATCCTGTGATTACTTCTCAAGGTTACAAGTCCTGATAATTGAGCAGTGGTAGACACTTCTTCCTAACAAATCAGAGGGCATATCGCATTTCACTACCAAAACAAATCTCCAAGTGTCACTTGAGATTATTTCAAGTATTATGTTGCAATCATATTAAATTTTCTTTGCGACATGTAAGGAATTTTAATTTATTTCTCATATGAAGTGATTCACGGAAAACAATGATATGGTATTTTTAAAAATATCCTTTTTCCCCTGCAAAAATTGATAAAACTGACTTTCTTTTAAAAAAGTAATCAATTTAAATATTTTAGACTTATTATTTATAACTTATTTTTAAATTACACATTACTTATATTTTCCTTCTGTATATACAGGTGTATGTAAATTTAAACTTAAAAAAAAATCAAACATATTCCATATTTTAAAAGTAAAAAATTAATATTTATACGAAAAGTAAAATTAATAATTTTTGATTCATCATCAGGAGGACATCATCAGGAGCTTTGCATCAGGAGAACAGAAGCTTAGGGGATTAGTCGATTTTATTGCATATTTATTAATTTTTTCTTTTATTAAGAAATCTTAATTTTGTTATAGTATATTAGCCGGAAAACCTGGTTTACCCAGAAATATTGTAAAAGCTAATTGTGTGTTTATTAGAACATAAACTAGCCGAACTTTGCTCATCTAAACGCTTTCATATTGTCAATTATATTTTTATCAGTTTTTCAAACTTTAAGTGGAAAACACAATTTTTACCCACCGTCCTAGGACGGACATTTACACTAGTAGAAATATAGTGCAAGATGTAACGCTGTAAAGAATTATAGAAAATTTAACATGCTAGACTTAATAAAAATTTATTTGTTTAGATACAGTTTTTACAGGTGAATAGATGATATTTTGAAGGGATACCCAGTAGCAGTGCTACTGCACTCCCTGTATATGAGTAAATGTTTATCACATCATGGAGGAGCCATGAATATAAGACTAGACATTACTCAAATGTGCTAAATTATAGGTAAAAAAAAAAAAAATCAGAAAAAGGCTGAATATTTATGATAGTGTAATCCGAGAGTAAGATAATTTAAAGTTAATTTAAACATAATCATATGAATGAAATATATATATATATATAAATAGTAAGTTAAAACTGAGTTTAAGGATAGACTAGCGACTTCTTTTAAATGGTCTTTAGTATTCTGAGCTTAAACATGACATCAAACAATCGACCAGTGTGGTGCAACAGAGTCTCTCTCTATTCTATTTTACTTAATTTTCCAAGGTATGTTTAAATCTCTTGGAGTCTACAGTTGCTTGTTTACGCTTGTTTTTAAAGAAATAAGGCTCGTCGCTTAGTCTGAGGAGTATATAAGGCGAAGCGAATGTATGTCTTCGGATTTGGATCGCGTCCTGCTCTAGAAGTGAATTAGACCTTGCATCAGTAAATTTATAGCGGGTGTTCTCGCCACGTGTATTAAAGATGAAGTCTGTATTAGCATATTTAACCTTTGGTAAGGCGTTGTTGCACTGTCGTTGAATTAATAGTTATCGTAATCTATTTATATAAAATCCAAATCTGTTTGTGTCCCTCACAATTCCGGTAGGACCGTTTCATTGTAATGAGTAATTGTTAAAAACTACTAATGCAGGGTTACCACAGTAGCACCAAACGTTGACCAACTTAGCGAAATATTGTCGAATTTGACTAAATCTCGCCAAAATTGGTGACAAAAATAAGTTTTCATATATGAAGCCAACTTGGCGATAGCTATCCCACCCTTTCACCGTCCGAGGGTTTTCTTACATTTTTATAAGAATGCTTGTAGATTCCAGGATATATATATTTATTAAGCGCTGTTTGATGCTAAAATATCTTTAATATCACTTCTTTCTATATATGGTTCGAAATAAAATTCTGTTTAAAATATTTTTGTCTACAGCCATTTTAACATGATTTCTAGAAACGAAAAAATCCGGACCAGCCGTTTATAGAGTTTAAAAAAAATAATATTTCATAATCGAGGTCACCGCAATTTAATTTAAACTGCGCGCTTTTAGGGTTTTTTTCTTTTTAATCTATGGGTGAGAATTTATGTATAAAGTGTATTTTTAAAGAGTTTTACGCTCTTGTTTAAACATATCGAAAGCTTTTTAAAAGTGTGCCGGGCCATTTTTGAACAATAATCGTATTGGTTATACTGCTGAATGCCAGTTACACAGAAAAAAAAAAATCCCGCAAATTGTCATTTCTTTATATAATGTTTTTTCGGGGGGACTACTGAAATCCCATTTTTTGCGGCAACCGGATTGAAGAGATAAAACCTATATATTTACTGTCATATTGCAGGTTTTTCTTACAGGATATCGCCTGACAGCTTTTTCCTTTACAGATTCTGTATGTATGGATGTACGTACGTATGCATGTACGTACGTATGCAGGTACGTACATACGTACACAACTGGATACCTCTTGATAGAAATATCAAATCGGTTTCATATTGTAAATAATTATTTACTGAAAATAGTTTCTCCAATTAGTTTCGGAGGCTCATAGGTAGAAAAAAGTCCTTCCGGCCAGTGCCGGGAGGAAGAGGTAGCTTTCATATTCCTTATTTTAAAAAAGCCAACTTATATTATTCAAACACACGAAGCTCAATTTAGTAGAAACCGAATATAGGAGATTCAACACTAATTTTTATCAATACTAAATCATTATGAATGAGAATTTCGCGAAATTAATCAGCTTTATCCAAGCTGCTTTTATTTAAAGTAACTTATATTTGGCTGCCAAATTCGGCGATTTCTTAAAGTGCCTGCCATTTTAAGACAACATGGTGGATGAGGCTACCCAGTGAACTTGGTCGAGACCTTAGTAATTTTTGTGCGCATGCTCACTCACATCGGAATCGGTTGATATTGGTGGACCGCTAATCAACCAGCGAACGCCGTACAAACTGAGCTACGACCAAACTATCATTGCGGTTGCAATGTAAGTATTTAAGTTGTGCACTATTATTAGACACCCCGACTTCTCAAGAGCTAAGGAGCGTTGGATAAAATCCGGTGAACCTTAAGGGGTCTCTACCCTACAACATATATTAAAATAATCAAAATGTGTGATTAACATGGTTGGCCCTCTGCTTGTAAGATTCAATCAGGTGAAACAGCGGCTCAGTGGAACTCTGTCGATTCCATGTCACATCCAAGCAGTAGAACAATGCGTGAAGCTGCAACCTAGTTGTCATAAAAAGTCTTAGGGTAGAATTCCAGCGATGGTTTAAAAAAAAAAAAAAAAAAAAAACGACACTTTTGACGAGATTTTCAATGCCTAGTTTTTCAAGCAAATCTTATTTCAAACTACTAAAAGACAGTAAAGACATGTAAAGACAAATAAAAGACTAAATTTCATTACAAAGTGAAATTACATTCAGGAATAGTACAATCAGAAATGTAGTTTTTGTTTCAACGAATATTTGTTATTTAAAAAAAAATCCTTTTTTTACACGCCATACGCTGCCAATGTATTGCGAAATGTAATGTATTTTTTTTTCATTTATTTATCATTCCTATACTTTGTTCTACTAAAATATCTCTATATCTGCTTGTTATAGACGTAATTTGATTTATTTCCATTTATTAGAAAAATTATCGAAATCGTGTTTTTTCTCAAATTTTAGGCCCAATGCGTTACCGTCAGATATAAAAATTTATTCTTTTTTTTTTTTTTTTTTTTTTTTTTTTTTTTTTTTTTTTTTTCATTTTATAAAGCTACCCTAGATACAAGTTTTCAGCGGTATAGCGAAACAAAACGAAAAAAAAAAATTCGGCCCACCCTAACGATACACTGATAACCGTGTAGAAATAGGATTTCGTCTTGCAAAAGTTCGGGCAATTTTGATTTTTGGATACGTTATGTATGTTTACCATGTGATCTCTCTATTCTAAAAAATTAACCACTTCTGCCGTTCTAAAAAGATGTTTTAATACCGGGGGTCTATCTCGGCTAATATTAAGAAATCTAGTGCATATGAAAATTGTTAGTTTTAAGATAAATGTCTGCACATGCTTGTCTAAACAACAAAAATGTCTAAACAACATGCTGCAGTAGACAGTTTTTAAATCGAAGATTTATTTTAAGAGTGATTTTGTGTAAACGTCAGTCAAAATAGTTACGTTAAAAAAGTTTTATCGAAACAAAAACTATGCTTAGGAATTTAATCATCTTTACTAAGGGCATACTTCATACGTTTGTGGTGTGTACTGTGATTTGACTTATTTTTTAAGGGTTATTTTAAATTGTTTATACAAATTTCATTATTTCAATATAGATTTATTTCATACTCAGAAAAGGTTATTTTTATTTTCCTATAACGTTTCTTGTAAAGTTGGACGCAGGAAATTATTTAGTTAGCCATGTTATACAAGTTTTTTTTTTCCTTTTAATTGATTTAATCAATCTTGAAAAGAGTTGATGCGGTCTTTAAATCCCCCAGTCAAAGGAATGTGAATGGAAAACCCATTACAGAAGATCGCGATTGCTCGTTTAATTCTAATTCAATCTTCTTTTTTTCTTTTTTTAAAACATAGCTGACTGGACATTCTCCGGTTTTAATTTGTGGATTTTTTTTTCAACCTGGCTTTCACTAGACTTTCTTATACTCGGGACGTGGCTGGAAACCTATGAACCTGGCTTCCGCAAAAGAGTTGGAATAAGAGAAGAAAAGCTTAAAACTAGAACCGCCATAGCGGTTATTTTGACCGGTACCAAATAAAAATATTTCGATTTGAACCAGAAATTTCTTTCTAAAATAAGTTAAATATGTACCACGGAGAAATAAGTTAAATAAATAAATTAATTAGTTTTAAATAAAATTTCTGGTGTAAAATATTTTTATAACACTTGAGCAAAATTGAAAGTGGTTCTAGGGTTAAAGGACCGCAGACGGAAAGAGGCCGTTCACCGCGGCGGTTTACTCGAGAACAGGGCGGTTGCGTCGAGACTAATAATAGGCTAGACGTAGCAGCAATCGTTTGGTAGCTTCAGAGCCCCGAGCCTGACCTTACGTTTTTTCGGTGTCTTTAATTCGTGTAATTTCACTTTTAAATTTGTCCGGTTTTAATTTTTGGAATTTTTTATTAACCTGGCTTCCGCTAGAATCTCTTATACTCGGGATGTGGCTGGGGACCTATGAACCCGGCTTCCGCAAAAGAGTTGGAATAAGAGAAGAAAACCTTAACCCTCTCGCTGCGTAAATATTTCTTCGCGATGAGTGTCTTTTACAGAATTTTTAATCGTTTATCACAGGTTCCTTAAAGCAGAAATTTTTGACTATCGTAATCGGGGAAAATGTCCTGATTAAATCAGACAAATTTTTCACTAAAAAATAACTGGTGGGAATAACCAAATAGTATTAATTTGACGGAAAAATGCATGCCCGAGCGTAGCTCGGTCTACCAAGTGAGAGGGTTAAAGGACCGCGGACGGAAAGAGTTTTTTAGAAGATTAAATAGAGATTTCAGAGCTCGCGATGTATGAACGATAACTGGGGAGCATATATCGCAAAAAGCAAAGCCCCCTAGTTTAAAAAAAAAAAAAAAAAAAAGTAAGTTTTTGACCTTGTAGTCGTTGTGTGTTCCTTACCATATTGGAAAAAAAAAAATTCTGAACTTATTTCAATTTTTCTCGAGTAACTCGTATGCAACACAGTTTGCATTAAAAATCACTCTTTTTATTGTAGATAATAAAATTCTATACATCATGCCCTATTCATGTTTGAATTTTTTTTTTTAGTATAATAAAGAAAATATCATTTTTTTTTTTTTTAAATAATATCATGTACTACGGAATAATACATAATACGGAAAAATTTCAGATAATTTACATTGTTGAATGGTATGCAAAATTTCTAAATCACACTGCTGTAACATCTAATAATTATTCTATAATAATCAATTGTTGCTGCTTTATGAACAAATTTGCAACATTTTTAAGTAAAAAATTATTAGTGTTGATTTCATTATAAAATTTATTTAGCGAGGTTATTATTTAAGTAATCTCAATAAATTACTTTTACCTAAATATTTGCTACATAATTTTTCTTTAATTGTTTATTTTTAAAACAGGAGTTTTTCTTTAAAAAATAAAATATAGTAAAAAAGAAATGATATAAATCCATCGCTTAATCCTTAAATTAACAATTTTTTAAATCAGTTAACGTGTATAGCTCATCATTAAAATGTTAACCTAAAAATCGGTCACAAATATCTTTTTTATGCAACATGTGAACATACTCTAGTTTTATTTGGTGAAATATTGGTTTATACAATTCGATGTAAAATGCAGTTATTAAAAAGAATAAGCTCCAATTAATAACTTAAACTGTTCTGTACTTAATCAGTTACACCATACATAGAATGGTTAAACTTTATTACTTATTTTGCTTTTTATTGAAGCGGTTCTCAAATACCTTGCTCAACAACGCGAAACATTGTGACGTATTTTCTGACACATTTTTAAACGGAAAAACATGAACTTGGCAGACCTGAGTATTGAAGTGATTTGGAATCGAATAGCGATTTCTATTGTTTGATAAATAAATTACGTATCGAGTTATAAGTTATTCTTGTCACGTGACGGCAAGTTTTACCTCTTTCTAGCACTGCCGCGTCGGGAATTTGCGTGAAAACGTCCACTTTGACAGTATTTTCAGAAACATCTTCTGTCTTTGCCAAAACATGCGAAACGCCTTTCGATGACATAATTGTTGAATAAGAACACGCATAAATTTCATGCGTTTACGAACAAAAATGAATTTAGAAATGTGTTTGGATTTCAGAACAGCCTCAATTAAACCATGAAAAATTTGGTATTTTTCCGGTATAAGGGCTTTGGCGAGATAGAGAAAATGGTCTTGGGGAGAGAAGGAAATCTGGCAGCATATTTTCTGGCAACTTATTCCCTGTTTGATATACAGTCGCGAAATTTCAATACTAACGACGTAGCCTGGGCATGCAACAATTTCAGCTGCCCTTGTCGCCAGGTAATTTTGTCGCACATTGTCCCGCCCCTTGTCGCGTACGGGATCTGTTTCCCGGCGGAACGAATCTTGTTTTTTATTTATTTTTTCACGTTTCTTCTCTTACCTGCCCCCTGTCGCGTTTGGTTTTTTTGTCACCTGACAGGTGCGGCACTGACACGGGATTTTATTTACATACCACCCACTGTTTCGATTCTGGCGGCTTCAGCTCTGGCTGAAAACTGTATTTTTAAGACCTTAATAAAAGCGACCGGGAGGGACACTATACTCTACAGACTTGGTTTTCTTGTCTGAGCTGTCCCTCTTAGGCAACCAAATATTTTCCCATACTTATAAAATTTATTTAAGATTAAAAAAAAAACATTTATGTACAAACAGAAGTAAATTTATATACAAAACAATAATATATATATATATATAAATTAAATTTATAAATTCTTATAAAACGAGCCTAAATGTTCATACGTTTTGTTTTCACAGCTATTTATGTAATTTGGCAAAAAACCTCTCTTTCTGATGCCCGAATCGTTCCAAACTTTTAATAAAATACTTGAAAAATACCAACAATTTAAATTGCATTTTCAATATGCTTCATTAATTGCAAAAACGTGTTAAATAAAAACGGAAAAACCGAAAAAAATACATATAAACTGTCTACATTTTTCTGCTTTAACGAAACCTTTATTAAGACAAACTAGAATTTGCTAAAGTTTCACGATCTATAATGCAATAATTTGAAACGCCATCATTCAAGTTTTTCACGTTCTTTATCAAATTTTGCCAATATTCAGATTTCATAATTGTGTATATCATTTGGCAACAAATCTTACTTTCCGAGGCCAGAATTGTTCAAAGCTTTAAAAAAACGCGAAGACCCCAATAGTGGAAAATTACAGAAAATATATAGTACATTTTGACTATATTTCATTACTTGAAAAAAAAAAAAAGAAAAACATGTTAAATAAAAACCATAAAAGCAGTTAAAAAGTTTTATATATAAATTGCCTACATTTTTTGTCTTCACCGAAGCCTTTATCTAGACAAATGTCAGTTTTCTACAGTTTCACGATCTATAATGCATTTGAAACGCCATTAGTCGCGTTTTCAAGTTCTCTCCTAGATTACGTGCATTATTTTATTTTATATTTACTTTGGTGTTTATTTCCATTCGCTAAACCCTGGTGTAAATGGTACGCATGGTAAGTTAAGCGACTCTGTATCGTTAAATATTCTAGAAAATTCTCATTTGTTTTGAAAAAGGCTTCGATGAAGGCGATACATGTAAAGAGTTTACATATTAAAAACTGATAATTTGAAATTGGTATGCTTTATACAGTTATTCACAGATTGTTTTCGAAGTTTACATGGATTGTACAGTATTGGGGGAAAAAAAACTTTTAAAATGAGATTTTTGAAATGCAGTTTCACATTCTCCCCCTTTTAAACAATAAGGAAGCTTTTTTTACTGATATTATTAACGTTATTTTTTCCGTCAAGTTTTGGAGGGTTCTATCTAGTATTTTTTTTAATTTAAATTATTTTCGGATAGTTTAACTCTAATCACTTTTCGCCTATGTATGTGTTTTATCATAATAAAAAAGTTTTATTGATAGTAAATATCTATTGAATGCATTGTATTTTTTAACGAATTTCAAATACTTTATTTTTGCAATGTGTTTAGAGGTTCAAGTATTGAGATAGAGATTCAAATATTGAATATCTATCCGCTAGATTTCACCTTTTCCTTATTCTCTCTCTTTGTTCAATTTTCCGACTGCAAAGCTATTGTAATACTTTCTTCAATTACAGATTTTTTTTTTTTTTGGTTGTTGTTGTTGTTGTTTTTAAACAGTGATACCATTGTGCAGAGATTTTCAAAGTAAGAACATTTTTTTTTTTTTTTTTTGTATGAAATTCGATTATATTGTCATCAGACATCAGTTACTATATATTTATTTTGAGTAGTTCTGTAGAACCGCGATTATCCGAACTAATTGGGACCGACCCTCTTTCGGAAAATCGAAATATTCGGATAATCGAGGATGCATCAATTTTAAGATTAAGGAGAAATATAGGCACTATCTCTTATTATGGTAACAAGTGCTTAATAAAATAAAGCAATAAAAAAAGAAACAAGAACCTGAATTTTAATTTTGAAATAAAGTACCTTTTACATATTTAACAAGGGTTTTAAACAATGTTTTGTTCGTCGCAGTTTCGATTGCTTTTGCTTTGAAACTCTATCAAGAATTTTTTTAGTATTATTAGTTCACGAATATCACAGTTTTTCTGCTGCTCTATTCATGGCAAACCTTTTGCAAAACATTGAAAAGCTTCAGAATTGCTAATTTGTTCGTTTTCTTCGTTCCACTCCGCAGCTTACGGGAGCTCAAATTAAATTCAAAGGAACTCTAAGAAAGGCAATGAAAAATACTTATATGCACTCTTAGTTCGAAAAGAAAAAAAAAGAAAAAAAAAAGCTTTCAAAATTGATTTTGAAAGCTTTTTGTTCGTTTACTTCGTTCCACTCCGCAGCTTACGGGAGGTCAAATTAAATTCAAAGGAACTCTAAGAAAGGCGATGAAAAATATTTATATGCACTCGTAGTTCAAAAATTTAAAAAAAAATTAAAAAATAAGCTTTCAACATTAATTTTGCACACAAAAAATGTAAAAAAAAAAAAAAAAAAAAAAAAAAAAATGGATTTTGGTTAACCTACAGTTCCGGTAAGTAAGGGGATCGAAAATATTTACTCGTAGTTCGGAATGGACTCCTTACACACAAGGAATATGATAGTTAAAAAACTAGGCTTTGAAAATGGATTTTGCACACAAGTAATGTCATACTTAAAAAAAAAAGCCTTTAAAAATGGATTTCGGTTCACCGAGTGTTTCGGTTAAAAGAGTTTCGGATAAAAGAGGTTCTACTGTATAAATATTTCCACTGTTTTTTAAATGCGTGTGTAATTATATTAATAAATAGCACTTATAGTTGTCGTCTGGTCCTTCCGTCTGTCTGTCCGTCAGTCCTCATATAACAGCGCTAAATCTACCCAACCGAATAGTTTCAAATTTAATATATGTAATTGTTTCAGAATATTGTCGTGACATTTCAAATTTTATGAAAATCGAATCTAAACTTAAAAAGGTATTAATGACGCTTGGCGTACCATTTTCAGACTTGTTTATGTTACTGAATAGTTATAAATTATATCGGTTAATAACATTATCGAATATCAATCCTCAAATTTAACTATAAAGTCATAATTGAAGAAATAGAAGCAACTTAATAGTAATAGCATATTAATTTATTGCATTGTGTGTATGAACATTAGAAGCATACACTGGGTTTCATAATGATATGAACACATAGTAATTTTGTGATATCCTGGCAAAAGTTCATAAATAGTTATCGGAAAACTTCATTCTCGAGACAAATACAGTAATTTTACATAATACATAGCTGTAAAAGAATTATCAAACTTTAAGTTCATTGAAAATAGGAATTATTTAACAGAATGGTGTTTCAAAATGGTATGAACATTGATCGAAATTATCACTAAACGAGCATGGAAACTAAACAGGAATATTGAATACTACTCCGAGAAGAAAAAACCGAAATATGCAAATTAGTTTAGCATATAAAGATAATTCGCAACCTAGGAAATTGCAAACCTGATCGCATAGTGAGTTCTAGAAGTGTGACGATCGTAAATGGGTCGTAATGGATCGTAAAAGTGCTTTAGGTAGTTTTGAGAAAGGAAAAATTGTGACTTTTAAGGATCAAGGACATTCGGCCAAAGCTATCACACACAAAAAAAAAAAAAAATATGAAAAGATTTCCAGGTGTAATATTAAATTTTCTTCGATTACAGGAGCATTATTGAACAAAGAAGGCTCCGGGACGTCCGCCAAAGCTGTCTAAAAGGGGAAAAAGAGCCATCATAAAAAGAATAAGATATGGGAAATAATTTTAGGCGAACTTTCAAAGATCCATGATAGTGTCAAAAAGTACCTTGTCCAGAGTGGTCAAGAGCTCTAAGATGATAAGGTACAAGAAAAGAAAACCCCTACCACGTATGATTAAAATACATCAGCAGAATCACCTGGACTGGGCAAAAGATCAAATGTCCTGGAAGTTAGAATATGAAAGAGTAATATTTTCCGATGAACAAAAATTCAATTTGGATGGTCCGGACGGTTTTTCTTATTATTGGCACGATTTGCGCTTGAAACGAGAAACGTTTTGAAAACGGCAGCAGGATGTAGGTTCACTCATGGTTTGGATTGCGTTTTGATTTCATGGTAAGACCAACGTTGCGTTTCCCTCTGGAAGAATGAGTGCATTAAACTACCAAGTTCTACTTGAAGAAAACTTGCTGCCAATTGCTGAGAAAATTGGCGGATTTTTCTGAGTGTTATAACAAGACATTGCATCCATCAACACGGCAAACAGCATTTGGGAATGGTTTCTTAATAATGTTGTACATGTAACTCCATGGCCATCTGTTTCTCCCAATTTAAATCTAATGGAAAACGTATGGAGCCTACTGGTTAGAGCTGTTTACGCAAATGAAAAACAATATGCCACAATTTTAGAATTAATATCTGCTATCATCTTCCACTGGAATGAAATTGATCAACATATATTAAAAAGCTTGGTCCACTCCATGACTGATCGCGTTTTTACATTAATTAAAAGATCTGGTGCATACACTGGCTTATAATATATATTTTTGGCCAATGTTCATATTATTATAAAACACCTCAAAATAGAAAAATACAGTTTATTTTATGAATAAATAGCTGTTTCAATTACATTTTGTTATAAAATAAAACGATTTGTTTTATTTCTAACATTGGTTAGACTTCAGTTTGTTTTGTAACATTTTCTTCTTTTTTATGCTTGAAAAACTGGATGTACATATAATTTTGAAACCCAGTATACATACATATAATAAGAATAAAATATGTTACCTATATATGAGCATTCTATCTTCGAAAGGTTAAAAGAAACATAAGTCACGTGGAATGATTTATGGTTGATTAAATCTTATAAAATCTTTTTTATATCATCTCTTCTGTGAAAAAGCAAGAGCTAAAAAGTAAGGTTAACTATGATAGCAGAAGATATGCTTTATGCTTGATTTAACGGAGAGGTAAACACAAGTTGCAATCATGCAATATATAAGATGCAGAAGAATTTTTTTGCAGTGAGATATGCATTGATATTTTTTTAAGCTTTCAAACGTAAAAATAGGAAAGCGTGTTTTTAAAATTTATAATCCTTTTGCTAAAAGTTAGAAGAAATCAATATAAAAATTAATCGCGTTAATGAACATCATTTATGCAACATTACCTTTAATTGTATCACATTTTATTTTTTACAATTACTTTTAATATCAGATTTAAATGTCCATGTGATATTGTGGATCGGTTTATAATTAGGGGCAATCAGTAAATAACGATCCAAAGGCTGGCACATGACACTAACCTTTCTTAGAAAGCTCGCAAAGTGTGGCCACTATCTTGACAAGTTTAATGAATATTAAAACCTTTTTACACAACAATCGCTGTATTGAACTATATCGTGGAACAAGGGAATGTTAAACAACAAATTAAGCGTTTAACTTTTGATTCTAAATATTATTTAGAATAGAAAAAAAATGAACATAGTATTCACGTAAGAATTAGAGCTCGTGGCAACGGGATAGATAAAGAATTCGGGCAGAGGCAAATGAGAAAAATGAGGAAAATGGAATGAATCGTATCTGTTATGCCTCAAAGCGTGGCTAAAAACAAAAGGAATAAAAATAACTCTGGTTAAAAAAAAGAATGATTAAAAAGGAACGCATAGTCTACTAACGTAAGCACAAAGTAGCACAGTCAACGGACGCATCGTTCAGTAATCATTACTCTTCTGTTGATCATTCTATAAAGAGTCTACTTAGTTATGCGAAGAAGCGCGAACTCTAATGTTAAACCTATAGGAGAATTCTTTACAGGATTTATCGCTTGTATTTTAATGTTTTTATAGGAATTTTTTAGATAGGATAATTGAGCTCGATATTTAATTCTGCGAGTTTGTACCGTTTCAGTTTTGGTTACATTTTTTTGTATGCGGTCACTTTAAATTTTGAAACCGGTTCTGAAAGAGAAATTATCTTCACATATATTTTTTTTTTTTAACCAAAATCGAAAAAGTACAAATGCACAACATTAGATATCAATCTCATTTATCCTATGCAAATAATAATAATAATAATAATAATCAAATATTAAATTGGAAGCAATAAATCCCATAAATTTTTCTCCAATATGTTTAACATTAGCGTTCGAAATTCTTCGCGTTACTAGTGTAATTCCTTAATTATTAGAATAGTGCATTGTTTCTTATGCTCACTATAGGGAAATACGGAAAGAGGCCATTGAGTAGTAATGCGTTTATGACAGTGAAATCAGCAACTTCTAACAAATTGTATCAATAGCTGTTAGGAGTATACAGTAGTTATTAAACACGCTTGAGAAGAGGTAACAGAACGGTGTAAGGTCTTCATAGAAGGGCCATAATTCTTTGCAGGCAATAATTGATATTTTTTATCTGAACACGTCATCAATGTCATTGTTGCCTTGTCTAGCTGGTTCCATACATGGGAATCACGCTGTCGCAAGTTACTCCACAATCACTGCAAGCGTAATGACTACCGGACGGTGCACTCTATTTGGTGCTTTTTATTTTTTATTAAATGATTTATTCAGAGAAATAAGACTTTAAAAATGCAGTGTAACCTGGAAAATCCGGCATTCGAAAATTCGGCAACTTCAAAAATCCGGCATTAAAGACATTTTCTCCACCCTCTTTGCTTTTACACTTCCAACTTACGGCCCATAAGACATGGTGACGGCACGGCGACGTCGTTGTGAAGTCACACTGTGACTTTGTGACCGTCGATGTGACGTCACGTGACGTCGATATGATGTCATATTGACTAGAATGCGAAGTCGTTATTGCCGTTTTAGAGGTCGTTTATGGCGTCACATTGAGACGACTCTGTGAAGTCACAGTGTGACAAATTTGTGAAAAGTATGTCATTTGTGACTACTTTGGCATTAATTTTGTGACGAACATGTTTTGAAAGCGACAATGCTTTGAAGTCACATTGTGACCAACTTGTGAATTATGTGTCATTTGTGACAAACTTGTCATAAACATTGTGACGATTTAAAATGAAAATCAAATTTCAAATTAATTACTTAAAATGCGCAAAGGCCAACCTAGTGAAAAAGATTCCATGCCGGGACTCGAACCCGGTCCATCAGTATAGCGCACTGACATTTACCAATTAAACCACATGGAACGATACACTGCCTGGAAAATTTCACACAATTACATATTCCTAAGGCTACAAACGCAGCACAAGATGGGATATTTATCGTTAGCCACCAACATGGGACAAACAGGAAACATAATTCAATCTAGCGTCGATTGAATCTATATTAATACTTGGAAATTTTTCCAGAGAGAACCATTCGCCTTGCATACAATATTTCAAATGAAAATCAAATTTCAAATTACATGCTTAAAAGGCAATTTTAATTTAAAATTGGCTTTGCCCGTGCCTTTTAAGCTATTAATTTGAAATTTGATTTTCATTTGAAATATTGTATGCAAGGCGAATTTTTCTCTGTCCCTGTAGTTGTCCCTGTAAATGAACTAAACATGCTGCAAACTTCGTTACACATAGGGACCGTGCGTAAACGTCAATAACATCTAAAAATTTCAGGGCAATCCGAGTATATTTAGGAGAGTTAGAGCGCGGACAGTCGGCTACACAAACCAAAGTCATAAACACTTTTCAACTTTGTTGAAAGGTGTTAAAAAGGAAATATAAAAGTAAAATAAATGACTGCATATATGAACTATTTTTATTGTTTGAAAAACATTTTAATATAAAAAGTAGTTTTTAATATCTTTAAAAAAAAATTCAGTCCTATATTATGCATGTAAATATCAACTTTAAAAAATATATACTAAAGCAGTTTAATCTATAAGCTTGCTATCAGGCATGAAAAACCTTTATTTCAATGCTTAAATATAATATTTTATTTTTTAAGTGTGTATTTCAATCCAAACTGCTTATTTTCTGATTCATTTTTAAATTCATTTTTGTTCTGAAACGCTTCAAACTGAGAAATTCTCTTATTTAGAAACTACCTAATGTGCTTCTCGATTTTTTGATAAATGCAGAAAATATTACAAAAATGCTGTCAAAGTAGACGTTTTGAACCGAATTTTTCGCAACGGAAGATCTGGGAATGAAAAAAAGGGTCATACTGAGAAAATAATTCTTTAAAACTGAAATTCTAATGAATTGAGGGGAAAATGAAATCACATGGCCTCTTAAACATCTCTTCAAAAATCACCACAGCAAGTTTCATGATTTTACTTTTAAAAATGAGTCTGAAAATGTCTCAGAAAATATCGAGCTGTTGAAGGTGGAAAAATATTTTTTCGAATACACCCTTAATGCCAATATTTATGTGTATCGTAGAAAACGAGTTTACAATCGAAGAAAATTTAATAACTGATTCTGAATGTCTATAATTAAATGTTTGATTAAAATCACAAATAGAAAAAAATACTTACATACAATTAAAAATAAATAAATAAACATACCAATTTGAAAAACACTAAAAATAATAATTAGTATTTTTAATTGTACTATTAAATAACAACAAACTACAATAGATGAATTAAATGCCTTATTAGATTTAACAATTTCTCAAAAGTCTTTCCGTACGTTATAAGGAATTCTTATTATTTTATAATTTTGGCAAATGTTAATTCTGAAAACATTGGTATGAAGTTTTAGGATTTTAAATAATAATTAAAAATATTATTAGCAATGAAAAAAAAATCTTTCAAAAGTTTCACTACTATAATATGTAAAAAGATATTTTTCCACTATAATGTTAATTTCTAAACTGAAACAGTTTCATAATATCATAATATTCGAATATAATATTTAACTCCCAAACAATAATGACGATAAATACTGTTATATGAGTGTTAGTAATTAGAAAAAAGCAAGAAACCGAAAAAAATTCCACATCACTGTCTCAATCTCAAGTAACTACAAAGTAATGTTTATATTCATCCCACTATGAATGTAGGCATGAATTTCTGCATCCTCTTTTTTTTTTTTTTTTTTGAGAGAGATGGCAGATTAACACATTTTACGACATAGAATCGAATAGGAAAAATTCGCTTCAATCCCAAATCAGTCTCTTTCTATTTGTATAACATAAAACTATTTAATTCATAATCATAATATACAAAACAGAAATAAAAAATTTAAATTAAATAAGACTTTCCTTTTATGCTATAAATTAATAATATCCGAGTATTTTTGTACGAAAATAGCAGACATCTTTCTCTTACATTAAAAAAAGCATAAACAAAAGCTGACATTGCAGACTTCGTGATGTTCTTTTCCCGCGTCTATTACAATAAGTTCTCTGTTTACCCTGCGGTTGCGGTCATATCATTCGCAGACGATCTTCAACAGGTGATTTTACTGTTTATTTGCTTTTGTATACAACAGATTTGGAACTTTCATGCGCAATAGTTTTATGAGACAGTCTGTAATTAAAATTTTCTATTTGAAAAATTTTCCAATGCATTTTAGGTAGCTTTCATTACAAAAAGCTACCTATTGCAGCCGTTCGGAGGAAAGCAATTTCAAAAAATGTTGGTATATTTTCATCGATCATGACCTCCAGACCCCGAAACCACCCTCCGTTCAAAATTGACATATATATATATATATATATATATACCTCACATTTGTCACACTGTAACTCTCGTATTTATTAACCGATTTGGATGTAATTCGGTGTGTACATAGTACATACCAATGTCTCGACCGAGTATGTTGGCCAGCTTCTTCCGCCATTTTGTTTCAAAATGGCGGCCATTTAAATTTTTTTTTTAATTTAAAATTTCAAATGTGGTACCAAAAAATTGAAAATGAAAAAATATTTTTTTTTCATGTATTTGACCTTTATACAAAGATTCCGGAGCAGTTTTTGTTTCGTCTATATCTTAAAAAATAGCTGAGTCATAGCATTTTGAATTTCTAGCGTGGCTGACATTTTGAAACGTCCTGATTTTTGTCACGTGATAACGGGCGTATTTATGAACCAATTTGGATGTACTTTGGTGTGTACATAGTACATACAAATATCTCGACCGAGTTCGTTGTCCAGCTTCATCCGCCATCTTGTTTCGAAATGGCGGCCATTTAAAAAATTTAAAAAAATTTAAAATTTAAAATGAGATACCAAGAAATTAGAAAATGAAAAAGATTTTTTTCGTATGTGTTTGACCTTAATACAAAGATTCCGGAACAGTTTTTGTTTTGTCTATATCTAAAAAAATGGCTGAGTTATAGCATTTTGAATTTCTATTGTGGCTGACATTTTAAAACGACCTGATTTTTGTCACGCGATATACGGCGTAATTATGAACCGATTTGGAAGTAACTTGGTCTGTACATAGTACATATCAATGTCTCGACCGAGTTTGTTGGCCAGCTTCATTCGCCATCTTGTTTCTAAAGAGTTGCCATTTAAAAAAAAAATTAAATTTAAAATTTAAAATTTAAAATGAGGTATTAAAAAATTGGAAAATGAAAACGATTTTTTATGTGTTTGGCGTTGATACGAAGATTCCGGAGCAGTTTTGTGTTTCTGAAAATTTGTTCTTTTGTTTATATCTTAAAAAATGGTTGAATTATAGCCCTTTGAATTTCTAGCATGGCTAACATTTTGAAACGATCTTGTATTTGTCACGCGATAACACACGTATTCGCCTATTTCGATGTAAGAAGGCATGTGGATAGTATACATCAATATCTCGACCAAGTTCGCTGGCCAGTTTCATCAGCCATCTTGTTTCAAAATTAAGGCCATTAAATTAAAAAAATTATATTTAAAATGAGGTGCAAAAAAAATAGAAATTGAAAAAGATTTCTTTCTTAAGTATTTTACCTTCATATAAGGATTCAGGAGCATTTTTTGTTTGTCTTTATCTTAAAAAAATGGCTCAGATATAGCAATTTCAATATCTAATGTGGGTGACATTTTGAAAAGTCTGATATTTTGCCTGCGAAAGCACTCGATCAATCGATTCCGATGTGAGTGAGCATGTGCATAGCAATTAGTAAAGTCTCGACCAAGTTCACTGGTTAGCTTCATCCACCATGTTGTCTTAAAACGGCAGGCACTTTAAGAAATCGCCGTATTTGGCAGCCAAATATAAGTTACTTTTAATAAAAGCAGCTTGGAAAAAGCTGACTAATTTCGCGAAATTCTCATTCATAATGATTTAGTATTGATAAAAATTAGTATTGAATCTCCTATATTCGGTTTCCCCTAAATTCAGCTTCGTGTGTTTGAATAATATAAGTTGGCTTTTTTAAAATAAGGAATATGAAAGCTATTTCTTCCTCCCGGTACTGGCCGGAAGGACTTTTACCATTTCTTTTTTATCAGTTTAAAAAAAAAATTCATTTGAAAATGGAAGTTTATTAGATAAAACATTACTTAATTTTTTAAAATGTGTAAAAATAAATTTAATGGTAATAATAACCCCCCCCCCCCTTTTTTTTAAGTAAAGTTTGTTTCAAATGTAATAAATAAAAAATATCTTCTTAATAAATAAAAAAAAAATTTCGAGGATAAAAATTTTTTCTTTGTCAATCTGTAATTCTTTTCATGTTAATTTTCTGCAGAATAAACAGTTTGTAAAATAACTTATTTTTTAAAGTCATATCTCTAAAACACAAATTAGAAATGCGAATAATTTATTATATCATGTGTTTTGCATAAATTTGTATATATTTTTTTTTCGAAAAATGCCAATTTTATTTAAAAAGGCTGAAATAAGTAACATTTTTTTTAAAAACAGTTACTAAAAATAGATTAACAGGAAAAAATATCACTTGAATGCAACTTATAAAGCAATAAATGCGTATATGACTAAACTCTGAAGATTCCTTCTGCGTGCTCATTAAAATCTGCAGACTTAACTGAAATAGAAAATTTTTAGTTTCAAACCACAGAAGTGTTTCGATCAGTGGTCGGCAAAAAAATTAAAAATCCCCCCCCCCCCCTGCAAACTAAATATGTAAAGTGTATAGATTTAATATTTCTAATTCTAAATATGTTATCCAAATTGCTCCAGCACGTAGCATTTTACCGAGAAATACTTTTATAATAATAGCAATCAGTGAAGTATTATTATATTAAATTGCAATGCTTGATAAAATTGAAATCATGAAAAAAGTATACTTTCACTGTCTTAGATATCAAATTGATAAAATATAGCATGGAAATCTAGTTTGTTGATACTTGTACTGTGCATTTTCCTTTCCCCCCACCTTCTTTTCGTGTCCGAATTTACTATTTGCTATCCACTAATATATATTCATTCCTTGTGCCGCTGTAACTAGGGCCTGTTTTAAATATTTCTCTTCATTTTCAAAAATTTATGAAGTTAATTTTTTTGTCACACTGTGATTTACAATATGGTGGGGGTTTTTTTGTCACATATGTGTCATGACGTACGTTACATGCAGTGACATAACAATGACGTTAACATTTTTTTAATTGCCAGAAAAGTAAAATTTTACAATATGTAACATCTTTTGAAGAATTTTTGTTATTGTTTAAATTTTTCTAAGAAGTTCACATCTCAGTCACAATGTGACATCACTGAGTGGTGGCATTTTGGTCACAGATGTGACGTGACCACAGTGACTTGCAGTGACGTCACAGTGACGTCACAGTGACGTCACTATGACCATGCATGCTATGAGGGTGGAGAAAGATAAATAGTAATTGCTTACGAATTGAAAACTTCTAGATCGAAAGCGACAGATTATCAGACAGCTAAATCGCAGACGCTGTGCTAATATAAAACCACCGATAATGTTGGTAGCAGATCAGAGGAACGAGAACGAGGGGCCGTCAGAGAAAAATGCGTCACTGGAAGAATGCATAAATTTCACTCAAAAATTAATATTTGCTTTAGAGAAACAAGACTATCTCTTTAAACCAAGACATACACTATTCTGTAGGTGATCCCAAAGTAAATACAAAAACTATTTCCTGTTTTTGTGATATTTAAAACCGAATCTGAACATCTTTATAAGTTAATTGTCTTCAGATGTTTAGATAAGACACAACTATGTGTCTTCAACTGCAAGACAGGAATAGATTTTCTGCTTTTAAGAAGACTATATCATCTGACAGCGACAAAAAGTATGTACTGTCATAATTTCTTTTAAATATGATTTCTAGTGTTTGCTTAGATTTAATTTTCCTTTTCATATACGTTATTCATGATTTTAATAGATTTTGTTCTTGATAAATTTAATTAGGATTTACAAAAGTTGAAAAAACTAATGACCTACACAATTGTGTAAGTCCGGCATTTACCATTTTAGAAATAGTTGCAATTCCTAATATCAATAAAAGTTTTATTTTTAAGGGATTTTTTTAAAGTTATGTTTTTACTAATTTATTTTTTATTAATTACATTTTTAAAGCGGATTGATTTTAAATTAATAGATTTGTACTATTCATGATTTCGATTTAAAATGGATACTATTCGAGAAATAGTATGTACATGTAACGAACTCTTTCAGTTCTGAGTTATAGATGCTGTATATGTATTTTGTTTTATATGAGTTATTTGCATGCCACGATATAGATTTTTAAATTTGAGAAATTCATTTCATTTTGTCGTCACAGCAAGTAAACTACCAAGAATTAATAAAATATATATATAGAAACTTCAGCAAATGCTCGACAGATTCCCTAGTGTCTTCTTGAATTTACCAAGAGATCAAGGAAAATTTTCCTAGGATGAGCAGCCGATTCCCTTTTTTCGGACGTGACTCAGGAAAGCAGTATGTAAAAAGCAAACCACACCCTTTCTAAACAGCATCACCTAGGAGAGTTTTAAATTTTGTAGTATACTATTGGAAAAGTACAGACCTGGTCCACAAGGATCTAGGCCTAGGGCCTGCTGTAGTATTTACTCTAGTTCAGACCTAGTTTTATGTACTTCGATCGATATTTCAACAAAATACCGCTGCTGTAAGAAATAAAAAAAGGAAATTTGAAGGAACTGGCACAATACAAACAGAGTGAAGGGCATCCCATTTATCAAAGGTTCTTAAGAGGGGCGAGGGTATTGAGCACGTCTCAGAAAATGGAATTGTAGTGGTCGAGTGGAACGAAAATAAGAAAGTTGAACTCGCGTCGACGTGTACATCACGTAACTTGCTGCAGACAATAAAGCGGTAGTCGAAGGAGGAAAAATTTAAAGTTTTCGTCTCTTGTCCAGTCAGCGTTATGAACTACAATGCATCAATGGGAGCGTGGAGATTTGCGATCAGCAAATGGAGGCATATCTAATGCAGTTTAAAACGAGAAAGTAGATCTTAAAAACAACGGTTCATTTACTTGACCTGGCTGTAGTAAATTCGTGGTGTCTGTACAAACGAGATGCCAAAGCAAACACTTTTTCCCGTAAAAAACACTTGATTTTCTATCGTTTCGATTAAGTTTGACTGAGAAGCTGTTGGATGTACCATTACCAAGAAAGGAAACATCAAAGGCGACAGCGACAGCGAAGAAAAAGTGATTGAATATGATGTTGCTGACTCATGCAGATCCAAATTCTACATCCGCCCATAAAGATACCATTTAAAAGTAACAGGTTAGATGCAACTAATCACTGGCCTTGTTTCGACGATCTTCAAATTGCCAGGAATTACCGATTTCAAAACTGTTCCAGCCGTACAAGAGTGAGATGCGAGAAATGTGTTATTTACTTATGTCTGTCCAAAAACAAAAATCGTTTCAAACATTTTCATTTTGGCAGATGTAAATTATCTTAATAAAAAACAACGGTTTTTGCTTAAATTTTATGTTTAGATATTTTCGCACTTAAACCCAAACTACACAATTGTGTAGATTTAGTCAAAAAACGGCTGCAATAAGGCCAAACCTACACAATTGTGTGTGTCCTTCCTTGGCATAACCTGACAGCGGGTATTATTTTTTTTCAATCAAATAAGATTCTATCGATTAGGGGTAATCACCCAAACTTTTTATTTCTAAAAAAAAAAAAAAAAAAAAAAAAAAAAAAAAAAAAAAAAAACTCCCCGTCTTAAAGGGCTATATTTACAAAATAGATGTTCCTCACCTATATAGAATCCGAGAAAATCTTTTTAAAGTACGGCCTAAAAAATTGCACCAAATAAAATTGACTTCTGTGTTTCAGAAATTACACGAGAAGAAATGACGTCTCTATTTATTAGAATTTATTTTGTAGCATAGAAAATATCAAGTTTAAGTCAGTAAGTTTTTTTAAATACATTATTTGCTCTATTTCTTACATAAATGTCACTTGGCTATGAGTTAAATTATGAATAAAGATAAAATTAAACATATGAGACGCGCTTTTGATAACGTTTCAGAAATTCGTGATTTTCACAAATCCGGCTTAGTCTCGGTCCTGACAATACCGGATTTTCGAGGTTACATTGTACGTGTCTAAATAGTTTATATTCAACATAATAAAGCTGAAATTATTTGTATTGAATTAATTGTTATTTACTAAAAGACGGTTGCAAACAACTTATTTCAAAAGGGAGATTATGCTTCTTTGACGATTGAAAGTTTTACCAGTTAATTCCTTCCTAAATGGAATAAGAAGCTTATTGAAGAATTTGTCTTTGGTTTTCAGCGGTACTGTATATATATATATATATTTTGTTGTTGAAATAATTTGTAAGTTTGGTGCTCTAAAAAATAGAACTAAGGAAGATGTATTATCTTTTATCTTAGTTTTATGGCTCGGAATATATAGAGATTATTAGAAATCATAAAAAAAATCTTTATAAAATCATTTTGTTGTGTTAAAAATATGTTTTGTAGTCAGTACAGAAGAATTCGGAAGTTTGATAACTTTTTTGTAAAAATTAATATATTTCTTAATAAATTGCCCGAATATAGTTTCTATCTGTATCTGTATCTTTCTCTCTCTCTTTCTCTTTATATATATATAAATTTCACGAAATCGGTGCTGTTGAAGAAATATTATGTGTTAGATGAGTGAACAAGATCAGCTAATGACATAATTCTGGACATAAAGTAAAAGAAGTATAAGAAATCGATGTGTACGAGGTGGTTATTCAAGACAAAAAGTAGAGTTTTTTCCGAAAATAAACAGTTGCAGTAACCAATCCTTATTTAACAAATCAAATGCAGCAGTAATTACATGGGAAAGTTCTTTTCTTCTTATTCCATATGATCTCACAGTAGTTTTTGTAAAATTATGCCTGAAAACAAACTAGCGAAAAATAAAATAAAAATTTGTTAAGCTGCACGACATTGACATTCTACTACAAGTAGAAACGTGGGTTTAAAGACAAAATAAATTACAAAAAGTTGTACTCTGACCCGGTGTAAGGCATTTAATGAATTACATCACAGGTTGAAGTTGTTAAGTTCGTCTGCTATTCAATCTTACTACAGACAAGCTTTTCTTTCTTTCACAAAGTTAATATTATTTGGCTCTTTCAGTATTATTAACAATTAAAAAAATATATTGACCCTATATTAAGAGCTAGACACAGTTTATTTCGGGTGTGTCATGTTGTTTTGGTCATATTACACACAGAAGATAAACACAGTGATTTGAGGCTAAAAGTTATGGACTGTGATCCGTCTTATGAATTTATTATAGTTAGACACGACTGAAACTAGCATATTAAGTAGTGGCTACGTCTTTCGAAAAAAATCTTATAAATATTTAAATTCAAAACTATTTCTGTAAGATCAGAACTCAAATTCGAGACATGTATTCAAGACATTCGCATGCGTCAACTGGTTTTCGAACCTATTCAATTTAGAAGGAAGTTAAACGAGTTCCCTCTAGCGTAGCGGGTTAACGCAGCACGTTAAAGCTCTGAATTTTTGTTGAGAATGCAAGTTCGAACCCAAGCCTGGCAAAATGTGTAGTATTTTTGTGGATAATGCATTTTAATAATGGCATATTTTTTTTTAGGAAGAGAAGCTAAAGGATATTGATTTTATCACTATCATTATTTGAATGCTTTATAATTAAATGAAATTTAACATTCAATAATATTTTGAAAAAATAATGATTTTGTATTTAAAATATTTAAGCTAAAATATTTTACATGTAATTATCAATTAAATAAATTGATCTGATCTAAAATTAATTAGTTATATTTTCTGGCCATTATCAAGAATATATATATGTGTTGTGTGTGTGTCAGAAAGAAAAGTGTGTCATTCATTTGAGCAACAAAATAAACAGAAGGAAAGAAAAATATTCGTATAAGAGCTATAAAGAAATTACCTTGATATCCAGGTTTAATATTTAAAAAAAGTAAAATAAAATTCACGTAATAAAAAATATATATTATAAATCGTTAGCTGCGTCAAGTTTCAAATTTAGGTTTTTAGAAAATGAGACAGATAAAAATAAAATTCATGGCAACTTTTAATGGTCGTGTAGTTTTAATAAATAAATAAATGAAAATAGTTATTTAAAAATAGCAAATAAAGCCTTTGTGCAAAAATATTAAAAAGCAGAAAAACCAACGTTTAAAATGCACAAATAATATATGAAAAGCAGCTGTTTGCTGCTTTTCATATATTATTTGTGCATTTTAAACGTTGGTTTTTCTGCTTTTTTGAAAATACTTATTGTTATTTAAAAAAAAAAGACGTAAGTAAAAATAAATTCTCTACCCGGTGTTTTTAGGTAAATTTCTGATAAAAAGCAAGCATAATTAATTGTAAATTATAAACTAAATAATTCTTTCACTTCATTGAATAGGTTAGACTGGCAGCCCCATCTGTCGCCTTAAAGAAATAAGAATCACTTATGGAATATAGAAATTCGTCACGTAATTCGTAATTCAAAAATTAATTTAAAGCAACTAATTAAAAATTCAAGAATTTTTCTAATGAAACATTCAAGTTATTTACCGTCAAATCTTGAGGGGCACTAACTAGTTACTTTGAATTTATCTAATTCTGTGCCAGCATTTATGAAGAAAGTTAAAAATTGTCCATTAAAATTGCAATATTGCACTACATATGAGTCATACTTGTATCAGGGTCACCACGTACACAATAGCTACAAAAATGAAGTTAGCTTCAACAAAATATTTGAACCACCCTAAATTTTAAACCGGACTAAATGATGCTACTAAATTCAGTTTTGTATGATTAATATTATATACTATTCTATACAGTTTTTCAATTTTCAACCATTTCCTATCTCTATCTTCACCATAGAACTCACAATTCGATCTTTACGGTCACGAATTATTAGCAATTATTTCTGGAAAACTAGACTTGCCAGAAGTAAGATTTACAACTTATTACTAAATTTATAATAGCTTACAAGCTTCCTTTTCGCACAAGTGTTTATCACAAGACTTCGTTTGATCTACACTGAAGAGCTAAAACATTTTGGCCACCTACCTAATAACTTATATATCGCCTTTGGCCAGCAAAAAAGCTGCAAACCCGCCTTAGCATGGATGCCACAAGCACTTGGTAGATTGCCGAAGATAGATTGCACCAGATGTTCAAGCAGAGGTTTCGCGTATCCGGGATATTACAACATGATTATTGTTTAGCTCTGAGCTGCCGTTCCACGATACCCGAAATCTGTTGTATTGAATTAATATTCGTTAAAATAGACTGCCAGGGTCTTAATTGGAATTACGTATTATGTTCTTGTAACCACTACAGCACAATTCAAGCACTATGACATGGAGCGTTGTCTTGCTCGAAGACTCCATTTCTAGTTGGGAAGACAGATACCATGTGACAGTGCAAATGTTCCGCAATAACGTTCAGAAAGTCCGCGGCCTTCATGGTCTGTTCTACCACAATCACAGGTCCCAGATACGCCCATGAGAATGTTCCCCAAAGTGTAATATGGTCACTACCGGCTATGTATGACCTGCTGCATAACGGACAGCAACAGTTCCCCAGAAAGAAGACGTACCTTGACACGTTTATCGACGTGATGGAGAATGAATCGTGATTCATTCGACCCTGCAACTCTCTCCTAATGATCCATAGTCCATTCACGAACTTCCCTGGCATAGTGTAGAAGTAGTTGGCGATGACGCTTTGTCAACAGATGCACATGAATGTGACGTTTGCTGTGTAGTCTCATATCTAACAGTGCCAACTAAACTGTGTACTCTGAAACAATTCTCCTTGGACATGTATTGGGCTGTCAGCTGAGTAAGTGTCTGTCGCCGATTTTGCTTTAGCAAGAGGGAGAACCTCTGACGTACTTTTTCCTTGATAACGCGTGGACGTCCACCATCATCTCGTCAGCTGATGGTTTTGCCGTCATTCCTCTACTTTGCAAAAGTACTAACAAAGATATGTCTCGAACAACCCACAAGTCGTGTAGTTTTGGAGATACTCGTTCTGAGCCGTAAGGCCATTGAATTCTGCCCTCTATCAAAGTCACATACATCTACGGCCTTTCCTGTCACAGGCAGAATTATGAGCAAAAATGATTCCTCTGACTTCCTAGCAGTAGTTAAATCCCATTCCCACATGATTAAGGGGCCCTCCACTCATCCAGGCGAGTTCATTATAAAATGTGAGGATGGTCCTAATGTTTTTGCTCTTTGGGGTATTTGGCAGCTATTAATTTAACCTTTAAATGCCTGATTTTTCAAAAATCATTGTAATAATGTTTTTCGGGTTTCATTTTTTAAATAATTCACGAGAAAAATACTTTAAAAAATCATATTTTGTTTTACCATGGTTTACGGCTAAAAAACAGTTTGTTACTAATCGGCAATACTGGTCTTTAATTGAAAAAAATAGTTTTCCTTGATAAAATTTTATTATATTAAAGACACAAGAATTTTAGAAACTATAATAAGAAACAAATTTTACTTGCTCACTGCAGAACAAAATAGGGTATTTCGCAAGCTTCCAAACAAAACAAAAAGAACAAGTAGCAATAATTGGAAAAAAAATCTATCTTTATTTTAAGCAGCATAAGTGTTGCCATCTACATGTTGAAAATTGATTTAATAATATTTTCAGAATGAATTTTATTGGCAACATTAGGCATTATAGCTTCAATATTATTCTAATAGTATTTAAGAGCCTAAAGTGGGTATGTTGCCGAAAAGCAACACCCGGCATTTAAGGGTTAATATATCCATATACATATTTCAATGTGTTCTGACAAGAGTTAAATAGAAAATAAAATTACGAATAAAACAATCTTTGAGACTAAAATAAGTTTGAAAATAACTGAATTAAATATTTATTATTTATCGCCAAAAGAATCAACTTTATACATTCAAAAAGTGGTAAAAAGTTGGTCGGTAATGAACCGCGATATGATTTTTACGCATACTCTGCGGTCTCTTTAATTTTATGAATAATTCTTTTATTTCTTTTTTTTATTAATTGAAAGAATCTAATGATTATACTACACCACATTTTCAATATTGCACGTCTTGAATTAAAATCATTATTTTCTATAATTATTTGATTACACTGTTTTGCACAATTTTAGGTTAAAAACCTATTTATTGCGTATACTGTGGAAAGGTTTGATTTAAATTTATAAAACATTTATTTCTTGAATGCTTCCTTCAGATACCCAATATTTAACACGTTCACGCCGGCGCGGTGGGTCACACTCCACTGTCTCAGAGTTGTCAAGTCTCCGGCTTTTTGCACACCACTGTTATTTTAGAGAAAATGTTGTTCCTTTAAATCGCCCAACTGCACAAATTAAATAAAACAACATTTTCTTTATTAAAATACTGGTATGCAAAAGGCCTGAGAATTGCCAGCTCTGAGACAGTCAAGTGTGACCCACCGAGCCGGCGTGAACGTGTTAAATAGAAAAAAAAAATAAAGGTTGAAATTTATATGTATCATTTTCATATATATCAAAGTTTTTCATGGTAATTCATAATGGATGATTTTCAAAGATGTAGAAAAGCTATTTTTCATTTATTTCTGTCAGCTGACTATCAATGAAAACATTAAATTAACAAAACGTCATTAATCTTCGTAATTTCTCGATTTGGGTGAAGACAAATTGATGAAAATAAGATGAAAAAATATAAATAGTAGTTGTTGATATGGCCAAGTTCACGAAGAAAAGTCCCCTTTGATAAATGTAAAAAGTTTAGTAATTTATTTGTTTATTTGAAATTTATATAATTTTAATTATTTCAAAATATATTCAATTATAAAACAGCTCGATCATAAGTGAAATCAGAATACTCTCGTTTAATTCAAGTAAAAATTATCTAAGAATATTAAAAAGAAATCTTTCATTCTGTGATTTGTTTTTCTTAAGGAAAAAATACTAATATTTAAAAAAATAAAAATTTGATTACATTAAAAATTTTAACTGTGATTACAAATAAATAAAAAAGTATACATAAATTTTCTTAGTTCGGCATGATCTACAATTGTCAGTTATCTATTGTAAATACGAACTTATACTAAACAAAATACAGGTTGCTATTTAACGTATACTTTATTCGTAAATTTAAAGATAGTGTAAGGATAATAACACATGAATAAAATAAAACTATGCGTTTCTTTTTAATCTTGTAAACCATCATCAGGAGTAATATTTTCTAAAAACACAAATCGACAGGAAATAATCAACATGCTACATCTTCAAAAATTAAACTGAAAGAAGCAGCAGAAACATAAAAAATCCTTTAAAAACATCTCAGTTGCACCATCTGTTATTCAAAGAGAATAAACGAATGGAAAGCTGGAAAAACGCGGAACCATCATAGTTCTTTCAAAATGCTGAACTAGATTTCTGGGTCACTGACTTGAAACAGTAGTGTTTCTTTCTTAAACCGGAAATCTCGGTTAGCAATTTGAAAGAACTATGATGTTTCCACATTTTCCCATCTCTCCAGTAGCTTTTCTCTTACAATAACTGATGGCGCAACGTCGTTGTTTTTAAAGGATTTTTTATGTTTCCGTTATTTCTTCGAGTTTGAATTTAATTTTTGAAGATGTAGCCTATAGATTATTTCCTTCCGATTTGAGTTTTGTCGTAGCGCAGGAAATTTTACTCCTGATGATGGTTTAGAAGATTAAACTGAAACGTAGAGTTTTATTTTATTCATGTATTTTTATTTTTACATTATCTTTAAATTTATGAATGTGATACGTTGGATAACAATCTCTATTCTGTTTAACATTCGATATTATAACCTAAAATCCTCAATTATTATGACTTTATAGATCTAAAAAAGAATGTACCTTGGGAATATTATAAAACAAGTATTAATATATTATTAAATAATCTAATGATAACACTATTATAATGCTGTAGACTCAATATAATACCTTTAGGTAATAGGTACAATTATGCAATTATAACATTAGAATAAAACACATTCCCTCATTTAAAGATATATTATCCATAAAGATATGCACAGAAACGTTTGTATAATATTAGTACGAACGTCCAAATTGGCAAATATTAAAAAAACAGATGTTACTAAAATTTTATATAACCTAAATATAGTACTATTTTTATACTGTATACTCTGTATAGGGCAATTAAGTATTATTTAAATTAACATAAGTATGGTATTAGAATAAAACAAATTCCTTTATTTAAAAGGTATTATTCATAAATGTATGCGTATTATACTGTTCTAAAAAACCAAAATTACTCAATTTTAAAGAAAAGAAAGAAATTAAGTTAAATAATGCTATAAAAAGTGATAGAATATCTTTATTAAGACTTACGATCGTTTCATCGCACAATCGGCGACATTTTCAAAATCAATCATAATAGAAAATATTTTCACATAACTTAAAAACAATAATATATTCATTTATTTGTATTTAGATGTATTATTAATCAAGACGCATTAAGGAATAAAGCGCACTGTGTACAGAAAGTCCATAGCCAGTCAATCCATTATCCCTAATAATGCGCAAGCACCTTTTTCATACAAAGTTTCTGCATTTAGACATTCTATTCAGAGAGCTTTCACAGTTTGTACCCCTGAACATTTAAATAACGAAATTCATAAAATACACTGCTCAAAATAATTAAAGAATATTGCAGTTTTAGGTGGATTTTGTATCTGGTAAACTGTTTAGCTGATTGATACATGGTCGACAGACATAGTAGGTTATATGAGAATAAATTACACATGTTTGGCAGAAAAAAATGCATTTTATTGCGCATTTGTGTACTAAAGGAAAAAAACACAATTTGTGCATATGAGAAAAAAAGAATAAGAAAAGGTGTTTTCTTCAAAGAAAATCATTTTCAGTAGGGGGTATGGTTTCCACGGGCGGCCAGCAACGTTGAACACCTTTGAGGCATGGGCTCAATGAGGCTATTAATTACGAGTTGGGGTATTCTGCCCCACTCTTCCAGAAGAGCTCTTTCCAGTTCTTCGAGAGTTTGTGGGGGTTGTTGGCGGCCAGAAACTCGTCTTCCTAGAGCGTCCCAAACGTGATCGATTGGATTCATGTCTGGAGAACACACTGGCCATTCCATTCGAACGATTCCTTCCTCGAAAAGGAAATCACCAGGTTTGCACGATGTGGCCTGCAGTTATCGTCCATTAAAATGAAGTTATCTCCGATTGCTGCAGCGTAAGGGACTACAATAGGTCTGAGGATCTCATCCCTATATCGGCGACCAGTCAGAGCTCCATCTCGAATGATGTAGAGGTCAGTGCGCCTGTCAATGGAGATGCCACCATACAACAACACTCCTCTACCGCCAAATCTGACACTTTCGTGCATGAACGCAGGATTATTCCTACTGCCACGGTCCCTCCAGATGAAAATACGCCTATTATCCGGATGCACAGAAAAACGGGACTCGTCAGAAAACAGAATATTGCTCCATTTCTCCTCCAGTTGACATGCTCGGTTGCCCACTCCCTGCGGTCGCAACGATGCCTTGATGTTAATCTAACACATACCATTGGTCGGCGAGCATACAGACCTACAGCATGGAGCCGGTTTCGGACAGTCTGAGTTGAAATCGTGGTGCCTGTAGCCGAGCGAAGGTGTTGTTGGAGAAGAGTAGCGTTCATGTTTCGGTGTCTCCGAGCTGTTAACGCTAAATACCGATCTTCATTGGGCGTTGTTGCCCATCTACGACCTTGCCCTGGTCTTCGGCCTGCACATCCACTCTCCAAAAAACGGTTCCAGATCCTGGAAATGACACTTTGTGACACTCCAATGGCTTGCGCTACTTCGGCTTGAGTTTGGCCCCCTTCTAACCTACCAACAATTCTCAAAGCTTCTGAATCTGTCAAATGACTTCGCTGAGACATCGTACTCATCGAAACAAAGCAATCACTGAATGCCAATCATCCTTGTCTTCATTCTCTTTTATCCAGTTGAAAGTCAAATTTCATTCGCTGCTGCTGAAGCGACGTTTTTGACGTCGAACTCAAAATTTGCATACTCCACAGTTTGAAAACCAGAAAAATTTGCATTTGTGATTTTCTTCTTCTATTTTCGGCAAAAAAAAATTCGTTTATATCTTTATTTTATATAAAACTTCAAATATCCTTTAATTGTTTTGAGCAGTGTATATGATATTGCAAGAAACAATGGATACAAAGAAAGCACCATAGAAAAATTAATTAAGAGCTTGAAGAACAAAAAGAAAAGAAATTTCAAGCCACAAAATTCCACGTTATCCACTTTACAATATTTTCCTGGTTTCGTCGAACGTTTAAAATATAAACTCAATAAATTCAATATCTTCCTACTCGCAAAACCATCCATGAAAATAAAATATATAGTATGCAAGAAAATAGATCAAATTGAGTTCAACTAGTTAGCAGGAGTATACAAAATACCTTTCACCAAAGAAGATGGAACAAAGCAGTTTTATATAGGTATGACAAGCAGAAAACTTAAAACTAGAATCAAAGAACATATAGCAGACATCAAATACAGTAGAAGAATCACAGCTTTGGCCAGATTATGCAGCGAAGAACCTTTACAGATTGAATTTAAAAATAGCAAGTTAATTTATCCATCAAGATTTTATTTACCATCCATAGTTCGAGAATCAATAGAAATATTTTTACGCAACGAGAATATTTGCAATGATTCTGTGTCCCTTGATTTACCTAGAATTTGGAAAGAGATACTAAGTAATTGTAGAAACAATAGTAAAAATTAATCCACACTCGCAAATAGCCAATTTAATTTTATTTTATTTTATGTTTTGCGATGTTTTTCAGTATGCTTGATGTCTCGTGACATTGTTTACCATGTTGTTTTTAAATTATGTGTAAAAATTAATCCACGCTCGCAAATAGCTAATTTAATTTTTATTTTATTTTATGGTTGCAATATTTTCATTATGCTTCATGTCTCGTGACATTGTTTACTATATTATTGTTTTTAAGTTATGTGAAAATATTTTCTATTACGATTGATTTTGAAAATGTCGCCGATTGTGCGATGAAACGATCGTATAAAGATATTCTATCACTTTTTATAGCATTATTTAACTTAATTTGTTTATAAGTGAAAAGAAAGAATTTCAAGAAAGAAGAACGAATTGCAAGTTTAAGCGTTTAGTATAAAGTATTCCCTAAAGTTTGTTAAACATGACACATTTTATAAATCAATTACCAACTTTTCAAAAATATTTGTTAGAAGGTCTTTCAAAGATTAAATTTCCTCCACATTTTTCACTACATGTTACTTAATTTTGAAATATGTGAAGACTGTGGCGTTGTAATTTTTCATTTTCTGAAAATTCTGTTCAGGAAAATATTTTTAGACGAATAATTCGTTTTCTGAATTTTAAAATTTTAACAAAATTTGGATGTAGCTTGATATTTTTAACAAAAAAGAACTGATGAATTAGTCTTGTAGATCTGGAAAACACATATTTTTATGTATGCCGTTGTCCAAAAATTGAGGGATAGTGACCATACGCTTTCGATTTTAAACGGTTTATCAAATATCTACTGAAATTCTTGACGAATTATTCTTGAACTTTGAGGATGTAAAGAACATGTTTGACCATATTTTTCAATGAAGATTTAATCTCGAGGGCAATTGGGCGGCCAACAATAAATTTAGTAACAAAATAATATTTGCGATTGCTCATGTAACGGAAAAATTTCAAAATGGCTTGTCACTGTAGCAAATGACTATGTGGGTCCTGTTTAACGTTTGTCTGTATTTGTTTAACCATTTCTCCGGAGGCAGAGCTATGGCAATAATGTTGTTACTCAGACTTATCTCGGGTTGCAGTTGAAGTTTTTGCATAACACGCATATTCTTGAAGGTGTTAGCTTTTCTGTGAAAAATTCAAATACTTTTTGTTTATAACACACATAGTTTTCAACCAAATTTAACACCATGTTACGAAAACTTGACAAAGAACAGTAGAAACAGTATGCTGCAATTAAAATATGATTACATTAAATATTTGATAAGATGCGGGCATTTCCATGAAATAATTTTGGACTGCGCATACGTGGAAGATTCCAAAAGTTGTAATTCCTAATTGGGTAGTCAGCTATTTACGGCAGCTCGTATAACAACATAGTCTTTTGATACTATGATAGACCAGTTGTGAGTATTTCTGTTACATGAGTGTGATTGCAAATATTATTTTATTATTAAATTCATTATTATCCCACTAATTGTTATCGCGACTAACTATTCACTGAAAAATATGAATTTAAACATAATGATGTCCAAGGATAATTCCTCAAAAATATCAGTAGGTATTCGACAAACCGTATAAAGTCGAAAGCGTCCGGTCACTGCTCCTTTATTTTTGGACATGAGTTCACTAAAAGGAGGCACATGGAAACCTACAATAGCAAAATATTTTAAATACCAAAAATAGAAAATAACAGATAAAGCATGTAATATTTTGTTGAAGTATTTTTTTTTTACCATATGGAGTGATAAAAGCAATAATAATATTTGAAAAAAAGTTATACTTATGACCCATCATTTGTTTCAGTTACGTTTTTGATTCTAAATTGAATTTTAAATGAAAAATATTTTGGGCAAGCATTTAGCCAAATATTTTTACTTTTCAGTATTCGGGGAGGATTATTCAAAGACCTAGCTACTCTCTTACGAAGGTTGTTTAGTTGTTGTTGTGAACGTTTTAACTCAATAAACACTTGTGCGTGAAAGTGCCATCTATCTGTAGTTTATCTCTCTTTTGTAAGTATGATTGTATTTCCCTAAATTTGATCGCCGAAGTTATTTATGTATGGTTATATGCTAATTAGCTTGCTGTGGTCAACTATGGAATAAAAATACCGTAGTGAGTGTTGGGTCGAGCGAGTTTGGTCGAGTCCTGCTTTTCAAGGATATTAGACAGGAAAAGAAATTCTTCGCTTTGCGACTTTGACTTTCCTTTTCTGCCAAATACTGTGAAATATTCACGCACTGTGTTATCTAAGGAGTTTGCCTTTTGGTAAGAAGTAATTTCAATAAAAGAGTTTTTGAGTCCAGTAGATTTCTTTCTAGTTAGATACTCTGTCTGAAGTGATATATTTTTTCTGTGTTTTCAGTGACACTGTATATTAATGATATTTCCAGAATGTCCACTGGAAATTTAAGTAGTCAACATTAATGTGAGTTAATGATCATGGGATTGGATTTTCACTTATTTCATTATCGTAGAATCTTAATTTAGATCCGATCATCGTAGTTATTTTTTACCTGCTAAACATTGTTCCATATTGAATTTAAATAAATAAATTTTATTGGAACTTGCAGTACAATGACGAGCCGCTCCAAAAACTATCTTATTCAGATTTTGCGATTAAAATTTCAGAATATCTAGAAAATATTTTGAACTGATATGTAAAAATACTTATTATTTATTTATTTCCATTACAAAAAATTAACTGTTACCTACAAGTAAAATTACTAGCATTTTTTAAAATTTATATATATATATGTTAAGTATCATGAAAGCCACCATTATATGTATAATTCGTATTTTGCTGTATCAAGAACGTTTCAAATTAAGGAACTTGCATTATGGAACAAAGTATGTTTTTTATTGTGAAAAAATAACATTAGCTATGTTTGGGCAGTTTTTCCAGGAACGTGCGTGATTATTACGAAATTTTCTGAAAACAAAGTATGTGAGTGAAGGGTATATAAAATGTTACTAAATTATTTTGAATTTATCCCTCACTGTGCTAGTATTTACGAAGTAATTTAAAAATATCTGTTACAATTGCATTATTGTACTACCTTGTATCCATGCCGGTAATCATGGCTTTCTTCGTACAAGCAAGGAAAAGAATATACCTCCTCATGCTTGCCAACCTTCCGCTTTTTTAAAAAGTTAAAACCATGCTGTCAACCAGAAAATTTCTTAAAATAAATATTTTTTGGTTCTATGCGGTAGTTAATTGAAACCTACAGGATTTCATTTATTAAGTAAAATTTCCAGTTTAATGTATGATTTGTTGATTTTAAAAAAGCGAGAGATTGGCAAGTATGCCTCCTTCATCTAGAACGAATAATTATCATTTTCTAAATCCCTCAACTAGAAATATAGATTTCCGAGTTACACTAATAAGTTAAATAAATAAATAAACTGAATAGACAAAATGAATGAGGATTTCTTGTCTATAGTTTTCTAGGTGATGAAACAATACATAATATTATGAATCCTTTGAATGGCGAGAAAGTATCACTTGATTTCTAGAATTAATTCACAAATTAGAACTATGTTTACTACAACACACTTCTGGTGTTCGCATTTATTTGCTGAGATTTTAAATAGGTTTGATAAAGATAATATAAGAAAACGCCATTGAATTTTAATAGGGATAACTAGAACTCTCTAGCAAAGGGAACTAGAATTTATAAGGAAGACATAGAACTATTTTTTTAGAGGCACAATTTATTTTCTAGATGCCATTGGCAGAATTTGTTTTTAGCATGATGACTACATATACGATGTTTTTTACCCCAATATTATTTTTAAGACACTCAGTAATAAACTGAACTAAATTATCCTACTAAATGATGTTTTGTATTATTCATTTTACATACTGTTCCACTACGTTCTCGTATTTCTAAACATTGTCTATCCTATTTTTAATATAGAACTCATTGTTTTACCTTTACTTTCACGAATCATTATGTGTTATCTCAATAAAGCTAAAACAGTTTTAAAAGGTTAGACTTGCAACTACGGCTATCTATCTCTATTCAGGGTTGCAACGCTTCAGGGAATTTTCCAGTCGAAATATCAGTATTTTTTTTTATAGAAAAATATATTTAGATAAACCGCACGAAATTTCGCCTGATTTAAAGAGTGGTTCTCTGTAATAAAATACTGGTGCCGAAGAATTTCCTGGTCTGGAAATTCCCTGTAGCGTGGCAACCCTGCTATTATAAATGACAAACGTGTCCGTCCATAACGCTGACGTCACTTTGATTTTGGGAACAGCAAACGATTAAATTTTTTTTCTACTTAATTTTTTAAGCTTCTAAAAATCGAAATATTTCAATTTTTACAATCGATATAGAGAAAAAAATATACTTACATATACTACAATTTATTTCAAAACTGTGCTGCAATTTGTTTGAAAACTTTATCGCGATTTACTCTTTTTTTGTTCTTTTTTAATAATTTTTAAGCATGATTTTTTAAAAATCTATCTTTATCGCGTGCAGATGAGTATGAAAGATAGATCCATTTTTTTTAAAGTAATATAATTCAGCATTTGTTTCCGACTGCATATTTCGAAATTAAAATTTCATGAATAAAATAAAGTAATAAAATAATATAAATGAAAAATTTTTAAACAGATTTTTAATCAAACTACGCGCCTAAATAATTGAAATTATCAGAATAAAAAATATACTGCTGTAAGTAAAGAAACCTTAGGCGACTTCTTCGTCTAGTAACTCAATCGCTTTTAATAAATTTAAAAAAAAATGTTTATCTAAAATTGATATTTTTCAAATAAAAATGCTCTTCGGGGCTGTTAGTGGAAAATCTAAAAAAATATTAATATAAAAACATGGTGTATTTTTATATTGTGTAACCCGTGAGATCTGGGTTAGACCCCTAGTATTCATAATAGTTTATAAGCTACCCTTTCCAATAAGTCCAGCTGAAGCTTCTTTCGATTTATTTTATGACTATTAGTTTTTTTATACATGGACATAAATGAGTGAGTTGTTACATGAGTTATTTATCAAATAAAATTATAAGTATGTGAGTACCTTTTGAGACTTAAGATTAGTTTTAAAATCACTGAATAAAATATTAATTATTAATTCCCCGAAAAATAATCAACTTTATAGACTCAAAAATGCAAAAAACTAGGGCGGTGATGCACTCGATATGATTTGCTACAATCTACGAGCACTTTATTTTTATGAAAAATTCATGTATTTGCTTTTTCATTAATTGAATTCATCTAGTGATAATATTGCACCACATTTCCAATAATGCATCTTTTGAGTTGCAATTATTATTTTTTCATAATTATTACGCTTTCTAGTATGTTTATATTTGAGTATCCAAATTACTGAGGAAATGTTTCTTTGAAATTTATAAAACATTAATTTCTTGTGTAATTAATTCATACAATTATTATTTAAAAGAAAAAATATTGAGGTTGAAATTTATATGCATCATTTTCATATGCATAAAAAGTTTTCATGGTAATTAATAATTGATGATTTTCAAACATGAAGAAGATATATTTTTCATTTATTTCTGTAAGATAAATTACCATTAGAAAACACTGAATTAATGAAACATCATTAATCTTCATAGTTTCTCCATTTGGGGGAAGACAAATTGATACAAACAAGATAATGAAAACATAAAGTATATTTGCTGGTATGAACAATTTCACGAGGAATAATCACCATTGATAAATGTAAAAACTTTAGTATTTTATTAGAAAAAAAAATTAATTATTTCAAAATAACCAAACTGAAACGGTTCAAACATAAGTGAATTCAAAATACTTTTGCGAAAATAATTTGAATTATGTTTAAAATTCAATTTGAATATTCAACTCGATGTTCAATATTCGATAACCGATATTCAATATTTCTATTTAAAATAATTAATATTTACTTAAAGAGATAAAGTACATTTAACAAGGCAAAATATATATAAATAGTTTATGTAGAGATATATTTTTATTTTCTATTCATTAAGCATTTATTCATTATTCTATTCATTCTATTCATTAATATTAAGCAAATGGCTCTAAAAACTACCAAAAAAATTAATATCTCAAAAATAAATGGAAATGCAGTTTTCAAACACATTCATTAAAAGTAAGTACTTTTTTCCGAATACGACGTTATAAAAATCGAAAATGTGCGATGTTTAGAAGTTTAAAAAATTGCTATAGAGTATTTAATCGTACTGCTTTGTTTTACGGCTGGCTTCAGTAAGGTAACGTTATTTATCTGGAGACAACACAAAATAAGCCGGGAGAAAGAAATAAAATACCGTACCGGGGTCTAAAAATGGAAACAAAATTTTGAAATGTCTGACAAAATTTTAAAATGTCTAGTGTTCAATAAAAAAACTATAAAAGTATAATTAAGATATAAAAATGTCTAGCGTCTAGTTTTAAATATGAAATTATACATAGAGTTTGACCGAATATTCCGATCTGTTTTCGTTTTTGACACAAAATCTGAGTTTCGGCGAGCGTTCGTTTTCCGAGAAAATACTGGCAAATATTCGGCTGGGATCGAAATACAACGAAACTATCTCTATTCCAAAAATATCCTTTTTTCCTTCAATTCTCATAAATTTCAACAATTTCAATCATTTTCAACAATTCTCATCGATTTGAGCTTTATTGTTTCAAATAAGACTCATTTTATTTATTCCTACGTTCTGAAAAAAAAAAAAAAAAGTGAACACTCCCTACTAACTCTCCAACAGATTATTGTAGAATAAATGTAGTATTTAGTAGTTGTTGTTACTGGTACAAAAATAGTGGTAATAAAGTTTACTTTTGAAGAATTATTTATATAAAATTTGCTTAGGGGGCATCTCGATATCAAAACGAACCCAAACTTTGTTTATTTCAATTTCAACTCCCAAGTTTGACGCATAAATGACTTCTATGCTCTTTAATTAACCTAAATCTTATTTCCATGAAATTCGTACCATTAGTTTCCGAGAAATTAATTATTTTAAAATAAGCATATTTTAGGGGCTGTATCCAAACAGAAGTTCTTCTTCGATTATTGAAATGCTGCAGAACAACTATGTCACATCTATTAATTTTTTTTTCTTCTAACCATTTGGAAAAATGGTTATTTTTCTCGCCAGGATGGGAAATCAAAAGCATACCTGAAGGTTTTTATTGGTTTAATCCGCATTTTATTCGTTTTCTGATTGGTCTATACAGTAATGTGTATTTCCCTTTACTTTCAACAGAGACCTGTTGCCACCATGACAAAAAAGTAATAAAAACTACAAAAAAAATTAATAACTCAGAAGCAAATTGAGATACAGCTTTCAAGCAAATTGCATTTAAAAGTAGATTTTTTTTCTCTATACGACGGTGTAAAAAGTAATAGTGTGGGATGTTTAGAAGTTTAAGAATGAAATTTCATTTAAAATGGGTTGTCAGATTTCTTGGAAATCTGACGATGGAAAAGACTTTTCCTGAACAGCCAATGAAATGCTTGGATAATATATAAGCTTCAGGTGGATAATACGTGCGAGTCGCAGGCGATTTCCGTCGCTTGCAATTTTTGCGTGCAATACCACTATTAATGTTTAATTCATAGCGTACGTAATGTATGATAAACTCCGTGCTATTTTTTTACGTCTTAAATTTTAGTCTTTGAAAAAATCATTTTCCAAATTGTAATTTGTTAAATTGCATTTTTTTTCTTAATAGTAATTTCACTCGCTTAATATGTTTCGATTATAGTCAACACAAATGTTTCAATAAAACGAATAAAAAATATAATTTTTTCAAATTATGCTTTTCTGCACACCATAGACCTAAACCGTTAAACCATCATTTTGAGTTTTTTTAACCTTAATTTGAAAACTACTTGGAATAACTATTTGAAATTGAGGATTTTCATAAAGTGTGACATAATGCATATGAATCTATCAAAAAAAATCGTAGGTGTCAGTTCATATTTTTTTAAATAATTGTTTCTAAATTCATAATTCATATTATAATTTTTTAAATTACAAGTTCAATGTATTTATGTTTGAGTTTCTGCTGTTCGGATTATAATTTCAGGAGATATTAATAAAAATATGAAATGTAACTTAACTTTAGAAGCTCTAAATTTTGAACATTTATAATTCAAAAACTCATCATCCAAAAAATCCATTGAAATCCCACGGATTTGAATATCCGTTTCTAGACATAGTTTGAAACAAAGATTTGAAATATATTGTCAAAATTGTTTAGTGCCATTGAAAAAAAACAAAGTTTCGTCTGTTTTTGATTTGTAGATGGCTTCCTAAGCAAATATTATATACGTCATTTAAAAGTAGAATTTATTTCCAATCGTTTGGTACCAATAACTTTATTCTATTATATAAGGTTGCAAAGTTAGTACGGGATGTTTACTTTTTTCCCACGACTGTATTTCACTTTTTAGGTGCGTTCGTAATTATATAAATACGTAGCACATATAGTCGTCGTAAGATAGTCATATAACAGAGCAAAAACTACACTACTACGCTTACCTTCCGGACACCATTCAAAGAGGATTTTAGGAAGGTGTTCCTCTTTCATTCTGCGTACATGTCCATAACATCTAAGTTTCCTATACTCGACTGTATTAACAGCATCTTGTTTGACATGCATGATTTCACGTATTTTAGAATTTCTAGTTTTTTTCGGCGAGACTTTCTAGCCAATTTTCGACACAAGTCCATTTCTGCAGAGAGGAGTTTATTTTTAGGCGGAGATTTAATGTCCATTTCTCTGAGCCATACAGTAAAATTCTTTGCAGAATACCATAATAAATTAATCGTTTAGTTTTAGGTAGAATATTAATACATACAATATTGCAAACGTTAGATTATATTAATGCGATACTGATGTCAACTATAAATACTACTCTTTCACTTGAAATACATTTTTCTTTGATCCTTTAAAAATCTTCTAAATGAGAAGACATAGTATTTGAAAAACCAAACTCGTAATTCTGAAATTAATATATACAGATATTTAAGAGATTTGTTTAAATAATCGGCTAAAATATTTTTGAAAATCCCTGAAAGTTGCACGTTTTTCATTTATGTGAAAGTTCGTAAAACATTGTGATCATTTATAGATCGAGCACCATAAATTAAATATTTTTTTTAGACCAGTTTATTTTGAGCTTTTCGTTTATTTTTCTAATTAAATGTTTAAGTACACTGTAAAAAAAGATAAATGTTTCTAAATGTGCGAAATTATAATAAAACAAGGAACTAAAATACAGAATAATCTAACCTGAGTTACCCCCATGATTCAAAAAAGTTTTCTTTATCTTCAGAAACCTCAGAAACAAGTAGATTTTCGAGATTCAATTACGCGCAAAAACAAAGTTTATTTTGCTGTCACTAATTTTCAGGGACGTTTCCGAGCAGATTTTGTTATGTATTTATCGGTTCTCTCAAATCGGTTTGGGTTGATTTTTGACGGCCAATTATCTACTCGAGGGATATAGGACAGGGAGGGGGGTGCCATTCGTGGAGGTCTTTCTAAGGAACCTAACCCGTATTTACGCATGGAAATCCCTGTTTCGAAGACAACCACGAAAACTGCGAACGATTAGGCCGCCGGGTACGATTGGGTTCGAACACAGCACACCCTGTCTACCAGCTTCGAAAGCAGAACCTCTCGGCCACTGGTGGCTGTCTCAAATCGGAATTTTGATTTTTAGCATATTACCATTTGCAGTTAAACATTTTGAGACGCGTAATTGAATTTATGCACGCAAAAAAATACAATTTTTGTTGTTAATGTTAATGACGTTAATTTATCGCGTGTCTGTCAAACATGTTTGTTGAATATGAAAATGTTTACTTCAGAATGGATAACATCCGAAAAAACTTACATCTCGAGTTGTGAAAACTAATTAATGCACTATAATTACTACATCCTTAGAAACGTTTTTGATAATTTAGTGCGTAGTTATACTATACTTCCTTAAATTAAGAATCATCTGCCTTTTTTGCAGTGAAATATTTGTTGAATTTCCCTTTCATGTTTTATTTGATTTCTTGAAGATGACCGATAATATAGCTAATAATAGATTCTGCTATCATTACTGAAAGATGCTAAATGTACTAGTTTTTAATTAAACAAGAAAGAAAAAAGCATGAGTTAAACATAGATTATGTAACACTTTCCAACACATTCAAAATAAAGTAACAAAACTTCACCGTTTACTAAGTTGCGATATTAAGTCTAATTGAACGATTTTGAAACGCCTAACGTTTGAAAAGGAAATTTCAGAAATTACGAACTACAGTCGGAAAATGTTCAAATTATTTGAGTTTCCCTGTCTGTGATACATAGATTTGTATCTATATACTACATGCAAGAAAATATTTAGTTCAGTTAAGAAATGCATACCATATTCGGAAATTCCCTGCAAAAATTTCCACTAGTAAAGATAATGGTACGTAAATTGTTTTGTGCAGCCTTGTATATAAGATATAGAAATTATACACAACGAGTAACATGTAAAAAATTAGTTAAATTTAAAAGAACATACCGAAATTGAAAAGATACCTCATGGATTTATTGCTCAGAGACAGTACTATAACCGATTTATTTTGTGTGTCCCTGTAAAAAGGATGTTTTTTGGGAGTCTCGGTATTTGTTTATTGTATATTTTCATCCGTGGTTATATTACTGTTTTATAGATTAGAAAATATTTCCTTTTTTTTAGGATATAGAACTTATAACCATGCCGTCGGTATAAGAATTGGAGAGAAAAAGTGCGGTTAGTTGATGCATGCATAAGTTTATCGTGTGCAGTTGATAAAGTATGCAGTTTATAGAGCAAGTTTAACCTATCGAATGTGCTGGTACTATCAAAATTACAATATCTGCACTTCTGTTTAATCGTATCTTGTTGTATCTTGTGTATCGTGTTGCATTATATATACTGCCCAGTAAATATATTTTAAACAAACAGAGGAATAAGGTGAGACTGAATTATTCTTGTTCTTTGATAAGGCAACAGTGAGCATTTCAGTGTTGCATTATATATACAGCCCATTAAATATATTTTAAACAAAGAGAGGAATAAGGTGAAAATGAATTACTCTTTTTCTTTGATAAGGCAGCAATGAGCATTTCAGTGTTCATTAAATATACTGCCCAGTAAATATTTTTTAAACAAAGAGAGGAATAAGGTGAAACTGAATTATTCTTGTTCTTTGATAAGGCAATAATGAGCATTTCAGTGTTGCATTTTATATACTGCCCATTAAATATATTTTAAACAAAGAGAGGAATAAGGTGAGAATGACTTATTCTTGTTCTTTGATAAGGCAACAATGAGCATTTCAGTGTTGATTTATAAATATACTGCCCAGTAAATATATTTTAAACAAAGAGAGGAATAATGTGAAAATGAATTATTCTTGTTCATTGATAAGGCAACAATGAGCATTTCAGTGTTGCATTATACACCGAAGAGCCGTTACATTATGACCACCTGTTTAATACGACGTAAGATCACCTTTTACCCTCAAAACCGCCAAAAGCCGACGTGAAATTAACTCGACAAAGTTCTTATAGGTGGTTTGACGTATCTGGTACCAAGCGCTCACCAACTGGTCCTGCAATTCTCGTAATTCTCGCTCGCGCGAGATGGTAACGTAGCAGCACGAATTGGGATTTCCAGGTCGATCCACAAATGTTCTATTGGATCCATATAAGGTGCATTTGGAGCCCAGGACATGATTTGAAACTCACTAGAATGCTCCTGGAACCAATCTCTGATGATTTGACCCATATAACATGGTGCATTATGCTATTGGTAAATGCAATATCCCGCCGGAAGCACTGTTGTCATGAATGGGTGCATCTGGATTGCAACGATCTTCAGGTAGTGCACAAACGTCATAGATTGTTCTACTGGGGTTATGAGTCCTAATGCGTTCCATAAAACATCGACCACACGATAATATAGCCGCAACAGGCTTGTCTCCAATCGCATTTCCGGGAGCCAGGGTTTCCGTTGGAAATCGGCGTATTCACACGCTCACGTCGATGTGATGGACGCAGAAAACTTGATTCGTTGGACCATGCAACTTTCTTCTATTCTTCTGTAGTCCAATTCCGATGTTCATCGGTCCGTTGCAGGCGTTGCTGGCTATAAAGTGATGCCAGAGCAAGAACGTGCTTTGGCCGCTAGCTGCGTAGGCCCATACACAACACTGTAAGCGACACTGTGTATTGAGAAACACTGTCTGGGCCTCCACTGTTGTAGGTCTTGGTGATTTTGGCTGATGCAGCTCTTCGGTAACGACGAATAATTCGTAATAATCTCCGCTCTCCTCCGGGATCAATGCACCGCGGGTGACACACCGCTGACCGGAGATTTGTCGTTTGTGCATGCATATACCACTTTCAATCCGTGTTTACATAAACTGCATATGAACAGCCCAACAAACGCGCCGTTTCCGATATCAACGTTTCCATTCGCCGAGCCATAACGATTTGACCTTTATCAAAGTCTGATAAATCTGCTGTTTTTCCCATTATGCCGCTAGTCACGCTATGTTTTGAAATGCAATGCATGGGCGCTTTATATACTCCGACATAAGCCACGCACGCGCCATAGTTTTGCTTCTGGGCAAGCTCATTGTTATAGATAGAGGGTGGTCATAATGTAATGGCTCTTCAGTGTATATACTGCCCAGTAAATATTTTTTAAACAAAGAGAGGAACAAGGTGAAACTGAATTATTCTTGTTCTTTGATAAGGCAACAATGAGCATTTCAGTGTTGCATTATACATACTGCCCATTAAATATATTTTAAACAAAGAGAGGAATAAAGTAAAAATGAATTATTCTTGTTCTTTGATAAGGCAACAATGAGCATTTCAGTGTTGCATTATATATACTGGCCAGTAAATATTTTTTTTAAACAAAGAGAGGAATAAGGTGAGACTGAATTATTCTTGTTCTTTGATAAGGCAACAATGAGGATTTCAGTGTTGCATTATATATACTGCCCAGTAAATATATTTTAAACAAAGAGAGGAATAATGCGAAAATGACTTATTCTTGTTCTTTGATAAGGCAACAATGAGTATTTCAGTGTTGCATTTTATCTACTGCCATTAAATATATTTTAAACAAAGAGAGGAATAAGGTTAAAATGATTTATTTTTGAAAGTTTCTCTGGATATACAGACTATCCTTATATTTTGGTCGGAAATTCCTTAACTTTTTATTTAGGAACATGAAAAAAATATTACATAATCATAACTGCTATATTCTTTAATAACTCAAACAAAGTTACAAGTGCGTAAAGTTACAACTGAAAATGTTATTAATTAAATAACGTTTATAATCAAATAATAATTAATATTAAAATTTTATTTAATTTATAAAAAGGTTATTAATAAATTTTATAATATCTATTTATTTAATTTCGTGCTCATAATTCATTAAAAACTTTTTGATGACGCGAACGTTTTTAATAATAAGGATGTTGCTCGCAAAAGCCTGATAGTTGTCATCAACAGCACTATTTTTCTAGATTTTTTTCTTCCGCAATGAAAAATAAAGGTTTGCACTCATGTGGTAAAAGATCCCCTGTCACCCAAGCTCATTTGCTTTCATATTTATTGGGGACACACTTCACTTTTTTGAAGCATCGACGATTTCGTGATTTACGGTGATTAACACCTTGCCTGTGGAATATATTTCAGAAAAACGTGCCAAAAATTGAAAACAAATTTCTCTGTAATTTTGTAAAGAACTGCAAAATTACAAAAATCCGACAAATATCACGAAACCGCCGAACTTTTCGCCATCTATTTGGAAAATGGTAAATTAAATATTATGTTTTGGACGAACTGAGTTCGGGCTTCACGGAATTGAAACACCGAATTTTATCCTGACAGAACTTAGGTCGGCATTCCAAAATTGGTACATTTGCGCTGACTGAACTAAGTTCGGGCGTCACAGACAAGGGTTAAAAGCTTTTTATGTCTCCTTTCCTCAGACAAGCATCACAACTCGATCTTTTTTTAAATGCTCCAAAGGCATTTCTCTTCTAAAACAGCAGATGGTTTCGTTGGGTATGAATTTGAAAAAAAGTCGAAATTCGTCCCTATTGAAGAAATCCGGACTGACATATTCTTCGGCAAATTGTGAAAGCGCGATTGTTTTCCATCTTCTGTATCCATTGCTGCTGCTTGTCTGGAAACAATTGAAATGTGTGTATTTTTAACGCTCCAAACGTGTAGGCGATTCTATTGTATTATTGGAATCAGTTCAATCATCCACTTATCGGTTCATATTTCATATTAAAAGTCTGCTATATGTGAATCTTTCGTTTCACTATTTCCTTTATGTTAGAAATTGATTTCTGAATCATAACAGAATACATCTTTATTAATAAACATATGAAACTTGTGAAAACGTTATGTGTTCTGAACTGCAAAGCCGAATAGCATTGCCCATTTTTTAGATGAAGGTAAGGTCTCTAAAAAATATACTTCGAAAGTTGGATTTAGAATAGAATTCCCGGTAGCACCAAGCAAAGTATTGTCTTAAGACAGCAAGTGCTTATGACTAACTTGTAAAACAATTATAGAAAAATTAAGAGCGCTTCTCGAGTTCAAATCACTTTAGTATCCATGTTTTTGCGTTTAATTTGTATCCGTGAATATGAAAAATTTTCCTTTGATGATCTGTGAAAAAGACGGTTATTAAAATAGCTTTAAACAATATATTTTTGTATTATCATATTCTCTGGTCTTTATCTTCATTCAGTTGAAACCATCTGCAGAAACAGTCCTATAGAAAATTCGCGTCTTAAAATGTTTAGCCTGAAGAACTGAAATTCTATTGCGTACTTAGCGAAATCAAATATCTAACGTGACATTTTTCCATTAGTCTGATAGGCGATGTTCTAGAGACCGGAAAAATCGCCTATTCTCCGTGAAAATTTTAACCGGACTGTATTTTATTTAGCAGACTGAAAATTTTCTTTTTAAATAAATTTTAGTATCAATTGTGGTATAATTCTTTTTAAAAAAATTTAGTATTTTTAATTGTGATTGAGAAAAAGCAAAAAATTAATTTCTTACTTTCGGTAAAATATGCATTACATTCTAAATACGAATTTGAATATACAGGGTGTCCATAATTAAACGACCCTACTTTAAGGTTTTCTACGGACGAAACTATTGGTCAGAAAATTGCGAAATTTTGTGACGGACATAATAAAAGAATGGGAATTTGTTTGAGCGAAAAAAATAGTTCAAAATTTCGCCACCAGAGGGCTTTTTAAAAATTAATTACGCATTTTTTAAAGTTTTTACGCTTTATTTTTCTCAGATTAAATAAGACAGATAAACAAATCACACCCAGTAAAAAATAAAGCGTAAAAACTTTAAAAAAATATTGGTGGTCGAATTGAACGTACCGTACAAACTCTGAAAAAAAATTCCACCTACGAGAGCCGCCATTTGTTTCTCAGAGCTCAGGCGTAGTATTCAGTGGGTGGTGCCTAAATATGTAATTTATAAAAAAACGCCTTCTGGTGGCAAAATTTTGAACTAAAAGTCTTTTTTATCTCAAACAAATTCCCATTCCTTCATCATGTCCGTCACAAAAGTTCACATCTTTCTGACCAGTAGTTTCGTACGCAGACAGCTTTAAAGTAGGCTCATTTAATTATGAACACCCTGTATATATGTACTTTTTAAAATATCAGTAACTTAATTCAAACTTATGAAATATTCCATTAATATACAATTAAATAATGTATTAATAATATTATATTATAAAAAAATATAATACTATTACATATTTTATATAAAATTAATATGAGTTTAGAATAAATTAAATTTTTTTATAAATAAAATAACACAAAAAGCCTAGTGTATATTAGACTGTTCTAAATGAACCATGACAGATTTAAATTAATCAAGTTTATAAAGGACTAAAAGTTTTAATTTTAAATTTTAAACTAAACACAAAAGCTTATGGAACATGGCAAATTTTCTAAATCAATCACCGACATGTCAAAATATTTGTTTTAAGGTCGTACAAGAAATTCTTTCCTTCAGATTTAATTCCATTTTATTTAATTTTGAAATACGTGAAATATGTCATGTTCTAAAATATTCCTTCTTCTTCAGTATCTGCGAAATTAATTTTCGATGGGAAATTCTTTTAAAGGAATTTTATATATTTCGATGAAGTTTAATGTTTGAATATATTTTGATATTTTTAGTAAAACAAAGACTAAAAGATTAGTTTTAAAATTTTTAGCAAATGTTTGTTTAGGTATAGAATAAAAAAATAAAAGATAATATATTTAAGCGCATCTGGGGAATACTACACATTAATTTATTTTAAAAGTCTTAAAACTATTTAGATCTTTCGAGTCTATTTTTCTATTAAAATCATGCATATGAGGCATTCTCACAATTTTTAACTTTCATGAATAAAAATATGGTGAAATTAAACCTACTAAAATAACATTTTAAACTTTTAGACGAATGTCTTAATGATTCAAAATAAAGAAAAAAATCAGCAGCGAATTTTTTTTTTATTATTATTATTCAACTGAGGTTTAAGTTAAACTTGCAAGTTTAATTTTCTTTACTATTTTACTGCTATAACTTTTTATTTTCTTCTAAATTTTTTCTTATAATGAATTTCCATTGAACCCACAGGACATTCAAATAAGAAATAATAACACAGTAGTATTTTTAGTACAAAATTTTAAAGAACAGACGGTAAGGAAAAAAAAACGGGACGGTATAGGAAGAAAGGGACGGTATAAAGAAAAGGGATGGTAAGGATGGGACGGACAGGAAAATCACCACCTATTTTTAGGCAAATCATGTTAAAACTAAGTGATAGCCACAATGTTCATTGATTTTTCGAAACAGTTATTTACATTGGATTAAATATATAAAAACATTAATTTACCCCGAACAGTACAGGAATAATCCTTGGGGACGGTAAGACTATCAATAAAGCCATGATGCTTGACATTGGTATTTAAATTCAGATTTAAATTCTGCAGTAAATTTCCTGTCAAATAATTTTAGCCATTCTTTGTTAGTAATATTAAATAGACATTGTTGAATCTTTATCATTTAGGTAATGACTACAACATTTCTACTTAAATAATTTACTGAGCATTTTCTATCTACGTAATTATTTATGCTCTTCTATACAGTTGTATGTATTTAGTTTCAATTATACAAGAATAAGGCAAAAGGCTTACCTCTTCTCTTTTAATTTGCAGGTCAATTTCGTTAAATAACAAACCTGTAATTTTTCACAGTCTATTCCACCGTAGTTTTCATTCGCTCTTTCTGCTGCTGTTTGGGAACAAAATGTAGATGATATTAATTGGGTGTCAAGCACACAAAATCAGTAAGAAGGGACGGTTTCTCTATTTGAATCCTGTTTAATTAAATCAGATATATAGGATTCACAGGTTACAAAATAAGAATGTCGCTTTAGGAGCGAGTTAAAACACGTAATACACAGATAAAACACAAGATGATCTGACGAGAGAAAGAGTCTATTACGCAGTTCTTTTTTTTCTTTTTCTCTCAGAGTCCTGGATATCTGGGGTTTAGGTCAATGATCTTACGACGTCATCGTAGCTCGACCCAGATCTTCTCCATTAGGATTTTTTTTCTTTTCTCTTCTTTTGGATACTCGGGGATTATGAGTTGGAGAACCATATTTCACAATATTCTTTCTCTAGTATCCTTCTGCATGAGAAAAAAGTTGAAAAAAATTCTGTGGTTGCATCTGAAGTGATTTTCTGTATACTTGTAGAGAGAGCGACGGTTAGGAATCTAAAACCCAGGCACGGATTTCAAACAATAATAACAACCGTAAAAAAGTGTGCACGTTATTTGTTTGCTACATATTTATATAAAACAATAGTCCTAGTTTTGGAAACAAACTACATCGAATTAGTTTTTTGAAATAATTTGATACAGACAGCTCCAAACTCAAAAATCAGCATCAGGGACACGAGACGTATAGGAATTTCGTGGTATATTTGACCCCTAACATCGTCCAAACTTATTTATCTCGTTATTATTGTTATTCAGGCATGCAATGGGATGTTTTCCGCTATAAGAAATAAAAAAAACAGGAATATGTAATAAAATAAAAATTATTATTCAGAGACTTAAAAGTCAAAAGTTTGTGAGAATGTCTCACATACAGTATAACCTCAATTCCACGTTCCTAGATTTCATATTTTGACGAAATTTAGGGGACATGGGGGCACATGTGAACACAGGACACATGTGAACACAGGGCACATGTGAACATCGCAATTTTTCGATAGTTATTATAAGTTTTATTTATTTGAAAAAAATTACTAAAGATGATAGAGTCTGTAGGCATATGGTAAAAAATTTTTAAAGCTCTATGACATTTTGTTTTGTCCTCTGTAGCCAAAACACTGTTTTTAGATCTCAAAAGTAAAATATTTGTTCCAAGTTGATAAGAGAACAGCTTTATTTATTTGTTCATTTATTTGAATTTGAGTGTTTTAACATATACTATGAATACTAATAAACATTTTTGATACAGTTCTTTTTCTTCTAAAATTGAGAAATGTTAATGATTTATCAATTTAACAAAAGCAGCAATGTAGGGCATTTGTGAACAGACTAGTTGGGGCAGATATGAACAATTCATAAGTGCCCCAATACTCATTCTTTGATTTTGTTTCTTTCAGTTAACTTAATGAGAAATAATGTAAGTTCCATTATCTAAAATTTTCCTGAAATAGAAGATATTTTCCTCACACAAAGTTTATTTTGTATTGAAACTTCCACAAACCCATCTTCCAGCAAATACATAAAGAGCAACAAGCTCGTTTACGTTCAATTGTACTTTAAATAAATTTAATTTTTCTAAAATGCAATAAGTGTTATATATTATTTTGCAAAACCATTTACAACAATATTTTTTATTCATTGTCAATACAAAAGTATTACCTTGAACAACTTTGCAAATTTGTTCTAACCCTGCAATGATGGCTTACTTCCATCTCTAAAACAGTTATGTATATGATGCTTTGAATGGAGCTATCCATTCAAAATACCATTTCCAAAAATACCAGTAATATTTTAAGAAAGTAAAATTTTTAAACTGATAACTACAGTAAAATCCCGATTGTAGCCCCCCCCCCATCTCTTTCAAAAGCAAAAGAAGCTGGGGTGGGGGGCTATAATCGAGAATTTTTTTAATCATTAAAAAACCCTTCTTTATCTATAATTTACAAGCAAATAAGGCAAATACAGGCAGAGAATCTTTCGTATTTCGGAAGATTTCCGATAAATAGTATGTAAAGGCCCCCTCCCTAAAATTTCCCCCAAACAAAAACCCCTAAGCAAAATTTAATAGTTTTAATTTCTTTTTCAAAATTGCTTCTTTATTTTTTTATTTTATTGCAACAATATTTAATGAATCATCTAAGCCTCTCCCCTCTAAATCTACTTATTTTCATTTTATAATCTTTTCCTTAAACATATCACCCAGAATCTAGAGAAATATATATATATATTTTTCTTTATGGTGAATTTAAAAGGTAATATAACTAATGATTACGATGACAAATGAATAACAGAATAAAAAGCATGTTAAAGGATATTTTTTCCTTGTGTTCACATGTGCCCCACGTGTGTTCACAACTACCCCGCTGAAGGGGCACATGTGAACATTTTTTTGAATTTATAAAACTATTAAAAATGTAAGAAAAACTATACAGGTGATTTTTAAAAAATTACCATGTGTAAAAGAAAGTTCTGTTTACTATATTAAGTAGTTTTTGTTTATAGAAATTAATCCAGTTATAAGAAAAATCTATATTTATGCGAACTGTTCACATGTGCCCCCATCTCCCCTACTCATCTCTTTAGCTTCTTTTAAATGTGTAAGCTGGGCCAGTTTCTACAGAAACGAGCTTTCAACAGTATTTGAGTATAGAATTTTTCACATCATTTAAATGCAGAATTTATTAAAATTTTAGATAAAACAAAGATTTCTCTTATAAAACGCTGGTGAATGTTTGCCTCTGTGGTGTAGAAAAAGGATGTTTCTTATCACGTGCTTCTGTGTTTCAGTGCTTTTCGAGATTTAATCTGGGTACTAAATAATATTTTTTTTTTTTTTGAAAAAGCATAAAATGGTGACAAATAAGCACGTATGAGCAGGTTATGTTAAAGGGACCGTGAACCTTTATTTGAGCAAAAATCGACCCCAAAATCGACATTTCTTTTTGTGTGTATTATTATTCTCCAACTTGTACTACGTCATTCGTTGAAAACCTCATGCACATGCGATTATTTTACGCAAAGCGTTTTAATTTTGTTCACAAACAATTTTTTGGCCTTTTAATATACTTTAAATCTGTTTTCCTCTATACTGGTGTTCATAATTTTTTTCTTTTTGAAATGCTCCTTGCCACTTAATTTTTGATCAAAATTCATGAAACTGATAAGGAAGAATCCTGATATTGCTTTAAAAGAAACTGTGAATGCATTTTAAATTTCGACTTGATTAAAACAATTAAATTTTATTTTTAACTCATTATAAGGCAGCTTTTTGATGAAAATCGATATAGAATTCAGAAAAATATCTCTATAAAAATTAACGATTTAAGGGATTAAAAAATCGATACGCAGAGTTGTTTGTAATAGAGTTTTACATGATTAAAATCCAAAATCGATGAAATATCTAAATAAACGGTCAAGTGTGAGTATTACTCGCGCACAGACGGTTCCGTACAATAAAAATGAATGACTAAGTGTTTTATTAAAAAAAAACCACCTTTTCTAAAAGAATACTAATTTTTTATAAAAACTATGGAACGTAGGTTTGGGTATAGCTGTATATACTAGAAAAATATAAACAGATATACCATGAAAGTTTAAAGATATTTAGAAACTAAATAATGTCACATATAGCTATTCTGTATAACTCTTTTTTTAACCTTATCCCAATCTATTTAAACTGAACTCATTTCGGTGCTGACAATAAAAGTAATGTCTATATAAACTTCATTTGGCATTTCATATACCTAAATTCAGCGTAGTAATTATCATTTCTTTGTACAGTGTAACTAAAGCAAAACCCTTGTTCAAAATTTAAACTTAGCATTGTGCTTAGCGCGCTTCGAAAAGACGTCGCAAAGTTGCAACGCCGCTTTGGTCCGTGCCGCGTTTTTCCATATAGGTTTTTAGCTAACCTTTAAAGACACGGTAGGTGTATTGAGAGAGCCACTCAATGCAAACTAGTCGTGAACCTCATAGTATTTATGCGATTAATTCTCATTAAATTAGTCTGTTTTTAACAATTTGACGGCTATTGCTTTTATTCTGCTACTGGGCATTACATTACACAAATATACCCTTAAAATTCGTTATTTAGGCTTTAAAAGCCGATGGAGAATAGAGTACGCCGTCCCTGTCATTTTGTATGCCCAAACCGTCCGTGCCTTTAAGTGATAGGTAGCCTAAGAGAGACTGCTCAGAGCCGGCTAGGCCTGCCCCTTAGAGCTTAACGTCTCTCCCGGTATGTTTCCCGACACGTTGAGGCTCGTTATTGAGTCCAGGCCTGTCTGACCATATCAGACGGACATACACAAGAAGCGCAAGGAGGGACGCCCACACGCCAAGGGCGGCCACGCACCACCGACCACAGAACCTAGAATTTATTTGAAAAACAAAGTGAATTTACAAAAAAAATGGCGAATGGCTGCTCGCCAGGAAAACTCCTACTCGCGACAGAGGGCGGGAGTATAAGAACATTTAAGATAAAAAAAAAGTTAATACATCACTGCTCCTGGCCGCCAGGGGAAGAATACCTCTCACGACAAGGGGCGGCAGGAAAGGAAAATAATGATTTGCGTGGCGCAAGTAAGATTGCACGACCAGATATTCAAGCGTCCATTGGAGCAGTATCACTGGATGGATTGGTGGGAAGCACGAGCAGAAGCTCATGCGTTCGTAGGAGACAACACACTTGATGGATAGGAGAAATTATTCGAGTCTACAAAGAGGACTGGATGCTGGTGATGTTTGAAGCTTGATGTGGTGGCAGTGAGACTGGATAAGCAGAACCAGGACTTACGTTAAGTTTCTCAGGTAAGTAAGGAAATTGTGAATGTGTTTTAATTTGTTGAGTAGGAGGGTGCGCGAAAGGACGTTTTGGAGCCAATTGACTGGCAGTATGTCTGGACGCCTCAAGTGCTAGCGTTGCGTGAGAGTACAACTTTAATACGGGTGACTTGGAGTGCCTAGTTCACCGCATTCGCAAGTGGCAGTGGATTGTATCTTAAAGCGGTCCAGATATGTCATGAAAGGGCTATGTCCTGTTAAGAAGCTGGTGGTGTAGGGTGTTAAGTTAAAAAGTGTGAGATAATATTTAGGAATTAGGTTATATGTGCGCCTGCCCTTGACTGAGGTATCCCTTTGTTCCTGCCATCACGTCAGTATCCTTGCTCTAAGGACACTTTTGACGTATGACTGGGACACTGGGAGGTGTGTGTCTATTATTCCTTTTTGTGTGGCCTTCTTCGCTAGGTCGTCCGCTTGTTCATTGCCAAAGATACCTTTGTGAGCCGAGACGTGACCTAGCGAGATACGATGTAGGAGATTCTGTAGTTTTAGTTTGATTTGCAGTACTAGAGGATGTTTTGTTCTATGTGCCTGTATTGCCTGCAGACCAGAGAGGCAGTCGCTGTAGATGATAATACTATTGCTAGGGTGTGTTATCTTCTAGCCTTGCAGACCACTGATGGACCACCACCGGGACTTCCGTGGCGCAGAAGGCTGCGCCCACGCCGATCTCTGTGCCTGATCCATCAGTGAAGAGTGTGGTGCTACGGGCAGGTGTTGCGTGTTGTGTTTACCTGAAAATGTGAAGTCTCGTCAGCGGAGTGAAGCTGCCAGCTCCTGACTTTGTATTGTAATGTTGTGTTTGGAAAAAGAGAATCTATTACTGTGTCACGTTTTAGCTGTAGGATTGAGGATTTGGCGTGTTCGTATTCTAGTTTAAGTGTGGCGGGTGGAATACCTGTAAGTATATATAGTGCATCTGTTGAGATTGTGCGGTATCCCCTTGATATTTGTAGGAGAAAAGTGCATTGTATTGAACTTAGTTTAGGTTTTGCTATAGATGATAATTTACCCTCGGCAAATTACCGACGATTTTTTATGAAATTCATGATCAACAATGCTTTTATTCTTCTTCTACGATAGATATCTCCAGCGGCTGCTCAACACTTTTGCTGAATGCCCGTAAATCGAAATTGTGTGCAACGGAAAAATGCGATTTTCTCATAAACTATGTGACCTATACTATTCGTTATAATTTTCCTGTAAGGTTTAAATTAACGTCCATTACCTCTAATTTTTTTTTCAGAATTTTAGTTTCAGTAGATTCGGAATTAGATGGGGGGAACATATTTTTGAATTACATTTTCGACCATAACTTTGAAAATATTGTATCTAAAATTTAAAAAAATGTATTTTTGCGTTCGGCGTTACGAAAGCTTTCACACGGTACCCCACACAATATACAAAAAAAAGATTGTTTTTTTCAAGTAAGTTAATTAGCCCCTCTACATTTTTCATAAATATATTTCTGAATATTTATTAATCTGTAAATATGTCGGTCAGTAGTTTTTATTACTTTCCCCAATTTGAACCTTCCATGCTTCATAGTTTATGAGTAAAGGGGCTTGACAAACAGAAAGACACAGGAGTGATCTTATAATGGTTCCGTTTCTACTTTTTAAGTACGGAACCCTGAATATTCCAATATTCAATATGCACCAATATTTGGTAATCCGTGATAGATGAAGTTCGGGTATTATGGAATGGTCGGGGAATGGAATATTTCAATATATGGCACTTACAGTGCTGCAGCAAAGCGTAAAACTTCCAAACGTCCTCCTAGTACTTTCATGATGTACTCTGATGAGTTCTGTTGTTTGGATATATGTTGTTGGAGTGACGTGGTAAAATCAAATATTATTCTCAATTTTTGCAGCTTTTTGCAGGTAAGTTTATAGAATACTTATTAATTACAAAATCGCTTGGTCAGTGATGTTAAGCATGTTGAGTGTTATGTTGAACAGTTATAGGTATTGCTGTATTAGTCAGTATTCCGCTATGCAAACTTGTTGTCATGTGAACAGTTTATTTTTTTATACTGGTATGTCAGGGTATATGGAATATCAGTTAGACAACTGTTTCAGGACGAATCTACTGAAGGTGAAGAACCATTCCTACGTATCATCTGAGACGTGATCTTTACCACGTTGTATACCAGATGAGGAAGATGCAGTGTGCTTGTATTGCACTGGGAATAGCCAGAAGATGTAAGAGGTTTGGAGTAAATAAAATGCCTGATGTGTGCGATATGGGTGAATGTAGACTGTGATGGGGCCAAAACAACTAACTACATTTGAGATTTTTGTAAAACTAAAAGCAACTTTTCTAAGAATCTGATAATCTGCGGATGATGTATTACGGTTTACTCATTAAATTACCTTAGTTATTCTTATAAATCATGGTTTTCATGGAGTTTTAAAAGTCTTTTAGCTTTATTCTATATTACCGGAAATATGTAATTCTTTTTTAAAGTATAAACATTAATATGTATTGATTTTCCCCTTTTTAAACGCATTAAAAGTGTGTGAAGTATTCAAAGTTTGTACTTTACTGATATTTAATATATCTCAATTTTTTTATCTTCACTTTCAAATAAAGATGTAAATGGTATTCCATAAAATCCGAAATTATCTACATCACCTAGTTTATGTAATATCAATAAATAAATTACATTTCGTGGTGTCAATGAAGAAGGTATTTTAAAGTATTATAGGATTATTGTCTGAGCGAAGCGAAGGCTAATACTCAACGTAATATTACAGCTACGATTGATATTAAGGCCATGTCCTACTAAAAAAAAAGCCCCAATAAAAACTTTCGTCAAGCATAACTCAAAAAATATTCGCCGGATTTTGTTTCTGATTGCACCAGAATGTACCTGTGAGGGTTGCCTACTGAATGCACCTACTATGAAAAATAAGTTCCAAACCGCTTAAAAATTATATAAAAAACAAGTTGGAAATTGCTCGTCAAACGTGGCAAATGAGGTGCGTTCGTACTATAACTAGTTTTATAATTATTTTTTGCACCCCATATTGTACTGAATGCATATTTTTTTGCGCTTCATAAGTGCATAGTCTGTAACATCATTAAAATGCACTTACAATAATATTTTCCCCATTCCCCGTAATGTAACGGAAAACTTTTGACTGTCCCTGTAATTAAACTATACATTCGATTTTCATAAAATTTTCAAATGGCTCGACAAAAGTTTGCAGCAATTATATATTTAAAATTTCAGACCATTCGGAAGGCTGTAAAATCATTAAAATGCATTTGCAATAATTTTTTCCCATTGGCCATAATGTAACGGAAAAATTTTGGGTGTCCCTGTAATTAAACTATCCATCCGATTTTCATAAAATTGGAAATGGCTCAACAAAATTTTGCAGCAATTATATATTAAAAATTTCAGACCATTCGGAAGGCTGTAAAATCATTAAAATGCATTTGCTATAATTTTTTCCCTTTGGCCGTAATGTAACGGAAAACTTTTGGGTGTCCCTGTAATTAAACTATGCATCCGATTTTCATAAAATTGGAAATGGATCGACAAAATTTTGCAGCAATTATATATTAAAAATTTCAGACCATTCGGAAGTCTGTAACATCATTAAAATTCACTTGCAATAATTTTTCCCATTGGCCGTAATGTAAAGAAAAAATTTTGACTGTCCCTGTAATTAAACTATACATCCGATTTTCATAAAATTGGAAATGGCTCGACAAAATTTTGCAGCAATTATATATTAAAAATTTCTGATCATTCGGTCGGGTAGTTTTTGCTCTGTTATATGCGGACGGACAGACAGACGGACGGACAGACGGACGGACAGACGGACGGACAGACGGACAAACAGACGGACTGAACGACGACTATAGGTGCTACGTATTTATATAATTACGAACGCACCTAAAAACAGATAAAAAAGCAAAATTTATCTGCATACGTCACAGATATTTGTTATGCGTCACTTTCACTGGTAGATGTTTTCATAGACAACTGGTTTGAACACATGGAGTAAATAATAATAATAATAATAATAATAATAATAATAATAATAATAATAATAAAAAAAAAACGCACGCAGTAATAGTGAAGTGCCATAAAAAAATTAAATTTAATCAAACAGGAAAAGAAATCTGTTTGTCATTCCATTAAAAAGAAAAAGGCATAAAAACTTTGATTTGAGATTTTGCGACAATCTTTCAATAGCATTTTTTTTCATCGCCAAAAGCATATTTTATATTTCGCGTGTGAAAATTAGAAACAATTATATGATGTTTAATAAAATATTTTGTTTTATAGCATCATTTTTTCTTATTTTCTTTATTTTTAGCTCACAGGCTATCAAAGCCTGAGAGCTAATGTGCCCGCCCGTTCTGTATGTATGTATGTACGTATGTATGTATGTATGTATGTATGTATGTATGTACGTAACGCGATAACTCTTGATAGAAACATCCGATTTGCTTCAAAAAAATTTTTCTAGGTTCATTGTGATAAGGCGCTTCCCTGATTAGTTTTGGGAGTTCATTGGTTAAGGATAAAGGGGGGGAAACGGGGTTAGTTATCCCTTATCTTGGTTATCCCTTAATTCAGATAAATGGGTTTTTCATGCAGAATCATTCGATTTGCTCCGCATTTGGTATACCGGTTTATTATGTTAAGGAACTTCCCTGATTAGTTTTTGGTGTTCATTGGTTAATGATAAAAGGGGGTTAGTCCACCCTCTTAATTCATATAAATGGGTTTTTCTTGCAGAATCATTCGATTTGCTCCGAATTTGGTATACCGGTTTATTATGTTAAGGAACTTCCCTGATTAGTTTTTGGTGTTTATTGGTTAAGGATAAAGGGGGAAAAATGGGGTTAGTCCACCCCCTTAATTCAGATAAATGGGTTTTACTTGCAGAATCATTCGATTTGCTCCGAATTAGGTATACCGGTTTATTATGTTAAGGAACTTCCCTGATTAGTTTTTGGTGTTCATTGGTTAAGGATAAAGGGGGGGAAAGGGGGTTAGTCGAACCCCTTAATTCAGATAAATGGGATTTTCTTGCAGAATCATTCGATTTGCTCCGAATTTGGTATACCTGTTTATTATGTTAAGGAACTTCCCTGATTAGTTTTGTGGGTTCATTGGTTAAGGATAAAGGGGGGTTAGTCTACCACCTTAATTCAGATAAATGGGTTTTTCATGCAGAATCATTCGATTTGCTCCGAATTTGGTATAGCGGTTTATTATGTTAAGGATTTGCACCCTGATTAGTTTTGGGGGTTCATTGGTTAAGGATAAAGGGGGAAGGGGGGCTAGTCCACCCCCCTTAATTTATATAAACGGGTTTTTCTTGCAGAATTATTCGCTTTGCTCCAAATTTGGTATACCGGTTTATTATGTTAAGGAGCTTCCCTGATTCGTTTTGGGGATTCATTGGTTAAGGATAAAGAAGGGCTAGTCCACCCCCTTAATTTAGATAAATGGTTTTTTTGCAGGAATTATTCGATTTGCTCCAAATTTTGTATACCGGTTTATTATGATAAGGAGCTTCCCTGATTAGATTTGGAGGTTCACTGGTAAGTATAAAAGGGGAAACGGGGGCTAATTCCCCTTCACTTATTGTTTTGAGGGGCATTATTCTTTAAAATAAGAGTATAATATACAATTAGTGTGAATAGCCTGTGAGCTCAATGCCATCCGTTTAGCTGGGCTCTTTTCTTTTTTATTTAGTGTTTCGTACATCTGACAAAACCCTATTCGTCTCGCTCCTCTGTCTGTCCGTCTGTCACAAAGCCCGTTCTCAGAAACTATACATGTTGGAGACTTGAAATTTTGCATACTTATAGCTGAACACCACATATCATATGACAACTATAAAATTTTGAAAAAGTCGTTCATTTAACCCTTTCAGCTCCCACATATGTATTTTAAACAATTCTTTCTAAGTGAGCCCTAATTAGGTTGGAGGCGTGAAATTTTACATACTTATAGCTGAACACCACATATCATATGACAAACTATAAAATTTTGAAAAAGTCGTTCATTTAATCCTTCGGGCTCCCACATGTGTACTTTAAACAATTCTTTGTAAGTGAGTACCTAATTAGGTTGGAGGCGGGAAATTTTGCATACTTATAGCTTAACACCACATATCATACGACAAATAATAAAATTTTGAAAAAATCGTACATTTAACCCTTTCGGCTCCCACATGCGTAATTTAAGCAATTCTTTCTAACTGAGAAATTGGAGATTTGAAATTTTGCATACTTATAGCAGAACATCTGAGACCAGGCGACAAATCATAAAATCTTGAAAAAGTCTTACGTTTAACCCTTTGAGCTACCACATATGTATTTTAAGCAATTCCTTCGAAGAGAGATCCTAATTAAATTGGAGACATGAATTTTTGTATACGTATAGCTGAATACATCAGACCACACGGCAAATCATAAAATTTTCAAAATGTCATATTATTTACTCCTCCGGGCTTTTAAGCAATTTTTCTAACCTCCGCTCTTTTCACCCGGGGAGCACTTTTCCAACTTTTGCCGACACCCATTTGACCATTCTTTCATATTATGCACCATAGCCTTACATATTTTAGTCACACTTTTTACCGCCAGGGGTGCCTTCTTATCTCGGGTGCTATCGGCCCAATCCCCTCGACTAATATATCTATGGATAGTCTATAAAACGGAGTTTCGTTCGGATATAATTTTGTTTAGAATAGAGTGCGCCCCTGGTTGCGAAATGTGGAACTAAGAGATTTCTCAAAAGTATAAAGTGTTTTGAAAGGAATATTAAACGAAATCCTCTGTGCGATCTGTGATCACACTTACTTGTTGTAAGTAAGTGTGCTCTTTATTTATTTTGTTGTAAGGAAATGTTGCACTTTACTTATACATACTATAAAGTGCGTATAAATGCTATAGTTCATATACAGGGCTACAAAAATGAATTCATAAAGGTTACTGAGTATGAGCATAAATTGCTTAAATGTGGGTTTTAAAGGAGTTATGCATTTTTACGCTGAACTGAATTTAGTGTATTAAGAAATATTTGTAGAATATAGATAAAATGATATACAGGGCCTCGCAAAGAGTTGGATACGTGGCCGTCTATGGGTGATAATTTCTGGAAATGTAATTTCAGTAGTTTTAAGTGTGTTTTAGTTTGAATTAAATTTTAGCTAAATAGTGGCAAGTAATAAAGGTACTAGGTAAACTACAGGGCTGCACAAAATTATTCAAGTATGTTTCCATCTATTAGTATAAATTGCTGAAAGATGAATTTCAACCTGTTATGCATTTTCTTGCTAAACTCAATTTTCCCATTATATAGTATATATATCAACCTACAGATCGAATATAGGGCTGTTCAAAAGAATTGGAATACATATTTGGCTATGGGCGGTAACTACTGAAATCAGATTTTTAAATGTTTACTTAGTCATCTTATTTACCTTATTTCCCTAAGTAACGAAGTTTCGTTTCAGGGAGTGTTGGTAAGTGTTTCATTATCTATGCTGTGCGCATGATTTTTCTTACTTGTTTTAATGTTTGTTTTATGTTGTATGTTAAATTTTGAAATTAATTTTTCAGAACAAACATTCTTTAAATTCTGGGCAACGCCGGAAACTTTAGTTTGTAACAGATAAATGGCTTCTGTATTTGTACATCTTTGCTATTATAAAGCGATATAATATTATAAAGTGTATAACATTAATAATGTTTGCGCTTTGTGAGATGCTAAGTCAGAAACTACATAACCAACTTAAAAAAATGTTGGTGGCCATTTCTGCTCCGAAGAAAAGACTATATTTTATGTCAGTGCAACAACCTACATCACTGCAGGAGCAAAAAAATTCTATAATTGCGATTTCTGTGATAGTGATTGGGTTAGAAACTTTAAATTCGGTATGATGGTTACTTTTTAGATGTAAATACTTGTTATGAACTCTCTCTAAAAAGTTCGAAAATTCAATTTAACAGATAAACGTAAAAATTTCTAGAAAGGTTCTAAATTATGATTTATTTGGAATACGGAAAATTCTGGGATACTGTTGGGGTTAGAAACTAGAACTTTGACATGGCAGTAATTTATATGATGTAAATGCTCGTTGTAGAATGAAGTCTAAAAAATCGAAAGACTAAACAAAGCTAAAAAAAAAGATCTAAAGATGATCTAAGTAACAAAGTACATGGAATTGTTAGGAATATAAACATGAAAATTGACATGGATGTATTTATCATGATGTAAATTCTCGCAATAGAACAGTTTCTAAAAATGTCGCTATATAAAACAATGCAGAAACAAAAAACGTTCGAATATTTTCTATTTCTGTATTACTGCTGAGCCCAAAACCTTGAAATTTGCTTCGGGTTAGTTTTAAAATTTAAAATTGTCTCTGTGAATGGTTTCTAAAAACTTTAAATCTAAAAAGATGAAATGAACGGAAAGCGTTCTCAATTAACATTAATTTGGAATTATTAGGTATAAAAACTTTAAATATTTCATAATGCCGCATTTCCTCCACAAAACATGCAATTTAAATGCAACAAAACAGATAGATACCAACTAGCTTTAAATAATTTGTGTAAATATTAAATAAAGAGCTGTATGAAACAGTTAGTAGGTTGCCCGAAAGTACTTGTTAAAGTGTTCCTTCTCAAGGCTTTTCTCTCTCTCGCCAAGGCCAATAACAGCGGGAAGTGCCGTTTTAAATTTGATATGAATTTTTTTAGGTAGATTTAAGAAATACTACCTATTGCAGTCGTTACCATGGTGCGATATTTGAAAAATTCCTTTATAACTTTTCATTATAGGACCCCAGGAACCCAAAACCACCCCCAGCTAAAAAGTTTATATATATATATATATATATATATATATATATATATATATATATATATATATATATATATATGTATGTATGTACTAAATTTTGTCCGCACGATAAGGGTCGCAATTATGCACGGATCGTCTTCAAACTCGCCAACAACTTTGAGACGGCTAATATCTCGGCGGGGATTGAAAATGGGAAAAATCGGCCCAAGGAAATGGAAATGGGGAGTGTTCAAATTTTCGAATACCGTCTTAACATGGTTCTGATAAAACCAGCTCTTACACAACAATGACAGGAAAAAATAAATATTTTTCGTTATAGCAGTTGCCAACAATTAAAAAAAAAAGCAATAAAATTCTCACCACAACAATTGCTTTTCTATTGCAAGTTTTCACGTGAAAAATTAAATTAAATAAATAGTTCGACGAATCGAAAGCAAACTGAATATTACGTCATAAGTTTTCTAGAGCAAGATTTCCGCATGAAAACTCAAAATGAAATAAATAGTTTTACGGATTAAATATATATATATATATTGCGTCATATTGAAAATAAAATGGTCCTCATCAGGTGAATATGTAACGTCATGTGAGTTTGAAGAAACGTATTAAAACATGATGAAAACCCGACTATGGAAATATTAACTTATTTTAACACTTTGAGGTTTTTTGAATTTGTTTTAGCCATTTTTAAACCTATTCCATATACATGCATGTGTGTATTCGTGTATATTATAACTCCCTAGAGTTCATTCTTAGTGAAGGAATTGGATTTATCTATAATCTTGATTTAAGTTTTGTTGGTGAATTTAGCACTTAACTTCGAAATCTACCTCCGTCTGTAGGCCCGAGCCGGCAGGGATTTTTTCTGATTCATTTTTCTAGAGATTTTATCATAAGGTCATATTCTCAATTGTCATTAGTAGATTTTCTTATATATTAACTTATTCTGGTAAAATTTCGTAATCGGGTTCATATGGGCGTATTTTAGCTTGCATGATTTGCTGAAAAAATATGTATGGATTTGTAAATTACTTCAGATGACACTTTGACAGCTCAAAGGTTATGCAGACGACATATACAGATTTTGTGTCATACTTTATGCTGCAATCATTGCCGATTTCTTTTATTTAATACATGCTAAATACAGCTAAACTTGTGCAGAATATTTTTGAAAACAAAACAATACAGCGTATGTAGTGGGCAGCAAGAACTCATCATTTAAATCCCACCCAGCATATCTAAAACAGACTCTAACGGTGCATTGCATGCCACTATTGATGTGTTCGGTACTTTGATACTACATCAGATTTAGAAGAGAGAATTCCTTAATTCTTATCCACAACCTCATTGCGTGGAAAACAGATATTGTACAATATTAACTTTTACGTGGGAGCACACACTATATAAAGTTCAAACTTCATATATTTGTCATTTAAAGTTACTCAAATTGGTGTGGAGCGTCTTATTGTGCTTTTGACATCATTTTATATAGTTACAATTACGATATAAAATAATTTAGAGTTTCAGTTTCTATTTTACTTTTAATATATTGCGTACTTACAATTTTATATCCATGCATGTCTGTCTTGCATGGTTTGCTTTCCCATTTTTTTAAACAGTGTATACGAATTTATATATAAGATTTTGTAATTCTATGACTCGCTTATTTGCATGATCTCAATTTATCGCAGTATATGGATAATTAAAGATAACATCTCACTTTCTTTGCTTCCACATGTTATTAGGTAGATTTCGTATGAAATACTACCTATTGGGATCGTTCCTATGTTGGAATTTCTGAAAACTTTTTGCAGATCTACACCGATCATGACCCCTAGAACCCAAAACCACCCTCAGTAAAAAACTTTATATCTATCTATCTATCTATCTATATATCTATCTATGTATCTATCTATCTATCTATATATATCACTTTCTTCTGGACACGATAACGTTCATAATTCTGCACCAATCTCTTCCAAACTGATACATAAAATCAATGGACATAAAATCTCGGTTAAGTTCGTTAATGGGTAAAATCGGACCAAGGGGATGGAAATAGGGAGGGGTTTTGTGAAAACCGAAAACCCCCCATGACTTCTTAATATTTGTACATATCAAATCAGTTTAAAGTTTTTATTACTTCTAAAAATAGGGCCAAAATTTTATGTATCACAGATTTTTGATAAAGTTAAAAATGGGCTCAAGGGGCGCAAAAAATAGGGTTTTCGGGAGAAAAAAAAATTCATAACTTCGTCAATTCTAAAGATATCAATTTCAATTAATTTTATTATAAATCTCCTTAATATTATCTACAACTTTTATATTCACAAATTTTTGATAGGACCAATTCGTATCGCAAAAAAAAATTAAAAACGAAAACAAAAAGGGGGTTTGAAGAAGTAAAAAATCCTTAACTCCGTCAATTCAAAAGATATAAAATCTCCATGAATTTATCATATATCGTCTTAATATTGTCTACAACATCTATATAGACAAGTTATGGATAGGACCAATTCTTACAGCAAAAACAAATTAAAAATGAATAGCGGTTGAAGAAAAAAATCATCTAAGTAAGGGTGTATTCAAATCCAAACTGCTTATTTTCTGACTCATTTTACAATTCATTTTTGCTCTCAGAGGCTTCCAATTGGTACGTTTTCTTACTCAGAAATTATATAATGTACCGTAATGGTTAATTTCTTGATAGAGGCAGAATATATTTTTTTAAAATGCTGTTAAAGTGGGCATTTTGAACCGAATTTCCCGATGCGGATGTGTTGGAAAAATCATTGAATTAAGGATGCACTCAAATCCAAACTGCTTATTTTCTGACTCATTTTTAAATTCATTTTTCCTCTCAAACGCATTTAATTGGTAGATTCACTTATTCAGAAACTATATAATGTACCGCAATGATCGATTTTTTGATAGAGGCAGAATATATTTCAAAACATTATGTCAAAGTGGGCATCCCGAAACAATTGTGTTATCACTTTCTTCTGGACACGATAACTTCCGCAATTGTACACAAATCTCTTCCAAACTGATACATAAAATCAAGGGACATAAAATCTCGGTTAAGTTCGTTAATGGGCAAAAGCGGACCAAGGGGATGGAAATAGGGAGGGGTTTTGTGAAAACCGAAAAAACCGCATAACGTCTTAATTTTTGTACATATCGAATCAGTTTAAAGTTTTTATTACTTCTAAAAATAGCGCCAAAAATTCATGCATAACAGAGTTTTGATAAAATTAAAAATAGGCTCAAAGGGCACAAAAAATAGGGTTTTTGGGAGAAAAAAATTCCTTACTTCGTCAATTCTCAAGATATTGAATCCAATTAATTTTATTATACATCTCCTTAATATTATCTACAACTTTTATATTCACAAGTTTTTGATAGGACCAATTCGTACCGCAAAAAAAAAATAATAAATAAATAAATAAAAAATAAAAACGAAAACAAAAAAGGGGTTTGAAGAAGAAAAATTTTCATAACTCCGTCAATTCACAAGATATAAAATCTCCATGAATTTATCATATATCCTCTTAAAATTGTCTTCAACATTTATGTAGACAAGTTTTTGATAGGGAAAATTCTTACAGCAAAAACAAATTAAAAATACATAGCGGTTGAAGAAAAAAGTCATCTTATTAAGGGTGCATTCAAATCCAAACAGTCTATTTTCTTACTTTTTTAAATTCATTTTTGCTCTCAAACGCATCCAATTGCTAGATTCTCTTATTCAGAAACTATATAATGTACAGTAATGATCGATTTTTTGATAGAGGCAAAATATATTTCAAAAAATGAAGTCAAAGTGGGCATTTTGAACAGAATTTCCCGACGCGATTGTGTTAGAAACGAAAAATATTGCCCTACTGAGAAAATAATTGTTTATTAATCAAGTTTTAATTAATTGAAAGAAAAATAAAAACACAGGTCGCTTATAAATCTTTTCAAAAATCACGTCAGCATGTTTTTTTTTTTTTTTTTTTTTTTTTTTTTTTTTTTTTTTTAATTAAAAATGAATCTGAAAATGTGCCAGAAAATTTCGAGTTGTTGAGCATGGAAAAATATTTTTCTTAATATCGCCTTAACATGATTCTGATAAAACCAGCTATTTTATAAAAAGGAAATAAAAACTCGTCAAAAGCAGACAGATAAAACTGTTAAAGTGAATTTATATCTAATAATGATTTAGTTTTTGTTGGTGAAATTAGTATACTTAACTTCGAAATCTACCTCTGCCTGTAGGCCGGGCCGGCAGGGATTTTTTTTATTAAATCTATGTTCTCAGCAATATCGCTCAGACTAATCCCTCAAAGGGAAGTCCTAGTATAAAGTATAATTTTAATACTCATTATTTATTATTTAATTAGCATTTTTTAATACTGTTTGATTGAATGATATTTTCAATTGTAAGTGTATATTCAATTGTAAGTGTAACTCAAATTGTAAGTGTATCATATATTCAACATTTGTATGATGATACACTTACAATTTTTCAGGTATGGCGAGTCCACATTAATTAATATATTTATAAACCGCATTCTCTTCTGTGCCACATTTTTTAGTTTAAAAACATAGTCTTTTAAAATCGTTTAAGCTCTCATGTAAGCACTAAATTAATTATTTATGTCAAAATTCAATTTATCATTTTAAATTCTGGCATTAATTTAGAACCTCACTTAATCTTATAGAAAGTTTCAGCGTAACTTTTAAATTATTATTTATTGCTTTCCTTGTAACTTTCTTTTACTTAATTCTTCTTAAGTAAGTTACGAGAACAAAAAAAAATAATTTACGTAAACAGAAACTGTTCCATTCGCTTGAAAAGAAAATACAAATGTATGAATTTTCACAATTAAATTAAAAGGATTAAGTTTATCTGAAATATTTGAAAGCACTTTCAAACTCTACATGCAATATTTTAAATTTAATGACATCTTCAGAAATGGAAAACTTTTTTACTAGTTTTAAGAATATGTTTTGATATTTATTCAGAAGAATTTAATAAATCCATTTATTTACCGTTCATGTCTGGATTTACTTTTCTATTATAAAATTTAAATTTAAAATTGTACAATACCAGCACGATTTTGAATTGAAACTTTATTTAAAGTAAAACATTTTCTTGTTTCTTTTAATAGTAAGTTATTTAGTTTATTTTCGGTATGTGAGAAATATTAAAATATCATACATTGTATTGTTGAAAAATAAAGCTGTAAATAACATTTTTACTTGATGACATTAAATTATTATGACATTAAATGACATTAAATATATTAAATTTGGAAAATACAAAATACCTATTGAAAAATGACATAAAAATATATTTTATAATTTTGCGAAATATTTTTTTATGTTTTATGTTTTATTTACTTATTTACTTATTTATTTCCTGCTTTTACTAATATTTATTTAAAAAATTCAGTAATTAAAAAAATAATAATTTCGCTAGTTATAGATAAGTATTATAGATTTACATAAAATATAATTTTAATACTCATTATTTATTATCATTTTTATTATTTTTTAATACTGTTTGATTGAATGATGTTAATAAATAACGTTTCTATGATACAGTTACAATTTTTCAGGAATGGCATTAATATACTTATAAATATCAGGAATGACATTAATATACTTATCAAACGTAGCCTCTTCTTTGTTAAATTTTATAGTTTTAAAACACAGGGACATCGAAAATAATGCCTAGATTTAAAAAAACCATAACATCGATGCCTTTTATGTTAGATGAGTAATTCTTTCACTACACGATAACTGGTGAAAGCAAGTTTGGTTTTAGTTCACCAGAATTCGTTTGCGTGTCTGTGTTATGCGCGGATTAGTTGCGCAGTCGTCAAGGTCAGCCGATGTGCCAGACTGCAGCTGCTCAGTACGATGTTGACCATGCCACAAAAAGCACAGTGCTTGATTTCATGTGCGGATTATTTCATGACAAAGTAATTCGACCTTTCTTTTTCGAAGAAAAAATCATGTACTGAGTAGCTGCAGTCTGGCACGTCCGCTGACCTTGATGACTGCGCAACTAATCGGCGCATAACACAGACACGCAAACAAATTCTGGTGAACTAAAACCAAACTTGCGTTCACCAGTTATCGTTTAGTAAAAGAATTACTCATTTAACATAAAATGTTTCGATGTTATGATTTTTTTTAATCTAGGCATTATTTTTCAATGACCCTGTATAGTCTTTTTAAGTCGTGTAAGGTCTGATGTAAGCATTAAATTAATTATTCATGTCAAAATTCTATTTATCGTGTTAAATTCTGACACCAATTTAAATCTCCATTTTAATCTTATAGAAGTTTCAGCGTAACTTTTATATTATTATTTATTTCGTTGCTTGTAACTTTATTTTTCTAATTGTTCATAAGTAAGTTACGAGAACAAGAAAATTTAACTTACGTAAACAGCAATTTTCCATTCACTTGAAAAGAAAATACAGTGTATGAATTTTCACAGCTAAATTAAAAGGATTAAGTTCATATGAAATATTTTAAAGCAATTTCAAACTCTACATGTAACATTTTAAATTTAATGACATCTTCAGAAACGGAAAACTTTTTTCGCTTGTTTTAAGAATATGTTTTGATATTTATTTAGAATAATTTAATAAATTCCTTTATTTAGCGTCATGTCTGGAGGTACTTTTCTATTACAACATTTAAATTTAAAATAATACAATACCAGCAGGATTTTGAATTGAAACTTTATTCAAAATAAAACTTTTCGTTGTTTTATTTAATAGTAAGTTATTTAGAATATTTTCCATACATTGTATTCTTGAAAGATAAAACTGTAAATACCTTTACTTCTTCATGATATTAAATACATTAAATTTGAAAAATACAAAATACCAATTGTAAAGTTACCTAAAATATCTTTCATGTTTTATGAAACATTTTTTATATTGTAAATATTATTTATTTATATATTTCATGCAACGACCAATATTTATTAAAAAATGTCCGTATTTAAAACAAAACTTAATTCAGTTTGGATAGATATAAATGGCTGTTAGAAATATGGAAACGCTTCTCGCGTGATCCTAAATGGTATACAGGTATGTAAAGACATTTTTTTTTTATAACAGACAGCTTATTTCTTTATACATATCCCATAATGTGACAAATTTCCCTTCAATGGCATAACTTAATAATGATCTGAAGTTATTGTGGCAATTTGCAATTATTTTCAGTGAGAAGAACTTTAGAGAGTAGCTTGCTTTTTGCTTTGTCACTAAAATTTCAGTTTAAATTTCAAAGTGATTTGTTGAATAGACTGCCTGTTTCACTAACGCTCAGCAGATGACCTATAATATAGCTATAAACAGAGTGCTTGAGCATTAGTTATGAAAATCAGTAGCGTAGTGGTCAGCCCGCCTATATGCTAAACTACAGGTCCCCAGTTCGTTTCTGGGCTGCGGATCGGGCAAGATTTACTCAACATTTCATTCCTTCGGGTTTATAAATTGAGTACTAAGCTTTCTATGGAACTAAATACTGAGGACTGCGGTTGATCACCTGGCCGGGACATGTACTGCATAGCACCTCCGACCCTATGGTCAATAAAACAGGGTTACGCAGTTTAGGAGAGGATCCTGAAAGGATTATAGCGCCTCAGATTTAGTTTTGGACAAAGAGGTTAAGTTTTAATTATCGATAGACAAATTAATTTTAAAGCTATTTCTTAACACTACTGCTTCTTAAAAAATAAAATAAAGAAAAATTGCTATTTGAGATGCATCGTTGAAATATACTTCGATAATCTTCCATAACTTTATTTTTATCATATATATCATTATTAAAAACTTAATAATTAATCATAAATCTCCACATCACTATAGATATATATAATTAATTGATTAATAATAAGAATAAAACTATTCTATTTTCAATGGTATTCAAAATTAATGACAAAAGACATAATATAAAATATAAAAATTTACGTTATGGAAAATGTTAATAACTATTCTATTCTAATGCACTATAACTATTATATTCTATTAAATAATTTGTAATACATATAAAGTACGTAACTTTACGTAGGGTAATTCACTTAAAAGAAGTTTGGAATATTCCGCTATAACTCATGCTAGACGAAAGAAACCTACTCAGGCAATTATTAAGCACGCTGACAATTTTTTAAAACAATGTTTACATCAACAAGGATTACTTTTATTTATTAAACAAAATTTTTAAATTTATTAAACAAACTATAATCACGAAAAGAGCAAATATATTATTTCACTTTGTCATAAAATTAATGTATTTCCGTGCATAATCATAATATATATAGATTAAGAAACATGTCTGAAGTAATAGCCTCTGCTATTAAGTTTAAGAAAGGTAAGCAAAGAGATTAAAAGGTCTTTGGGTAACCTCCAATTCTACGCGACGCGCATTAATTACCCTGTATAATTTGAAGCATAAGCGATAAATTTATAGTAAAAAATAATTATGCAAAAATTTTAAAACTGTTCGCTAATTTTTATTCTTTTAGAATACGTTTATTTTTATTTTATTTATATATTTTTTTTGATGTTGTAAGTTTACAATATAATGTCTTTTTGTTATAGAAATAATTTTGATAAAAAATATTTTGATGCAAATAAACTTGTACATAGTTTAACATTATACAAGGTGTCCGGTCTCAACGGCGTCCAGTGGCTAATTCCTAAACCGTTAGTCATAGACATATAATTCCAATTACAAAAATGTTTAAAATCAGGTAAAGAAATATTTTAAAAGCGTTTTGGGTCGATAAAAACATTTCTTAAAAAATTTCGAAATTTAAATTTTTATACGGTCCCCCGGTCCTATAAGTTATATTTAGTAAAATTTTCCTTTTACACTGACAAGTAATACACAAAAAGTCCCGTTATTCTACGATTAAAATTGACCGAGTAATAGCTGTTTAAAGTTGGAGCATATTTTTTGCTGCAAATTGGGGATCATTCACAAATTTAGTCGAAATATAATTTCGTCAGATATATTAAAAAATGGTTGAGAGTAAAATTAACATTGCAATATAAATTTGAAATCTTTAATCATTCTGACATATCAATGCAAAATATACAATTTGTAATAAACATTTAAGAAGAAAGAAAAAACAGAAATTTTGTTAAACAAAACAATGCTAAATTAACAGCATCAATTCTTTACAAAATGATATGCATTTTAAAATATTATTAGATTAGACTAGCCTGCAAAAGTTGGGTTATGTAATTGTTTTTTAGCTTTTGATAACTGATTCTTATGCATTCTGTACCGATGAATCTCAAATTGACCTTCATTTTTAACCATCACATCAGGATTTTTCACAAATTTCAAAGTTAATATTGAATCCCTACCTCATCTCATCGGACCACTCAGATATTTAGCTGTACGAATCTCAGGATAAGCAAAAATATTGAATAATCATTATTGAATAAAATAAAAGAAAATAGAATAAAACAAAAACGTTTTACATATGCTTTATAGTAAGAGATTTTCGCTATATTTTAACTTACGCATTTATGATTTGGAAAAAAGTTCTAACGTGAATGTTAAAAATGAAGGTCATTTTTAGATTCAGTGCTAAAAAGTACGTAAAAATCAATTATCAAAAGTTAAAAAACACAACCATCTCCTCTACCTTATAATAGTCGATTTTTGTTATCCTTTAAATTTGACAATTTATGATTTGCGAAATATCCTGACATGATGGTTAAAAATTAATGTAATTTTCAGATTCAGTGCTGAAAAATACATAAAAGGTAAAAAAAAGCAACAATCGCAGTCTTGTATTATCTAATCTAAAATTTTTTCTTAAACTTCTTGGCGGTAATCTATCCGACATTTTTTGTGTTATCCTGTAAAATAAGTATAAAAAGTAACCACCGAAACTCATAATATTATTAGATTGTTATTTGATTTCTGCCAGTATGCAAAATGTAATCTCTATCGGATATTTAAAAGTGAGTTAAAACTCGAGTACAAATTTTGAACTAGAAAAACATACATGCGATAGTTGAAGTAACATAAAAGCATACAAAAATAACATAATTTTTGTTAAAAGAAATCATAAAAGAAACAGTCTTAAATCCTGACAAAACAAAACATATGTTTTTAAAGCCAATCTGAAACATAATAAATGTTATTTTAATCGTAATACTTGTACGATTTTTTTCAAAGCGCAGATACACATGAAATAAGATCTTCGAATACTTTAAGCACTGGGTATGTGACCCCTCAAAGCCAAGCCGAACTCATTTGTTTTCAGAGTAGAAAAGTGGCATAAGTCATGCATTTTTAAAATTTCATAACTCGTTCAGTTTTAGTGTTATATGAATGGGAATTTATTGTCTTACTTGTCAGAGTAATAGGTACATTTTACTAAATATAACTTATAGGACCGGGGGACCATATAAAAATTTAAATTTCGTAATTTTTTAAGAAATGTTTTTATTGACACAAATCTCTTTTAAAATATTTCTTTACCTGATTTTAAACATTTTTGTAATTGGAACTATATGTCTATGACTAACGGTTTAGAAATTAGCTATTGGACACCCTGTATAGTAAACTTTCGTGTATGTTGTTTACAATATTTGTTAGTAAATTACATGACATGCTTTTTTTCTACTTACTTTCAAAAGTTTACTTTGTAAAGTTACTGATGAAAAGAAAATATACTAATCTAGAGATGAGAAAATATTATTGTATATAGCCTTTATTGTATAATTATCCAGAGACTACTTCGAGCGCTGAATAATGCATAGGGTAAATTGCCCATATTTCATCCTCTCCTAATTTCGTCCCCCTTAACTTCTCCGCTTCTGTAAGAGTGGCGCCGCTTATGACGCAAGCCACAGGGGACGGAAGGTAAAAAGGGTCATTTTTGAAAGTTTTGTTCGCCAAGACACATACATAAATTAAAGAAGGCGAATTTCCGATTTTTAGAAGACCTGAGTTCTTATTACGTCGTTTGTAGAACTTTATTTACTGTACTGTAAGTTTTTATTCCTCATTCATTGCATGTATTTTACGTTGGTAAGATTCTGAAAGTAGCATACAGTGAGTTTTAGGACGATGAGTTCATCTTACGGAAACTGAAGTTCCGTCATATTGGGAAGTAGCGTGGTCCCAATTTCGTCCGCCTTGCAGTTCTTATTTTCGTCACGGGGACAAAATTAGGAATGTTTTTTCATGAATTTTTTTTAAATTTTTTCCCTCATGTTTGGATGCTTAATGTTTCGTTATGTTATTCTTCCACTGATAAGAGTACATTTCTTTGTGCCTTACTGTAATGTAAATTAAATTACTTACTCACTTAGAAATAAACTTTGATTTAGTTATAAGTTATGAACTGCGTATTGGATTTTTTAGGGGACGAAATTGGGACCATTTTTTTCCTTTGCATTTTTTAGATACTTTTGGAAAAACAATTTTTCGCATTGTTAAAATTTCTTTGTACGATATTTGCCTATGTGTCTATGTGCGTGGTTAGATCGTCTATCTAAAATCCAAATTTGGTAGATTTTCACTGAAAATTACAACTTCCAAGGGCTTAAAAGTGACTGGAAGACGATAATAGGGCACCTTACCCTATATATGTGTATTCTTACCCGTTTGCAATAGTTCAATGCTTATGCAAAGCTACAGAAAATAAACCAGCAGAATACCTTGCTCCAAAATAAATTTATTAGTAAAGTGCAATACATCATTATGTGAAAAAAGCAACACATACTTATATAAAAATAACATAAAATAAATCGGAATATAACAGAAAAGTTTATAAAAAAACAAACAAACTACAAGTTGCAAAATCATCAGCTATAAACTGATAGACTTATAAGAATTATCAAGCAGACATAAAGTGTTTAACAACTTGCATTATCCATTTATGCCACGACGGTACTTTAATGTACAGTTAAACAGTTAAACGTACAGTTTTTAAACACCCCTACTAACTTCTCAATAAATTATCATAGAAGAAAATTACTGGTACAGAACGATTGGAAATAATGTCTACTTTTAAATGATGTACATAAAATTTGCTTAGGAGGCCATCTACATATTAAAACGAACCCAAACTTCATTTCTCTCATTGGCAATACCCAATTTTAACAAGATATTTCAAAACTTCGATTCAAACTATGCCTAGACACCAAATGTCAAGACATTTGAATGATTGATAAGTTTTCGAATTATAAACATTTAAAATTTAGTGCTTCTAATGTTAAATTACAATTTCATATTTTTATTAATATCTCCTCAAATTAAACTCCTAATCTGCTGATTATTCGTGTAGAAATAATAGTAAAATACCCAAACATAAATATGTTGAATTTTAATTTTTTATAATTTTTGTATACGAATTATGAAATTGATGTTCGAAAAAATTATGAATTTATACTACAATTTTTTTTAATGGATATATATATATTTAGTAAGTCCTGCTTTATGGAAACAAAAAATTTCGCATTTTTCTTCCAAGTAGTTTTCAAATTATGCTTAAAAACGGCAAAATGATGATTTAAGGGGTCGTCCATGATAGAAGTGACTAGATATTTTGAAATTTCTTATGCTAGCCTGTAATCTAGCAGTCTTCAATGACTGCTTGAGTGGCACTTAAGATGCAATCTCTCGCTCAACAATCGAGTACCGAACTTCAATTTATAACCCCTAAAATATGCTCGTTTTAAAATAATTAATTTCTCGGAAACGTATTGTACGAATTGCATAAAAATTTGTTTTTAGGCTAATTGAATAGTGTAGAGTTCATTTATGCTGTCAGAATTAGGTACTGCTTTTGAAAAAAAAACAAAGCTATGGTTCGTTTTAATATGTAGATGGCCCCCTAAGCAAATTTTATATACATCATTTAAAAATAGACTTCATTAACAAATGTCTGGTATCAGTAACTTTCTTCTGCGATAATTTTTTGCAGAGTTAGAAAGGGGTGTTTACTTTTTTTTCCACGACTATACCATTTAAATAGTTTGTTATAAAATCCATTTACTACATCGATTAGTAGTAATACAGTTTAGAATGTGTTATAGATACTTTATCTTATTCCAAAAACATTATTGTTGCACTAAACCAAAATATATCTAAAATGATGATTTATTTTTCCTTTGCAGCTCTTCAACTTTCTTGACGTTGAAAGATTGAGGGTGAAAATTTTCTGTTCGGAAATATTTCAATATTTCTATTGTGAGAGCACTATATTTGCACATTTTCTAATTCTATAAAATACTGAAAAATATTTTTAAATAAAATATTTGAGTGGAGTTATAAATATTGCACAAAGTCCCCCCCCCCCCCCCCAAAACAATTTAATTATTCCTTCTATATTATCCACACCGTAAAAAATCGACATTTTTACAGCACAAAGTTCTGTTCATCTCGCTCTCAAACTTGACAACAGTCGAATGTGTTGTAAATTTGGTTTCTTAACTATATAAAAATGAAAAATAACAGTAGTTGCGTAAAATTAACAGCGCAATGTGCTGGAAATACGGACGCGAGGAGGCGAGAATTACGCAAAGTGTTCTCGTGTTGTAAGTCGAACGCTGGTAGTCGTAGCTTGTATCAGCCAAATATCAACTGACGGTGAAAATGCCGGTAGTCATGTCATTTGTTAATAATCGGCAGATTTCGATGAAAGACGATGAAAATGGCTACATATATGCTACAGGCATGCAGATTTTAGAGGTGATGCTTGTTTAATAATAATACTTTATTTACTTGAATGTAGCAGCCAATAAAAATGCGTGACGCCTAACCAGAGGGGCCTAACAAAATTTTGAAAGGGAAATTCGAAAAGAGGAGAAATTGCAAAGATAAAGTTAATATTTTAATGATAGCAAAAATAGATGTGCCAAATAAAAAAATTTCAACCCACAATCTAAAAAGAAATTTTGAATTTTGAGGGCAAAAAACAGAAAAAAAGGAAGGTGGCAAGGAGCTACAAACGCGAAAGGAGGCCTACAGGCATTGTCACGGGATCCCACGCCATTACTGGACGTGAGACGCTAATATGATCTTTCGAAATTATTAGCGCCACCGTGTACCTGGAAGCGCCCCGCCACCGGGGGAAGGGACCAACTTACCAACAACCTGTGCAACAGTGAGTAACTTACTCCATAACTGTAAATATAGAAAAGTACATAGGATTAGTTATAACCATTAAAAAACACGTTTTTAGTGTGTTTTTAGCAATTTTCAAATTTTAGAAATTTTTTATTGAAGAAATGTCCAAAAAACAATTTTCCCCTCTGCTTTAGATTTTTTCCAATCAATTTCTGCAGAAAAAATTTATGATGCCATAACAGTCTTGTAGTCGCAAATTAAAGTTTTTGAAAGCTAACGTAATCTGTTTGCATCAAGGGCGGATCTGGAGAGTCCTCAAGAGAGGGAGGCAATTTTAGAAATTTCGAGATCCCAATCTGATGCGCGGGTCGGGGCTAATTTTTTTTTCACTGCGGGTTGTGTTGCTTCTACTTTTTGCTTCGGGACGAGTTTGGGTCTCGTAGACTATAAATTTTTGTGTGAGTCGCGTTTGGGTCCAGTTGACTTCTACTTTTAACTGCGTGTCGGGGTAACATCCACTTTTTTGCTGCGGGTCGGGTTTGGGACCGGTTGACCTCTGTTATTCTGCTGCGGGTTGGGTTGACTTCCACTCTTTATCTGCGCTCTAGCGCGTTGGGTTTGGGGTAGATTGACATACATTATTTCGGGTTTGGGTCAGTTTCGGATTGAGTTTTCACTCTTGCGAGAAGGCCGACCCGAAGTTTGAAAATAAAGTCTGAATATTTTTGAAGATAAAACTATATACCTTAAAAGCTCCATAACGAGCACGTCCAAACAATTATTTAATAATACTTGTTAATCTTCAGGATTGTGTAAAAAATACTAATTTGTTATAAGACTACTCGTATCTTTATATCTAAGATGAATTATAATTCAGTAAAGAAAGTTTTAAAACTTATAAAAAAAAAAAAATCCGGTTGTCCTAAAATGGACTGACTGATTTTAAAATTCAATAAATTGCAAATGGTGACAGCTAGTTAAAAAAAAAAATCTTACAGGAGGGTTATGTAAGATATCAGCAGATTTTTATATTGCGATTCTTGATTTTACTTTACAATCCTCAGTAAAAAAAAAAAAAAAAAAAAAAAAAAAAAAAAAAAAAAAAAAAAAAAAAATCTGACATTTAAAGCAAATTTTCTGAAATGTTACAGCAGAGGGAGGGGGGAAGAATTCCTTCCTGGCACTAATTATTTTTATTGGAGTCAGGTCGGGTTAGCTGTTTTCGATTGAAATCGATTTCAGGCTGAGTGTAGCTTCCTGCAAGCTTGGTTTGGGTTAACCCGATTTCTTCAAAAGTTAGTTCAGTATATAATGTCATATAAAAAACCTATACCTATAATAACAAACATAGGTGTATGTATGTGTGCAGTTTTCTAAGAGACCACTGTATTTTTTCACGACTCTTTGATAAAATTCGCGTTTTTCCGTAACAGTGATGAAATTCGCATTTCTTCCGTTACCCTTTGACGAAATTTACGATTCTTCCGCAACCCTTTGACGAAATTAGAGTAATTTTGCAGCCCTTTGACAAAATTCGCGTTGTTTCCGCGATTCTTTGACGAAAATCGCATTGTTTCAGCGATCTTTTGACGAATATCGCGTTTTTAAGCGATTTTTTGATGGAATTAGTTTTTTCCGCGATCATTTGAGGAAATCCACGTTTCTTTCGCGATCATTTGAGGAAATTCACGTTTCTTTCGCGACCCTTTGATGTAATTCGCGTTTCTTTGATAAAATTTGTATTTTTTTTTTTTTCGTGATCCTTTGACGAAATTTGCGTTTTTTGGCAGTCATTAGACAAAATTCGCGTTTTCTCCGCGATCCTTTGAAGAAATTCACGTTTTCCGTGATCATTTGAAGAATTTCCCTTTTTTCCGCGGTCCTTTGACCAAATTCGCATTTTTTCCGCTATTCTTTGGCGAAATTGAAGTTATTTTCTGCGAACGATTGACGAAATATATTTTTTCATGGCGACCATTTCTGAAAATTCGCAATCATTTTTATGTCCGAATTCCCGGATTGATGAAATTTTAAATTTTCGGAACCGAATGCCTTAACCCTCTCGATTCGTACGTATATATATATATATATATATATGAAAATAGGCTCAAAAATTGCGCCTTTACTTTATTACATATTTCAAATCTGCATATATTTATAGTTCAAATATGTCCAAAATCTTTGTAAAAAGTTTCTTTTTTAAATATTAATAGATAATTAAAAAAAAAAAAAAAAAAAAAAAAAAAAAAAAAAAAAAAAAAATTGCTGCTGCGGAAATTGCGGATTAAATTTTAAAAAAGCATTAAAATTTTACCACTTTTATGTTGGCCTAGAAATCGCGGGATGCGCAGCGAGAGGGTTAAATTTTCGGAAAATTCGAAACAGAATCACCTCTGCTCCTGATATTTTACATACCCTCCTTCAAGTATTTTTTTTAACAGCTGTCGCCAGTTACAAGTTATTGGATTATATTTAAAATCAGTCAGTCCATTTTAGGACACGCGGTATAATTGAGCAGCTATGGGGTGATGGCTGATAAAAGCATTAAAAAAAATTAAAGCTGGCTTCGATATGTCAGTTAGAGGTTTAATTGGGCTGAAATTTCCACGTCCAACATACACACAAAAAATTATCGGTACGGCCGGTATAAAAGCTAAAAATTCGACTCCAGCCCACCCTGCATTTTGTAATTAAAATTATTCATAAAGCACACTTACTTATGCTCATATTTTATTTTAAATCATGTTCGAAATTCATGAATACAGAAAAAAAATTAATATTAATGACTATTTAGGCAATTATGTACATAGGCACTTACGTAAAAATCATTAACTTAGACAAATAAATTCAAATGAAAATCCAGTAAGAAAATCAGTTTAGAATTAAAGAAACGGGTGATAAAAGAAAATCACAATTTAAAGCTCTACAAAGAAAAAAAAAATAGATTTTTAAAATGCATCTCTAACTTATCAAATCAAATTAAATTTCGCTAAACAAATGTAAAATTAAAGCCTAAAATTAGAGCCTAATTTTAGAAGATATACGACAACGTTCCTGAAGAAGGTCACAGAAGGATGACCGAAACGTTGATATTTTAATTTTATTTTAATGTTTGTATAAGTTTTTTTTGACTTTGCAACAGTTTTGTACACCGTATAGTAAACTAATGATATTTTTTCAAGTTTATATGTAACTTTTTACGGTGCAATTGTCCAGTTCTTTTATTTAAGAAATTGTATGTATTTAATTTAAAAACCTCTTCACTCCCAGGGCGTACGCTGTGTACGTCCTCTCATTTCAGTAATCAGCGTGCAGGACGTACACTGCCTACGTCTTCTCATTTCTGTAATCAGCTACTAGGATATGCTGGTGGAGAATATGTTAGGTTGAAAGATTTTATTATAAAATGTTCCGAAGAAATACAGCGACTGTTATAAAAACATGTTTTCCGCTCGTAGTAGTAAAGGAGACGAAACTAAAACTCTCCATAAACTTATTCAGATTCCAACCACAGATCGCAAGAAACGTCCCCCAAAAGCGATGCCGTGTTTGTACAACTAAACATGTTAGGAAAGATACTCAGCTAATGTGTTCTGGTTGTGAAGATTTTCCAGGACTGTGCAGTAGAAGTCATAAATCTTTAAAATAAATTCCCTAATTTTAGATATAAACTGTATGTATGTATATAATGGGTAAGTTTTATATATTATTTTATACGTCTTATGATAATGTTGCAAATCCTTTAACGACCTTAAATCCATTACTATTATACCACGGAAGTTATGAAATGATTTATGACACAAACATTTTACACCGGACAGCCTGGTATATAGCCCTTCAGCAGCGAAATTATGCCTGGGAGTAAAGTGGTTAATCTAATTAATTCCGATTAAATCGAACGTGGGCATTGATTTGCAGTCGCTATCGCAGACAAGTCATGAAGAAACTGTCACTTGAGAGTCATAAAGTGACGTATTATATACAATTTTAATCACAAATTCATTAGGACACTTTTCACCATTTGTGCAGCATTTTGTTGACTAACTGTGCTAGTAGGAATATGCATAAATAATTGTTGTTTATAGGAATTTTTTAGCATACTTGTAAGATCCATATTTTTACTATACGACAAAAACTGTCTTAAAAATAAAAATTTGAATTAAGTTTAAAGATTGTATACTTTTATGATATCAAAATATATTTGACAACATGAAAATAATTTTAACAGGTATGTATATAGAATTCCGAACTATAATACCCAAGTCATTTAATTAGTTATATAAGTATAAATTTAATTGTTCATGACTGACAATAATTTAAATACTGGCAATGGTTTAAAATTTTATTTTAGCTTTTAAAAAGTTCAGGCGAAACTTTTAAAATTACATTTAAATCTTTGTTTAAAATATTTCTCAACTTAACGATTATTTAGATGAACAAACAAGTTTAATTTACGTAAACAATCACTGTTTTATTTAGTTAAAAGAAAAAAAATGTAACAAATTTCACAGCTAAATTAAATGGATAAAACTTATTATAAATATTAAAAAATATTTTCAAAGTATGAATGGAATATTTCATATTTCATCACATTTTGTTTTATGGAAGATTGTTATGCCACGGTTTCAAAAATTATTTATAAATATATTTTTAATAGACATTCTGGCGTGCTTTCATTTATCCTCCATGTCTCCAGATATTTTTTTTTCTATCACAAATTTTAAATTCGTGTTTCCTAAACTGTAGCATGAGTTTAAGATCAGTAAGGTAAGTTAGTATTTTATATTATTTTCCGTTGAAGAGAAAGTTTATGTTAGAGTTGTATAGAGTACTGAAATTTGAGGTATTTCATAAAGAAAAGTTTAAGATGTGAATTGCGTTATACTGGTGACTTTCGGAATGTATAATATCTGATGAATTTGAGTGATGTGTATCAATAAGCAATTTTAGGATTGAGATATTGTAAGCATCGGTCAGTTTTGGTCATATTACCGAAAGAGGAATACTTTCAGGCAGGGCTTTTGTAGGAAAAGTGACCGAATTATTATTCTCGTACAAAGAAAATTGCAAAATCTTTCCACAACCACTTCGCTAAACACACTATTTTTTTTCAGCTTCCCAACAACTGGACTAATTGTGCCCATAAATTTCAAGAATGGGAATTTCATGAAAAGTCTATGTATTTAATTTGAATCTATTTAATTTCGATGTTATTCAAAGTGGTGTTGATTGGTAGTCGCTGTCACAGTCAAGTCACGAGGTAATTGTCACATGGGAGTCATAACGTGACGAATTATAGATATGTCATTTTAATCAGTCACCAATGTAAATTATGACACTTCTCACCATTTGTGAAGTCACTTTGATAAACTGTGTTATTAGGAATATGCACAGATAAATTTTGATTAAAGGGCATTTCAGCTCACTTCTAAGATCCATATTTTTATTCTACGATAAATAAAGTTTTAAAACTAAAAATCTAAATTTTAATTAAGCTAAAATTTAATTTACACTTTTATGATGTGCGACATATATGTGACATCATAAAAACAATTTTATAAAGTCTGAATCTAGAATTACATAACTGCAATCATCCTTTGAAGTCATTTAATTAGTTATAAAAGTATAAATTTAATTATTCATGAAAGATAATAATTTTTCATTTGAAATTTTACTACTAGTTATTAAAGTTAAAATTTTATTTTAACTTTAGAAAAGTTCAAGCGAAACTACTAAAATTATATTTAAATCATTGTTTAAAATATTTCCCAACTTAATGTTTATAATTAATGTAGAAGGACAGATAAATTTAATTTACATAAACAGCAACTCTTTCATTTACTTGAAAGAAAACATAAATGTAAGAATTGTCACATCTAAATTAAATGGATAAAACTTATTTGAAATATTAAAAATATCTTCAAAATATGAATGTAATATTCCATATTTCATCACATTTTCTTTAATGTAAATTTTTTATACCACGTTTTCAAAATATTTTATAAATGTATTACTAAAAGACATTCTTAGTTGCATTCATTCTGTATTCATGTCTATAGATATTTTATTGTTTATCACGAATTTAAAAATCGTATTTCTTTAAAATCAGCGAATTTAGTTTTTTTTTATTTGATTTGTTGAAGAGAATTTTTATTTCTGAGTTGTAAAGTGTACTGAAATTTGATGTATTTTATAGAGATATAAAAGATGAAAAAGATATAAAAGATAAAGCTGCGAATAGTCTTATTCTGGGTAATTTTGTAATATCTAACTTATGATGAATTTGAGTGGTTTGCACGTATAAGTAATTTTAGGAATGAGAAGGATTGTTGGCCATCGGCCTGTTTAGGTCATATTACCGTAGGAGGAATGCTTTCAGGATGAACTTTTCTAGGGAAAGTGGCCTGAATTATCATTCTTGACAAATAAATACTTAAAAACTTCCACAATAACTCCGCTAAGAACCTCATTCTTTTGTCAGCTTGAAATAAAGTGGACTGAAGGGACCCATAAATTTAATGAATGAAGTTTGATAAAAAATTTATGTATTTAATTTTTACCTTATTAATTACGATGTAATACAAATTAAAGTGGCTTTGATTTGTAGTCGCTACAGTCGGGTAACGAAGTAATGGTCATATGAGAATCATAATGTGACTTATTAACGATACAGAATTTTAATCACAATGTGATTATGACCTAGACTAACGAAATACAAGGCTAGTTCATGACTTTTAAAATTACACATGGAGGGGATCACCTTTACACGGCTTTTAGGACAAAGCGATGGGCGCGCAACTTTATACCAATCACCGCGTAAAGATGATGAGCTCCGTGTGAAGTCTTAAACTTCTTGAAATGGCCTTGCATGCTGTTTGTCGCATTATGACACTTCTCATAATTTATGACGTCACGTTCATTAGCACGATAATTGTTGTTTATAAACATTTTCAGCTTACTTAAAAGATCCACATTTTTATTATACGATAAATAATGTACGTAATGATAACACCACAGTGGAGTCATAAGGTAGAGGTCACTTGAGAGTGATAATTTGACGAATTAAATATATTTCATTGTAATCACCAATGTGAATGTGATACTTGTCTCCTCTTGTGACGTCAGGTTGACGAACTCTGCTTTTAGGTATATGCGTAGATAATTGTTGATTACAGAAATTTTCTACTTACTATATTTTATATATATTACAATTTCCATATTTTTATTATATGAGAAATAATACCTTAAAAAAAATTAATCTGAATTAACGTTAAAATTAATTTATACTTTTATGATTTGGAATGTATATCTCACATCATAACATAAATTTTGCGAAGTTTATATGTAGAATTTCATAATAAAAATAATCCTTTGATCTGTTTATGTAGTTAAAAAATTACCAATTGGGCTGTTCGTGACTGGTAATAATTTATATCATTTTAAATTCTGCGAATCGTTTGACATTTCATTTACAATTTATAAAGTTTCAAGCTCAACTTTTTCAAATTATATTTATATGTTTGTTTAAAATATATATATTGAACTTAACACTTCTGCAAATGAGTTAAAACAGACAAATTTAATTTACGTAAACAGCAACTGTTTCATTGACTTGAAAATAAAATAAATTGTATCACATTTCACAGCTAAATTTAATGGATTAAACTTATTTGAAATATAAAAATATTTTCAAAAGATGAATGGATTTTTTTTTTTAATTTCATCACATTTGGCTTAATGCAATATTGTTATGCCACGTTTTCAGAATATTTCATAAATATATTTTTAAAAGAAATTCTTAGCTGCTTTCATTTATCATTCATGTTTGAAAATGTTTTCTTTTCTATCACAAATTTAAAATTCCTGTTTGTTAAACTGGAACATGAATTTAAGATAAGAGAAGTTAGGTTTTTCATTCGTTTTCGTTTAAAAGAAAGTTTATTTTAGAGTTGTTAAAAGTACGGAAATTTGATGCATATTATAGAGAAAAGATAAAGCTGTGGATGATTTTATTTTTGGGATTTTTGTATAAGATAATTTCTAATGAATTTGAGTAACATTCATAAATAACTAATTATAGGTTGTGGGCCCGTTTTGATCATAATGCAGTAGGACGGATGCCTTCGAGAAATACTTTTGCAGGGAAATTAACCCGAATTAATGTTCCTGTACAAGGAAAACTCTAAACACCTCGCACAATCGTCCCGCACAGCCCACACAGGTTGGTTAACCCACGAAAGTCGGCCAAATTTTCTTATTTTGTTGATATTTTATTTCGACATATTAAGCTAAGTTGCCCCATGAGTTTTAGGAATGGGAATTTTTAAAAAAATGTATCGATTTAAATTTTTTGTTGACTAATTCTGATGTAACATTATTCAAAGTATAAAGTGCTATTGCCATTTCTAATATAAGTTTCAAACGATCATCTATTCTTTTCAATATTCCAAGAACAACACATCCATCACTAAAATGAGGGACTGAACTTTGTGCCAATATTTTATGAAATAAATGGCAACTTTAAAAATCAGAAAAGTACCCACCCACCCTGTTTTTACCCGACTACCAAAAAGGGTTATGTGTTTCACGCGTATCTGGGTATGTGGATTTCTTTGTACCCTCAAAACATCCCAATGGCTGGATGTATTTTAATGAATGAGGCCTCTATCGATTTTTCTTAACCGTCCGATTGTTATAGGTTAGTTTTTGTTTTTAAAAATTCAAAATGGCGGCCGTAAAATACAAAATGGTGGTAGACACGAAAAAAAAAATTACGCACCCTATTCAGTGGCATATCATTGGATAGGTCTTTCAAAATGAAGATGATGTTTCATTGACAGTTTTGCAGTCAGAAGCTCTGTTTAAATATTACACAACCTGGAAGTTGTGTAGGTAGGATCTCTAGCTTTACTGCAACTCTACCCTTCATAGACATCTATAGGCCTCATCAAAACAGTGTTTATATATAGGAACTAACAATTAAACACATCTTAAACGTCATCGATACAAGTAAATAAAAAAAAAATAGGTAAGTAATATAAAAAATAGTTTCACATTGATAAGAAATAATTAGTTCTCTTTTTACGTAGTGGGATTTTTTGATTTTTTAAATTTAATTAAGCTTTTTCTTCTTTTTGCTTATGCTCTTCCAGAATGTCTAAGCGCTTCTCATTGGTTTCATCGTGTATACGGGAAAGATCGACTCCGATGTTGTTTTTCAACACTATTGGCCATTTCACCTTTGGCCACAAGCAATTAGTTGCGTCGTTCTCGGTTGAATATTTCTATGTTTTGAAGACTAATTTTAACATTTGCACTGATGATGGAGCTTTCGAAACCTCGAAACATCTCTGAATCCATTTTGTATACACATATTTGTGCTTTTTAACATTGCCCATTTATTTCATAAAACAAATCCATAACCTGGTAGCATGATAATCTATATTAAAAACAAACATAGAAACCGTTTTATTTGTGGATTTTAAGTAAGAGTATAATATTATAAATTCTTTACATTAAATTTAATAATTAGTTAATAATAATCAATACTTTCAATATTTTAACAGTTAAAAACACTGGAGGTTTGAAGTAACATAAAGACCCTGATGCCGCACTCTATTCGCCATCGATTTTTAAAGATTTAAAACAAGTTTTAATGATATTCTTATTTCATGCAATGCCTAAAAGTGAAAAAAATCTGAAAAAAAAAAATCTATTTTAATTAGTATTAATATAACACGGTTTGTATTAATATAAAAACACGGACGGCGTGCCCCATGCGCTATATATTTTTAAAGCCTAAATAACAACTTTGAATGATAATCTGGTTTCATGCAATGTCTAGAACTAACAAAGAACCCATGAAAGTATTTAAAAAAACTATCTGTGTTAATTAGTAATAATATTATACAGTTTGCAATAACATAAGATCACGGAAGTCGCTCTCTATTCATCATTGATCTTTAAAGCTTAAATAACATTTTTTAAGACATTATTACTTCATGTAATACCTAAAAGTAAAAAATTCAAAGAATTGTTAAGAATTTTTTTTTTATTTAGTATTAATATAACACGGTTTGTAGTAATATAAATACAAGTGTGGCGTATTCTGTGAGTCAACGCCTTTTAAAACCTAAATATCAACTTTTGGTGCAATACAAAAATGGTGTCTAGTGTTCAGCAATAGTATAAAAATAATAAACCATATTTATAAAAAAAAGTTTATCTAAGAAAGAAAACAGAATCTGTTATGCAAATACACGGGAGGCATACTCCGCACACCAAAACTGACTTACAAATTCAATTTTTTCCAAATGAGCGAAAAAATATCCAAGTCGGGATTCGAAACCCAGAACTTTTCACTTGCATTGTTATGCTCTACTATTTGAGATACCTGGGCTGACAACCGGCGGACATATGTTGCTCTAATAACCTTATTGGTAATAAGTTCTTGTCTGCCATGTAAATAACTCAGCAGAATAAACCTCAGGTAACGGACAATGAGGAAGTAGATACACTATTATTTTTACCACAATCATAATTATTGATGAAGCTATCATACGAATTCAAATTTTTCCCACTGAGCGAAAAAATGCCCTATTCGTGACTTGAACCGTTGATTTACATTGTTAATGCTCTATCGATTCAGCTACCTTGGCGTACAACCGTCAGTCCCATTTCGCTTAGATAATCTTATTGGTAATAAGCTCTGGTCTTCCACGTAGAAAGCTCAACAGAATGAACCGCAGGTAACGGAACTTGCACTATTATTTTTAACTCAATCATACTGATTGGCAGATGATAATTTTACCAATTAATATGATTTATTTAAAACGTAAAACACTTAAACTATGGGAATCAAAAAGTCTTCTGCAAGTAAGGAAATATTCGGTGATTCTTTTCGGCTATATTCACTAGCGGCATGCAGTCACACTGTTAAAAATTATCATACGGTTCAAAGTCAACAAAAGTACCAAAAGATGGTTCAACCTCTATTTCAAAAATTCTGTTTTTCGTGAATCCTGGAGTGTGGCACCAAACCATGGTTCAAACTGTTACCAAATCATGGTTCAACCTATAACCAAACTATGGTTCAAACAAAGCCCCAAAGGATGGATAAAGATTTTACCATCTTATGGTTGCAGCTTCACTTGTACCATTTTTTGGTGAAATGTTGAACTGAAATTTTTAACAATGAATTACGAAAGCATCGATTTTCGTTTCAAAACCTTTTTTAAATACATAATTGATATTTTTTATACAAAAATGTTTTTTGATGCAGATAGTGAAAAATCTAATTATATATATGTGTGTATATATATATATATATAATATATATATATATATATATATATATATATATATAATGTAAAAATTCTATTAGAGTTTTCAAAAAACTTGTTTTCACCTGTATTCTGTAATCCTGGAAGCCTGGGTTTTATTTCCTAACGTGTTTAATAATATAATACATGTGCTGAAACTACAGTGGTGCTTTGGATCCTTTAAATCAAAATTAAATTATATAAATTTAAGTTAAATATGCAAAAAACTTGCTAAATGAACCCATATTTCTAATCATTCAAAACATATTAAAACTATCTTCATGGAAAATCAATCCCTGTGGAAGTTAGTATCGATTCTGCATTATATTGAAACATTGAAAATATTTCAGAAAAATATATAGAAATTACCTTATCTGGGAATGGAAAGGGCGGGGGGTGACGAAAATCAATTCTTATCTACATACTTTCTATTATTTTTAATATTCGAATTCAAGAAGAAATCATTATCCAAAGGGTGAATTTTACATTAAATTTCAAATTATAGCTTACGAATATTGCTAATTTTTCTAACGTCAGTATATATCAGTATGAAAAAATTAGTTAACCACTTGAAGGGCGGTGGGAGATATTTTATCACACCTACGAATAATGAAGATTTGCGCCAGAAACATTTTATTAAATTTTACTTATTTTCCTTATTTTGCAATAATTTTTTTTGCAGATTCCGGTGTGAATTCGATATTACAGAAACAGAATTACTTGCCCCTCAAAGGGTTAACTTCTTTCCAAGTTTTTTACATTTTATGTAATATCCCATAATTTTTATCTAAAAGAAAAAAAATCATTTTACAAGAAAAAAAAAACTTATAGATGGAAAAAAAAAATATTTTTCACAAATTCTTTTTTATATGTAAGTTTATATTTTAACAGTTTTCCGAAGAAGTTTATGGAGTCATAATATTATTCAAATTTTCCGAACATTACATTTTATGCAGAGTGAAAATCTCCTGGAGATGCTATCAATGCGAATAAGATATTGAATGGACATTACATATTTTGTTTTTTTATAATAAAAATTTCATGAATTATTTATGTTTATAACTTTTTTAGTCATATATAGAGGAAAATATATTTTTTCATACATGTTGAATCTTAATAAAAAGTTTAAAGAGTATTTTTTTTTTATAATCTTTGTGAATTTTATATTTAGGAAGTTTGACTATCTTTGGCTAAAAAGAAGCATGATATTTGGAATTTATTATTACTATTTTGAAATAGGATAAATATATCAATTCAAGGGTTTTCGAAATATAATTATCGTATATCCCGACGTATAACAAGCATCATTGATTTGAAAGCATATTTTTATTTCAAGCATATACTGCTGTATAACACGAATTTAGGTAAAAAGGGCAACGGGAAAAAGAGCAACGGAAGAAAACGTCAATGGTAAAGAGGTCAACAAGTAAAAAAGGCTACGGTGAAAAGGTCAACAGGTAAAAAGGTCAGCGGTAAAAAAGGCACCTGTTAAAAAATAATAATTATAAATACTTCATTGAATATAAAATTGAGATATATTAGTTATTAAGGTACATATACATTCAGTTATAGAAAACCGATTCTATATTTCAAGTAAAGCGCGTGGTAAGAACATGTATTTGTAATCCTGTTATTGAAAGCAACAGGGATGTAGTGGAGTGTATTTTTTTAAGGAACACCGTATACCTCTGTTTCTCAAGAAAGCTATAGTATATATACACTAGGGTATACTCTCTGCCTTGAGCGTATACCCTCTGCTTAGAACGCATGCCCTCTGTGTTTTTTACGACTACACTACTGTAAAGCAATATAGTATACATGTCATTATACTAGACACAAATATATAGGTGCTGTGTATTAAACAATTATTTCATGCCAAAGACGTCGACTATTCGTTAAGCGGTACCTGGAATGCGTGTGTGTGTGTGTGGGGGGGGGGGGGTTAAACAGAAAACATACTCTGTAGATACTTTCAACACGCTATATGGATAGCTTATGTATAAGGACATCAAATTTTATCTTTTATATATTTATGGGAACTTTGACCAAAGCTATTTTTTAGGGGGAGGAGAAAGGGAGAAGACATGAAATGAAAATAAACAAAACTTTACATACAGAGATTTTAAAAGGGTTGAAATAATGACAAGCAAATGAAAATTTTTGAAAAGTGAAGAATTTATCTTGATATTTGAAGAGCTGAGTGGAAGAACATGCTACGCTGACTTTTCTTAAAAATGATTTTATCGTTGGACGAAGGTGTTATCAGATATTCTATCACATGCTAAAAGTAAAATACCAAAGTTCTATTTAGCCTTGTAGATTTAAGACATTATTCATTAATATTTAATATTTTAATGTTTAATAATCCAAATAATATTAATATTTTTTAATATTTAAAAATTAAATAGGAAGTTTTTTTGATAGAGTTTAGTACCACATCTGTTAATATTTTAAACACATGGTATCAAACAGAAAAATAAATCGTTAAAATTGAGAACATTAACTTTCACATAAAATTTTTTCAAACGTAATTTTTGTTACTTAAGATGTTCTTCCACTTAGCTCTTCCTTTGTAATGTAGAAGGAGGTACAGTTAAGTAGGAGGGAGAGGGGTAGGGCCCGTTTAACCTCTGAAGCTGTGATAAGCACAGTGTCATTTAGGGACCCCTTTTCCTTCGAGAATATTTTTCTAAATTCGACATACCCACAAACACACCAATGCTACAAATATTATTTTAAAGATTAGCTCTGCTGAATTCACATATATTGCATTAAACATTTCTTTTTTTAAATGTTCCCTCATATATACACACAAAAATTAAATGCAATCAAGAAAAATATGCAGAAGGATTTTGCATAGTATTAGCATAAAAATATAAGTTGGTTAAAAAGGTTTGAGTATAGCACTTATGAAAAACATAAAATTTTAATGTTTAGAAATACTCCTTCAATTCTGGAAATAGTTGAAATTATTAATATTTTACATAGTGTATATTAGCCAAATTCAATAATATTCAAATTCAATATATAAAATGGGTTACTAATTTGAAAAGAAATTAGAATTTTGGAATGGATTTAATTCAATATAAAATTTGGAGGCCCCTGTTTTCTCAATTTTGGGCCCCTTCAAAATTTTCTAAGGGAAGCACATGCTTCTCTTGCCTATTCGGTAATCAGGGACTGGTGTGGGGGGGGGCAGTAAATATGAAAGATTTGGCTCAAGAAAGCTAAATTTAGAGACTACACAGCAGAAATGTTTTTACGAAAATAATTAGAAATGAAATGAAATATTCAAATTTATTGGCTATGGTGTAGACATGTAGCGTTTTGCGTCGGGTTAGGAAACCCGCTTTTACACGAAACTAACGCGACCTGCGGTTCGTGCTATATTTTTCTTTACGGATCAAGTTAATTTCTAGCATATTGCTGCGGGTTTGACTTTCTTTGTTTCGGATTCGAATTAGATTTTGACACTTGAGCTGGGGTTCGGGCTGACTCGATTTTTCATAAGATTGTCCAAAGTATTTTTTCTGGTGAAGACTCTATATAGAATAATGTCTACATAGAATCTATGTAGAATGCCGCGTGCCATTTACGCGTAATTCTATTCAAAACGCCAATTTTGACAGTATTTTCTAAAAGAATGCCTGCCTTTATCGAAAAATGGTAAAACTGTTCGACTTCATAGTTTCTGAGTAAGAGCACCTACCAATTCCACGTGTTTACAAACAAAACTAAATTCAAGAATATGATTAAAAAAGAAGTCAATTTGGATTCCAAGATAGTTGAAAAGATTATGCTTTTTCTGTATGGGCAAGTGGAGCATTTGGCCAGCGCCCTCAAAATTTAGCGTCACAAACTTTGAAGTAATTGCAATTTTATTTTCATACTTTTTTACTTTAGTCGAAAAACATTTGTATTTTAAAATCTAATCATTTTTCTATTATTTAATTTTTCTTAACCATAATGCTGTGTATTGAAACTATCAAAAAAAGGGGGAGGGTGCAGAAACATTTATTTTAAAATGTCTTATTTATTTTGATTTATTACTGGTAGAATCTTTGTGGTAAGGGTTATTAAAGCATTCTTTTTTTGTGTAGTGGTTTAAAAAAGTAAACTCTAATAAAAGTATTGTTTTAATCATATTTATCATATAATATTTGAACTAATTCTGATCACATTGGTGTTTGTGTGAGGTAGGAGGATAAAAATTTAATTTTTAAGATTTAACCTATCATTCGACCAACATGATCATGCAAAGTAAAATTATTATAATAATAATTAAAGTATAGGTAATATACTATATGTTTACATGTATATATATATAATACATTTGAAAATCAAAAGACATCAAACAATGTAACACTTATTTATATCTGTTGTAGCATTACAAAGGAATTTTGGCCTTTTCCCATACCTTTTTCCCGGGCATGAACCAAATTTGTTAAAATTATTATTATTATTTTTATTTAAATCAGAACTACCAAACGCTACCAAATACGCAACAACTGCTTTTCATTGCCCCCCCCCCCCCCCACCTTAACAAAAATCCTGTATACGCCCATGAATACAAAAGCACCCTTTTTTTTTTACTATTTGCATTATAGTATCCTTCCAGATAATGGCTTTTTTGTTGCATATAATTCGAAGTACTAACAAAGTACCAGTACCAGCTAAATACTATTGACTCCTTCCTTGCGAAAATTCTGTGTGCCAATCAGTTGTCAACTTGCGTGTTAACAACTCATGAACTTTAGATACAAATCCCCTGTTCCATAAATTTTCTGAACTCTTCATTATTTCTGACAATAGACTCTTCACTCCCTCTTCGCTTTCATTCTTTGAAGAAATATGAATGTTTAAAAAAGCTTCTCATTCTGTTATATTTATTTCAAGACTAACTTCATAAATTTAGCGCATATATTTGGATTACTTCTGAAATGTATTCTAAAATGTATTAGAGAATATTGCAGTAATAAATTCAAAAAGTCCCACAGAAATTGCACAAGACAATTTCAAGTAATTTGTTAAAATTTGCTTTATAATAGAACAATTATTTTTCACTTCGAAATTAAGCTATTGTTTTTAAAAAGAAGCGGAGTTGACCAAAGGAAACAGAAAAGTATCTTAAGTAACTTTTCAACTTGACAAAATCTTTCTTTTTTAACTGAAAGTGCGTTACTTTTGGCAGCATTTAAATTTTTATTCCATCAAGCAGTTATGTAATAATGAAACAAAAGTCCTTATAATTTGTTTTCAAAGATTTTGAAATCTATTTAATTGAGTTTTTAAGCAGTTTTCGGCATTATCTCACTGAATACAATGTTACATTTATAAACCATAAAAAAAAAATTAATTAAATAAATTAAAACGCATAGAAGAAAAAAAAAAGGTTTTTTTTTTTGGGGGGGGGGGGAGGGGGGGGGAATCGAAATTGAAGCATGTGTTACGTGCATGTACAAAATATTTCTATAACAGGTCAAGCGTAATGTTACCAGTACTATTAACGGGTAGCTTTTATCTAATAGATCTAGATTAAGAGAAAACAAAGTAGCCACATGAGAAAAATTGTAAAAAAAAAAAAAAAAAAAAAAAAAAAATCATTAATGATAACATAATTAAATGATAATTTATCATTAATTTATCATTAATGATAATTTAAATTTAAAATGAAAAAAGAACCTTTTTAAAAGCGTTTCATGGTTGCATTAACTAGGTGAAAAAGATTATAAGTATTTGTAAAAACTTAGATGTAATTCTGTTCTATTGCACATAGGAAACTTTGTTTGCGTTCAAAAGCGGTATTGTTACTAAATTATGAAATATTTTTCTAGGTATAGTTTGCGATTTTTTCTTCAACCGCTATGTATTTAATTTGTTCTTGCTGTAAAAATTAGCCCTATCAAAAACTTGTCAGTATAAAAGTTGTAGATCATATATTAAGAATATTTATGACAAATTCATACTGATTTTATATCTTGTGAATTGGCGAAGTTGTGGATATTTTTCTTCTTCACCCCCCCCCCCCCACTTTTTTTCGTTTTTGTCGAGTCATTTCAAATTTTATGAAAATCGGATGTATAGTTTAATTACAGGGACAGTCAAAAGTTTTCCGTTACATTACGGCCAATGGGAAAAAATTATTTCGAGCGCATTTTAATGATGTTACAGCCTTTCGAAAAGAATGAAATTGATATGCACTTATGAAGTGCACTAAAACATTCATTCGGTACAATATGCGGTGCAAATAATATTTATAAAACTAATTAAAGTACGAACGCACCTCATTTGCCACGTTTGACGTGCAATTTCCACTTGTTCTTTCACGTAAGACATGTTTCAAATGATTCCGTCAACATTGATGTTTTAGTCAATTTTTTGGGACTCAAGGCAGCTAACTCTCAAATCCGAAATGCCTACAAATCTGTTCTCAAAGTCTGCCAAAGTCTGTTCATAACGTATAAAACGGGCAGGTGCTCTTATTAAAAAAGTGTTCGATCAAGCAGTTTTTTCATTCTTGGATAAACGTAGAAAATCTTTCAGAGAATACTGTCACTGTTGGCTCTTTGAATCAGCAAGGAAAAATACAAAAGAACTGTCATCATGAAAAAACAATCGCTTATAACTTGAGATTTAATTAATTTATCGAAATATGAAAAAAATCTTTAGATAACAAATCATTCAATAGTTATGTCTTCAAGTGTTGTGCTTTATGTCTTAAAATGAGTTCGTAAATGCACCAGAAAGTTTGGTGCTGTAGAGAGGGGATTTTTTTTTGGGGGGGGGAGAAGGGGGTGGCAGGGGAATCACTTTAATAACAGTCAGGAAAATTTACGTTAAAGCTGTAATCTGCTCTGCTGTAAAATAATGTTTTAGAAGGAAAGTTAAATTTCTGACGAATTCTTTGGAAACTGATTAAAATGAAAGATTTTCACAGCATTGTCACAACATTTAGCATTATTGAATAGGAGTTCGGTAATTAAATAATAAATTAATAAAACTGACTCCAATCGAATTATGACTTTAACACTTTTCAACTTAGTTGAAGCGAAATTTTAACTTCCATGATACATGTTTGCACATCCCCTCCAGAGTGATAGGGTGCCTGAATTACAAAAATATTCTTATCGTGAGCATATATTATAATCATTTGCACCTAACAAGATTTATTCGCTGAGGCTATGACAAATTTTGCGATACGGTGTCTCCCCCCCCCCCTCCTATTCGCTACAGAAAAGCAAGAATGCCCAAATAATCATCCTTATCAGGTGTTATTTATTCAAAATTTGGCTGTTCTAAAATTGTATCAGAAAGCTGTGATGGAATTTATATACCCTTTTTGGATAATGGGAGGAGAGGTAACATCAATCTTTTGAAAATAGAGAAACCCGTACAATATAAATACAAATACTTGCAGAATAGAAATAGAAAATACCTATCACCCAACTCGTAAATTCTGATTTTCAATAGGGGAGGGGGGGGTATAAGTAAAGGTACTCATATATATATATATATATATATATATATATATATATATATATATATATATATATATATTAACTAGCGCAGTATATAAGCTACTGATGTAGTGAGTTTAAAGACTGTAAATGTTTAATTTATTCTTGTTTTATTGTCTCCTCCTATTTCTCCAATAGTCACAATTGTTGAAAGTTAAAATAAATGTATATGTAAGCCTCAATGTATAATTTATAAGGTATCAATGTATAATTTATAAGCTATCAATGTAACGATTTGGAAAAATCTCCATTTTTTAACGCGCCATCCCCGCCCCCTTTCCCCTACACAGAAACTTACCTTCCTTGAAGAAATAAAAAATAAATAAACTTTTCTCTCAGTATAATGTCATGGTTCGGACTTATGAGACATAGCTCAATATTTTGTATATTAATTTTTCTGCTAGTTCTTTAAATCTCGCCTTGTCATCTGACATTTTTAGCCAGATGATTAAAACAAATTTTAAATTTCTGCTTTATTCCCCTTTTTTCCCCCACCCTTTAAAATCGCTGTATGTAATTTTTTTGCCCCCAATATCCTATTTCTTTCGGGCAGCAATTAAAGTATCGTCTCTAAAAAATAACCGTTATATAAGCGATCCGTAAAACAAAACAGATGTATCATTGTACGGTTAAATACGGATAATCTCTACGGCATTTTTTTTTTAATTCCTAAGCATCGCACATTTTCAATTTTTTTACCGTCCTATAGGGGAAAAAAGTAATTTTAAATGGAATTTGTTTGAAAACTGCATCTCATTTCCTTTTTGGGATTTTTTTTTTTTTTTTTTTTTTTTTTTTAGTTTTTAACGTCATTTCTTTAATGTTGCCGACAGAAGTACTCCATTTCTGTAGAAAGTGAAGGAAAAATAGTTGGAAAATAGAAGATTATTATATCTTTTTGTTGTCATTTTCCCATATTGTGGATTTATTTAGCTTTGATCTGGAAACGTGATTTTTTCCAGACGACACCATAGATTGAACAATGCAGTTTTACATAGGTTTGACAAGCAGAAAACTTAAAACTAGAATCAATAAACATATAGCAGATATCTAATACAACAGGATAACCACAGCTTTGGCCAGATTATACAGAAAAGAACCTTTACAGATCGATTTTAAAAATAGAATAATTTATCCGTCAAGAATTTATTTACCATCCATTATCCGGGAATCGATAGAGATATTTTTACGCAACGAGAATATTTGAAATGCTTCAGTGTCCCCTGAGTTACCAAAAATTTGAAAAGAGATGCTATGCAGTTTTAGTAACAATAGTAAAAATTAATCCACGCTCACAAATATCCAATTTCATTTTATTTTATGTTTCCGCTGATTTTCATTACGCACGAAGTCTTGTGACATCATCTACCAAGTTATTGTTTTTAAATTTCTTTCTAAAATATTTCTATCGAGAACGATTTTGAAGATGTCGTCGTTTGAGCGAAGAAGCGAAGAAACGTTCGTTAATCTAAATAAAGCTATTTTATCACTTTTATGGCATTTTTTTTTTTTATCTCAGTTTGAATAGATAGTTAATACAATTTTTTATTCCCAGTTTCCAAGGATAAAAATATGATTTTAAAAAATAAATTTACTAGTTTGTGCTTCCTATCTAACACAATTTAAAGAAGTTGAATTTTCGATACATGGGACTTTTTCATTGAAAAAAAAGTTTATATTTGATTTATAAATTATAGTAAAAATGGATACATTTTATTATTTAAGGAAAAATTTAAAATGGATAAATCTATTATTTTGATAATTATCAGAATATACATGGTGGTGCGTAAGTCCGTTTCAACTGAAAAAACTAATGAACTGAGCCAAATAGCGACATTAATGTGGTGAACCATGAAAAAAGACAAATCATTTCTAATCTTCAAACTAAGTTAATACTTGCTAAAAGTGATAGAAATACACTTACAAGGCAATTAAACACCTTTATTCTGATCGAGATGTTTCATCGCTTAGAGAGTAACATTGTCAAGATCTATAAAGATACAAATATTTTCGCAAAATTTTTTTAAAATTCAAAATTGGTAAACAAAAATTACGAAATCTCACGTATAATGAAATCAAGTACAATAATAAAAATAGATATTTGCAAAAGTGAATTATTTTATACTATTGTTTCTTATTCTGCAGAGCATCTCTTTCCAAATTTTAGGTAACTCCATGGAGGATGAATCATTGCATATACTCGCACTTCGAAAAAAGATCTTCGGATACTGGATGGCAATTAAATATAGAGGGATAAATTATCGTACTATTTTTTAAATCAATCTGTAAAGATTCTTTGTCTAGCCAAAGTTGTAGTTTTCTTGTTGTATTTGATGTCTCCTAAAATGTTCTTTGATCCTAGTTTTAAACTTTTCTGCCATTCCTATATAAAATTGCACCGTTCTATCCTCTTTGATTAAAGGTACTTCAGATACCACTGATATATATCCCAAAATATTTTTCTTACTGACTATGTTTTTAACACTTTCTAACAAAATTGAAAAGTGTTTATGACTTCGGTTTGTCTGTCCGTCTGTCCATCTAGACGTCTGTCCGCACTCTAACTCCCATAAATATACTCGGACAGAAATTTTTGGATGTTATTGATGTTTACCATAGCACGTTCCTTATTTCAAATAAAGTTTGTAGAATGTTTAGTTCATTTACAAGGACAGTCAAAAGTTTTCCGTTACATTACGGCCTATGGGAGAAAATCGTTTCAAATGATTTTTTATGATGTTACACGCTTTCAAACATAAAAAAATTATTATGCATTTATCAAGTGCACTAAATTATGAATTCTGTAGAATATGTGGGGCAAAGAATAGTTATTATTCATTTACAGGACCATACAAAAGAATTCCGTTACATAATGATATAGCGATGGAAGGAATTGTTTGCGGCGTATTTTAAGTATGTTAAATTATTTCATGTACAATGAAATTGATATACGTCGCTGAGGTTTACATAACTTATTTCATGTATAGTATGAAGTAATATTTACTGGGACACACAAAATATTTCAGATACTATATTGTATTCTAAGTACTTTACAGTAGCGATGATTTCTCGAAATGCATTTTTAATTATGTTGAGCGCTTTTATGTTTCACTATATTTATGCATAATATATGGTGTGTATAAATGCTATTATTCATATACAGGGTGACAGAAAAGAATTCGTAATGGTTACTGGGTATGTGTGCAAATTTCTTAAAGGTGGTTTTTAAATGATTTATGCATTTTTACGCTGAACTGCATTTGGTTTACTAAGAAATGTTTGTAGAATACAGATAAAATTATATACAGAGTCACGCAAAGAATTGGATATATGGTAATCTATAAATGATAATTTCTGGAAATGTGATTTCAGTAGTTTTAAGAGTGTTTTAATTTGAATTAAACTTTAGCTAAATAGTGGCGTATATTAAAGGTACTACGTTAACTATTGGGTTGTACAAAAATATACAAGTCTGTTTCCATCTATTAGAATAAATTGCTGAAAGAGAAATTTCAACCTGTTATGCGTTTTCTTTCTAAACTAAATTTCCCATTATATAGCATATATATCAACCTACAGATGAAATACAGGGCTGTACAAGAGAATTGGAATACATATTTGCTATCGACGGTAACTGCTGAAGCCACTTTTTCAATTGTTTTATGAGTTTTCTAAAATGTTTACTTAGTTCTGTTATATACCTTATTTCACTAAATAACAAAGTTTTGATAAAGCATTCAGGAAATGCTGGAAAAAGTTTCATAATCTATGCTTAACACATGATTTTACTTTCTTGATTAATTTTAAGGAAGTTTTTGCAATAAGGGGGATTTTGAATTTATTGAGTTTATATTTCAATCTTTCGAAGAAACCAGGAAAATATTGTAAAGTGGATAACTTCGAATTTTGTACATTGAAGTTACTTTTCTTCTTATTCTGCATGCTTATAATTAATCTGTTTATAGGGTTTTCTTTATAACCATTGTTTCTTGTGATATCGTATATTTTATTTATTTCATTTTTTAAGTGCACAGGAGCACAGACTGTGAAAGCAATCTAGAATCTAAACGCAGAAACTTCTTAGGAAAACGGTTTTTGAGTATTATGAGGATAGTGGATTGGTTAGTTATGAGTGTTCTATAAACAGTACAATCTATTCCTTGGTGCGTTTTGATTTTTAATGCATCCAAATAAGGTAGTGTATCATTCTGTTCCATTTACAATGTAAATTAAATTTTAGAATCGAATCTATTAATCTGGGTTAATCTATAAAAATACAATATGAACACGAACGAAATTATACAACAATCTTTTCCGAGTTATCCTCATAATTCTGAATAGAGCTCTTCATCCTTAGAAAACGCAGAAACCAATAAATTTTCAATAATTAAACAAGCATTTACAAAAAAATTTCTTTTGCTGCCACAGATTTTCGGAAAAGTTTCAGAGTGTATTTTATAGCATAGTAATCAGTTTTGTGAAACTGGAAAATCGGTTTATAAGATGCTATTCGTTTTCATTTAAGCATTTTTAGTTGTGTAATGGAATTTACATATGCAAGAGTATCAAACTAATACTAAATTTAATGTTAATGTGAAAATCATGTTTGTCTGTAAAACGTGTTTGTTGAACATAAAAATGTTTACTTCAGAATTGATAGCATTCGAAAAAATACATTCCGGGTTCAGAAAACTAATTAATACACTATAAAAACTAATTGGAAACGTTTCCGGAATTAAGTGGCAAGAAAATAAACATTTTTTCTTTAAATTTGAAAAATGTATTTGGTTTATAGACCTTTTAAAGATACAGAACGGTTATTGAAATCATGGATAACTCGGAAAAGAATCTTTTCTTTTATTATTAGTTGCTGTATTATATTTTCCTGGGTTAAGGGGGCTCAGGGCTTGATAGATACCGAAAAACAAGTAAACAGAACTCTTGCTTCGAGTCCATAATAACAGAGAAGTATTCAATATAAGTAATTTGAACTTTCTGATATTTTTAAGGCATGTTTTCAGTCTTATAAAATTATAGAATGAAGTACTACAATATAATAAAATTAAAAATATAGCAAAATTTATATAACACAATTTTCGAAAATAAATTTAAGTGTAATATCACCATCCGTAAGATATCTTAACGTTAAATTAACATATGAACTTCATTTTTGCTTTAAACTTATCAGGAAACTTTACTCTGTAGAATGAAATAAAGATATAACTATCACTCTAAGGAAACCTTATTAAAAAAATCTCTCAAATTTTGAAAATTTAAAAAAACCCAAAAAATACATTTTTTTTCTCAATAAAAATACTCAAAATATTAAACTATCAAAAATATATAAATTTACTCGATAGATAATGATGTTATATACATGCAAATAAAAATTTATGCCATTCCATCATATAGTTTTTTTTGTTTTTTTTTGTTTTTTTAATTTTACGGATAGTCGTCAAAAAATCAAGTTTTGAGAGAACACGACTTAAGAAAGTTGCAATTAAATGGGTGCGGTTTTCAAAAAGATAGTTACATAAATGCTTATAGCTCCGTTAAAAATGCAAATGTTTTTATGCGGTTTTTTTGCACTGTGTTCAGAATTAAATGAAAAATAAAAATAGATCACAAAAAATCGATTTTTTGAAAAGTTTTCAAGCTCTGAGCCACCTTAATATAATATTTGCCTTTTATTTACATTGGATAATGATTATGAAATTTAAATGTTTCTTGTGCTAGACAAGTTATCATATGTGCCTCCTCGGGCACGTGTGCCATTACTCCTATAAAAGATGCTACAAAATGTTCAAAAATAAGATTGTATAGCGTCATTGATTCATTGAGAACAAATATACACGGTATCCATTATGAAATGTAACCAATGGCTAAATCGTGAACCGTTAGTAATAGGCATATAGTTACTATTGCAAAAAAGTTTAAAATGAGGCATAAAAGTATTTTAAAAGCAAATTTTGGGCAATAAAAACATTCCTTAAAATATTAAGAAAATTAAATTTTTATATGGTTACCCCGGTTCTATAAGTTACATTTAGTAGTAATATCCATCGTCTTCTTCATCGTCCTAAAAAATCAAGAAAACTCAGACAAATTATTTAGCTATAATAATTTTTCCGACTGCAGACCAGAGACACATATCAATAATGTTCCTGTATGATTTATAGCTTTAACCATAATTCATAATTTATTATATTTCGTTTATCAGTAATGCCCTTTTCCCATTTCCACGATTGCCTTAAGCCATTTATTTCAGAAGTGATAAATAAGTCATAAAATGATATAAAGAAGTGACTTAACAAATATTCCTAGAGTATGTAATGAAGTTGAACGAATCCTCTATCACGAGATTGCATTGCTTAAACAGTTGAAATATTTTACATACTGCACGCGTTTATCATAAAAGTTAATATTATTTTTATTACACGAGGTTCATTAAAATATGCTTAAAACTTAAAAAAATAAAGGCAACGAAATATATGAAAAAGAAAAAAAAAAAAAACTTAGCATAGCTGCCAATTCTCACCCTTTTTTCTTACTACATTTTTCGAATGGAAATTTTCGTCTTATTTAAGTGAATCAGAAAGGATTTAAATGACGAAAATAAATTGATCGTGGATTATAAAAGTTTAGTAATTAATTAGTATAAAAGTAATTAATTTAAACAATTACTTTTTCCGCATTTATTTATTTATATTTTAGAAATAAAGAACATATATCTGTTAAATTGTAAGAAGATATAACATTTTTTTTTTTTTAATTGTGCGACAAAATTAAATCTTACAAAACTAGTTTTGTTATTATTTTGAAATTCGGGTTCAATATTTCTGAGTCGGAAAATACGCAACTGTCAGTTCTGGATTTTGACGAGGGTGGTACCGAATACTGTAGTTAACGAGCTATATGGACCTTTTTCTGTGTCGGCAGAAGAGAAATAAGAAGTGAAAATGGCACGAGATTTTTTAAACCGCTATCGAAGGCAAGAATATTGTCATGGTTAATCGTAATAGGGCTTTTCTATCATGTAAAAGTATTGAAAACACAAGCGTTCTCAACACCTGGCACAAACGATAAAAAACATTATTTTTTAATTGTAAAAACACTATCTTCATTAGCGTTGCCAGCGTCAGCGTCGCAAATAGCGGAAAGGCAGATTCTATATCGGGACATACAAATACAGCAATTTCTCTTAAAACAAGACCTATCTAAAACGGACTAATGTTTTAGACAAAAAAATTTCGTTGTCCCAAGGATACGAATTCCATAGAATTATAACCTGAAAAGACTAAAGCCTGTTTTAAACAAAATTTTTCTTCGGTCTTTTGCGATTTTGTCTTCGAAGATTTCACTACACAAGCTAAATACAGTAATTTTATGTAGTAAAACCTGTGAAAGTGGAATCTGTGGGACAATGATATTTTTATTTTAAAAACAGATTTCTTTATAAACAGGCTTTCACAGGGTTTGCTGAACAAAGTATAACAAAGCCTGTGAAAAAAGGTTCAGTACTAACTGCAAAAATTACGTTTCAGACAGCATTCCGTATAGGCAGGTAGGTTTGTAAATTTGTGATATTCCTTACGAAGGTATAAAATCTTTTCGCTATAGACTGTTTCTGTATTCACAGGTTTTACTCTAGGAAGTTCCTGTCGATGTAGACTAACGAATTGTGCGCAGGTAAGAAAAGAAATTTAAAAGAATTTGTGCATCATGGAAAAGGATGATTTTACGTATCCTGCACTGTAAAAATAAATCTGTAGTTCTACAGGTGTAAAGTTACATGCTTACTAAACTTTCATCTGCAGCTGTACAAAAAAAGCTGCAAATCTACAAAACTAGTTTTTGTAAAGCTACAGAAATCCGTAACTTTACAAATGAATCTGCTAACATTACAGTAATCTTACTAAAATTTTATCTGTAACCCTGGTTGCAGTTACATGAAAAGGTCTAGACATCCCAGTTTCCGAAAAAATTCTTACTAACCTTACAGATTTCTTGATTTTCGGCGCAAAAGTTTGTCTGTTATATGAACTTTTGTTGTTGCCGTTACATAATCAGTCTAAGAATCCCAGTTTCCTTGAGTTTCTTTATGTCTTTAGTAACTTTAGAGATATTTTTTTTACAGTGTAGCGGACAGGATCTTGGAGTTTCAGAAAATCGGGACGTCCCGCGTAAATCGGAAACACCTGGTAACACTAGTCTTGATCCACTCCTGGAACTTCCCACCAAGGCCTTACTCAGTCCCTGTTTTCATCCCATAAGATCAGGCAAGGAGCTAGTTCATGTTATTAATCATATAGTGTAGTCACGATTTGCATTTATTGCCGAACTCATTCGTAAAACATTTTTTAATCTTTTCCTGTTCTTTTCTTTTTGCTATATTCCACTGAGAATATCTCAGGAACTTTTAGATTCGGGAGTATAGTTGCTATCCATTTCTATATCCTTATGTCAAAAGCTCTCGAATGATACCATTCTAATCAAAATATAGAACTGACAGTTGAGGATGTTCCCTAGAAATTCGTCACTTATTTTCACTTTCTTATCTATATTATAAAGGACAAACATATCTGTGCGTAATGCATACGTCATTTTGCGAATGGCAACACTTTGAAATTTCAAATAAAATTTCGGTACTGCAATTTTCTCTACTTCAAATTTTTAAACTTCTAAACATCGCACATTTTAAATTTTTACACCGTCGTATAAGGAAAAAAAATGCTCTTTTAAATCCAATTTGTTTGAAAACTGTATATCAATTTATTTTTGAGATATTAATTTTTTTATAGTTTTTAATACCTTTTTTCTTATTGTGGCAACAAAAGTACCCTATTTCTATTGAAAGTAAACGGAAAAAAGTCGAAAATATGAGATTTTGTTGCCATTTTCTCATAAAACCTGAAAAAAATTGAAATTAAAATATGGGCTATAGGTCAAGAATATTGTCTGTTATTCCGTGATAATGACGTCATATGCATACTTTTCTATAGACGAAGTTTAAGACTGGATTGTAAAGGTGGATTGCTTTATCGGATGCAAATGACGTCATTTTATAAAAAAGCGTGTATTTTAATTCTTAAACCTGAATTATGTTTTGTAGAAGTGAGTCAATTTCACAGCCCAGCTGCTTTGAAATTCTTCACAGGTGAAAATGCTTCACTTTTGGAAATAATGTAATCGAAATCACACACTGATACAGCGCAATGTTTTACAAAAATTTAGAGTGTCTTTATACAAGAGAAGTGGCATGCAAATAATAGCGATTTATATTACAGATATTGATGATGCTCGCCTGGATGGATTTGCTTCGCCAAGTTAGACAATCAAACAAATAATTCGTGGTTTAAAATAATATCATGTTCCTGAAGTTTTTGTCCAAAATTCTCTCGAATAATGAAAGTTTAATGCTATTCTTTAGGACATTCTACTATAATTTTTTCAAAATAACATAATTTGCTTAATTTAATTTTTCCTAATTTTATATAATCTATATATTTAAAACACAAGTGTGTTTTTTAGTCATCTGCCCTGATCTTTCTGCTGAGCCAAATTTACTAATATATATGTTTTTTTTTTTTTTTTTTTTTTTAACGGAAAGCTCTTTATTTGTACATGTGATTGCAATATCTGTTTTTTTTTTATATCCCCACTTTTATATTTTAATTTTAAAAGCATTTTATGAAATTTCTTCAAAATGGTGAAAATTAGGTAGCTTTCATTATTGGAGACAAGAGAGAAATAGTGAGGTAATTTTATCTTTATTCATGCTATTTTCTGATAAAAATTAAAAATTGTTGTATAGGGTTTAGTGCCGCAAAATTCCATTAGGAGCTGAATATTATATTAGGGGCATAATAACGGAAAATGACATACTGCTTTTGAAAACACGCATTTTTCCTCATAAATTTTCTATATTGTTTTTCCTTCTGTATGTGTACTGATATTAAGTTTCAGACACTAGAAATTTTGCACATAAAGCAGCAAACATTTTTCAGAATTTGTTTCTGACTATTTTTGCATAACGAAATTAATACTTCCTTTATAAACAAATAAAAGAATAATATTAAAAAACCACCAATCTGACATATTTATGAAAGACAAATTAATGAAATTAATGCTTCTTTTATAAACAAATAAAAGAATGATATTGAAAAACCACAAATCTAACATATTTGTAATCGTACAATTTAAATTTTTAGATCACCAAATAGGATTTTTTTTTTCAAATGGAATTTGTTTGCAAAGTTCATCTCAGTTTACTGATTATCTATGGTTTTAAAAACAATTTTAAAGCATGAAATATTTTTAAATTTATCTATCTCGCGCGGAGCTCGATTACGAAAGATTAACACGTTTGCTCTTAAAACAAAATAAAGGGTTCGTCATTTTCTTACGGCTAATATCCATTAAAAAAAACTTCCCTATGAATAAATAAATAAAATAATATAAATAAAACACAAATTTAACACACATGTATAAGCTCTGAAATTATCAGAATATAAAAGGATGCCATAAGCAGCAAAATCTTGGTCAAATAACTCTTAGCATGCGGCTAATAAGAAAATATCGCTTTTGATAAATTTCAAAAATTTATTTGATTGTATAATTCGTATTTTCCATATGAAAAATGCTTTTTTTAATGTAAGTGGGCCATCTAAAAAAAATATTGCATATAAAAAAAATATTAGTTTTCAATTTAAAAAAAAGTTTACACCTATATTCTTTAACCCGGAAAACCTGGGTACGATCCCCTAGAGTCTGTAATAGAAGAAAGCATATTGAAAGGAAAATGCTTTTCGACTTTCTGTGTTTATAAGTTCTAGGGGTCAGCGAACCCGAAAAAGATGTTTCTACAAAATGGCTGTATATTTGTATGTAGGAGGCAAAAAGATGAGAGGTTGTATCCAAATATAGTAGTACGTGCAATATTGTGTACGCTATCTTGGTACTCATTAACAGATATTTGATACAACCCCTCATTTGTTTTGTTTCTTTTTGGGAACAACGGATTTCGAACTTATTCTAATGACGATAATTTTCAGACTTTTCAAGCTATGATTTTGATACTTTTCACAACAGTTTCTCTATATACTTAGCTCATACATTATGCATATTATATTTAGATTTCATTCGTGCATGCGCAGTGAAACATTTTTTACTATACCTGCTCATTTTACCTCCATTTTTTTATTATTTTTTAAATTCTGATTACAGAGTATTGTGTATAATGGTGTTTGTCATATTTTATGAAAATAACTTTTTTTATATTAAGAACTCTGCAAATTATAAGCAAAAAAACTTGGCAAAATTTGGGACTGTTTTTATAAAAGCCTTAATTTCTCTACGAGTATACATGCTATCCTCATAAAAACGAACACAGTATGTTACAATAAGCCACTTATTAATAATCTCGAGTTTGAATGCTTTTGTTACATTAGTTTTTACAGGGTTATCCAAAACATATTCGTTTTTCTTCAATTTGTTGACGGTCCCTTATGGGGTTTCGGGAAAAAAATCTTCGCGGAAATATATGACCTATACTATACTGTTTATACACCTGTAGTTTCAGGTTAATTCCTCATGTATTTTTCTAGGTATTTAACAAAACGTCTAAAATCGCAAGTGACCGATCACCTTTGGCCATATAGTGTATTACCGCACGTGTGATACTCTACAAAACAGAGGTGGCTTTTTTGCCAAGATTAATTTTAAAAGTAAAAAAAAAAAAAAACACAATGTGTCAAAAGATCATTTTCTGAATTTAAATTACGCGAGTTCCAAAATTAAAACTAAAAATGTGAGTTTTTTCATAAAGGTCAAGTTAAGGCTGCTTTCAAATCCAAAGGAGCAACTTTCTATATATTTTTTAATTCATTTTTGTTCGAAAATGCTTGAAATTGGCCGGAGTTCTTATTTAAAAACTATCTAATCGAAAGATAGTTTCCATATTTTGGTAAAGGTATAAGATCTTTCAGTTGGTGTTTTGAACTGAATTTCTGACGCAACACCGCGATAAAGGAGAGAAACCGGTCGTCACGTGACCACAATTGCTCATAACTTGATAAGTAATTTAGTTATCAAAAATGGAAAACTTATTTCAATTCCAAATCGCTTTAATAGTAAAGCCTACAAATTTTAAGCCTTTGCCTTGAATGAGTGTGAAAATGTGTCAGAAAATTTCGCGTTGTTGAGCAGGGAACTGGAGAACCACTTTAAGCATTATTGCAGGTTTGTATTTTGTAATCGAGTTGCATGCCAGATATTCGCTTAAAACACAAGTCTTTCTTTATTGTTTTAAACAAAAGTGCATGCCATAATAGGTGTGAGGCACACTCATTAAAACACGAATACGCCAACTAGCACATAGCCCGATTACTGAAGACTAACCCGTCAATACTTAAAGCGATAAAAGTAGTTATGCATTTTTCATTCAGTTAATAAGACTGATCTTTCATAATTGGATTCACATGATTATATAACTTTCCCCTATAATTCTATGACTAAGCAACGGAAAACAATATGTTACGCACTAAAATCTTTTCTGAAAAACTAATAGTGCAAGTCTCATAGAAATCCATTCTGAAGAATTCGTGTTATATGCACCCGGAACCCAATTCCCATTTGCTTTTTATGTACTTATTAGATTATTGTGAGTAGTTTGATTTGATATCTGCTAAATTCGTGTTTTATTTATTTATTTTTTTTTTTTTTGGCGTTTTAATTTCGTTTGTCCATTTAGTTATCGAATATTACACGAAAACAAACTAATTCTGAATTATTTACAATGTTTTTGAACAATTGAGTTAATATTTTGTAATAGGGGTGCAAGCACATTTAAAAAATATTCATGCTTGAAAATTGCTTTAAAATCCATAAAAAATCTGTAAATTGAGGTAAACATTACAAACAAATATTACTGAAAGTACTTGTGTTTTCTATAAGACGTTGGAACTATCGAATGTGCGATGTTTAGAGGTTAAATTACTGTAAATTGGAAATTTATTGTTGTGTTATGTTGTTGCCACCGAAAATATGATACCAGCGTTACTCATAGACATATCTTTTCAGTATACTATTGCATTAAGATTAAATGGGTTCATCTTTCCTAATCGGTTTGCACACACCTTTAAAAATATCCATGCTTGAAAATTACTTTAAAATCCATTAAAATCAGAAAATTGAGATAAAATTTGTAAACAAATTTCATTTGAAAGAACTTTCTTCTATTCGACATTGTAAAAAATGAAATTGCGTGACGTTTAGAAGTTAGAAAAATTGCATTAAAGGCAAAATTTATGGCTTACAATTTATGGGACGCAATTTATGGCCACTGACATAGTGTTTTTACTTTATAATATAGATATATACCATACAAACGAGAATTTCACTAAATGCTGCGCGATTTGGTGGAATTTTTTTTTTCGTATTGTCAGGAATATCACATATTTTTCTCTTACACCCGCCAATGAAAACGCGCATTCGGTTATTAAAGCTCAGGGATTTTACTATGTTTGCAAGACAATAACGTCATGTTTTCTGATTGTCTTTTTAACGATTTGTGGATGGGAATACACAAATTTCAATTATTGTGATTACCGTATTATTTCGTTTTAATTTATTTTACCTGGAAGGCTCCTCCTAATTGACACGGGCGAAGACGGTTAGTTCTGCTAGTACTTTATAAGTATACAGGTTTCGACTGTATTCTTTATAAACATTAGGTTAATGAGTATTAAAATTAACTTTGAGCTATAGATTATAAAAAGCATTTGGAATTCCATAAATATATATCTATGTATGGTGAATGTGTAATATTTAGTACGGTCTATAGTATAATAATCTTATGATTATAATAATATGCAATAGTAATGTATGCGCATTCTTTTTGCTGCTTTATATATGAGTTTTGTCAAATACTTCTAAATGAAACTAAAATATTCATCTAGAAAACGCCATTCGTAGAATAAACTTCCGTAGATAACAATGCATCCATATCCTTCTGTTCCGCCATGTATATAAATGTAGTTCTACTATACATAGCTCTCACTCACTTACATTTTTTTGTAGGAGGTATGCACCATTTTTTTCCAAAGTATTCATTGATTTATTTGACCTGTTGTCTTTTTTTTTTTTAATTAAAGATAACTATTCGAAAATACAGGTGCTCTAAACTGAATAAATACCAATTCTTTTTTAAACATTTCAAATAGTTTAGCTTATAGAGAACTTTAGACACGTGCACTTCAATTCTGGCCATATCCAAACATGTTCATAAATTCTATTAAATTTTTGTGATAGATATAAAAATGGATATATCCCTTTAAGTCCTAACCTACACAATTGTGAAGGTGATCCTAAAGAAAAAGGGAAAATATTTCCCTCTTTTTGTGCGATTTAATGTCAAGCCAGCACCCATAGAATTACCTGGAGCCTCCCACGGCATAACCTGATATCGGGTATTTTTTTAAATATTTTTTCAATCAAATATAATCCTATTAATTAGGAGAAACCACCAAAACTTTTTATTTCTACAAAACATCTTTTGGTCCTAAAGGGATATACAGCAAAATCACATTTTTAATTCATTCCATATGAAACGCAAAATACATTTTCGAAACCTAACTGTAGGGTGATTCTGCAAGTAGTTGATCTAATAAAGTCAGTGCTACAGATTTTTTATTTTATTTCCTTCCTTTTGTGTTTTAGAAGTAAACTAACATGATGGCTACAACTCTTAATGAATGTCCTATAATGGACAAAAACGAAATCCGCTGAAAATAAATCGCAACAAATTTATAAATGAATAGTTTTTTAAAATTGCCGTTTTTCCAGTGGTTAATGAGGCGAAAGAAATCAATCGAATATCTAAAAATTAATCTTTAAAATATCATTCTTCGGCTGTGACTAACAACAATTCTTACAAACATATTAGTTGAAATAAGCAAGATGGAAATGAATTGTTTTAACTTACAGTAATTGTGTCTCCAACAAATCAAAAACTAAATATTTACACTTTCTAGTACAAAAATTTCATAAAATGGCCACTCTTACATACGGCAGCTGACAACTACGTCATAACAGATACACTAACATGCAAAAAAAAAAAAAAAAAATCATGTCTAGTGCCAGGTATAAAACTAATTTCCGCCTGAAATGGCGCATTATTTCAAACATCTGATCAACTATTAGAAGTGTATGAACTAGCGGGTTCACGCTACATTTTAAAGCCACACTAATTATTGGAACCTTACCTCTAAGTTTATTAACAGACAAATATATTTTTTTACATTTATATTCATATATATTAGTACCTCATGGATATAATCATAATCATGATTATTTTTCTGTTAAAGGAAGAAATACTGCGCACTTTATTAAAAACATATTCTTAATGTGGTTGCACGCGTTAATAGTCTCCTTAATAATTGTTTTTAGAACCCCAATTGATAGCTTATGCGTCAAGTAATACTAGCTAATTAAAGAGTATCGTGGCATCTTGGAGGTTATCCAAGGAGCTTTTAATCTCTCAGCTTACATTTGCTGGAGTTAATAGCTGAGGTTATTAATTGAGATTAACTTCTTAATCTTTAAATATTACGCTCATTCACAGATATGTATTAAATTTATTGACTTAATTCAAGACTGTTTACTGTTTCAAGATTATAATTAACTCGATAAATTTCGACTGAAATATATTTATCTACTTTTGTAAATATAAATTATAAAGTTACATAATCGTCTCCTGTTCGTAGAAGGGAAGTGCAAGTTTGACTAAGACGAAAGTTGATAATAGAATTTATTTAAAAATAAACTTGTGTTTATAAAACTTGTATTAATAAAAACTTGTTTATTTTGCGGATTTCAAACTGACATTTAATATTATTATTATCATTACTTCCATGCAACTTTTACTTTGGTGTCTAATAAAATATATTTATTATTCCATTGAGATTAGTACAATTAAATGTAAAAAATGTCGTACTATAATATTGTAATAATGTACTATTTCTTTGATTGTTATAAATATTATATTGGGAAATTTCATACTTTTATGTATCCATAACATAAAAGTGAAAAAGTAATTTTACAAAAAATTACAAAAGGTACAAAAGCTTGTTAACAATTTATAAGGAAAATTGCTTCATGTTTAACATTAATAAAATACACTTAATTCTGTTTAACGTGTTTATTTTTTTTTCTTCTAAACAACATTTCAAACCATGAACAAAATATCAAAAAAAAAAAAATACTAACAAATTTTCAAAGTTAAAATTTAATTTTATACCGTTGACGGTAATTATTGGAACATAAAGTTTATTTTCTTCTTTTGCACATATTGCCCGCATGCTTGTAGTAATGTCACTGTTAGACTGCCCTGTGAAAGGGATAATTTTGTTTAGTAAAAAACATGTTAGCACTAAGTCGCAATCTAAATTCGTTAATTTTTTTCATCGTGTTTTGTTTTTAAAATATTTGAGTTCGACTTTCTTTCGAGTCATACCGAGCCCGACCAGAAAGAGTCAAAACCTACTCAAAACCGATCCAAATCCAAAATATTTAAAGAGAACTCGATCCAAGACAAGACCCGATGAAAGACCTTAGCAGCGATCAAGAGTGATTAAACCAGAAGAAGCTTGAAAAAAAGATAAAATCAAGGTCCCAAAGCCAGAACAATACATGAAGTTTTCAATCATAAATCCTTCATTAGATTGACTAATTAGATTGACTAATTAGATTAATAATTGATTTAGTCGTAAAAAGCAAGCGATTACAACCAAAAAATCATTGGTCATTAGTCTATGAGTAGGATTGAATTGATTTAATCGTAATCAAAGCATTGATTACATTAAAATAATCACTGATCGTTAGTCTATGAGTTGGATTGAAACTAAGCTTAATCGGTCAATCTTTAGTCATGATTAAAAAAATAATCGTTAACTTTCAATCGTTAATCTAATTAAAATTTTGCACAACCCTGACCACAACAAAATAGCAGAGCTGATCAAGCTAACAGTACTTTAACTGAAACGGCAATGTCTTTATAATTACAGTGCAATGTGCCTCAATCTTGTAGGGCTGGAGCTCTTAATTCTGTCGTGTTCAGAAAAACAAAATTCTATATAATGTGTTCTTTCTTTTTCAAGCCTATTTTATCATATTTCAAAATATTTGGACGGTTTCGTATTTAATCAATGGCCTAATAAAACAAATTTTTTGAAAGATACTCTAATGATTCGAGTGCGTATATTGTATGAAACAAGAATTCGATTAATTTACTAACGGCTTGGAAAACAATATCTCCTGTAACCAGAAAATAATTTTTTTTTTCAGTTTTATGAAAATCCAAAAATACGAAATAATAGTGACTTCACTACTAGACTTCTCTGGGATCGAGAGTATGGTGTTGAGTAACAAACATGCGAAACGCAAGTCGCACTTAATCTTTGCAATGGTTTTTCTTCACGTTTCAATTGTTAAAATGTTTCATATAACTTTCTCAGAATAATCTGCCTCATAAACAACAAGTACATTGAGAATAAAATTTATAGGAGGAAAAGTTTTAAAAATTCCGGAGAATTTAATATGTAATTCAATAAATTACTATGTAAAATATATTACGAAAAAATTATATTTATCTTTCTTAAAATGCTCACTGTGTGCTTCAATGTTTTCTAAAATACACTTTAATGCTAAAGAAAAATCTGTTCTTTTTTATTTTCTAATTATAGGATAAATAAAGAGAAAGAAAGTTAAATTTTTTTTGAAAAATATACTGGAGTACGTACTTTCATGAACATTACATGAAAATGCAAGTGAAAATGAAACGTATTTTTAAAGTATTTCAAATATATTTTTAAACTGTTTTCTTTGATTTTTTATTAGACTAAGACAAATTCGGAAAAAATTGATAATATAATATTCTTTAAGTACGGTCCATTTTAAACTCAAATAAAGTTTAATAATATTCATTAACTGTAAATATTGACACTTTTTACAAATTTCGATTCGTTTGAAATGTTTTAAAACTATCGTACACTTTAAAAATGTAAGGCCACTAAAATGGCTGACTATTGAATTTCCGAATAACGCATACAAAGTGTCTTAATGTACCGAAATAAAATAGCTTTTAGTATATTGAAATTATCATTTTGCTTTAAATAGTAAAATATTTTCCCTCGAAAGAGAGTTTTAAATTTATGGGAAAATAGTGTAAAACTGTATAAATGGCTAAAAACCAAATATTTAACTTTGACTCTATTTGAGCAGTTCTATTTCGGGTTATGATAGAAGCACTTAGCTCATGGCAAAAAGAAAAAGCAACCATTATAGTATTTACATACTCCAACTTGTGTACACTGTAAAAAAAAATAAATTTAATTTTTTTAAAGTAAAAAAAAAAAAAAAAACAATAAATGAATATGTAATTCTACAGATGTAAAGTTACATAAATCTGTATGCTTACTAAAATTTTATCTGTGCACTATACAAAAAAAGATGTAAATCTACAAATCTAGCTTTTGTAAAGCTATAGAAATCTGTAGCTTTACAAAAGAATCTACTAAAATTACAGCAATCTTACTAAAATTTTATCTGTAACCCAGTTTGCAGTTACATAAAATATTCTAGGCATCCCCGTTTTCTAAAAAAATTCTTACTAACCTTACAGATTGTTTTACTTACGATGCAAAAGTATCTGCTACAGGAATTTTTGTGGTTGCCGTTACGTAAAAAGTTCTTGGAATCCCAGTTTCCTAGAAAAATTTTAGTAACTTTAGATATTTTTTTAATACAGTGCAGTTTCTGAGTTAGAAAGTGAATTTTATTAGTTTTTGTTTTACCGTTTAATAGTTTTCATACTTTTTAAACCTGAACACATTTTAAGTTATTGAATATAATACGAATTACAATATTTTAAAATTGAATTATGCCTGTATTTTCCCAGCATTTGGGCTTACAATTAACCACATACAGTACTAATAGAAAGCGAAAAATCATTAGAAATGATTAATTAATAATAAAATAGTATTTTTACGAACCCATATATTAAACAAACAATATTGTGCAAGCATTTTCATTCAAAATTTTCGACGTTGTCTGTTCATGTTTAAAGTAAGCTAATGTGGTTTTTAAGGCTTTCCTAAGTTTTTGAAAAGTACTTTTAAATTAGGTTTTGTTTTTCTGTACATCTGACCGTGCTATAACTCTCTTAAATGTCCTCGGATTGCTATGTGCTTTTTATATGCTAATGAGGCTTACTATTTTCTATTTAAAATTAAAGGAGTAGCATCTGTATTTCGTTTACAGGGACACACAAAAAAATTCCGTTACATTCTGCTGTAAGGGGAAAAATCCTTTGAGGTGCATTTTATTGGTGAGACGATATTTTAAACGTAATGAGATTTACATGTGTCTTCGAGATATATTACAACATGCTACGGAAGGAGTATAGCATAAGTAGCATTTATTACTCGTTCACAGGGCCGCGTCACAGTGGGGCAAAATTCCGAAAAGCTGGCCAAAATATGAAAACGATATTCAAATTGCACGAACCTTCGTAAACGGGTGTTTTCCAGGATGCTGATTACGATTCTAAAGTTAAAATTCCAAAAACAAAATGGCGGATCCAATAAGGCGAATCCAATATGGCGGACTAAAAATTAAAATGCTTTGAAAGTTACACAATTTCTATGATATTTCGTATACAGGCGTTGCCATCGAAATACTCAAGGCCTGAGGACACGAGTTGTGACGTCATCACAAATGGACCGACTTCTCATTAGTGTTGGATCTCACACCGGAAATTTTTGAATAGCAATTTTCTTTTCTTTTATTTGTGGAATATCTATCATCTTATAAAACAATACCAACTATTTAAACTTACTGGTGAGAATTCGGAATCCCTAAATAAAAATTCAGCTAGATGCGGAATGTCACAGTGTTGCCTCATCTGGCTGATTTGTTATTGAGGGATTCCAAATTCTCACCAGTAAGTTTAAATAGTTAGTATTGTTTTATAAGATGATACATATTCCATAAATAAAATAAAAGGAAATTGCTATTCAAATTTTTCCGGTGAGAATTCCAACAGTAGTGAGAATTCGGTCGATTAGTGATGACGTCACAACTCGTGTCCTCAGGTCTTGAGTATTTCGATGGCAACGATGCAGGTGCTTTTGAGGATGCTAAGTACGATTCAAAAGTTCAATTTAAAAAAATGGCTGTTTAATACTAAAAACATTTAGATTTAAATAAAATTTGAAGTTTCGAGACTAAACGTTACAAAGAATTTTCAAGGAACTAAGATATTTTTAATCGCAATTACACGTCGAATTTTTATTTATGAAACACAATTAAGTACATTAATGGAAAGTAAAGTGTTAAAAGGTTTAATTTTTATATTATTAAAATAAAACGAAAGGATATTCTGAAATTCGTCTTCTGAATCATCTATAGTATAATAAGTAGATTCTTCAGAATAGGAGTTGTCGAAATATTTTACCGCACTTGTTATGCCTCTAAGGAAAAGGATCTTAATTTCTTCTACGGTAATTTATGTAATCTTTAAACGATGGGATCTGATGATATTCAAAGCCGAAAAAATCCCCATCTTCCATTGTTTTCTTCCTACTGCATTTTAGCGAAAAATCTTCTTGGTACCATTTGATCAATTTGTTGCAAGATTCTTGAGCGTCTTCCGACATTTTCCCAATTGGTAATATTGAGGAATCTATTATTTCTTTGCCATGAATAAGTATTCTGGGCACTGAAGTTGGCATATAGAACTAGGAATACAAGTCAACGAATTTACAAGCTGTTTGCGAGTAATAATCCACGAAATTGATCAAATGAATGTTAAGAAATCACTTGTAATATGACGTGTAATCGTTTGATCAAATCTTCGTCTATTATCTTTATGAAAGCAGAAACAGTTGCGTTTTCAAAGAATTGACGAGCTGTATTGTAATCATTTGTGCTTCCACATCTGGCTTTTGGTTTATCGACGAGAACTCCTAATTGTAAACGAAATCCTTTTGGAAATTTTGTTTTGCAATTTAATTTTTTTTGTCTTTTCGTCAGGAGTGCGCGCTTGCCATTCCTTTATATCCCGTTTGTATGCCAAATGCACGCTACACTCAAAACATCTTATATAGGCATATAACGTGGTCATCCCGAATCGTAAATGACCTTCATTCACTTTTAGTTTGAAAATGTCATCAAGATTATTAAACTGTCTTGAAGTTGCCTGACATAGTTACCAACGTTAAGATGACAAATTACTAGTAAAGGCATTAAAAATTTTGCAATCAATCATCCTTAAATCTAAATTGTAATTAACGCCTACATATTTTCTATCAATGATTGCTTTAAAAGGTATAAGTTTACTCTTCTGATCTGTAATATAATCCATTTCACTGACAGTAGCTTCCGTATTTTCGCGAAAAAAATTCATTCAGATGGGCCTAAAAAATCTAGGAGATGAAGGTCTTGAATTTTTCCAGATAACGATTTCTGAATTATTCGCAACACTTAAAAGTTCTAGTGGCACTAGAGAAGTGAAAAAGGTATTTAAACCTGCTTTCTACCTTCTACCATCATCATAGCTAAATTTTTGTTTAAAGGTACTTTGACCATAGACATGCCATCACATCCCAACTTGCAAATCAAATTCAGATTGCTGATGATCTCGGAAGTCAGATTCTTAATAATTTCCGTTTCCATTAATAAAATACGTTCAGCAGTATAATCTAGCAAATATTGCAATTAACAAGATATTTATTCTCATTACATTAGAATAAACAGAATTATTAGCTGTAAAGATAAGATAATGTATTTCTATCTGATCGATGATAGAGAACTATTTTTTTTTTTTTTTACTAATATTGCTTATGAAATTCTTTTATGCTTATGATTATAATACTTAATTGTAATATAATACATAATAATCTATCACAAAACTGATTAATCTAAAAATTTCAAAAATGTTTGCCAGCTAAATTACTGTGATAAGTAATAAATTTCAGAGTTTTTTAAGCGACCAAAAAAGTGACTTTTACTTGTGGTTACAAAAAGCTGCACAAAATGCAGAATGGCAATTTTTGGCAGCTGGTTTATCACTATACATTAGATAATCGTTCAGGCTACTATTGCCATTATATGTCATTGCGGAACACTGTGGAACTTTTAAACTTTGATGTTTGAAAACAAAACAAAAAAGATATTTTTTCAAAAATTTTATTAAAAATAATCATGAAATTATTAATTTTTATGTGCTTAATAAAAATTTTTTTAACACGCACAAATAATTTAGACTCCGTCACCGTGTTAATCCATTTTAAAGCATTAAAATTGGATGATATGGGAAAATGTAGCAAGTGTTTAGATGAACCATTGTTTTGCTCTTTTTGTTCACCTCAGGTGATGATCCCCAAAGCGTCACTTTTGAAATGATACAGGTTGTCAAGGCAAAACGAAAACCTTTTTATAAATATAGATTCTGACCTTCCAAACATTATTCTTGCCATCTGTATAGTAAAAATTCCCTAAATAGTAACTTTATTTTTCGACTTCTGGCCAGCTTTTCTGGATTTTGCGCCACTGTGCGCGTAAGAGAATTTCATTACATTAAGATCTATTGGGGAAAATCGTTTTCGGTGCATTTTAATGCTGTTATAATATTTTAAACAAAATAAAATTCAAAAGGATCAGTGAAGGATACTACGGGATGCTTTCTATAAACTATAGAGTGCCTAGTATTTATCGTTGATTTACAGAGACGAAATAAAGAATTCAGTTTATTAGGATCAATACGGACAACGTCGCTAAAAATAGATTCTTATTCAGTTATGTGTTTTTTTATGCTGCTTATTTAGATATCTCATTTCAATGCATATAAAATGATTTTAAGTTAAATGATATCCAGTTAGTATTGGGAAGTATTTTATAATTTATGGCTGACGTATGTTTTTTCTTTTTTGATTCCTGTTTTTAAGCCTTATTTTAAAATAATATTCTGCTAGTGTTGGAAAGTATGCCATAATCTATGCCTGATGTGTGATTTTTCTTTCTTGATTCCCATTTTTAGGCCTTATTTTTTAATAATATTGTGCTAGTGTTGGAAAGTATTTCATAATATATTCCTAATGCATGATTTTTCTTACTTCATTCCTGTTTTTAAGCCTTATTTTTTAAACATATTATGCTAGTGTTGGAAAGTATTAGATAATCTATGCCTGATGCAATATTTTTCTTTCTTGATTCCTGTTTTTAAGCCTTATTTTTTAATAATATTCTACTAGGGTTGGAAAGTATTTCATAATATATGCCTGCTGCATGATTTTTCTTTCTTCATTCCCGTTTTTAGGCCTTATTTTTTAATAATATTGTGCTAGTGTTGGAAAGTATTTCATAATATATGCCTAATCCATGATTTTTCTTTCTTCATTCCTGTTTTTAAGCCTTATTTAAAAAAAAATATTCTGCTAGTGTTGGGAAGTATTTTATAATTTATGGCTGACGCATGTTTTTTTCTTTTTTCATTCCTGTTTTTAAGCATTATTTTTAAATAACATTCTGCTAGTGTTGGAAAGTATTTCATAATCTATGCCTGATGTGTGATTCTTTTTCTTGATTCCCGTTTTTAGGTCTTATTTTTTAATAATATTTTGCTAGTGTTGGAAAGTATTTCATAATATATGCCTAATGCATGATTTTTCTTTCTTCATTCCTGTTTTTAAGCCTTATTTTTAAAAAATATTCTGCTAGTGTTGGAAAGCATTTCATAATCTATGCCTGATACCTGATTTTTATTTCTTGATACCTGTTTTTAAGCCTTATTTTTGATAATATTCTGCTACTATTGAAAGCATTTCATAATTTATGCCTGATACATGATTTTTCTTTCTTGATTCGTGTTCTTAAGCCTTACTTTTTAATAATATACTGCTAGTGTTGGAAAGCATTTCATAATCTATGCCTGATACCTGATTTTTCTTTCTTGATTCCTGTTTTTATACTTTATTTTTTAATAAAATTCTGCAACTGTTTGAGAGTATTTCATAATCTATGCCTGATGCATTATTCTACTTTCTTGATTCCTATTTTATGCCTTATTTTTTTTAATAATATTCTACTAGTGTTGGAAAGTATTTCATAATCTATTCCTGATGCATAATTTTTTTTTCTTGATTTCTGATTTTAAGCTTATTTTTTAATCTTAATCTTCTGGTATTCGAAAGTATTTCGGAATCTATGCCTCATGCATGATTTTTCTTTCTTTTAAGCATTATTTTTTAACTATATTTCATATTTTTAATATAATTGAAAATATTATAACACATATAGCTAAACTTAAAATTACACTATGTGCAAACTACTTAAAACAGGAGACAATATTTAAAAAGATTTTCAATTACTTTAATATCCTTAGTACTTTCAAATATGAAAACATAGCCTTCGTCAGAGGAATACAAAATACCACTGTTATTAAAGTCTTATTTTCAAAATTCACGTAGATGGTGTCGAAAAGAGTGAATGTGAAAGTCGATTTTTAGTTCCGGAAAACATTGGGAAAATAAAACATGGATATAGAGGGATGTGAAACATTATTAGCTTAGTGTAGGGGAGGAAAAAAAGGCCGAATTCGGAATTAATTAAAGGAAAGCTGGAAATTGTCTTAATCCATTTAGTTTAGGTCTAGAATGAATATGCTAAGTTTTCCCCCTCGTAGTAGGTGAACGTTGGAAAATATGTACAGATTTATAATAAAAAAATACGTTTTTTTAAATACCTCAACAGTATCTCAAAACAGTTAACTCTGTCAAAAACATTGTCAATACAAATGTTGTAGAGATTAAAATTCTGAGTCAAATGAGTACCTACACTTAATATTTTTGTTGAACATTAAGGTTACAACTCTACTTGAAAGATTTAGACCCGTAGTCCGGGGGTTGAACTCAGAATTAATTAGGAGAAAAATGGAAATTGTTTTAATCCCTTCAGTTTAGGTCTAAAATGAACGTACTATGTTTTCTTCCTCGTATTTGAGTGAATGTTAGAAAATATGTGCATATTTATTTTCGAAAAACACGTTTTTTTTTTTTTTAATTACGTTAAAAATATCTCAAAACAGCTAACTCTATAAAAAACATTGTCAGTACAAATGTTGTAGAGCTTAAAATTCTGAATAAAATTTGTACCGTCATTAATATTTTTGTTCAACGTTACGGTCGCAATTCTATTTCAAAATGTTTTAAATCAAGAGCTTGAAGCCAGGAGAGACCAAGTTAACTTAATAATATCGCAAACTTGCTGCCTTAATATTGAATTAAAATGTTTAGTGTAGGTACTCATTTTACTCAAAATTTTAAGCTCTACAACTTTTGTATTGACAATGTTTTTGACAGAGTTAGCTGTTTTGAGATATTTTTTAATTAACTTGGTCTCTCCTGGCTTCAAGTTCTTGATTCGCGATTAAGGCAAAATTTTGAAATAGAATTGCGACCTTAATGTTGAACAAAAATATTAATAATGGTACTCATTTTATTCAGAATTTTAAGCTCTGCAACATTTGTATTCACAATGTTTTTTATAGAGTTAGCTGTTTTGAGATATTTTTAAGGTAATTAAAAAAACGTGTTTTTCGAAAATAAATATGTACATATTTTCTAACATTCACTCAAATACGAGGAAGAAAACATAGTACGTTCATTTTAGACCTAAACTGAAGGGATTAAAACAATTTCCAGTTTTCTCCTAAGTAATTCTGAGTTCAACCCCCTGACCACGGTTCTAAATCTTTAAAGTAGAATTGTGACCTTAATGTTCAACAAAAATATTAAGTGTAGGTACTCATTCTACTCAGAATTTTGAGCTCTACAACACTTGTATTGACAATGTTTTTGACAGAGTTAGCTGTTTTGAGATACTGTTATGGTATGTAAAAAAACGTGTTTTTTTTTACTATAAATCTATACCTATTTCCTAACGCTCACCTAGTACGAGGGGGGAAAACATAGCATATTCATTCTAGACCTAAACTGAAGGGTTTAAAACAATTTCCAGCTTTCCCCTAATTAATTCCGAATTCAACCCCCTAACCACTGGGCTATATGTGTTTTATGATTCTTTAAGTAAACTGTGCCAAAATCTGGGTATGTTGTAGGATAAAACGTCATTAAAAACAGTATTTTCTTTAGTAATAATTTCTATTGATTCACAGATAATTAAATCATGATAATTCTTTAAGGGATATATAATTTTTGAGTCTTCGAAATGAACTTGTATAATCTGCTTCTAGTTAAATCTTGACAGGGCTGTTGTTGGTCGGTTGTTCTTTAAATCTGTCAAATGTTCTTTAATACGAACTTTAAGTTTACGTGAAGTCATCTTTTTAAATATTGTCTCATCTTTCAAGTAGTTTTCACATAGTGTAATTTTAAGTTTAACTTTTAGGTAGCTTTCTTTACAAAAAGCTACCTATTGCAGCCGTTCGGAGGAAAGCGATTTCAAAAAATTTTGGTATATTTTCATCGATCATGACCCCCAGACCCCGAAACCAGCCTCCGTTCAAAATTTATATATATATATATATATATATATATATATATCTGACCTATGTCACACTGTAACTCTCGTATTTATGAACCGATTTGGATGTAATTCGGTGTGTACATAGTACATATCAATGTCTCGACCGAGTTCGTTGGCCAGCTTCATCCGCCATTTTGTTTCAAAATGGCAGACTTTTAAAATTTAAAAAAAAATTAAAATTTGAAATGTGGTACAAAAAAATTAAAAATGGAAAAATATTTTTTTCTTATGTATTTGACCTTTATACAAAGACTCCGTAGCAGTTTTTGTTTTGTCTATATCTTAAAAAATGGCTGAGTTATAGCATTTTGAATTTATAGCGTGGCTGACATTTTGAAACGCCCTGATTTTTACCACGTGATAACAGACGTATTTATGAACCGATTTAGATGTAACTTCGTTTATATATAGTATAGACCAATGTCTCGATCGAGTTCGTTGGCCAGCTTCATCCGCCATTTTGTTTAAAAATGGCGGCCATTTAAAATTTTAAGAAAAATTTAAATTTGAAATGTGGTACCAAAAAATTGAAAATTGGAAAAATATTTTTTTCTTATGTGTTTGATCTTGATAAAAAGATTCGGGAGCAGTTTTTGTTTTGTCTATATCTTAAAAAAAGACTGAGTTATAGGATTTTGAATTTCTAGCGTGGCTGACATTTTGAAACGCCCTGATTTTTACCACGTGATAATAGACGTATTTATGAACCGATTTAGATGTAATTTGGTCTGTACATAGTACATACAGGTAACTCAACCGAGTTCGTTGGCCAGCTTCATCCGCCATCTTGTTTCAAAAGGGCGGCCATTTAAAAAAAATTAAAAAAAAATTTAAATTTAAAATGAGATACCAAAAAATTGGAAAATGAAAAAGATTTTTTTTTGTATGTGTTTGACCTTAATACAAAGATTCCGGAACAGGTTTTGTTTTGTCTATATCTAAAAAAATTGCTGAGTTATAACATTTTGAATTTCTATTGTGGCTGACATTTTAAAACGACTTGATTTTTGTCACGCGATAACAGGCGTATTTATGAACCGATTTGAATGTAATTTCGTCTGTACATAGTACATACCAATGTCTCGACCGAGTTCGTTGGCCAGCATCATTCGCCATCTTGTTTCAAAAGGGTTGCCATTTTAAAAAAAATGTAATTTAAAATTTAAAATGAGGTATTAAAAAATTGGAAAATGAAAAAGATTTTCTTTATGCGTTTGGCCTTGATACAAAGATTCTGGAGCAGATTTTGTTTCTGAAAATTTCTTCTTTTGTTTATATCTTAAAAAGTGGTTGAATTATAGCACTTTGAATTTCTATCATGGCTAACACTTTGAAACGATCTTGTATTTGTTACGCGATACCACACGTATTCGCCTATTTCGATGGAAGAAGGCATGTGGATTGTATACATCAATATCTCGACCAAGTTCGCTGGCCAGCTTCATCAGCCATCTTGTTTCAAAATGGCGGCCATTAAATTAAAAATATATATATTTAAAGTGAGGTGCAAAAAAATTAGAAATTGAAAAAGGTTTCTTTCTGAAGTATTTGACCTTGATATAAGGATTCAGTAGCATTTTTTGTTTGTCTTTATCTTAAAAAATGGCTCAGATATAGCAGTTTCAATTTCTAACGTGGGTGACATTTTGAAAAATCTGATTTTTTGCCTGCGACAGCACCCGTATATGTCAACCGATTCCGATGTGAGTGAGCATGTGCACAGCAATTACTAAGGTCTCGACCAAGTACACTGGTTAGCCTCATCCACCATCTTGTCTTAAAATGGCAGGCACTTTAAGAAATCGCCGAATTTGTGAGCCAAATGTAAGTTACTTTAAATACAAGCAGCTTGGATAAAGATGACTAATTTCGCGAAATTCTCATTCATAATGATTTAGTATTGATAAAAATTAGTATTGAATCTCCTACATTCGATTTCCACTTAATTGAGCTTTGTGTGTTTGAATAATATAAGTTGGCTTTTTAAAAATAAGTAATATGAAAGCTACCTCTTCCTCCCGGCACTGGCCGGAAGGACTTTTTAAAGATGAATTAAGCATTTCTATTTATTTATTTACATATAGCTAAGTTAAAAAAAAATACCAAGTTCCTTCAGTGAAATTTATTTTTGTTTCTGCCCGTTCCTAAATTAAATAGAAAGAAATAATTCTGAAAAACTACTAGAAGACAAGAAAGTCTGATAATAAAATAAAACGTATCCTAAAAATTTCGGGAATCGAATTTATTTTTATTGAGCTGTTATTTAAAAGTATTTTTCTTTACGGACCGATATTCGTAAACAAGTTTCAGATCTAAAGTTTGAAATGGAATTTTTTCTGCTTTTAAAGGCAAATAGTTCTTTGAAATAAACTATCTTTATCCATCTTACGTAGTTCAAAATAGAAAATATTTAAGTTTAATCCGTGAATATAGTCTATGTTTTTGATGTTTTTTAAATACAGGCGAGACTGAGGAGGGTTGACCCATTTTTTTTACAAAATGATTTTTTTTATTTTATTAAATGTTGAACCTAGAATAAAGTTTTATATATCATTTTATTCGTTATACAATCAGTTATGAAGATAAAATTGCGTCATAAGTTTCATATATAAGAAACTTGAAAAATGTTTGATTTTAATCATGAGAAAATAAAGGGTCAAGGCTCCCCATATATGGGTGGCTTGACTAATTTATTTTATACTGAAATATTTGATCTGGGAAATAAATCAGTTTTAAAAGAGGCAGAATAACTTTATCTACGTGGTTTAATTATTATTAAAAATTAATTGGGAAATTGTGATGCATAAACAAGCCTGCTTAGATTAAATACAAAGTACAGGAGAAAAATTACTTTTTAAATTCCCACTTTTTGTGAAACTTGACCTGGTATCACTAACTGCCACATAGTTTGTGTTAATCTCGTTATGTTCATCTTCGTGAAATTTGTCTACATACCTTCCTAAAGTTTTCCTTAATGCTATGTTATTTTATAGAGGCATGAACACTTAACATTCCTTAATGCTTCAGCTTTCTTCCTTTCAAGTCTTTTTCATTCTTTATATTTACCTACTATGGGTACAATTTAAATGGAATACAAGTTCCCTTCAATACTCCCATTTATATTATATTAAATTTTTTCTTATTTATAGCAATTTTTTCAAATTTTCCTTTAATACATTTTAAACATTTTCTTTTCTATCAGATCATTTTACTGTAGCTTTACAGAATAAATTTACATTATTTTACAAATATAACCATTAACACTTCACTATGTACAATGTATAATAAAAAGATTTCCAAAAGCACTTAGTTAAGGGAGCTTTGACCATCTGGTCAACCCTCCCTCACATTGGTTGGGTCAAACCTCCTAACATAGCTACTTTTTAAAGATAGCACATTGTTATGTTAAGTCTAGTTTGTTGTATAATCTTTATGCCTGTAATGAAAGTTCAATATGTCTGTATTATTTAGAATCTACTTACTTAAATTTGTATGATATATTTTATTTATAAATATCTTACAAAATATTTCTCACAAATTGACCTTTTAAGTTGAAAACACTTCACAATTGATTTTTCCACACGTGATTCAATTATCTGCATGAAACAAAAACATTTGTTTGAGCATTCCTGTAGTTTTGTTGCCCTCTATTGGAAAAACTCTGAAATTCTTTTAAATATGAAATTGAAATTTGTTTCAAGTCTCCCTTATGGTCAACCCTCCCCAATCTCCCCTACATGAGAATTTCCAATTACGATTGAAAATGTTACAACGTAATACATTTTACTTTTAAGAAAATTCTTAACCCGTAGAATGTAATTTGTTTTTATTTCCTGTCATTCACAAATTTAATTGAGAGAAAGAGAGAAAAATCGGGATAGTTACGAGAAAATAGGAGAATCTAATAATAAAACAAAACTTATTTTAAATTTTTTGAGAATCGAATTTATTTTTATTTAACTACTCGGTAAATCCATTTTTCTTTTCCTTTTTCCATAAGCAAGTTTCGGATCTAAAGTTTAAAATGGAATTTTTTCTGCTTTTATGAGTCAAATAGACCTTAGCGATAAAATATTTTTATCCATCTGGCGTAGTTCGAAATAGAAAATATTTAATCCATGAATATAGTCTATGTTTTAGTTGCTTTTAAATATACATAAGATTTTTGTAACATAATTGAAAATGTCACAACGTAATATATTTTAGCTTTATAGAAAAGTGGGGACAGACGCCGCGGTGGGACAGATGCCGCAGAGATTGTGTAGGCGACACTAGCGTTCCCTAGACCAATTTTAGAAGTCCGTAGTGTTTCTCTGTGATGTGTGATGTGTGTGATGTTTCCACCGCTTAATTGTCAGTATTTACTTATTTATGCCAGTTTTTATAGCTCGAACCTGCATGGTAAGTTGCTAAAATTATTCTAATGAAGTTTTATTACACATTATAAGAAAAATAAACAGAGATTTCATCCCAAAATCGATTGCAACTATAGACTAGATCCTCGTAGAATACAGACATGTGCTTGCATTTCTCTCACGTCGCTCACATGATGCAAAATGGCGGCGCGGCATCTTACCCGCTACTATCGGACAGATGCCGCACCGAGGTTGAGGGACAGATGCCGCAATATATATTTTTGTTTTTCGGTTTAATAAATTTATCACTGCGATTTAAGTAGAACTTACATTTAAATTAACGTATATTAGCGCATTTTGCTACTTATCAAAATATTCTCAGCAACAATGTTGGTTCACCATGTGTGAATAAGGAAAACATAGGCCGTTTACAATTCTCACCATCTAAAATATTAAACAAAATATCTCCTACCCCAATGGTCAAAAGACCTATACAGCCAAATAAGAAAAGTAAAAGGATGCAAATATTACAAGCACAGAGTTTATAAACAATAAAACAGAAGAAGGAAATGAAAAACAAAAGAAACTAGAAAGCGTCAAAGAACGACAATTTGGTGGAAGTAAAATGTGTTAAAAAGGTTAGGAAAGATCAACTTCAAAGAAGATCATCTTAACTCAAAGAACGACAATTTGGTGGAAGTAAAATGTGTTAAAAAGGTTAGGAAAGATCAACTTCAAAGAAGATCAAAGAAAGATCATCGACAATAGGTAAATTGTTTCTATTATGGATTCTGATTGCAGAACGTATTGGAATTTGATGACTCTGCATATGTTGGTGGCTGGAGTCTTATCAAGTAGCAAAGTCTAAAGCAGAAAGGATTCAGTGCATCAAATTCAATCGATAGCCGCATGAAAAACGCTTACTTTACTTTTTCAACGGGTAGTGTGGTGTGATTGGGGGCGAATGAAAATACAAAATCAAAGAATGAGAAGAAAGGCCAAAAATAAACAGACTAGGGTCTAAATAGAATAGAACTAATACTTACATTAAAAGCATACTGCAATGTTCGCCTGGATGTAAACCAGTGATTTATATCTGTTTTGGAATTATGCTGTCTATTGTTTCTCGTAATTGTCTGAGCAAAGCGAAGGATAATACTCAGCGACACATACAGCTACGACGGATATTAACGCCATGTCCTACTAAATAAAAAGCCTAATAAAAACATTTTGTCAAGCATAATTCAAAAAATATTTGTCGGATTTCGTTTCTGATTGCACCAGAAGGTATCTATGAGTGTCACCTACTGAATGCACTTACTATGAAAAATAAGTTCCAAACCGTTTAAAAATTATATAGAAAAAACTGATAAAAAAGCACAATTTATCTACATACATCACAGAAATTTGGTGTGCGTCACTTTCATTGGTTGATGTTTTCGTAGACAACTGGTTTGAACATATGGAGCAAATAAAATAAATACGCACGCAGTAATATTGAAGTGCCATAAAACATATTTAAATTTAATCAAACATGAAAATAAATCTTGTCTATATTTCCATTTAAAAGAATAAAAGGCATAAAAACTTTTATTTGAGATTTTGCGATAATCTCTAAATAGCATTTTTTAATCGCCAAAAGCATATTTTATATTTCGCGTGTGAAAATTAGAAACAATTATATGATGTGTAAAAAAATATTTTGCTTTATAGCATCATTTCCTCTTATTTTCTTTATTATTATTATTATTTTTTTTTACACGCTTTCTTTTAATTTACAATTTTATTTGTCTGTGGCACTCAAATCTTGTTATTCATTTTTCACCCACTTCCTGTTGACATAGAGTTATGAAATTTGGAATATATATGTATTCCTGAGGGCAATATATGAACTGGACATTGATTTTTTAAAATTCGATCCCTAAGGGGGCAACAGTGTGTGTGTGTAAGTGTGTGTGGGGGGGGGTGAATTACTTAATGGTTACGTTTGATTTTCTATAGAAAAATCAGCATTAGCTTCAACAATGAGTATTTGTTGAAAATTACTAATGACAGGGTTACCACAATATCGCCAAACTTTGGCCAACGTGTCGAAATATCTCCAAATTTGACGACAAAGAAATTTCTATATATGAAGCCATCTTGGAGATAGCTGGCTAACTTGGCAAAATTCCCATTTAAATCCATTTATCTTCCATAATTGAACTCACCGAATTAAATTTAAACTCCGTGCATTTAAGATTTTTTTTCAAGACTTTTCTAATATATAGTGCATTTAAAAAACATATATATTTTCTAAATGTTTGTGAATTTTAATGAAAGCATGATTTAAAAAAAAAAAAAAAACAATTTCCATTTATATTAATTTCTTTTTAGTCTTTGAAAATGAAATTTCTTCTTTTCCTGTATAAGGACCTTGGAGAGGTAGAGAAAATGTGTTTGGCGAGACAAGTAAGCTTTTTATGCGTATTTTCGTGCAACTTATTCATTGTTTCATATACTCAAGCAATTTTTTAAAGACTTATGCAATTTATTCTGTGTTAACAAGCCATTTACCAATTTTTATATACAAACAAAAGTAAATTGTATATAAAAAGCAATGATATTATATATATAAATAAAATGTTTATATTTATGGCACAGATGCCATAAACGCAGCGGATTTGGCGCGATTTTTTATGCCAATTTGGCGAAAACGTCGTTTTCGAATACCAGTTACATATATCGTGCTATAATAGTACGTTATTTTTTATTTCATTATGAAAATAAAATAAAATGATAAACAAAACTTTTTTTATTATTTATAAAAGGAAATAACAATCAATAAATGATATAATTATAGAACAAAACAATTTATAATAGCGTTATATTTGGTTACATCAGTGGTGACTCGTGACTGGCATTTTGGGGGGCACTGAATCTATAGCTGCCAATTTTATTCTTCTCTTACCACTATTGCTTTAAAAGAAATCTTTGCCATATTTGTTGGCAGAATATTCGACCTTTTAACAAGGTAATTTTTTTTTCAAAAATAATGGTAAGAAAAGAATAATAATGTCTGCCATGCATTTAGTGCCCCAAAATATGACAGTCACGAGCCGCCACTGGTTACCGTATCAGGCAAAGTAACGCCACTTTGGCGCCAATTAGGTACCCTGGTGCGTATATGACATCGGTGCCATATTTACATGTAATAATAAGCATAAACGTTCATCAGGTTTGTTTTCATAGCTATTTATATCTTTTTGTAACAAATATCACTTTTTGAGTCGAAACTGCACAAAGATTGCAAAAAACTAGAAAACGGGAAGTTTGCTTTTTCAGAATTTAGTGTCACCCTCGATGAAACTTTTGCATTTTACACTTTTCACACAACTTTTCACAATTTAGTGATATATATAATTTTTGTAAGTTTACTGTTATTATTTTCATTTTAAGTAGCTTCAGAAAATAAAAATGTGATTTCCTTGAGAAAAAAATAAACAGCCTTGCATTTTTCTCCATGCGACATCTGTCTCACACCCATGCGGCATCTTATAAAGCACATAAAAATTATGTTAAAAAAGGACCTGTGGGAAAATAATTATGCCTACTTTATTAAGAGGGTTTTAACTTGTTTAACATAGAAATTAGATTCTAAAGAGTTTGATCAATGATTTCTGGTACTTAGTTTGTTGTTTTTTGCTTTATTGTACATTTTACAAGTAGAAAAGAAAAACTGCGGCATCTGACCCCACTTTACTATATAAAAGTACCAAATCCGTATCGCAGAATGTAATTTGTTTTTATTTCCTATCATTTACAAATTGTATAGAGATTTTAAAAAATCGAGATAGTTACGCGAAAATAGGAGAGTCTGATAATAAAATAAAACGTATCTTAAAAATTGCGAGAATCGAATTTATTTTTATTTCGCTACCGGGTGAAAGTATTTTTATTTACAGTTCTCTATTCATAAACAAATTTTAGGTATGAAGTTTAAAATCGATTTTTTTCTGGTTTGTAAGTCATATAGATTTTAGCAATAAGCTATCGATTTTCAGTAGCTCAAAATAAAAAAAAAATATTAAAGTTTAATCCATGCATAGTGAATGTTGTTGTCGAAAAATCATAAAAATTAAAGATTAGTATTACTTTCTCCTATATATAGTGTAAGAATAATGTTGTGCATTCGTTAACAATTTAGTTTTTCGACAGATTTATACGTTTTAGAAGGTCCTAAAAACAATTTGACTCTTTTTAGAAAATGCCCCTAAGTCTTTGTGTCTGTCTGTATGTATGTCTGTATGAGAGAGAAATTTTGAGGGCGGTGTAACTGCCAAACTACTGCTTAGATCAGAATGAAAATTGATATAAAATTTATTAGTTTTCGGGTGAAATCTCCAAAACAGGGAAGGAGGGTTTCGCAAATCGATGATTTGTTCAATTTAGATAATTTTTATACCTTCAATGAGCGCAAGATTAAACGAAAATCAAATTTTTAATCCGCATGATGGGAATAGATTATCATTCAATTCTGGTTGCTATCAGCTATAAGGGGGTGTCGAAATTGTACGATTTGCTACAATTATGTGATGCATAAAGCACTAATTTTAATGCAGAGAATTCAACGCTTAATATCCCGAATTTGGGAGTATATTTTGTAAAAAAAATTAAATCGGTTATTATTATTTTTTTTAAATCGATGTTAACGTTTGAAATCCCTAAATCATTTTTCTGATTTGATTCATATAGAAGAATTTTTTTTTTGATAGCCACAACGTACTATCTCTTTGCTGTCATTCATTAATTGAGAACAAATAAGTTTGATTTTTGTATACAAAAGAATAAATCACCAGTTTAAATACACAGAACTCAACGCGTAACATCTCTAAGAGCGGAATAAATTTTGTTAAATACTTTTATAATTTGGGATTTCCACAACATACTAATTATTTTCTGTCATTCATTAATTCAGAGCAGATAAATTTGATTTTTGTATACAAATGAAAAAATCACAAGTTTAAATACCCGGAACGCAACGCATAAAGTCTCGAATATGAGAATTTTCTATGAAACATTTTAATTTGTGATGGCCACTAATTACAAGTCCTTTTCTTTCTTTCAGTAATTAAGAACAGATAAGTTTGATTTTTCTATACAAATGAATAAATCACAAATTTAATTACACAGAACTCAACGCATAACATCTGTAATAATTGAAAAAATTTGGTAAAAAAGTTTGAACTTGTGTTTGCCACAACATACTAGCTCTTTTCTGTCATTCATTAATTGAGAACAGATAAGTTTGATTTTTGTGTACAAATTAATAAATCACCGGTTTAAATACACGAAACTCAACACATAACATCTTGAATATGGGAATAAATTTTGTAAAGAAATTTTAAATTTGTGATGGCCACAACATACTATTTTATTCATGTCATTCATTAATTGCGAACAGATAAGTTAGATTTTTGTATACTGATGTAAAAATGAAATAAAAAAAAATGATTTTTGTTGATTGGAGCGTTGAATATATATATATATTTTAAATCTATATAAATTCATTTCATTTTATACCAAGTTTGTTATTTCAGTTCGAGAACACCCCTTTATTCAATTATTTACGTCGAATCTTAAATAAAATTGAATCTAAAGTTTAAAAATGATATTTTAATTATATTCGCGGTAAATAATCTTTATCGATAACATTTCCATCCTGTTTACGTATTTAAAAAAATTACCCATGCTTATCAAAATTATTCAACAAAATACATCGCATGAATAATATTTGCTTTTTTTGTAACATAAAATCGTAAACAATCAAATATAAAGTGTATACTATCCGTAAATCATATCTTATTTGAATTTTAAAATGCATTTTTCTGTCATCCATATTTTTGAAATAAATTAATTATTTACTTATTTATTTATTGTTCTAAATTGAAAGTCAGAATATTATGATTATAAGTTTAATTGTGGACGGATTTTAGGTTTCTTAACTCCTTAAGGATCGCTTAATATTTATAAAAACCATCAAAAAAGTGACTATTTTTTGTCACAGAAATTGAATAATTATAAGATTTCTAACTAAAATATGCAATTAATTGTATCTTTGAGGCGAAAAAAATACGTTATAGAAGAAATTCACATTTGCCGAAAAGCCATCATGCGGAAATTTTGCACCTTATTGCTTGTTTTACACTATACAAATGAATACGGTTAAGATCCTTATTTTTTAAATTTTTACTACTTTACAAATGTTTACAAACAATATTTAAAATGAAATATATACATTAAATATTCTAACTAAAATGTCTATCAATTAAAATCAATTTATCATCAGAAATGCTTGATTCATCAGAATCCATAATTTACTCAAATATAGATTGTTCAAACCAAACTCGAAAGCTTATTTTCAAAGACTTCATATGGAAATGACACTTAAATTTTTCTGGTTTTAGCAGTATTTTCCAGTTTTAAAATTTTTAAGTCCGGCAATATCACGGGTACCTGAAATAAACAAGGAGACCACAGCCCGCCATATTGGCGGGAGCTAAAATTAAGGAGTTAAAGTTAAACACTAACAACCTAAAGAAGTAACGCAAGAGAATTATTTATTTATTTAACTCAAAAATTAATGGTATTTAAGGAAAATACAGTATACACCCGATTCTAATATGGATCTATGTATGTGAAAGTGTAATAGAATAGGAAGTTTGGTGATATTCCGTGCTTTAGTTCTTGAGATATGACTGTCTCTAAAATGCTGCATAACAGCGGCATCCGTTGGGCGATTTACACCAAAACCTAATTAGAAATAGCATATGCCAACGCATAACTGCATCTGGACATTGATGAAAATTCACGCATTAGCTCGTGAGATAGAACCATTGAAGAATTCATGAAAAATGCAGCTTAGCAGCGCGACCTAATGGGCGAATTACACCAAAACCTATTCAACAAGAACTTATGTACATCTAACTGAAACTGAAGTTTGTTGAAAATCAGGGCATTAGTTCTTGAGATAGAGCTACTGCGTAAACTGTGAAAAGTGTAGCATTGCACAGCCACTTGTGGTGCGATTTACACCAAAATCAAATCCGAAACAACTTATCAACATCTAAATGAATCTGAGGTTTCATGAAAATCCATGCATTAGTTCTTGAGATGGAGCTCTTGCAGAAAGCGTGGAAAATGTAGCATAGTAGCGATACCTATTGGGCAATTTATACCAAAAGCTAATCATTACTTATTCATATCACGGTGTAACACAAACTGAAGTTTGATGAAAATCCGGGCATTAGTTCTTGTGATAAAGCTATTGCAGTAATCGAGAAAAATGCAAGTAACAGCACCACATGTGGAGCAATTTGCACCAATTATATCAAGGTATAACTGAATCTAAAGTTTTGTTGAATTCCGTGCATTAGTTCTTGAGATAGAGCGCCCCAAAATTTGTGTCAATACAGACAGAAATACTCACAGACAGATATGTTCTATAGTCAAATCGAGTTCAGGCTGTTCTAAAACGTATAAGTCCGTCGAAAACCGGAAGTCGATTTTTTTTCACGAATCCAATACTTTATTCTTGTAAAGATAGAAGAATGTAAAAAACTATAAACGTACTAAAAGACCTTTCAGTGGTTTTATAATTTGTTAACACAGTGGAACAAAACGCGTTATCATAACGCATTCACTCAGCAAGCACGGTTAAAAATACACAAAATGACGTGTAAAATTTATTTCCTTTATCACAGCCAAAAATTAAAAATAAAATAAAAGTTTTGGATAGGAAACGTCTTCTGAAAGGTTTCACATAAAATAACATTCTTTCATGAATACTGAGAAAATAGAATTTACTTTTATTTATTTGCTTCCTAGAATTATTTTCTTATAATGTTCTTTAATTGAAAATAAGTTTTAAATCCAAAGTTTAACAAGTCAGAAATTGTACATCAAGCGTGACAAATGAGGTGCGTTCGTACTATAACAAGTTTTACATATAGTTAGATCTGGGTGCAATAGCTGTTCATCTTTATACAAAAATTCATAAATACAAACTTTATTACTATTATATATATTAAATTCAGTAACATGGAAATAATAGGACTCAATTTTGAACAGAACGTCATCACCATGGCAATCTGGAATCATTACTTATCCCGGGATATAATTAAACTAATGACGTATGATAGGATATAATAAGATGAAGAAAACTTATATTAATCTCTTTTTAAGTTTTGGTTCGATTTTCATAAAATTTGAAATGTCTCGAAAAAATTCTGCAACGGTTATATACATTAAATTTCGAACCTTTCAGTTGGGTAGTATTTGCGTTGTTATATGCGGACAGATGAACAACAGGAGAACGAACCAGACTACGACTATAGGTGTTACGTATTTATATAATTACGAATACACCTAAAAATGAATTTTCTCTTCTATGTAAAGGTAGATATCTTTTAGTATTAAAACATTTTTATATTATTTACATAATTCAAGATTGGAAATAAAATTAACTTTGATCAATTGATTACTTAGAAATCGTTGAAACTAATGTATATCAAAAATAATATTGTAATTTCTCTTATGTAATTCATACATTGAAACCTTAAAAATCCGATTTGAGAACCGTAATAGAAAAAGGTCTGCTGCGAATAAAATAGATTTATTCCTTGAAATTTGCATAACTTGAATTAATTTATCTGTTTCGAAAAAATAATTTCTTAATAGAATCCTCTAATCGTAACTAGGATTTGAATCTAAAATGTTAAATATATTTATTTCTTTTGTTTTCAGGGATATATACAGGGATACACATCAAAGATGATGCACTGCTTCAGATAAACCATAGAAGTAGTCTCAGTCACATAGACTTATGCCTTGATATGATCCCAGAGGTAGTAGTTCAGTGAACGCAGTGGCCACTCTACCGGGCCACCATATCCAAGGATCTGTTGACCGAATTTGCTGGCCAGATACGTTTGTTTTTTTATGAGGAAAGGGCCCCATCAAGTTGAAATTACACCCGGCATGCATGTCGGAGAGGCAGCTCTTCATACCAGTCACGTACCGTGTTTTGTAGCACATGCAGGTGAAGAGAAACTTTCTCTGCTCCCCAAACGAAGGTCGCGTGATGCGCGCGCATCCTACCTTAGAATGTGTCTTCGTTTTATTGTTGTGGCTGGAACGATACGAAGCCATGTTGTGATTTTAAAAGCATGATCGCTGTAATTTTTTACAGTTTGTTGATGAGGCTAAGCCTCCCTTATTTCGAAAAACCAGATCAAGTGTTTGATAATTCTTAATGTAAATATGTATAGAACCACGCATCTGTAAATACTCATTAAATATTTTAAGAAAAGAATCCAGAACGCACCTCCTTCATTGAGTTTATGTTCGACTGTCTTTGAAATTTTCTTCATGGTGCATTATGCCGGGAAAGAAAGAAAAAAAAAGTATGTGTTACATTTTTAATGTCTTCAAAACACAAATAGGGATATAGAGGATAGTAAGTGATAAGAAGACAGCAAAGGTAAGATAAGTTTTTCATATTCTATTTCGAAATGTCTGATTTAGAAAAGTTGAAAAAGAACCGTACAGTTTTGAGAACAGCAGTAACAAAGCTGATTAATAATATAGAAAATGTTATGAAGGATAGTCCAATAGATTTTGATAATTTAGAAGAATTATTTATTCAGTTAGATACTAAAGCAGAATTATTGAAGTCAGTTGACGAGAAAATTGAGCCCTCTTTTAGGGTTAGACGACTATGAAACTGAAATCAATTCTGTTTATGATTACGCGGATAAAATATCAGTTGCAAAATTCCGGGTGAAGAAAAAATTAACCGAAAACAAAAAAATTGTTAATGTTGATTTAAATAACAGTCAAGATTTAAAATCGAATGTGATTAATGATGAAAACTCAGTTGTTAAATTGCCAAAACTCAATATACAAAAATTGTATGGTGACTGTACGCAATTTATTTCATTTTTTAATACCTTTAAAAATACAATTCACGAAAATAAATCGCTTTCGAAAATTGAAAAATTTCTTTATTTGAAGAGTTATTTATCTGGAGCTGCGGCTAATGCTGTAGAAGGTTTTGAAATATCAGAAGCTAATTATGACGCAGCATTGAAAGTTTTAGAATCGCGTTATGGTCAAAAAGACGTGATAATTAATCATCACCTGAACAAGCTTCTTAATTTATCCCCTGTTTATAAGGCTAACGAAATTCAAAAATTGAAAAAAATGCACAGTGATATAGAAATAAATGTTCGATGTTTGTCCACATTAGGACTCGAACCAGCAAATTATGGTTCCATGCTTATCGCCGTAATTTTAAAATTAATACCGGCAGAATTAGCTTTGGAATATAATAGACAAAATGTAGATAATTTAACACATGCAGATATACATAAATTATTAGATTTTCTGCACGCTGAAATAAAAAGCAGAGAACACACATTTTTTTTCGAGAATGAAAGCATTTGAAAATAATAAAACAAAAATCAAGAGTCAAACAACAAAATCTGAATTTAAATCTACTTGTGAATTTATGAACATTTCGAATGATAAATCGACTTCAGATAGGCAGCTGGCTCATTGTATTTTTTGCAACGATAGTAAACATTCATCTGATTTGTGTAAGGCTGTTGATGTAAACACTAAAAGAAATTTGTTGAAATCTCAAGGAAGATGTTATCTTTGCTTAGGCAGGAAACACGTTATCAAAAATTGTAACTCTAAAACTAGTTGCAAGAACTGTTCAGGCAGACATAATCAAACGATATGCCTAAAATCTAAATTAATAAAAGAAATAAACACACCTGAATTAAAAGGTAATGAAAATGAAGCTAGTGTAAAAGTAATTTCGGCTATTTCCTCTACAGAAAATAATGAAATTCTTCTACAAACTTGTTGTGTAAAAATAAAATCAAACGGAAAACAATCTCTAATTAGGTTACTTTTAGATTGTGGGAGCATGCGAACCTTTATATCTGAAGAAATAGCAAATAAATTGAATTTACAGGCAATAAGAAAAGAAAAAATTGTCGGTTTTTACATTTGGAAGTATGAACCCCATTGAAAAAACCTTTAAAGTAGTTAAACTAACTATTGAAAATAAAAATGTACCTAATTCAAAATTAGATATAGAAGCGCTAGTCACCAATCAAATATCAGCTACTGAAATCCTCCCACCTGAAATCAATGATTTGATGAAAAGTAAACAATTTGAAAATTTAACCCTTGCGGACACACCCACATCCAAAGAACCCATTACATTACTTATAGGTGCTGACTATTATTATGAGATTGTTACTGGAAATATAAAACATTTGAATAAAAAATTAGTAGCTGTCGACACCATTTTTGGTTGGTGTCTACAGGGAAAAACAACTGACAGTTATACGCCCTTAACATTTATTGTAATAGTAGAAAAAAAATTATTTCTGAACAGATTGAAAAATTCTGGAATATCGAATCATCTGGCCTTTTTAATACTAAACAGGATACAGATTTTTCGGAAAACAACGTCGTGAAGCAGTTTGAGTCAGAAATTAAATACAATGAAAAGCGATATACAGTTCAATTTCCGTGGAAGCTTGAAAGGGAATGTTTAAATGACAATCGGAAAATTGCAGAATATAGATTTTTTAAACTCAAACAAAGATTGATTAAAAACCCTGAATTATTTTTTGATTATAAAGAGGTGCTGGCAGATTATTTGAAACAAGGTATTATTGAGTTAGTTACAGATCCTGAAGAAAAACAAAATGTAACTTTTTATTTACCTCATCGAGAAATAATTAGAACTGATAGGACAACGGGCAGATTACGCATAGTTTTCGATGCCTCTGCTCATGACACACGCTCACTGTCTTTGAATAATTGCCTGCATGTAGGTCCAAATTTGTATCCTGAAATATTTGATGTTTTGTTACGGTTTAGATTTAATCCCATAGCTTTTACAACTGATATAAAACAAGCATTTCTACAAATAATTATAGATGAAAACGATCGTGATGTAACAAGATTTTTATTTTCACAAGATTTGTTTGATAATTCTAAACCCTTTGAAATTTATAGATTCACCAGAGTGTTATTTGGAATTAGTAGCAGTCCCTTTTTATTGGCTGCAACAATTAAACACCACTTGAAAAAATACACCGAACAATATCCAAACACAGTAAAATTTTTAAATGAAAATATCTACGTTGATGACGTTGTAGGAAGTCATGAAAATATTGATCAAGACCTATCCACGAGTTTACAATGTATTGATATATTTGAAAATGCAAGTATGCATTTACACAAATGGAACACGAACTCTTTACCACTTAGTGAACTATGGAAAGAAAATGGCATAACTTCAGAAGTTAATTCTGAAGCTTTTGGAGAACAAAATCTGCCTTTAAAGTTTTAGGAATCGCTTGGAATAATTCCAAAGATTAACTTTATTTTGATTTTCGAGATTTAGTTGATTTTGTTTCAAGAAGAATAGACACCAAAAGATTTATTCTACATGTTTTAGGTAGGATTTTTGATCCACTTGGATTCCTAGGACCATTTACATTAAGACTAAAATGTATAATTCAGCAAATTTGGAATTTGGGTCTAGATTGGGATGACACCTTTCCCGAAGATTTACGTATAGTTTGGAGTAGCTGGTGTAACGAACTCCCTCATTTGAAAAACTTTTCAGTACCCAGATACTATTTTTCTGATATCACCAATTGGCATGATTATGACCTACAATTACATATTTTTGCCGATTCGAGCATGAAGGCTTATGGTACGGTTGCTTATTTACGTGTGGCAACAACCACCGAAAATGTTCGAACTGTTTTTGTTGCTTCGAAAAACAGGGTTGCTCCACTGAAAGCACTTACCTTACCAAGGCTCGAATTGATGGCCGCACTGTTGTCGGTCAAGCTAAGTAGTAACATTTTGAAAGCTCTAAAATTGAATCTACCGACTTATTACTGGACAGATTCAAAAATATCCTATATTTGGATAAAAGGATCCCCTAAAAAGTTTAAACCCTTTGTCAGAAACAGAATTGAAGAGATCCATAAATTGACCTCACCTGATAACTGGTATCATTGTCCTGGTACTGCCAATCCAGCTGATATAGTTTCTCGAGGATCAAAAATCTCTAGGATAATCAATGATACAACTTGGTTACAGGGACCAGAATGGCTAAGTTTACCTCCTGAGTGTTGGCCAATATCAGAAAACAAAGAAATTGTTTACTCAGATGAATTAGAATACAAAAAAAATCCCAACGATGTTTTTCAGAGCAAGTGCTTAGTCAAAAAACTCGAAAATCCCATAAACATTTCAAAATATAGTAATTTAGAGAAACTTTTGAGAATTACCTTTTGGGTAAAGAAATTCATTATGAAGCTGAAAAAATCAACTGAAGTGCAAGACGTAGTAACAACCGAAGAATTACTCGAAGCTGAAAATTTTTTGATACAATCTGAACAAAAACAATTTTATAAGGAAGAAATAGAATCTCTAAAAAATAGTAAATCAGTGGATAAGACGTCATCCTTATCAAATTTCTTGCCCTTTATTGACAAAAACGGGTTGATGAGGTTGGGCGGAAGGCTTGAATTTTCTAACCTGTCCGCAGAAGAGAAAAACCCAATAATTCTCCCCAAACATTCTTGGTTAACTACTCTAATAGCTCGTCAAGAACACGACAAAATTATGCATGGAGGGACAGCCAGTACTTTGGCAAACATTAGATCTCGTTTTTGGATACCTAAAGGTCGTCAGTTGGTCCAGAGTGTTATCAAGAATTGTATAATATGTAAAAAATATTTCTCCAAACCAGCAGACCAAATCACCGCACCCTTACCAAAAGACCGAGCTAGTGAAGCACCGCCATTCGCAGTCTGCGGTTTAGACTTCGCCGGTCCGATCTATATCAGGAAATTTAAAGAAACGCAAAAATCTTACATTGTCCTGTTTACTTGCGGTGTGACTAGAGCCATTCACCTGGAACTCGCGTCTGATATGACAACAAATTCCTTTTTGATGGCATTCAGAAGATTCATAGCTAGACGAGGAAATCCCAAAATTATTTATTCTGACAACGCAAAAACATTCAAAAAGGCCAAAGGTGAACTCGAAAATTTATACAACATACTGACAGACAAAGTATTTTTAAATTTTATTACAAAGGAGAGAATTATATGGAAGAATATTATAGAAAGAGCTGCATGGTGGGGAGGTTTCTATGAGCGACTATTAAAGTCAGTCAAGGACTGTTTGAGAAAAGTAATTGGTAGAGCACTCTTAAGTTATGATGAATTAGCGACTCTGTTGACAGAAGTGGAAGCAGTTTTGAATACGCGACCACTGACGTACGTATATAGCGACAGCGATGAACCAGAACCTCTTACTCCAATGCACTTTTTAAATTTTGGAAAAGAACTTTCATTTCCTATTAATTTTTTTGAAATAATTGAAGATTGTTCAAAGAGATCAACACTCCTGAAAAGAAAAAAAATATCAATCTTTACTATTGAAACAATTGTGGACCAAATGGAAAAAACAATATCTGATGGATTTGAAAACAGCCCATTCCTTGAAAAATCCTAATACCCATACGCCACTGAAAGTGGGCGATGTTGTTTTAATTCAAGATGACGCAAAAAATAAGTTTCTTTGGAAACTTAGTAAGATTCAGACAGCCATTCCTGGAAGAGATGGCAATATTCGTTCATACGAAATAAAAACAGCGAGTGGGATCTTAAAAAGAGAATACAGCACTTGTATCCCTTTGAAATACAAAATGACTAACAAATGACTTTTTGCAGACTTTTTATAAACATTCATAAACTTTTATAGACATTTATTTAGTTTGTTTTTTCTGCATTTAGGACTTTAAATATTTTCTTTCTCTTTTTTAATTTTTAGTCTTATTTATATATAGAATCTTTGAAGTTGGTAGTATAAGTAAGTATATGATTTAACTGCAAAAAAAAAATTGTGTGTGTTATTTATCTGTCATTATTTTTACTTTGTTTGAATTTAAAGTGTTTTATTTAGAATTTATTGATATTTTGAATTTGACTAATTAAGTGATTAATTAGATATTGTTTGAATTCTTATATTTAGTATTTTGTATTCGAATTTTAAAAATTGTATTAGATTGCTGAACCACTGATACGAAAAATTGAATTTTTATGACTTTATGATGGAATTTTGATTTGTGAACTCTTTTAGAGTTCAGATGGGGAGTGTGAAGAGAAACTTTCTTTGCTCCCCAAACGAAGGTCGCGCGATGCGCGCGCATCCTACCTTAGAATGCGACTTCGTTTTATTGTTATGGCTGGAACGATACGAAGCGATGTTGTGATTTTAAAAGCATGATCGCTGTAATTTTTTACAGTTTGTTGATGAGGCTAAGCCTCCCTTATTTCGAAAAACCAGATCAAGTGTTTGATAATTCTTAATGTAAATATGTATAGAACCACGCATCTGTAAATACTCATTAAATATTTTAAGAAAAGAATCCAGAACGCACCTCCTTCATTGAGTTTATGTTCGACTGTCTTTGAAATTTTCTTCACAGGTAACGGTCGCCTGTTAGGTCCCATCGTAGAAGATGGGTCCAACAATCTAGGTTGTCCATGTACATATACCGCAAAACACATGTCGCACTGTGCGGGTGATGTGGAGGTTTACAGGTCACATCATCCTTTTGATTGTCATACAGTTTGCACACCTGCTATGCTCTAACGTGTCCAGGACACAGTACTGTCACGCATTCAATTGTGCATTGCCACCAATGTAGAGCACTTCGAGTGGTATATCTAGTAGTTTCCGGCGTTTTATATTCATTTTTTATAGTAGACCGTTTTCTGATATTATAATAAATTGATATTTATTTTTCTGTTTAATTTCAATATTTCATTTTTCGCTTTCTATACGACCCCTAAAAGTCAGCTCAAATTTTTAGATGAAATAATCCTCTTTGGTGATACCGGATAAAGATAGTTTCGCCGTAAAAAGGACATAGCGCCCTGATTTTGATCCCGAATTACTTTAATTCATCTTTTAACTGATCCCTCAATGACAAAGAAAATCATGTTAAAAAATCTCAAAGTTTGAAATTAAATAACTGTGTCAATTTTTGCAGTACAAATGTCAAACTTTTTGTGTTATATCTGTTATGATATGTGTAAACTTTTACTAAATATTACTATAGGGACAGGGGGACAGTATAAAAAATTAGGTTTCGTAATTTTTATAAAATTGATTTTTTACTTTAAATAATGCCACAGCATGGTCATTTACTTCATTTGAAACGTTTTTGTAATTGGAACTGTATGCCTACGACCAATGATTTAGAAATTAAAGATCGGCGATAGATAACATATTAGACCCTGTATATTCTTTGTCGATAAAGTGCTTTTACCTTATTTACATATTTCCAGATAGGAAAAAAATTACTTTCATCGATGCATAGTTTCAATATCGTTGAACATAATTTGAAAAGAAATATTTATTTTCCATCGGTCATAATTTAAAAATCAAAAAATAACAGTCTGAATACCAAAAGACAAACGGTTATATTGCAACTAAAATAAAACCGTTCTTTGTAAATTACAAAAAATGAATTGAATGTTATTTATATCATTTCTAAAAATATTTTCCTTTAGAGTCTTGTAACCATGAAAAATGTTTGAGCCTAAAGTTTAAAATGAATATGTTTCTTTTTCTTTCCGATAAAAAGCATTGGCAAAGAAATATGTTTATCTTATTTACGGAGTTGGACAAAACAAGAAGTATTTTAATAACTGTATCAATTCAAATTCGTTGAACATACTGTAAGTATAAAATTTATTTTACTTTTCCATTTTTCATAAATTGAAAACAAACAAAATGCTGTGAATATTATAAAATTTGTAGGTTGTAGCCATCACAAAATTTCTTTCTTTATAAATCAAATCATCTAGAATAAAAAATAATTGTCAATCTATTTGGTTTTTAGCCGTAGTTATATCAAAAATGGGAAAAACAAAGCACATTAGCGACATCTGTATGGAGGTATATACTTAAACCCAACTGGGAACTATATATGTTAATGTCTAACAGAATATGAAATTGGGTCAAATTCCGTTCATTAATAATTTAGATAAAGTTATCTCGGGAATCGGGAAAGATGCAGCATATGAGATCCACATGCTTGGTGATTTGCACCAAAGTCTAATCAGCGGCTATTTATGCCAAAGTCTAACAGAATGTGAAGTGTGATTAAATTCCCTGCAATAATTGTGAGATATTGCTATCGCGTAAATACTGAAAAATGCAATATAGCAGTGCCACCTGTTAAACATTTTACGCCACAACATAAACAGGACCAACTAATGTCAAGTTCTAGATGAATCTGAATTACACTCAGAAATAAAACTCTCTCTTTTGACGATTCTTCAATCATTGAGCTTTATTTCGTTATTTTTGACAACCATTCCGTCTCAAAATCACGTGGTTTTTAACGAAACGGTAACTCTCAAATATTTGACGAAACTGTCTCCTCATTTACGGCCAGACACAACGCATTTTAAGGAAACAGTTGTCTTAACTGTTTGCCAAGTTTACCTCCTCAAATCCCCCGATTTTAGTAAGCAGGTATACGTTTGTTTATGTTATTCCTGTCACATTTTATTTAAAAAACAGCACTTTTTAGAGTTTTTCAGGGAATAGTGCAATATAAGTAGTTATTGTTTATAGATTAGATATTTTTGTAGCTGTTAAAGTTTCAGGAACGTTTATTATTTTTTTTTTGTTGTTGTTCCTGTTATTCTTTATGGTTTCCCTATAAAAAAATACAGATATTTATAAAATGCTCAGTAGATCGATACCATTAGTACTGCGCAAGCGGTACTTTTCGAACAAGCATTTTGACGAAATTAGTATACGCAAACAAGTGAAGAACGTGTTTTCCTCAATTTGACGAAATGTTCCCTCGCAGCATTTCCGTGAAAACGGTTTCGTTAAATACGAAAAAAAAAAAAAAATGTGAAACCTCAGTATCCACTTCTGGATGTGAAGTTTAATTAATATTCGCGCGTTATGTATTCAAACTGAGTGCCTATAAAATTTGTGTACACACAGATAGACTCATAGACAAGCATTTTCAAAAACTATCAAATAGTGTTCAGGACCTTCCAAAACAAATAAATCCTCCGAAACCGAAAGTGAAAATTTTTCATGAATCAAATATTTTCGTCTTGCAAAGATAGAAAAAAATAATAATTCTTGTACTCTGAGAAAAGCGAATTTATTTTTATTTAGTAACAGCTCGGAAATAAGTTTAATCCCAAGTCGGCTATTTGTAAATAATTTTATGATGTAAAGTTTCTACTTTCCAGAAGTCTTTGGAGCAGATAACCTTTTTACGCCTGAAATACGTTAAAATAGAAAGTATTAAACTTTAATCCATGCTTGCAAATCCACTTAAGAACAAAGACAAACAAAAGAAGCAATTTAATGAGGCATCCTTTTGTAACTTAATGGAGCCATTGAATGATTCGAAAGGATGAAAGCTGACTAAAGTTTTATTGTGTATTATGGTGCCTTTAATTAATTTATATTATTGGCAATGCTGGAACGCTCTATCTACATTGATTAAATTATAATACAAATTATTAATTAAAAAGAATATTTAATTCCAGCATAACGATAAAATGAAGAAATTGGAAATTTATTAAGCATATGTGCCATTTCGTATAGTACAGAGCACCATGATTCTGGACACTTGTAGTGCAATTTAAAATTAAATTACTATTGATTAATTAAAATGCTTAAATTAAACTTAAATGCGTTGTGTGTTTTCGTGATTCAAGAGTCTTATAAATAAAACAATCAAACTGTGACCCGGAAGTGTTACAGTTTGATTTAAAATTCGATCACATTTTATAAACTACCCAGTGAAATATCACAAATTTCTAAAATAATAAAATAATAAATTCGATGCAAAGCATACAATGAGGAAAGCAAAATTTAGCACAAAATAAAAACGATTTTTTACATATATTCATATATTACAAAATTTTCGAAATTAAAAAAAAAAAAAATCCTGAAAACTTCAGGCTGAATGAATTTCTTAAGAAATTTACAATTCAAATTAAGAAGAAGAATATTTTGATACATTATTCTTGAATAAATGATTATAAGAAATGTGCTATTTAAAATCTCCCTCAATATGCACTTCAAAATTTGTAATTTCTGAGCAACAAGTAACCAGACCACGTTCTAACCATTCATTGAGAATAAAAACTTTCTCTAATAAATTATATTAATCAAGCTATATTCTAGCCATTCATTGATCAACGAAAATTTCTCTAATAAATTATATTAATCAAGCTATATTCTAGCCATTCATTGATCAAAGAAAATTTCTCTAATATATTAAATTAATCAAGCTATATTCTAATTCAATAAAAAGTTAAAATTTCAGTGCAAAATTCATCTTGATTAATAATTAAAATTCATAAAGATACAAATAAATGTAAATACATTGCTTAAAGATGCGTCAAATATAATAAAATCATTTAAAAATACATTAAAGTCAGTTTAAAAATCAAAACAAATTTCACCCAAAACTTACTCGGGCTTCATCAGTGAAAAACTAATAGCCTTTGTCTCTTTGCGTCGTCTAGCTTTGCCCGGAACAAACCATTCTACTTCAAGGGTGGTATGAAATATAAGATGGACTGGAAAACCTTATTCAAAAATTTTTAAAAGAAGTTACATTTTCCATTCCACCTTATATTCCATACCACCCTTGAAGTAGAATGGTCTGTTCCCGGCAAAGCTAGAAGACGTAAAGAAACAACGGCTATTAATTTTTCACTGATGAAGGCAGGGTAAGTTTTGGGTTTTTTTAATGACCTTAATGTGTTTTTAAGTGATTTTATTATATTTGACGCACCTTTAAGCAATGTATTTACATTTATTTGCACCTTTATGAATTTTATATTATAATTATCCATTAACCATATAAAAAACGATAACAATAAATTAAATTAATTATTAAATCTTGAAGGAATACAACAGCGCAGATAAAATTACAATTTAACTTGTGAAAATATAAACACACAGCAAAATCCATTAACTGCATTTACAATCCCATCCATGCAAGTGCTCAAATGCAAGATACGTAACACGACAGGTTCCCACACACGAGATAGTGAGTTCGATCTTCCTTGACGTAATAGACGAACGACATAATTTTCCCTTACCAAAAAATACAGATACAGTATAACCTCGATTATACGAAGTAATTGGGACCGACCATCTTTCGGAAAATCGAAATTTTCGGATAATCGAGAATGCTTCAATTTTAAGATGAAGGAGAATATATAAGCAATATTTTTATTATGGTCACAAGTGCTTAGGAAAAATAAAGCAATTGCAAATTAGAAACAAGAATAAATTACCTAAATATTAATTTTGAAATTAAGTACCTTTTACATATATCGCAAGGGTTTGAAAAAATGTTTTGTTTGTCGCAGTTTCAATTGCCTTTGCTTTGAAGTTCTATCACGGAGTTTTTTAATATTATTAGTTTACCAGTAATACAGTCTTCCTGCTGCTCCAGTCATGCCAAAACGTTTTCAAAACATTGTAATGCTTCGGAGTTGCTAATTTGTTACGGGAGCTCAAGTTAATTTCGAAGGAACTCTAAAAAAGGGGATCGAAAATATTTATATGTACTCGTAGTCCGGAAAAGTTATTTTGCAAACAAGAAATATGATAGTTAAAAAAAAAAACTTTCAAAATGGATTTTGCAAACAAGAAATTTTATAAAAAAAAAAGCTTTAAAAATGGATTTCGGTTAATGGAGAATTTCGTTTAAAAGAGTTTCGGATAAAAGAGGTTCTACTATACTTATAAAATGTTCAATAGATGGCACCGCCGGCACTTTTTGAACAAGCACTTTTGAGGAAATTAGTATACTCAAACAAATGAAGAAAGTGATTTCCTCAACTTGACGAAATGTTCCCTTGGAGAGTTTCTCTGGAAACGGTTTCGTAAAATACGAAGAAAATTTCGTGAAATCTGAGTATCCACTTCTAATTAATATCTGCGCATTATGTATTCAGATGGATTGCCAATAAAATTTGTGTCACATACAGAGAGACTCATAGACAGGAATTTTCTAAAAGCTATCAAATAGTGATCAGGATCTTCCAAAACATAAAAATCCTTCGAAACCGAAAGTCAAAAATTTTCATGAATCAAATATTTTCTTCTTGCAAAGATAGGGAAGAAGAAGGGAAATCTGAACCGTAGCTCCAAGCTGTAAGCCTGATGGAATGTTTTTCTACGGATGGCAGAAAATCCTTTGTTAGTCCATCCTTTTGGCGGCAGTTGTTCAATGTTTATAATTATGCTTTAGTAATTAAAAAAATCTGTAAGATTCTCAATATAGCTGCCTGGTTCAAAACATGACGATTTATAATAAATACAAACTATTAGTAACAAAAACCCTACTTGTAATAACTATAATACCAATAATAATAAAAATAATAATAATAATTAATATATATGAAAACTGTTTACAATGGAAACAAAGAAGATAACAAATATTATCATAAATCATCGTCTGAAGAAGTGTCCATTCTTCTCTATAAATCTCATTAGTGCTGATATTCCGTTCATGAGAACAGCTCTTTCACTAATATAATTAATCCAATCCGAAATCTCCATAGTTCTGTGTTTTTTAACGTGGTAATATGTTGTTAGAGGACTATCCAGTACGCTCTTGAAAATAATAATAATGATTAAACTTCGCGAACAGTGAATTTATTTTTATTTAGTAACAGCGCGGAAATATGTTTAATACGAAGTCTTCTATGTGTAAATAACTCTACGATCTAAGGTTTAAAATATAATGTTTTCTTCTTTCCAGAAGTCTTTGGGACAGATATCTTTTTTACGCCTGAAATAGTTTAAAATAGAAAGTATTTAAATTTAATCGATGCTGGTAAATCCACTTAAGAACAAAGACAAACAAAAGAAGTAATTTAATGAGGAATCCTTTTGTAACTTAACGGAAGCAGAATTATTTGAAACGGCGAAAGCTGACTAAAGTTTGATCGTGTATTACGATCTCTTTAATTAATTTACATTATTAGTGATAAAACAACGTTTTAAACAGCAGAACATTTAAACTAATTCCAAGCTATTTTCAATAGCATTCAGCATATTTTCACCAGTGCAAAGAAAAGTCGCATTTTGCCATATTATATGAAAGACAAGGAGTTGCGTGGGTTTGGTTTATTGACCAATAGAATTAAAGCAATGAACAATTAGAGTAGAGAACAGGCAATAGGAAATTGCATAGGGGTAAAATTGGGAATTCGGGATAATATTAACAGAAATTAAGAAAAGGACAGTGTCAAAAAGGTAGTGTTTCCAACATTCTCTCTTCTGGTGTTAGTTAAGTCACAATTAACCATATTTTTATGATTTTTATAGATTTAGAATGCTTCAAGAAAGTTAAGTCAAATCATAGAAGTGAGATAAGAGGTAATTTTATCTGAGTTAAATTTGAAGGCTTGCTTCATCTTCCACCAATGTCAGATTTTTGGAAATATTACATAAAATCCCCTTTTCTTTATTTCTATTAACGCATTTCCGCTTCCCCAGTTCCTGTAACTATATAATTTCTTTTTTCCTGTATTCCTGTAATTTTGTTCATCAATAAACCTTTCCCACTAATCTGATTCTACTGAATATGTATGGGCAAAATTTCCCCATTTTTTGCACTATTGACAAAACCCTAAATGCTAAGAAAATACTATGCGATTAGCTGAAACGTTCTGGTGCTTAAAATGTATTTTTATTGGCGTTTATTTATTTGTTTTATGCAAATAAAAAGTAAAATCATAAAATTGATAGGACGGACTATTGAAGCGATTCGGAAACAAAATGAGTTTTCCATTTTTTGATAAATAAATTACTTACCAAGTTATTTGAAATTGTAATCACGTGTCCACCTGTTTAACTCCTTTCTCGCTGTGTCACGTGCTTAAACTCAGTTCAAAAGGCTAACTTTAACAGTATTTTTCGAAAGATTTGCCTTTACTAAAAAATGAAAAAAGTCCTTCGTTTATATAGTTTTTGAATAAGAATACCTGCCAGTTCCATGCGTTTTCAACAGTGTTGAAATCAAACACTTTATTTTGTCCGCGAGGGACTACTGTGACTTCGGGGGTGAGGGTGGGGGATATTATAGAGTTCGGGGGAGATTGCACTTTTAGACCTTTGAAAACACAAAATTGTAAATCTTCATGGTTTCATTGGGGTTTCATTGCTCCGGCTGGAATGTGCTCCCCCCCCCCCCCTCCCTCTCAAGCCATTCCCTGAATTCTGGTTTCAAAACAAGAAATTAATTATATCGTGTGTCAGAAAATAGCTTCTTTGGATTTGAGAACAGCCTTAAAACGTTTTCAGGTTACAATGTGTAATTTTTTTAATATTAATTTGATTCTTTAAAATTATCTACATTTATACACATTAAATTTATTCATTGTATTTTTTCTAGCAACTTCATGAATTTCTTGAGCTCTAAGATTCAAAATTTCCCGAATTCCAGCTCGATTCTATGTTGAAAATAAAATATTATTTTGATTTCAACATAAAAAAGATACATTGATTAAATTTTATTTTATCTAAAGAATGCATCAAAAAAGTAATATCATATATAAAAATAAATAAAAATAAAAATAATAACAAATGGAATTTTATTGAAATAGGAAAAAATAAAAACACTAAAAGACATTTTATTATCTTTTTAAAATTTTTAACAAATTTGAACAAAACCCCTTATTATAAGCATTACTAGCATATATATACATGGATAAGAATATCAAAAGCGACGTGTATAATTTGTTTACTGTTTTGTTTGTCATAAAAGAAAATAACTTTTTTGGAAACAAAAAGCATATTGAAATGTTGAACATACATAAAATACAACTCCTCCTTGTTTGCTGCTAAAATCGAGTTTACTTTATTTGTTTTGTAAAATTATTTTCGTATATTGTTCTTAAATCGTAAATAAGTTTTGAATGCAAAGTTTAGAAATGACTTTTTTCGTCCATTCAAAGCTTTTGATAGTAAAACCTCTTTATCTTATTTAATTTCATTGATATAGGGAAAAAATATTAACTATGAGCAATGCATTCATTAGGAGTTGTCGAACGTAATGTACAGGCAAAATAAAAATTTTCTTTTTTTTTTATATTATTCGTAAATTGGAAACAAAGATTATCAGATTTAAGGGCAGGAATTTAAAAATGTGGGCTTCGAATAAAATATATTTCGTTACTGAAAATTTCAAAACTGGTATTATTTTTTTCTGATTTGTAAAATTATTTGTTAATAGAAAAGTATTAACCTAAATAAATTTTGAATGTAAAATTTCAAATAGAATTATTTCTTTTTTCAGGGTATTATAGTTATATATGTATCCTTCACAATAAAATATTTTTATTTTATTCACATAGTTAAAGTAAGGAAAAAATTTTACTTTTATCGATTCATACTTTCGAAGTCGTTGAACATAATTTGAAAATAAATTAAAATTTTCTTTCCGTCATCATTTTAAAGTCTACAAATAACAGTCTGATTACCAAAAATCAAACGTGAACGTTGTAAATAAAATAAAATAGTTCTTTAAAAGTTGCTAAAATCGAATTAAATTTATTTATATGTTTCGTAAAATTATTTTCCTTTATGCACTAACACTTCTATATCGTAAAAAAAATTAGCTCAACGTTTAAAATGTAATTGTTTCGTTAACTTTCATTTAAAGAGCATTGAAAACAAAAAAAAGTAAGAAAAATCATGCGTTAAGCATAGATTATGAAACGCTTTCCAACACTTCCTGAATACTTTAACAAAACTTCGTTATTTAGGGAAATAAAGTGTATAAGAAACTAAGTAAACACTTTAGAAAACGCATAAAACATTTGAAAAACTGATTTCAGAAGTTACCGTCCATAGCAAATATGTATTCCATCTCTTTTGAACAGCCCTCTATTTGATCTGTAGGTTGATATAGATACTATATAATGGAGAAATTTAGTTAAGCAAGAAAACATATAACAGGTTGAAATTTCTTTTTCAGCAATTTATACTAATAGATGGAAACATACTTGTATACTTTTGTACAACCATGTAGTAAACCTAGTACCTTTATTACACGCCACAATTTATCTAAAGTTTAATTCAAAGTAAAACATTCTTAAAACTACTGGAATCATTTTTCCAGAAATTATCATTTATAGACGGCCATGTATCCAATTCTTTGCGTGACCCTGTATATCATTTTATGCATATTCTACAAACATTTCTTAGTAAGCTAAATTAAGTTCAGCGTAAAAATGCATAACTCATTTAAAAACCACCATTAAGCAATTTGCAATCATACCCAGTAACCATTACTAATTCTTTTGTGTAGCCCTGTATATTAATTAGAGCATTTATACACACCACATACAATGCATACCTATAGTGAAACATAAAACCACATACTATAATTAAAAATGCATTTCCAGCAATCATTGCTAATGTACAGTACTTCGGATATAATATAGTATCTGAAATCTTTTGTGTGTCCCTGTAAATAATGCTATGCACTTCGTACTATACATGAAATAACTTATAGTAAACCTTAGCGACGTATAACAATTTCATTATACATGAAATAATTTAACATAATTGAAACACGTCGTAAAAAATTCTCTCCACCCCTATATCATTATAAAACGGAATCATTTTGTGTGTCCCTGTAAATGAATAATAACTATTCCTTGCGCCGCATTTTCTACAGAATGCATATTTTAGTGCACTTGATAAATGCATATCAGTTTTAATTTGTTTGAAAGCATGTAACATCATTAAAAATAATTTTAAACGATTTTTCCCCACAGGCGTAATGTAACGGAAAACTTTTTACTGTCCCTGTAAAGGAACTAAACGTGCTATAAACTTCATTTGAAATAGGGTTCGTGCTATGGTAGAGGTTACTAACATCCAAAAATTTCAGAACGATCCGAGTATATTTACGGGAGTTAGATCGCGGACAGACGGACAGACAAACCGAAGTCATAAACACTTTTCAACTTTGTTGGAAAGTGTTAAAAATATATTCACATAATTGGTGGTCGGAAATAAAAATAATTTTAATTAGTGCACATACATTGAAATTCGCTGAACATACTGCGCGCAAGAATTATTTTTGTTCCGTCTTTCATAAATTCGAAATAAACAAAATAAGATTTATCGATAGCACTGTAAAAAGGAAATGATGTGAATTTCATAACACTAGTAGATTGTAGCCATCCCAAAATTTTCCTTTATGCAAATCAAAAAGACTCTAATCCGAAATGTGGTTGTATTTTCTTAAGTTTAACTGGTAATGTTACTGAAACAGACAGCGTAGTTCTTGACGTTCATAAGGTTATTTGATTTTCAAAGTTTAAAATGAAAATCACTGATCCAATTTTGGGAATTTTTGTCGCTATTAGGAAACATGGGGGCGCTACGAAATGAACGATGTGTATTTCATTGCAAATTTCTAAAAAAAAAAAAAAAAAAAAAGAGTTTTAAATGCAGAAAAATGTTTTTTTTTTCCATTAAGATCGGATGCCTTTTTTTTACATTATTTATTTATAATTCTTGCATTAAGATTTTAAGGAAAGGAACGTTATCGCATTTAGGAGTCATCACATGACCTTACTCAATGACCTTACTCAATATGTGCATGTCTGGATATGTATACCAAACTTCGCGCGCATTTTTTTTTTCTTTTTTGTATTTTATAAATTAAAAAGAAGGAAATAAAGTTATATATCACAACAACAAAGGGATAGGTATCATTGTAAATAGAATAAAACAGTTGTTTGAAAATTGTGAAAATCGAATTTCCATTTATTCATATCTTTCATAACATATTTTTTTCAGCTTAAAGCCTTCTAATCAGAAATAAGTTTTAAATTTAAAGTTTAAAATGGAACTGTGTGCCTTTAGTTTTAAGTATATATTATAGTAGTAAGTATATATTTAGTATTAAGTACAGTAAATTCTGTCTAAGGCGGACTCTGTGTAAGCCGAAAATCTGTCTAGCTTGGAAATTTTTTCAAGTCCCTGCGAACTCATAGAAAATAACATTAATTCTTGCTCCATAAGCCGGAATCTGCCTAACGCGGAAACGGAAAGGGTTTTAAGGTCCCACCGAAACCAATTTTGCATAAGGCGGAAAAAAGGATATTTTTAAAATGAAAGGTATTTCGTTTTTGAAACTTTAAAACTGATATATATTCGTCAAATACTCAATGTCGAGCATAAAAATTAAATTCCATAATATTTTTAAAAAGTTAGTTCAAAATAACAGAAACTGTTTAAATTTTAAGGAATTCTTGATTATGCCATTTTTTCCTATATAAATATGCATTTAAAAGTTATTATTACTAGTAGAATGCACATTTATGCAAATATGTATTGTCTAAAGTACAATATATTATGCTTTAAGGTTGTACTCAAATTCAAAGTGATAGCTTTCTGTCTCATTCCCGAAGTTATTATTATATTTTTTGTGTGTGTGCGTGTGTGTTTGTGTGTGTAAACTTCAAATTGGTAGGTATTACAGATGTACTAAGAAATTGAATAGCGTTTCTCATTTATTTATAAAGACAAATGATCTTCCAGAATTTAAGTTTTCAACAGATTTTCGAGTCAGGACAATCAATGAAAGATCGTCATCTGTGCGAGCAACTCATTATAACTCAAGATCCAATCTTTTTATCGAATACATAAAACGTTATTCGATTGACGTATACTTCATTCCAATAAATCCTGTTCTTTTGCATAAGCCGGAATATTGTCTACCACGGAAAATTTTCTCAGTCCCGACAGATTCCGCCTTAGACAAAGTTTACTGTATATGTATAATAGCTTTTGGTAAAAAATTAATTTTATATTACGTAGTTGAAGACCGAAAATAATTAATTTTAATAAATGCATAGATTTAAAGTCACTAAAATAAGGCATCACAAGAGTAATACAATTTACTTTTATTTTCAGTCATTAATAAATTGAAAACTATCAAACAACATTTTTGTATAATAATTATAATAATAAAGAAATGATGGGAATAGAGTTAATTAATTCTTAAAATTTGTAAGCAGCAAATTTTTCTTTATTTAGCAACCACGCAGAAATAAATTTTATACCAAATCAGCTGTTTGGGAATAACTTTATGTTCAAAAGTTTAAAAAGAGTTCTTTCTTTTTTCCAGTACTCTTTGTAGCAAATTACTTTTCACAGTCTTAAATAGTGTGTGAAATAGAGAGTATTTTAGTTCAATCAATGCTGGTAAACCCAAAGACAAACGGGATAAAGTAATTTAATGGTGGGAGACTTTGTAAGTTAAAGTAAAATTAAATTCGCAAGAGTATTTTTATACCAAAGAAAACATGTCATGTGAATTAATTCGTAAAAACGAAGAACTCCATTTAAAATTACATAAAGATGTTTTTTTTTAAATATATGCATTTTACAACTAAATTATGAAAACCAAGTACTTTCGAGCACTGAACCTCTCATAATCTGAGTTAAACTCGTTAAAAACTAAAGGTCGAGTTCATTCATTTATACCTGATAAGCTGTTCCAATATTCAAACTGATATTGGAGGAAGGTTTTGTTGTTCTGATTGTTCCAAAATTCAATGTGAAGTGCGGAGGGAGTTCATGCAAATTCCACCATGGGAGTTGGTTGTAAATTATATCAAATCTTGGGAATGGAATATGATGATATATCATTACACGTATAAGTACCTCGACATATCATACACTATTCCAAAGATTTGGTATAATTTGCACGTGATAGCATGAACTCCCTATTCACTTCAGTTTGAGTTTTGGAACAATCCAAACAGCACAACGCCCCACCAGGGGCCAAGAGATTCTGCTCTCGAAGCTGGTAGACGGGAGGTGCGGGGTTCCAATACAATCGCCCCCGTCGGACTAATCGTTCGGAGTTTTCGTGGTTATTTCCTTCGAACCGTGGCTTTCCATGCCTAAATACTGGTTAGGTTCCCTTAGAAAGACCCCACGGAGGGTACTCCCCACCCCTTTAGGGCCTATGTCCCTCGTGTTGATAATTGGCCGTCATAAACACAACCAACCAGCCAACCAACCAAACAGCACAACCTTCTCCCCTTTTCAGTTTGAATATTGGAACAATCCATCACGCATAAAGGAATTAACTCGACCTCTGATTTTTAAAGTTTTTACCCCAGATGATGAGCGTATCAGATGCTCCAACTTACTTGATTTTGATAGTTTAATTGCACAATTTATATGTTTTAATAAAATACTTTTATTAATTTTAAGTGGATTTTTTATATATATATATATATATATAAAATAATTCATATGACTTATCACAATAAGGTAAATTAAGGATTCGAGAAATTTGATACAGTTTATATCTTTTTCTTTTAACAATGAAAACATGTTTAATTTCTAATACCCATGCATGAGGAATAGTACTTTTTAAACTATTTTCTAAACTATTCTGACAGTTTTAAATAATAATTCAAACACATTATTTATATATGAAAATTATATATAAAAACCCTCATCGAATGAATTCTTCTTGAGAATTTTATTATTTTATTAGCTAACTTGCCCGGCGTTTCCCAGGTACGTCAAAAAACAGCAGGAATTGCGAAAAAGCTCTGAAAATCACAATAAGATATCGCGAAAAAACTTAAATCGCTGCAGAAATTTCGAAAAGAGAAATATATATATATAGTGTTAGAAGTCTGAAAGTTGATTATTTTCACTAATGCAGAAAAATGGTAGGAAATCGCTAAAATACACTAAAAATCACATACAAAATTCCCGAAAAAATCGAAAATTGCTATACGAAATCCGAATAAACTTTACTGAAACGAGGGTAGAAATTACTTTAGTATTATAGGTAAAAAATGGAATGTCAAAAAATTACAACAGATCGCGAAGAAACGTAAAATTCGAATTAAAAATCACGAAAGTCAAAATTTACTATAATTGGATAAAAGTTTCAAATCTTGCGGGCTCTCTTAAAATTTATGTTTGGGAAAGCATTCTAAGCGTTGTATCATATTACTTTTATTCATAATTTCATTAATTTACTTGTATTCCCTTAAATATCATTAATATAATCCTTTAAGTTAATATTAGTTTTTGTTGCATTAAAATATCTCATTTTCTTGATTTTCTGTAAGCAAGTAATACCTATTGGTTGACAATGGAAGTCTATGGGAATTTGGCGATATATCGCCATGTTGGCGACAAAGTTGGTGGCATTTGGCGACAGAACCGTGTCCCTCCTACAGTAACCCCCTTATAGGTATGGGGATGCATTAAATGCTGTTCAATAATCGCATAAAAAATTCCCTAAAAATTCAAAAATCGTTGTACGAATTCCGAATAAGCTTTTGAAAACCGGACAAAATTTACTATATTGGGTTAAAAGAAAGAAACCGTATTGTTTTCACTTATGTGAAAAAATCGCCTCGAAACTTAAAAAAGCACTAAAAAGTGCATAAAAAAGTGCATAAAAAATCTAATCAAAAAATCGAAAATCAGGCTTCTAGGTTCAAAACTTCATAAATAGACGTAACTTTTCCTCAAATTCTGTAGTTCTACGTGCAGCGGTGTCTTCAGAACACCGTCGACACACTCACACACAAACTTCTTTCCTTATTATTATAATTTCATTTTGAATCCTGTACGCAACCCGAGTCCTGCACAATATTGTCAATTTAATGGATTTTTAATTAACAAATCTTCCGTTATTTCCGATTACCAATATTGGCCTTATTTAATGATAGGTTAAATAGAAATACACTGCTCAAAACAATTAAGGGATATTGAGACTGCAGGTGGATCTGGCGGCTGGGGAATTGTTTAGATGATTGGTACATGACTGACAGACGTGCTAGGCTATATAAGAAAAAAAAATACACATGTTTGGCATTAAAATGTGCTTTTTAATAAAAAAGAAATATACACAATTGTGCATATGAGAAAAAAACGAATAAAAAAAGGTGTGCCCTTCAAACAAAATCGTTTTTAGTAGGAGGTGTGGTTTCCCCAGACAGCCAGCAAGGTTGAACACATTTGAGTCACGGAGTCAATGAGTCTATTAATGAGAAGTTGGTGTATTCTGCCCCACCTCTCCAGAAGAACATTTTCCAGTTCTTGGAGAGTTTGTGGGGGTGGTAGGTGACCAGCAACTCCTCTGTCTAGATTGTCCCAAACATGCTCTAATGGGTTCATGTCCAGGGAATGTGCTGACCATTCCAGTCGTATAATTCTTTCCTGGAAAAGAAAATCATCTACCAAGTGAGCACGATATGGTCAGCAATTGTCGTCCATTAACATGAAGTTATCTCCAATTGCTGCAGCGTAAGGGACTACAATATGTCTGGATCTCATACCTATAACGCAGAAAAGTCGGAGCTCCATTTCGAATGATGTGGAGGTCGCTGCACCCATCGATGGAGCTGCTGGCATAAACCATCACTTCTCCACCGCCAAATCTGGCACTTTCTTGTACGAACGCAGGATTGTTTCTAGTGCCACGTTCCCTCCAGATGAAAATACGCCTACTATCAGGATGAACAGAAAAACGAGAATCGGAAGTGAAAAGAATATTGCAATATTCATTCCTCCTCCAGTTCACTTTTCTGTTGCCAACTCCCTGCGGGCGCCATGGTGATTTGCTGTTAACGTAACACATGCATTGGTCTCTGAGCATACAGACCTACTGCGTGGAGCCGGTTTCGGGCAGTTTGAGTCTAAACTGTTGTGCCAGTAACCCAGCGAATGTGTTGTTGAGGAAAAGTGGCATTCATATTTCGGTGTCTCCAAACCGTTAGCGTTAAATATTGATTTTCTTTGGGCGTTGTTGTACGTCTAAGACCTTTACCTGGTCTTATAGGCCTGCATTTTCAGTGTCCAAAAAACGGTTTCAGGTAATGGAAATCACATTTTGGGGAACTCCAGTGGCTTCTACTACTTCGGCTTGTGGTTGGCCTCCCTCTAACCGACCACTGACTCTTCAAGTTTCTGTTTCGGTTAATTGAATTAGTTGAAACATCGCATTCATAAAAAAAACCACTTACTGAAAGTTGACCTTTGTTTTCCGGTTTGTCATCCACGAAGTTGAAAGCCAAATTTCATTCGCTTCGGCTAAATTGTCGTTTTTGACGTCAAACTGGAAATTTTCACATTCCGAAATTTGAAAATGAGAAAATTTTGCATTTCTGACTCTCTTCTACCATTTTCTGCAAACAAAATTCCCTTATACCGTTATTTTATATAAGACTTATAATATCCTTTTATTGTTTTGAGCATATAACACGACAGATTAAAGATTTTTATTTTAAAATTGTGGTAGGTATTTAATTTCTAAAAATCCCGATAATTGGCGAAACGGCTTAAATTCAAAGTTTAGGGCTATACATATATAAGGTTATCACTTTAGTTTGCAGGTGGTTGGGTGGTCTGGCACTTGATATCGTAAGATATCTCTAGGGTTGAGGGGTGGGGGTTATCTTTTGATATCGTTATCACTTCTGATCTAACCAGAATTTTCTTGTTTTGTTTCTTTACATCAACATAGTCGGTTATCTATGTTTATGAAAAATACAAACTTTTATTAAAACCATTAAATGATAGCAAAATTATTTCATTCTAAACTATGTAATAACCCAACATTCGCCAAACTTATTCTTCTGATTCTTCTGTTGAATGCACATATAATTCGTTGTTAGAGACACCAGGTTCGAAATGATATTCATTGTATTCTCTGATAAAAAATAGGGGAAAATGTTGCGATGCATTACATAACAGAAAGCTATTATAAAATACTTTTACATAGCAACTATTTCTTAAAAGTGTCATTTGATATAAAGTTATTTAAATATAATAAAGATATGTTATTAACTTCTCTTCATTTAAATCAGTAAAAATGCGAATAATAAATGTACACTCTTAAAACGAAAGTGCCAAAATAACTCAAGTTGAGCCGAAATCCACTCATCTCATGATTTGAAAGTCAGCTTCTCATAAAGAGTTGAAACAACTCGAGTGAATGAGTTGTTTTTAAGCAACTCATGATTGAGTGATCTCTATTTTACTCATACTTGAGTGAAATCAACTCAATGAAGGTAAAATCCAGTAGCACTTGAGTGATTTGTAACCAACTCATACTTGAGTGAAATTGACTCATTTAAGACTAAATTCAGTCGCACTTGACTGATTTGTAATCAACTCATGCTTGAGTGAAATGAAGTTATTTAAGAATAAATCAGGTAGCACTTGAGTAATTTGTAACCAACTCACACTTGAGTGAAATTAAGTCATTTAAGACTAAATCTGGTCGTACTTGAGTGAAATGGAATCCCTTTGAGACTAAATTCAGTAGCACTTGTGTGATCTGTAGCCAACTCATATTTGAGTGAAATGAAATAATTTAAGCCTAAATCCAGTACCACTTGTGATATATAATCAATTCAAACTTGAGTGAAATGAGGTCATTTCAGATTTAATCCAGTAGTTCTTGGGCAATTTGTAACAATTCATACATGGATTAAATCAACTCATTTAAGAGTTCATGCAATGAACTCTTAAATGATGTTCTTAAAATGTAAAATCCCGAGGGATTTTTAATAAACTCATTCATAAGAACTCGCTCAAAATTACGAAAAAAAACCTTGAGCGATTTCTAATTAACTGATTAAATAAAATCATGTCATTTTAAATGAAATTCAGTAACCTGTGATTGATTTTTATCAATGAAATTCAAAATAACACAGAATTCTTGCCACATTTTCAAATTAAAATAATAAATAACTAATTTTATATTTCTTCATACTGGTTTATATAATTGTATTACTTTTTGATTGAAAAAAAAATGTGATTTATAACTAAAAATTACAATTAAACCAATCTTAAGTATTTAACTTAAATAAAAAAAAAAAAATGAAAAAAATATCTAAATGTAAACTTGAAATCATCAAGGAAAGGAAAAATCCCAATGACAACTTTTAAAAGATGACTTCTCAAATCCAAAAGGGCAACTTTCTGACATAAGTTTTAATTTATTTTTGATCGAAAATGCATGAAACTAGCTGGTGGTGTTCAGAAACTATCTAATCAAGCTGCTTTTTTCATTTTTTTGCAAACGCAATAAATCTTTCAGAAAATAGTGTCAAAGTGGATGTTTTAAACTTAATTTCTGCATGAAAGGAGAAAAAACACTCAAGAGCGGGCGAAAACGTGTTTGTCACGTGATCAAAATAGTTTATAACTCAATAGGTAATTTATTGATTAAAAAAAATGGAAAATTCAATTCCAAATAGCTTTCATAACCAGGCTTTCCAATTTTATATCTTTCCATTAAAAATGAATTTGTAAATGTATCAAAACGTTTTGTGCTTGTTGAGCAGAGCCATTAAGAACAGCCTTAAGATCCTACACTAGTCGCTGAAAAAGTATAGAAGGGCGATTCCGTGCAGAGTCACATGTAATGAGGGCTTTAATTTTCATTTATTTATCAAATTTTAATGCTAATTCTCATTTTAAGTGGTATGGTAAATAAGTTATAACAATATTTTTAAGTTTAAATGTGTGGAAATAAAACTCCCAGAAATATATCATTAAATTTCATTACTCAAAATGTGCTTTTTTCCGAAGTAGGAAAAAAGCACATTTTGAGTAATGTAATTAAATAATATACTTCTGTGAGGTTTATTGCCACACATTTAAAAATATGGTAACTTATTTACCATACCACTTAAAATCAGAATTAACATTAAAATTTAATAAATAATTGAATAAATGCAAATTAAAGCCTGCGTTATGTGTGTGACACTCTCCATGGAATCGCCCAGAAATGATGGTGTTAATCCTATGGAGAAGTTATTTTCAAATACATTGTTTGGATTTATATATATATATATCAGTGGCGTGGCGTGAAAATTTTCGGTGGTCATCGCAATTATTTAAGTTTGTGGTGAAAAATTATTAACTCTAAAATTGAATGGTTGAATGTTCAAAAAAGAAACTTTAAATCTTACCTTCACTTATACATGAACTCCAAATGTTCTGCTAAAACTGGATCGTAGAGTTTTAAAAGCTTATTAAGAGTTTTAAAATATTGCTTGGTCATCGCCGCATCCAGCGATGACCGGACGCCACGCCACTGATATATATATATATATATATATATATATTTTTTTTTTTTTTGGGGGGGGGGGGGGCATAGTATCTTTATGCAGGCTTATTTTTAATTTTGCAATTTTGGTTAGTTTTTTTAATACAGTAGACGATTTTACGAACTGGTGTACTGGTCCCGCCCAGCATCTCGCTGAACTAATGTTACTCCCATTTACGAACTTTTGACTTTATGAACACATATGAGTCCCATCGAGCATTTACTGTATTAAGATATCAATTTTAGAATTGGTTCAGAAAATTAAAGTATTTAAAATAAAATATAAAACCTAAGTTAAAAAAGTAAAAACTAGCCAGCATATAGAATTTCTTCAGCTATCGTATGCAAAAAGAAGCCTGTACAAATATTAAAATCCAAGCAAGATATTTGAAAATAACTTCCCCGTGGAACTAACATTATCAGAAGTGTTGTCACACGGCTATTGTTAGGCTGTAATAAGTAAAACAAAATATTTCAAAAAAGATAAACACCAACCCATTATATACTTTGTTGTAATTATCCCTTGATTTAATTCACACTACTTCTTAAATTGACTAACTTTTAAAGAAATATTAATTGTTAAGCTTTTTTATGCTAATTAATTAGCACTTGATAAATGTCAATTTAAAGCAGTTCATATATTTACAAATAAATTATGCACCAAAATAACTTTAGAAATGGATCAACTTAATTCTTTATATCATTTAAAACATTTGTTGAAACTTGAAATTATGTTCAAGTATAACTTTAAAATTTAGCTACTGGGTTAGAACAATGTCTTGATTGGATAAATACCAACCTATTAGGTACTATCTTGCAGTTGTTCTTTCTTAATCTTGTCTTGTTGCAAATAACCATTGATTTTATTCAATGTTTCTTAAATCTACTAACTTTTATAAAGAAATGTAAAACTTTAAAATGGCATAAGATTGTAGCTTTTTATGCCAAAAGCAGGAGCCAAATATGCAATTTAAAATATCGCTGGGGAAAGAAACAACATTATTTACTAACAATTTTATTGAACAAAAAGAAAAAACAAATGTAGCATTGATAGCAATTTTAACAACAGATGGAGTGTTTGACAACACCTTTAACTGGACATGTAAATATTTTCATTTAAAATTTTCTTGTCAAGACAAGAAAATATGTATTCTTCTCTGCTGAAGATCCTTGAGAGATTCGATAGGGTTGTTGAATTCCACTCCTTGCAGCAGAATTGCATTCCTCCATGAGGTCACTATTCTCCTGTGTTAAAAGAAAATATTGAAATTAAGTTAAATAGCAATAATTGTAATGCAAAGGATTATGAATCTTTTAAAATATTAGTTTTTAGATTAAAGTAAATATAAATAAATTCTTAAAGTCTTAAGCAACTTCTTAAAGTATTGTTGAACATTCACCTTTGTTACCATTTTCAAAATGTATACAAACATATCTTTTTAAACAATTGGGGGGGGGGGGGGGAATGAAACTTTAAAAATTAAATTTATTCTAAATATGAAAATATATATAAGGGGTCGTTCCAAGCAAAATTTAGGGCCCTTTCACAAAAATCTAATAAAATAGGCTCCTTTGTAACATTCTTTTTCACACAAACTGTTTTAAAATGTGTAAATTGTAAATAAAACCAGCTCACTGAAAACAAACTTTACCAAGGGGATTTAAAGAAGTTTTGTCAAAGTCTTCATTTAAATTTGAGTAACATGATTTCAACTTTCATTACAAAATGTTATTTATCACAAAAATAACTTACTTTTCACAAAATGGGCCCCAAAAATAAAAACCTACACACACACACAAAACCGCCTCCCCATGCATATTCTTAAAAAACATACATTAAAACTTTTAGCTTTATACACTGCTGGCCACACAAAATGCAACACCAAGAAGGAACAGAGATATCACAGCGAAATTTATTTGGCAGATAACATGCTGTACAAAGATCAAACGATCAAAATTACAGCCTCTTGTGACGCGTGGATGATGACAAAATCAGTAGTTAGAGTAGCCGCCATTGTTGGCTATAACCGCGGCCACACGCCTCGGCATAGAATCAAAGAGGCTTTGGATGTCTCCTTGGGGTACAGCAGTCTATGCGGCTTCCACATATTGCCAAAGTTGATTTGGTGTAGCATCGGGTGGTGTATCACGGGCCAGTCGTTGCGCAAGCATGGACCACACGTTTTCGATTGGCGATAGATCGGGAGAACAAGCAGGCCATGGAAGCAATTCAATCTGATGGGCAATGAAGAACTCTTGAACATTGCATGCCACATGTGGTCGCGCATTATCCTGTTGGAATATGGCTGATGGCAATCGCTGAATGTATGGGAGGACCACGGGCTCCAACACCTCAGAGATGTAGCGCTAGCTGTTCAGTGTACCGGCAATACGTACTAGAGGTGTGCGGCAGTAAAATCCGATACCACCCCAAACCATGATACCAGGTGCAGGACCAGTGTGGCGATGCATAACGCAACAGTTCAGCAGCCTCTCACCACGGTGCCTCCAAACTCGAATCCGACCATCGTGATGTTGCAGGCAGAAGCGGGATTCGTCAGTAAACAGAATGTCGTTCCATTCCGTTGTCCATGTCCGCCGTTCCTCGCACCATTCATGGCGCAAACGCCTGTGGTTTCCAGTCAGGGGTAAACAAAGCAATGGACGCCTTGCGGACATTCCACTCTGCTGCAAACGGCGTCGAATGGTACGAGCGGACACCGAATGATGCGTAGCAGACTGAATCTGTTGTGCTATGGTTCGTGATGTGGATGCGCGATCCATCACTGCCATGCGCACAATCCGCCTATCATCACGGGCAGTGGTGCAATGAGATGGGTGCGATTGGCCCCGTCGGTCCCTCCTGCATCCAACGATTACAGATCCGCATCACAGTTGCTTGGTTTCGTCCAACACGTTGACCGATTTCTCTGAAGGATAATCCGCAATCCCTATAGGCTACTATTCTTCCTCGGTCGAATTCCGAATCTTGGTCAAAAGACGCTCGATGTCTTCCACGAGGCATAGGTAAACAGCTTACGCAAAAAAAAAAACGCACGAAAAAACAATTACCGTACTTCAAATCGCCAATCTGTTCTCCCCTTATATAGCGCTTTCGAGTGGCGCTACGGTCGTCTATGATGTGCGTCTGTGCTGCAATGCTAATGATTTGCATATTTCATCGCCGCAAACGCATGATGTAAACTTCACATAAGTTGCATGCTTCCTCCAGGGTGTTGCATTTTGTGTGGCCAGCAGTGTATAAAGTTACACCACTGAAAATTCGGCTAATTGTGAATAAAATGGAAAATGAATAAATGAAACCTTCTGTGCAATTACCTGCATGTTTATCATGTTACTTCTGATTAGGGTGTAAAAAAATCATGATTTTTTTTTTTTAAATAAAAAAAAATCTGATTTTTTTTTTTTAATCTGATTTTTTTTTTTTTTTTTCCCGTGTTAAAATATTAACATCTACCAAGAATTAAGCATTTCAAAAATGAATAACCCTCCAATTACAAACATAATCTATGTTTTTTTGCTTTAATTGATAAAATTTTAATTATGTAATTATAGAAATTACAAAAAACTGCAAATAAAAAATTTCTTTAGTAACATACAACATTATGTGCATTAATATTTTATAATAATTATGTAAACCAATATTAAATACTGCTTATATTTTAAAGTTATTGATAAATTGCATTTAATTTTAAATTGATGATACAGATTAAATTTTGTAATTATTAAACAATTAACTGTTTAATTAAGAACACAATCTACATTTTTGAAAAAGTGGTTGAAAAAAGGGGATAAATAATAGTTTGATAAATTCATAAAGCAGCCAGTAATTTTACACAGGTTTTAAAGCGTATGTCTATCAAATTGTTCAAAAATTGTAACAATGTATACAGCAAACTTACACATAATTTATAAATAGAGTACAAAAATTGTATTTTTGAAATTTAAATCGAATATTTTTCCCCCACAACATTAAAATATTTGAATAGCTACTAAATATTATAATGTTTTGAAGTTATTTAACATTTAGTTAGATTTTTTTTAAATGTATAATAACATCTTTTTACACAATTTAATATTGTTATAATTAACAATAACAAATATTACATTTTTTACAAGTGATTTAGTGATCGTTTTCATTATTGATTATCATGCTTTTTCACAACATTTTCTAAAATCAAAAAATATGTGATTTTATCATTTGATTTAAATCAATTGATTAAAATCATTGACACTATTGCTGTGTTTATTGCATATAAAATAATAACTTGATTATTAAAAGGAAATTATGACATTGAAAGTTATATTAGATTTAAATATTTTTAAATTAAATGCTTTTTATGTTTGTTAGATAAAAAAAACATGCTTTTTACAAACTTACTGTACTTAAAATTTTTCACAATACTCAGGAATTATACTTGGAAACAATTATTTAAAGCTTTGTTTTGTGTATTCATAAGTCACAATAATTTGAATACTTTTTTATGTCATTTTAAACATTAAAAAAATTTTTGATTTTAATCAATGATTTTTTTTTTAAAAATCACTTGATTAAAATCATGATTTAAATCGTTGACACCCTACTTCTGATACAATCTTAAAATAAATTTCTATTTTAAAAACAAATTTAAAAGGTCTTAAGCAACATTACAAAATATTGTTGAGAATTCCCCTTTGTTGCCATTTTCAAAATGTATACATTGGAAGGGGGGGGGATGAAACTACATTTAAATGTATTCTAAATATGAAATGTTTTATTACAACAATGATGTTTAACCTTACCCCATAAAATCTAAGCAGTCAGGCGGCAATTTTCTTCCAACAGTCAAATGCATGTCATGTGTCAGAGATACACGTCTAATTTAATACAGTATAACCTCGAAAATCCTGTATCAGGACTAAGACTAGATTTATAAAAATTCTGGATTTCACAAAGATAATCAAAACTTTCACTGTTTTTAATAGTACCTTTAATCATAATTTAATAACAAAGTTATAATTATGTAAGAAAATGAAAAAATAATATTGAAAGGCTTACTTTCATTGAAATTTACATTAAAAAATTTTCTATAAACAGTGAATTTTGAAAATTCAATTGCAATTTGCTTTTTTTTTTAAACTATTAATAAAAATGCTTTTCATATTAAATACATGTTAGGAATATCTATTTCAGAAATACAGACTTGTTTTTCTAACTTGCATAATGTTATGACAAAATTAAATTTTATATGCTGTTTCTATACCAACAACATTACTCTATTCTATTATAAAAAAAACTTCCAAATCTAACACATGTCATGGATTTCTATCTAATATCGGAAGAAAATGTATGTTATTGGGCAAATGTATCTGACTGATAGACGATACTAAATAAATGAACTAAAACTGCATAGCACTGCATTCCAAACACATAGGAAACCCGGTAGCAGAAAGTTCCTGACGGGTGACATGCGTCGCAGATTTTTTTCCAACTTTATATTATGTTTAGTTCTTTATTATTTATTACTAAAACTTAAGATTATTATTAATAAAAATTAGTAAAATGCTTAAAAACATTAAAAGTAAATTTTCTGCTTTGGGATAGGAAAGATAGATGCTAGGTATGAAGTTTACTAATATGAAAACAGATTTTTTTTTTCCCACATATGTATATGTAAGGTCACACTGGCCCAATACAGTGTTAATTACTAAACACACACACACACACAAAATGAAATTCCATGACAAAATCAAAACTTAAATATATTTAAGATTAATATGTAAATTTATACCTTTCTTGCTGATAATACACCTCTTCAGGATTATCACGTGTCTCTTTGATAGTCCTCTTTGTTGGTACTTTTTTGGGGCTGGTGTTCAATTTAACCTCATTGTTGCCATAACCTCCATTCAACCATAGCAGCTTGAGTGATAGGATCAAAGTATTGTTCCTAAAATGAAAATGTGCAAAAACAATGTTATCGATTTAAAACGTTTAAATGATTTTAACTTAAAATTTCAAAACAGACGTAATGATGAGTTCATACAAAAGTGCCTGAAACATACAAAAAACGGAAATTCATTTCCCTGCAATTTACCCAAGCAATAAATTGGGTTGGGTTGATTTTTGACGGCAAAACTCTTGAGTTTTGTGCGATCGAACAGTAAAATTCGTGATATCTTTTTGTGACTAATTAACAAAATTCACTATTCGTCGCGACCTTTTGACGAAATTTGTAATATTCTTCACCGAATAAGTTTATCGATATTCCCAATTATTTTTTGCGCAATCTTTTAACGAAATTCGCAATTTCTTTCTGAACTCTTTACGAAAATAGCAATTTTATTCAACAACCAATTGAAGATAATTACCATTTGTTTCTGAGATATATGACAAAATATCTGGTATTTTTCCATGATCATTTGAAGAAATTCTCATCTTTTTCCTGCGACCGATTCATGAATTGATTTAGGGAAATTCGCCAAATTGTTGCAGAAAAAAAACAAATTTTGCCAAAGAGGTACAGAAAAAAATTTTGCCAAAGGGTTGCAGAAAAAAAAAATTTTGCCAAAGAGTTGCAGAAAAAAAATTTTTGCCAAAGGGTTGCAGAAAAAAACGAATTTTGCAACAGGGTTGCAGAAAAAACGAATTTTGCAACAGGGTTGCAGAAAAAACAAATTTTACCAAAGGGTTGAAGAAAATTTTGTCAAAGGATAGCAGAAAAAAACACAAATTTTGCCAAAGGATTGCAGAGAAAAAACACAAATTTTGCCAAAGGGTTGCAGACACAGTTGTATAATGTAGACGCACGCGCAGAAGATTTTCCAAAAATTCGGAACCTTGCAGAAAAATTTGTAGAAAAAACTTATTTTTGTAACTTTTTTTTTTTTTTTTTTTTTTTTTTTTGAATACCAAAAAATTAAAAATATTCTCTATATTATAATTTCGTCAAAGAATCGTTAAAAAAAAAAAAAAAAGAATTTCTTAAAAGCATAGCGGAAAAAGCCCGAATTTGTCAAAGGATCGTGAAAAAAAAATCCCGCAAATTTCGTCAAAAAATCGCAGAAAAAAACTTATTTCGTCAATGGATTACGGGAAAAATATGAATATCGCTAAAAGCTGAGAAAAAAGCACGTATTTCGTCAAAAAATCGCAGGAAAAATGCGAATTTCGTAAAAATATCACAGAAAAAACGTGAATTTCGTCAAAGGATCGCGAAAAAAAGCTAATTTCGTCAAAGAATCTTAGAAAAATGCAAATTTCGGCAAAAGGGCTCAGGAAAAAAAAAATTCTTAAAAGCATAGCGGAAAAGCCCTAAATTTTGCCAAAAGATTGTGAAAAAATGCAAATTTCATAAAAGAATCGTGTAAAAAACTACTTTCTTCAAAAAATCGAGAATTTCGTCAAAAGTGTTGTGAAAAAAAGCGAGAATTTTGTTAAAAATGCATGAAAAAATACGAAATTCGTCAAAAGATCGTAGGAAAATGCAAATTTCGTCAAAAGATTGGGAAAAAACTGATTTCGTGAAAGAATCGAAGAAAAATGTGAATTTCATCAAAGAATCGAGAAAAAAAGAGAATTTCATCAAATGATCACAGAAAAAACGAGAATTTCGTCAAAGACAAAAAGAAAAAACATGATTTTTGTCAAAGGGGCGCGGTAAAAACTCACCAGTCTCTTTAATGATGATACCTATGAATGGATACCTCTTCCTAGAAAAGGTGATTTAGTTGTTTCAGTAGCAATGTCACATTATTTCTGCCCTTCTTATGCATTTTTAGCTTTTTTTTTTTTTTTTTTTTTTTGACCAAAATAATTATTCTTTGATTAATACTAATTATTTTTAATTTAAATGGTAATCATTTTTAAAATATTCTTTTTAATTCATATTGTTAAAATAACATAACACGGTATTTTACGTTATTAAGAGGCTACACTTCAGTCAAGTGAAAAGACCCGTTCGCTAATGCTAATCCTATGGAAGAAATTTATAACGATATCTCGGTTGTATTTTAATATTTTTAAATGATTTTTTTTGCATTGGATAGCCGAGATCGATCTGTACAAAGGTCGTTTTTTACATTTTTTATTTTGTTTACAGATATTTTTAATGAGGACAATTTCATTTTTGGAACAGGTTTCGAAACTGAAAGCATCCTCATTTAAAAAACCTGCAATCGAAATCGAAAAAGTAAAAAACGGCCTGCATACAGATCGATCTCAGCTATCCAATGCAAAAAAATCATTTAAAAATATTAAAATGCAACCGAGATATCGTTATAAATTTCTTCCATAGGATTAGCATTAGCAAATGGGTCTTTTCACTTGACTGAAGTAGCCTCTTAAACATTAAATTAATGTGCAGATAGTTTTTGACCCAATATTTATGCGCACAGAAAGTTTTTGGTTTTATACAAGTCTGGTTGCAGGAAAAACAAACTTTGCGAAAGGGTTGCATAAAAACGGAAGTCTCTTTAGAAAACAACATATACACAAATATCTACGTTTATTATAACAGGGATAAACTTAAAAAATATACCAAACTAACTTTTGAAAATTTGGGTTTAACCCGAACCCAACTTGCAGGAATTCACACTCAGCCTCAAATCGACCTGAACCGATTTTTCTTCCAATTTTTCCACTTTTACTGTTTGATTTTAAAATGTTAATTCATAGAGGAAACCATTAAATTTAAAATTTCATTAATTAATAAAAAGTCTTATCCTTTAAATAAACTCAAAGCAAGTTTTTTTTTCCAATATGAAATCTACTTATAAAGAGCTTATTTATCAAAATGTAATTGTTTTATTAAATATTATGTAAAGTTGTTTTAAAAAATAACATTTTAATACCTTAAACCTTGAAATAAAAAGTATTCGGCCAAACAGTTACTATTCGGCTAGCTGAATATTCAGTATTCGGCCAAAATCACTATTCAGAGCATCACTAAATCTGACTTGCTACTTTGAACAACATTCATAATCTTCAATTTTAATTTTTAGCTTAATTGTTTACATATCAAATACCTACATATGTGAATTATGAATCACTGCAGGATTAGTATTAGTTTTTGCCACTTACTGAAAGAAACTAGTTTCTGCCCTGATGATATGAAAAAGTAAAATGTTTTAAAATTTTACTGTTGTATGATATATTTCTCAAATCATTTTCATTTATTAATTTTCTTTAGAATATGAAATTATGGCTAAATTGATAAGCTGGGGAGGGAGGGGGGGGGGATTGTGGCTTCATCATGAAAAAATACCAAAAATTTTAGCGAAGACAGTGTTGACTAGGGATGCACCGAATAGTGATTTTGGCCGAATACCGAATATTCGGCCTAGAGGTGAACCGAATACCGAATATTCGGCCAGCCGAATAGTAACTGCTAGGCCGAATACCGAATATTCGGCCTGTCGAATAGTAACTATTCGGCCGAATACCGAATATTCGGCTTGTCAAATACTTTTATATTTCAAAGTTTAAAGGCATTAAAATATTAAATTTTAAAACAATTTTACATACTATTCAATACAGAAACTTACATTTTAATAAACAAGAGTTACAATTACAAGTAAACTTTATACTGAAAAAAATATGCTTTGAGTTATTTAAGAAGAGGATAGTTATAAAACTTTTTAAATTAGTAAAATTTTAAATTTCATGGCTTCTTCTGAGAATTAATACAGATAAATAAAATTTTCTTAAATTCTAAAAGAAACATTTTAAAATCAAAGTTTTAATAGTGAAAAAATTGGAAGAAAAATTGTACAGTATCATATTATTTGTTTGTCAGGAAGAGACTGAAGTAAAAGTAAACAAATATTACAAATCAATTCAAATTTTATATGATGGCAACTTAGCAAGAATAATTGTTCTACTCCCTTTAATTTAAGCAAGGAAGTTTTTAAATACATCCTAGTTAGGTGTCTGGAGTGGACAATCATTTTCAGAGATTCTAAAAATTGTTCTTAAAATCTTAGCAAGAAACAGATTATTTGCTAGACAAAATTTAGGAACTTGCATTTGTACATAATTAATTTCTATGAAAATCCTCGTGATTGGTTAATTTTCTTACATAATACTTAACAAACAGCAAATAAATAATGTAATAACATTCTCTTTTATTTAAATATAATTCTGTTTCTAATTATTCTGAATATCTTTGTAAGTTGATTGTTAAATGTAGAAGTTGTATAAAGTTTTTAAAAATATGTTTAAAAAATTTTCCTTAAGTATTCGGCAGGCCGAATAGTTTGCTATTCGGCCAAGCCGAATATTCGGTATACCAAATAGTTGGATATTCGGCCAAATCGAATATTCGGTAACATGGCCGAATACCGAATATTCGGTGCATCCCTAGTGTTGACTAGAATAAAAGGACTGTTTTTACTGCAAAAACTTTATGTTGCCGTCTCCCCCTCCCCGAGATCCTTTGACAAAATTCATATTTTTTTTCATGATTCTTTACTGAAATTTTTTAAAGTTCTCTGGCGATACTTGCATTTTAATAAAATTAGTGCTTTTTAACTTTTGACAAAATCTGTATTTTTTTTCCTGCCCCGTTATGTGAAGATGCTTGCGAGTTAATGCTATTCATATTTTTATGGGAAGGTTTTTTTTTGCTAATCTTATTTGCATTTCGACATTTTGAATTTTTTTTTTTGGTGGTGGTGATGGCGCATTGTATATCTGAGCTTGATCCTCACGGCACCTGTTTACTTTTTCGATTTTGATTGCAGAATTTTTATTTTTTTGAGAAATTACTTTTACCTTTCAGAATCTGTTCTAAAAGGGAAAGTATTTTCTAAAAAATAAAATAAAATCCTGCAATCAAAGATTAAAGTAAACAACAAGGGGCACTGTAAAGATCAACTATACAATGCCGCAAACAAATTGCAAAATGCAAATGAGATATTAGAGAAAAACCTATACCTATTTTACCCCATGCTTCAGAGTAAAATGGATATATGCTGGTTATAGTTGAATTACAATATAATTAATGTGTAAACCATTTAAGAGTTTTGTACTTCCATCCTCTGAATCATATGTAAACTGGGGTGAGGTAGGAAGACAAAAACCTGCCCCTTTCAGTTTGTTTACATTTTTTTCTTTACAAATAAAAACACTTATGAAACTAATAGAAATAAGATGCAAGTACAGACAAATCCTATCCTAGCCCCCTCCCCACCCACCCAAAACTGCTCCCAATTTTCACAACATCAGTTTACGTCCATGCTCTGAATCATGTTCCTAATAGTGTTTCATTTTTAAAGTTTTTTTTTTTTTTTTTATTTAATGCAGTTCAAAAGCAGATAGATATCAGCATAAGTATCTGTAGGAAAAAATGAGAAATTAATTAAAAAATATTTTAAATCAAAAGCAATTTATAAAGTTAACTAGCTATAAGTGAATGAAAATTTATATACAAAATGTATACAGCAATGACCGGTGCAGCTTGGTTGAGAGACTTCCTAACAATTCAGGATGCCTGCACATCAGCAATGTCGTCTTTCTCAAGGAAGACATAAAATATTCCGGCAGATTACTTTGTTGCAAACTTTACAGTGTATTTATCTTCTTCAGGGATATCAATAATAAGAACTGTAAATTCTTGAACAGACTTCTTTACACCGAATTTCACAAGGACCCAGCCACCAATCATTGGATTCACTACAGCAAGAACCTTTGGTTTAACTTCCATGGGTTGCTTTGATTCTTTTTACTGTTTGTCCTCTTTTAATCCACCCAATTTAATAATTTAGTATAGTTAGAACATGTGTTTTAATTTAATTTATGGCTGAAAATATGGTACTTTAACGTGATTTTTGAGAAATTGTCAATTAACAGCGATTTTTAATGTTACTTACATTCCAACATGCAGCGCAGATAACAGATGTTCGCGACTAATTTATAGCATAATTTCACATTTAAGCATAGGATCAATAACAATTTGCTCTCAAAGGTCTTTCAATTTTGATCCATCTTCACACATTCATATCTTGACAAACTCTCATAAAAAAGATGGGCTATAATACCTATTTTACCCTATGTGACAAGAAATCAAGGTTGGGTTTAAGCCGTCAAAAACCAGTTTTTGACGTGACATAGGTTTAAACCGCATTTTAAGTGTCAAAAACACCAATATTTAAATATGCTCAGAACAACAAAAAAAATTGTTAGTAAAGCTAGATACAGCACCGCTTTTATTTAATGATAGACACTTTAGTTTTAGTATTTCTTTTACTGATGAAATATTAAATTATAATTTTTTTCTTTGTTTATGACTAAATTGCCAAATTTTTTATGTGGATTTTTAGCATACTTGGTTGCTTTTCTTATTTAATAAATATGTATATAGAGATAGACAAACTTTTTGTAATAATAAAGCATTTAACAAATGAAATCAAACAAGATTTTACAAAAATAGATTATATATCAGGGGTCGATCCAGGTGAAATTTGGGGCCTATTTAGGGCCCCTTTACAAAAATCTATTTAATAAAATAGGGCCCCTTCAGAAAAATAAATTTAATAAAATGGGTCTCTTCATAAAAATGAACTTAATAAAACAGGCCCCTTCGCAAAATTCCTTTTAATAAAATAGGCTCTTTTGTAACATTCTTTTTCATAAAAAGTGTTTTAAAAATGTGTAATCTGTAAATAAGATCAGGTCACGAAAAACAAAAACTGTAACAAGGGGATTTAAAGAATATTTTTGTTCATAAATTCTTGGTTCGAATTTGATTCACTGGATTTCAACTTTCATTGCAAAATGTTATTTTTCACAAAAATATTATAAAATTCACAAAATTAACTTACTTTTCACAAAATGGGCCCCAAGAATAAAAACCGGCACCGACCCCTGTATATATACAGTCTTTAACAGAAATATTTTCTTTGCAGCATAAATATATATATATTTTTTTTTTTTGGGGGGGGGGGAGGGAGAAAAAAGATACAGAAAAACAACAATAAAAATGATTTTATCATGTGTGCAAGAAGTCCATCCAAGCCAAGACTGAAAACTTTTCCGAATATTAGGTATAACCTACTGGCGATGGGCTAGACAATCTCAATGTCTTGATTTATGGCTGAAAATGGATTTTTTACAATAAAAAAGAGCAATTAAAAGTTTTTGCTAGTAAAATTGCTATTATTTCAATATAAAATATAATTTACAACCAGCCAAAAATCTTTCCGAGACTGAAGATCTTGCACCCATGTTTATAATTGAGAAAAGAATTTAGTGATTGGTTATACCAAAATGATCTTATTTTTTATTTAAATCTTTTGAAATGAGGGACAAATGTATAAAATGTATACAAATAATAATTCACCATACCAGTAAGAAAAGAAAAAAAATAGTATGCTGCTAGTTTGTTTTTACAAAGTTTAAATATTGCCAGATATGTGACCATTTCATTCATTTTTAATTTTTTAAAAAATTTTGTGTGGTAAAATAATAATAAAAAATATACTCATTTTACCCCGGCTACCCCTATTGTCAGGAAGGTAAATTGGAAAATATAGCTCTCGGAAAATTGAAAGGTAATTGCTGAAAAGTGATGGTGAATGGATGCAGTAGAACACTGTTTATGTAATTATTTGAATTCTTTTACACAAATAGTATTGTATAGAAATAAACTATTGTACTTCTAAGGAATAAAATTGACTTTTGAAAATATAATTAGATTGAAAAAAATGTATAACTGAATACCAACCTTGAATTAAAATTCTGTATTTGGAGAAAGAAACAATTCTCTGGAAAATTTTAGGGAGGAATTCTAGTAATTTTTCACAAAATTATTTACTACAAATTATAAAACGTATTTTTGTTTGATATGATTTATCTGAAAAATTATTTTTACAAAATACTTAGAACTGTTATATCTGACAAAAAGTTTCGTCACACGAAAAATAAACTTTTATTATTTTCACCTCCCCCGACCCTTGCTTTAACATGATGCTGTGATCAGCTTATTTATTTATTTCTCAACAAAGTAATAAACAGGACATTTTAAACGAAAATAAATAATTAAAAAATAAAAAGGCAGAATAATTTTAAAATATAGAAGCATTTCTAAAATTAGCTGCCTCCAGCGTGACGCGGAATGTGTTACAACGTGCATTAAAAATTATAAATTTAAATCATTACATGCAATTCCACTAAAAAGTAAGGATAAATTAAATGCTTTTATAAAACTTACCAAATAAAACAGACACATCCTTTCGTTCCTTCATTAAGTAAACCTCTTGAATGTTTACTTATTTATCTACACATCTGCGTCCATCTTGAAGCAGGCCAGCGACACGATAAGACGAGTCGAGACGAACGAATCTGAGAACGACTTGCAAAAGAGCGGCAGGAAACGAGCTTGCTAATCAAGTTGAGTTGTTTTGCGGTCGCTCTCGTTGAGTAAAATAGAAGAATAAGAGCTTAAATCAAGTTGAGTGAAGCGTTTAAAAATCAACTCATTCACGATCCAATAAATTAGTGCTCATTCTTGAGTAGGCAAATCCACTCATTCGTTTTAAGAGAGTATAACCATATATGTATATCATTGCAAACATATCAAAATAAAACGGAAGAAGAAAATTGTAAAAATAAAATTATTTTTTACACATTCACAACTATATCGTTAGGGGATCAAGGAATGATAACTTATGCTATCGTAAGGGAGACAAGTGGTTTAGATTGCTAAAAATTTGATAACGTTATATATGTCCTTGTCCAGACCCTTACATTCTTCACCCTGTGCTATTTCAAAAAATAATAACAATTTTGATTATTAGGGCTTTTTAAACGTATCGTTTTTACTCATGTATAGTTTGTACCCCCTTTTCTGACTGCAAAAAAAGTTTCTCCTCGTTTATAATGCGTGCCGAAATATTTTAACTGAAAAAAATAACAGGAATGTGAAGAAATCCTTGATGAAAGAAAAAAAATGAAAATTTTCGTATTTACTCTTATATATTCATCATCACTGTGAGAGGAAATTCCGTTGATTTCTAGTACAATTTACGGACTTTTGCTGATTTTTCCCATTCCGTAAAGTATGGATTTAAAAATTCGTAAAGTTTCAAAAAGTATGGATTTGAGCATCTTTTAGAGACATTACTAAAGTTAATTTTTTGCAAAAGTTGAAGAAATTTATTTTTATTATTATACTGCAAATGACAAATATACGCACGCAAATTGCACTTTCAAAATATGCAAATTTTTTTAGTGTAAAATTATATAATAAAAAATTCAAAATCATTAGCGAAAACGACAATTTAACAAGACATTTAGAAGTATTATCTGTCGAGAATATTCTTACATCCCTATGTGCTAATTTCTGACACATTCACGGAATCATTTTATTGCAAAAAAAAAAAAAAAAAAAAAAAAAAAAAAATCCGAAAAAATCTGGAAATTGTAATGGCAATCAAAGGGTTTTTTTTTTCTTTTTTTAACAGAAGACCGTTTTCCACAGTAGATACTTTTTCCACGTTAGGAATTTTGTATTAAAATATACTGGTGAGGAAAATTACTGAAACGGCTTATGAAAAGATACTTTATGTTAATTCTATGAAATGAAGCTAAATGACATCAAATCTGTCGTTTAGTCATATCATGTAGCCGAACGTTTTTCAACTTGAATACGAGGAAATATGGAAATTCGATAAAATTTTCGAGTGTGGAAGGTGGAACATGCCGTTGAAAAGACATTTGACGCATTGTGAGAAATTACGTTTAAATCGGATAACGGAAGAATAATAAAGCTGTAACCTTCCATTAGTATCGGAAGTGTCCACTGGAGTCATACATCGTGTCGGGTAACTTGATTTATCCCGAACCCGACCTGCCCTGCGGTTTCATCACAGTCGAGATCGGGTTAGATTGATTTTAAATATTTCCGGTTCGGGTCAAGTTTCGCTTATTTTGGGGGGAGTTAAGGTTGAACCGGTTTTTCAAAAGAAAGGCCTGAATATTTTGTAATTGAAAAATCTATATAGGGTGACCGCGCTAGTAGTTGATACCACCCCAGAAGTTGATCAAATTTTTGTAATATTACACCATTTCAGGCGGAAATGAGTTTTGCACGTGGCACTAGACATAATATTTTTGTTTGAATGTTGGAGCACCTGTTGCGACATTGTTGTCAGCTACTTGCTGTAAGAGAAGCAACATTTAGACATTTTTTACATTAGAAAATGTAAAATTTTAGTTTTTGATTAGTTGAAGACAATTACGATACGTTAAAATAATCCACTTCCATCTTGAATATTTCAAATAGTAGTATTCTTTGAATTATTGTTAATCATAGCTTAAGCATTCTATTTTAAAGATGAATTTTTGAATTTTCAAATGATTTCTTCGATTCATAAAATACTGGGAAAATAGCAATTAAAGAAACTATTTATTTATAAATTTGTTGCTATTTAATTTCAACAGATTTACTTTTTGCCCATTAGAGGACATTCATTAAGGGTCTTAGCAATTATGTTAGTTTAATTCTAAAATTTAAAAGGAAGAAAATTCAATAAAACCCCGTAGCACCGAGTATATTTGATCTACTACTGGCTCGGTCACACAATTTGAATATTAGTGAACGGATAAATGTTCATTTTTACACAAAAAAGATAAATTGATATGAAAAATATAACTAGAGACTATTTTTCCATAACTGTATTTTAATATGGATAGATTTTCTTTCATTTCTAGTTCGGGTCTGTTTCGGGAGTGTCCAGGGTTGGGATTGACGATTTTTTTTTCTTGTTCCGGTAGTGTATAACACTGCCCGTGTATGACTTTACTGACCACACACCTTATAATAAGGTTTCTTTATATCTGTAAAAAAGCCGTAAAAAGTAACACAATGTTTTCCGTTCACTACTTTGTACCACATTTCAAATTGGTACAACTGGTCCAAATTTAAACTTTTTCATCTTCCCGTTACCAACAAAAAAAAATGTCTACACATTAAATACAACTGTTGTTTTGTGTTCTGATCGGTTTCAATACTATGTTTCGGGTTTATATTGAATATTTGTTTCCGGGTTCGGGTTCATATAAGCAAATTTTTCGGGGTCAGGTCGTGTACAACACAGCCCGTGGAGTACTTTAGTGTCCACACATCTCTCTAATAATATCCTAAGTCATGTGACTGTCATCAACAGTTCCGGGTGGACCGCTTCACTTTTTATATGCCAAACAGCGAATTTGGTAATTTTATGTTAGCCGGGCGCAGGTGATAAATCGCCAAATATTGTTCCATCGCGATCATATCATCAGTATTATGACAGTCTATCTCATGCGACTGTCATAAACAATTTTTCGAGAAGTAAATTAAAACAAAGCTTTCATGTTGAAATTAAATATGAATTAACTGTTATTTATTACTCTTTTTCTTTTCCTTTCATTCTTTTCTTTTTCTTTTCATTCTTTTCTTTCTTTCCTTCTTTCTTTTCTTTTTTTTTTCTTTTTAAGAAATAAGAGAAAATTGAGAGTCATAAATTTTAAGTATTTCAGTTTTAAATTAAAGTTATGTATTTTAAATAATATGAGTGAAAGTATTATATTTAAAATTAAATTAATGAAATAAGAAAAAATACGACGGGTGCGATGTTTGGCGATTTATCACCTGCACCCGGCTTACATAAAAATACCGAGTTCATGATTTCTGTATCAGAATGTTCCGATTTGGCGACGGATTGAACAAAATTAAATTATGAGTAAAAGTAACATGATACAATGCTTAGCATAGATTTAAAGGAGGCCAAACTGGTCGCCAAGGTCGGCTGGTATAGTAATAATGTTTCGCTATATCTGTAAAAAGCAGGAAAATGTAACACAAAGTTTTTCGCACCCTACTTTGTATCACATTTCAAATTGGCAAAACTGGACTAAATTTAAACTCTTCTGTTTTCCTGCTATCAATAATCAAAAGGGTTCCACATTAAATAAAACTGTTCTTTGAAAATTTCGAGAGCTGTATTTGCTTTTATTTATCTGTTTTGAAAAATTGTTTTTTTATAGATTCCTTTAACCATCAATAAGTTTAAAATATAAAGTTTAAGATGGAATTTCATGGTAAATAGCCTTTTGCAATAAAATATCTTAATCTTCAATTGTTTAAAATCGAAGAAAAAAAGAATTTTAATCAATGCAAACATTAAAAATCGTATAGCATAAAAACAATAAAATTTACTTTTCATTTTTATCATTCCTAAATGGAAATCAAACAAAATAAAATATCTAGATGCGTAGTAACATAAAAAAATGTTATGAACAATATAAAATATTTCTCGAAGCTTGAGAGCGATGTATTTATTTTTATTTCGCAACTCCAGAAAATAAATTTTAAAAAGCGTGCTCTATTCCTAAATAACATTGTAATGGTTATTCATATAATTTAAAATGGAATTATTTCTACTTTCCAGTAGGCTTTGCACCAAATATTTTTTCTTCCGTTTGAAATGAAAATAGAAAATAGAAATGTAAATAGAAATGTAAATGAAAATAGAGAGTATTTAAGGTAAAGTCCGTTCTCAAATCCAAAGGAGATATTTTCTGGCACATTTATGAACTCGATTTTGTTCGGAAACGCATGAAATTGACAGGTGCTCTTCACCATAAACTATTTAATAGAATGCGGATTTCCAATTTTTGTAAAGATAGAAGATCTTTCATAAAATACTGTCAAAGTGACAGTTTTTTTAACCGAATTCCCAACGCGGCAGCGCGAAAAAGTAAAAAAAAAAATTGTCGTCACCTGAAATGACTAGCTTATAACTGAAGAAGAAAACTATTTATTAAAATATGGAAAACGCTGTTAAATTTCAAATAGCCTCAATAGTCAGGCTTGCCAATTTGATATCTTTGCGTTTAAAAATGAGTTATAAAATGTTTCGGAAAGTTTTGTGTTGTTGAACTGGGAATTTGAGTCCAAGTTAAGAATTTGAATCCTTAAGTCTAGTTAATTCTAATAGATCCATTTAATAAGAGGGTGGCGGGGGTCTGTACTTCTTTAGCCTAAAATTCACGTGATTTTTACGATTTTGTTTTCAGTTATAAAGAAAAGAGATAACTCCTTCGAACTTTTTTCATTATATTTATTGACATTTAATTTATATACGGTACAAAGTCTAAAGTTCGGAATCATCGGGACTTTACTAAGTCCGAACTTTGGATTTGTCCTATATATCCCAGTCAAAAAAAGTCCGATATGTCCCAGTCATCAAAAATGATGCTTTTCCATTAAAATGAATATAAATTTCGCAACTTAGAATGGCAAAATGCGACGTTCATACATTAAAAATTGCACATAACAGCTATTAATACTAAATTAAACAATCATTTTCAATAAATAAATCATAACATAATAAAAAGTAAAGCAAAATCATTAATTTAAGGGAACATGCAATTTAAGAACAAATTCTAACTTACTTAACTATTGAATATTTCATTTTCGCTTTAAGCATGCTATTCGTGTTTTTCCGCCATGTAGTTTTCGAATTTAAAGGCTAATTAAACACAAAATTGATATTAATGTTAATTTTTTGAATTGCGTAAAATGAATAAATATGTGAGGTTATAAAATACAAATTTCCGTACGAATATATTTCTTTGCTATTATTTTATGAATCGTTAAACATACATGAAGAATTCTGCAGGACGTTTAAAGGGTTAATGTACACTGCTTTATTAACTTAGGTTTATGCTTAAGAAGTTTCTCATTTATTCTATACATAGACATGAATGAAGATTCAGTAATAAAGCTTTTTTGCTCTAGACCTTTCTTTTTCTTTGTTTGTTTCAACAATTTTGTTTTTTTCCCTCCTTTCTTGAATACTTGCCGCTGGAAAGTGCAAACTTTGGACAATTCCGAACTTTAGGCGTCTGAACTTTAGACTGTGTACTATATTTAAATTTTCCGAGTAAAAGAAATGAATAGTCCACCGTGTGCGATGGGGAGTAGCGGAAGTGCGTGCGGTGAACGTCCGATCGGGCGACCGTTTTGCTCCGGTTACAAGCATGTGATAAAAATTGGGTCACCAAATTATGAAAATCGATTAAATTCCCTGGAACGGATGCCAACATTTAGTTAAAAAAGTTGTTTTTTGACGAAATGATTCAACAAAAAAGCTAATTTTTTCTCTATTTTCTTTTGACAATTTACGATCTCGAAAATAAAAATCTGTGAAAAATACTTTTTGGAGGTATAACCTCCAGCAAAAACAATTATCTTTCCCTTTCTTAAATAAAGGAAATCGATCAAATGGTTCTCCAGGAAAATGATCGCCCAGTTTCGAAAACATGGTCTCCAGAAAAATAAGTTTAAAGTTTTAACATAACGTTTCGTTTAAAAAAGAAAAAAAATATTGCAAAGAATTTTAATATCACGAAATCGTTCTAGAGCATAGAACTATAAGGGATGCACTAAAAAATGAAACAATGGTGTACAATTATTTTTAATTACATACAATAGTCATGCGAAGAAACTAACAAGCTGATGTTAAATAAATGGCAACACCCTTTTCCAATTTATCGTATAGATTTTAATATTTTTTAATGTTTTTTGCACAGAATAGGTGAGAACGGTCTCTAAGGTTTCAATCGCATATACTGTCATAAGATTTGAAACATATGCGATTGTATCTGGTTTGGTTCCACCTTCACTTTCGCTCTGCAAGTAGGGTAATTTTGAAGACAGAACAGAATCCGCAAATGTAAGCAACACGCTGCATAATTGCTCACTAAGTTCTTCTACGCATTTCAAAAAGTAGCTGTAACTCGAAAACTCAGAACAATTATTTTCAGAGATTCTGATTGGTGGAATTCAAGCTGATATATTGCAGGAGATACAAACCGCGATAATGTCATCATTTTATGGATATCATAAATTTAAAAGAGTTAAACTATCAAATGATGTGTTTTCTCTGATTTGTGGAGTTTGAGCTGATATATATCGTAGGTGATACAAACCGCGATAATGTTATCTTTTTATAGATATCATGAATTTAAAAGAGTTAAACAATCAAATGGTGCGTGATTCTCTGGTTTGTAGCTGATATATATCATAGGAGAAAGAAACCGCAATAACATCATGAAATTAGAAGAGTTAAACTATCACATGGTGTATTTTCTCTGCTTGGTGGAATTTGAGCTGCATATATCGTATCAGATACAAATCGCGATAATATCATCATTTCATGAATATCATCGGTTCATCGTTTTCATCTCGGATAATTTGATTATGAGGAAGCATCGGATATTGCCTATGACAGAATAACGCATGTGTTCGCACTTTACAGTGTACTTTTCAATTTTTTCTATTTTGCTTACATTCTTAAATATTAAGATACTTAAGTAGAAAGACAGAATTAGTTTAAATGCATTTCTTAAACGTTTCCGAGAAATTTTTTATATAATATATTAATCAGCTTTTTCAAACTTGGATATTGGTTTTAAGGATGCTAATAATTAACATTTAAACATTTTCAGATGCGTAATTGAATTTACAGATCCATGAGTAACAAATTATACTCTTTTAATTTTAATGTTAATACTGCAAATTTATCATGCAAAATTTATACGTAAAACATGTTAGTTAAAGTGAATACTTTTACAGGAGAATTTATAGCATTCGAAAAACCTATGTTTCGGGTTAAGGAAACTAATTAATACACATAAAAATACTCGGAAACGTTTCCGTAAATCAGCGGCAACAAAAGAAACTGTGTTTTTATAACGCTTCTTTAAATCTCGAAAATACATTCGTTTCTGACTTCTTTAAAGATACAGGATGTTTTTTGCAATCATAGGGCAACTGACAAGAGAAGATTGTATATGTCTGTTAGAGGTTATATTATATTTTTATATTTTCCTAGACTAAGATACATTTGTGTTTGGGCAGAAAGCACAGAGGCTGGTTAGTCACTTACCGCATGGTGGAGAATCCAAGCTTTTAAAGTTGTTGAAAATGTGGCATCGCAATAATAAAATTTGCATTATTTTTATGTCATTCGTGCATTCAAAACAAACACAAAAAATTTCTGAATAGTAATATAAACTAGCCGGAATTGTACGTCAAACGTGGGAAATGAGGTAAGTTTGTGCTATAACTAGTTTTATAACTATTCAGATCAAGGTGCAATAACTGTTGCACTCTTATGCAAAAATACATGAATACAAAATTTATTACGATTGTATATATTAAATTCAGTTATACGTAAATAATAGGATTCCATCTTAAATAGGACGTAATAACCATGACAATCTAGAATCATTACCCATCTTGGAGTATCATTGAATTTATGACTTATGATAGGATTTAATAGAATGAAGAAATGTTTTATTAATATTTTTTTAAGTTTTCATTAGAGTTTCATAAAATTTAAAAGGACTGGACGAATTCCTGCAACGGTAATATATATTAAATTTTTGCGTAGTTTTTGCGCTGTTATATATGAACTCATAGACGGACCAAACAACGGCTGTAGTACGTGGTACGTATTTATAAAATTACGAACGCACATAAAAAGAAATGCTGAGAATGATATAAATTTATTCTGGAAGATTGTGAGCACTAAACTTAGTTTTATTTAGCAACTTGCACAAACAAATTTTCTTTTCAAGGTGAGTAGCCTTTGGCAATAAAATATTTTATGTTATCTGCATTGTACGGGATAGAAAAAAACAGCTTTTATCAGTGTCTATGTTCAAAGTCGTTGAACATAGTACATCTTAAGATCTTTCTGTCATTTCTTTTCTGTCATTCATAAATTGAAAATAGATAAATGAATAAAAGGTATGCAACGAATAGTACAAAAAAAATTCTTAAAGGGATTCCGAGCACTGAATTTATTTTTATTTCGCAACCTCGGAATAAATAACTTTTTACGGTAAATAGCCTTTGGTAATGAAATCTTGTTATCTCACTTAAATAGTTCGATATAAAAAAAGTTAACTTTAACCAGTGCATATAGAGAAAGCCTTTGAATACAATTCTCGGAACAATAAAATTTATTTTTGCTTTCAGCCGTTCGTAAATTGAAACCCAACAGAATAATATCTGTAAATTGTGATAAAAAAGAAATGTTTTGAAAATCGTTACACAATTCTTTAACGGTGCGGTCACCGAAATAATTTTTATCCAGTAACCTGCAGAATTAAATTTATAGCTTGCGTTGTGGTAAACAAGTAAACAGTTGATATGCCGTAGGGATACTCAATCACAATGGAACTCTACTCCCTATGGATGAGTATTTGTGTAACGCGAGACGCGGGGATTGAACCAAGAAGTCCGGAGAGTAGAAGAATTGAGAAAATGTAACTATAAATTAAAATGTTGAGATAGAATAATGACTAGAAATATAAATATAAAAAAGTTTAAGGTAGAATAAAAGGTTTAAATTGCTTAAAACTGCCTCATAACTCGTCGCAATCGGACGCAACAAAAAGGCAAGTTGTTAAAATAAACTTGCCGATCCTTTTTAAAAGAAAAGGCAATTTTCATTGCCATACATTTAAAATATATAAGAGAAATAAGATTAGCATAATTTACAAGAAATTAGGAAAAAATAAATATTTTTTTGTTAGCTAATGAAAAAGAAAGAAACATTAAAGTATTAGCCCATGATCTCACATCTAATACTTTTGAGTTACAAGGACTGTAAACATCATAATCTGGGAGTTCGTAGACGATTTCATTAGGCATTTTATATATTTCACTGTGTAAATTTTTTGAAAATGGTTTAATGCAGTCAAAAACTTTAAGATCATTTCTAATAGGAGAGCTGCAAAGGTATCTAGAATAATTGCGAATGTGTCAAAGTTATTTATTATGGGAAAAAGACAGATGATTTACGCTCGTTTTGCAAGTGACATATTGGACACACATTAGTAATGACAATGGCATAAACTCGGGCTTCACGGGTTTCAGAATATAGATAAAAACCGCCATGTATATAATTCCTGAAGTTAAAATCTTATTTTCTCTGTACATACAAAATATGTAACGATGAATGAGTTAGTTTTTGAAAGGTTCTGGAACCGGTTTTTGACGTAGTATACTTAAATTTCTTCAAAACGACTCTTTGTTTAATAAAAAAAATTCAATTAATCAAAATTAATGAAAAACGCATCAGAAAGTAATCTCAAATTTTGCGACGAGAAGAGCTCTCAGGGTTCTACTTTTTCTTTCTTTCTTTCTTTTTTTTTTTTTTTTTTTTTTTTTTTTTTTTTTTTTAAACACATAGATTTTTTACATTTAATATATTTTTTAGAATGCCCACTAACAATACTAAAAGTCATATTTATTTGAAAAATAGCAATAATGCTTTCAACGAAAGTTTTGAAATCTATTAAAAACGATATTTTCATATTATCCGCACGTCAAGAATTAACAGCCAAAGAAATCATAAAAAAATCGCTATTTATAGTCAGCCTTTTAGATTATACTCATTCCAGTGGTTTAACTGTTAAACTCGATTACATCTTAACGATTTGTCTTAAATTTGTCTTTTATTAATATTTTGTTTTATTTATTGACTGATAAACGTTTTAATTTTGTTATGGAATATAAGCTGGAAACAAATGTGAGCTATTTATATTAATTAAAGAGCATCATAATCGTCTGTAGACGATAGAGATATATTTGAAAAAATTCAAATTTGAAAAATTTTTAAAACAATACAAGTTGAAGAACGCGATACAGTTTTAAAACAAATTGCGAAATAGTTTTCAAACAAATTATATTTAATAATACATTTTTTATCGTTCCGTGCTTAAAAAGTGAAAACGGAACCATTATAAGATCACTCATGTGTCTGTCTGCCCGTCTGTCACAGCCATTTTACTCGTAAACTATTGAACGTGAAAAGTTCAAATTGGACGAAGTAATAAAGACTATTGAACCATATATTTGCAGATTATTAAACATTCACAAATATATTTAGGAAAAATGTAGAAGGGCTAATTATGTTACTTGAAAAAAAAATATTTTATTTGTACATCATGTGGAGTATCGTGTGAAAGCTTTCGTAACTATGAACTCAAAAATACATTTCTTTTAGTTTTAGGTATTATATTTTCAGAAATATCGTCCAAAATGTAGTGCAAAAATATGTCCCCACCACCTCTATTTCCGAATATACTGAAACTAAAATTATAAAAAAATCAGTATTAGTAGGCGGTAAATTAAACTTTGCACGATAACTATACCGATTACCCTAGGTCACACAGTTTTTGAGAAACGCGTATTTTTCCGTTGCACACAAATTTCGATTTGCGGGCATTCTGCAAACGTTTTGAGGAGCGTTGGAGGTGCCTATCGTAGCAGAAGTATAAAAGAATTGTTGATAATGATTTTTGAAAAAAAAATCGTCTCTAATTAGCCGAGATATTAACACTTAAAGTTACGGATGGTTTGGACATACATAATGTACTCTTTGTCGGTGTACTCTTGATACCATCAGCTGTTACAGCCTAGATAACAACTTTTAATGATCTATTTGTGTAATGTAATGTCCAATATCAGCATAAAAGCAATAAATGTCAAATTGTTAAAAACAGACTAATTTAATTAGAATTAATCACATAATCACTATGGAATTTGCAATTAGTTTGCATTGAGTGAATCTCCCAATACGCCTCCCGTGTCTTTAAATGTTAATTAAAAAACTATCTGGAAAAACGCAACTTTGCAACTTCCTTTCGAAGCGCGCTTAGCTAAATGCCACTTTAAAACTTTGAACAAGGGTTTTGTTTTAGCTACACTGTAAAAAGAAAAAATTATTACGACGCTGAATAGTGTTATGAAATGCCAGATGAGGTTTAAATATGCACTACTTTTATTGTCAGTACCAAATTAAATTCACCATAAACAGATCAGGATAAAATTTAAAAAAATAGTTATACAGAATAGCAATATTCGATATTATTTAAGTTTTATATCTATTTGAGCTTTCATAGTATACCCATTCATACTTTTCTAGTATATGGGGCATTCTCACAATCTTTTGACTTTTATGTGCCTGAACAATAATTTTTATTTGAATACAGTTTTTTGTGTTTTTTTTTTTTTAAATTTCATATACTGGGGAACATCATATTACATGATTGCATAACAATATTAACGAGATAAATAAGTTCTGGACGATATTGGGGGTCTAAATACCAAAAAAACTCCTATACCGTCCCGTGTCCCTGATGCTGATTTTTAAGTTTGGAGCTGTCTACATAAAATTGTTTCAATAAAAGTAATTCGATGCAATTTTTTCCGAAACTGGGACAGTTGTTTTATATAAATATGTAGCAAAAAATTAACCTGCTCACATTTTTACTGTTGATATTATTTTTTGAACTCTGTCCCTGGGTTTTTCATCCTTACCGTCGCTCTTGCTAAAATTATACAGAAAATCTCTTCAGATGCAGCCACAGAATTTTTTTCAAGTTTTTTCACATGCAGAAGTATGCTAGAAAAAGAATGTCTAAAATTCTTTGACAGGAAATTTACTGCAGAATTGAAATCCGTTTTTAAATATCAATTTCACGATCGCAGCTTTATTGGTAGTCTTACCGTCCCCAAGGTTTATTCTTGCAATTTCAAGGTAAATTAAAAGAAAAAATTAATTTAATCCAATGTTAACAACTGTTTCTAAAAATAAATGAACATTGTGGCAATCGCTTAGTCTAAACATGATTTGCCTAAAAAAGGGTGGTAATTTTCCTTACCGTTCCATTTTCCCCCATTTCGTTCCTTTTTTCCTATACCGTCCCCCTTTTTTACCTTACCGCCCGTTCTTTAACACCCCTTTAAGACAATGTTATACAAAAAATCTGTATTAAAAGTACTACATTTTTATTATTTCTTATTTGAATGTCCTGTGGGTGCTACGCAAATTCATTATAAGTAAAAATTTAGTAGAAAATAAAAAGTTATAGTGGTAAAATAGTAAGAAAAATTAAACTAGCAAGTTTAACTTAAACCTCAGTTAAATAAAACATTTTTCGCTGCTGACCATTTTTTCTTTATTTTAAATCATTAAGGCATTCGTTTATAAATTTAAAATGTTATTTTAGCAAGTTTAATTTCCCCAGATTTTTATTCCAGAAAGTCAAAAGATTGTGAGAATGCCCCATATACAGTAGACCGGAGTGAAAAACAAAAAGTTTTGCAAATCGAATCGTAATAGTGCGGAAAAGTTGCTACTCATCAATACAAGCACAGTAAAAAAAAAAATTTTGAAATTGGAGAATATCTTCCGTTCGCGCATCGCGTTCAAAGTTTGCGAATTTGAACAAAAATTGTAGAAATATACGAAAAATCGTAAAAAGATGTAAACTTTTTCCGATCGAACACATTTTTTGTACATACCATAACCTTGAGATGTAGAATGCAAGAAAAAATACCACGCACTCCTCCTTTATCCCCTTCTAACCCCCTCAAGCGGGTGAAAATGGCCAATTTTCGTGGAAAAACTCGAAATTACAGGAGATGTAAATATTGACGAATCGGTCTGATTTTTTTTTTTTTTGCATAAGGCAACCTTGAGGCTAAAAGACTAAAACAATCCCCCTCCCCCCTCGAGAGATTGAAATTGTGCAGCTCTTGGCCCATCCTTCTAAGGACGACTCAGGACTCACCACGGGAAGGTGGCTGCACTGCGAGTCCAACCCACACCCTACCCAACCAACCAACCAAAATGTGGGCTTGGAGAATTATGCAGATGCAGATTCAGGTACTGCGAATTCTGATTTAGTGTGAAATTTTATCATGGTAGCACGAGAAGCGAGGGTGGCACTTATAAAACCATCACGTCGCTCATTCCCAAACACTTTTGAGGAGGCCTGTGTTACCAGCTTGACACTGCACTCTACGGCTTGCGTATGACATGGTATGTCTGCCACATTCAAAGGAAGAGTTGGCTTTTCCCCCTTGGAAATCAAGTCTGCAATGTCAACTGAAGAAATGTTTACCAATAGAGGAGGACAGGTAATCTTGGTTTCTGACCAATTTATAATGTCATAATAATCCTCGGCGTCAAAATTTATGGCCGGAACTTGAAAATTTCTGACGGATTTGCCCTTTGTAAGAGTGTCTTTGGTTTTCAGTACCCGCCGACGTCCCAGCTCTCGAACGTGTTGCCTATCATCCACTACCATTGAAAGAAGAATGTTTTCTGGATCGGCAAATAATTCATTTGTTTGGATGACCTTTGTTACCACTTCTTGGAGTTTTGCAGGTAAGCTTCTACATTTCTTGATGCATTCAAAAATATGTTTAGGTCCCTCAACTACTGATGATCTAGTCTTAATTTCGAACCACAGAGGTACGTATACTGTCATAATGTACGTGATAATGTTGATGAGATTTTCGGATGGAGTTTCCAATGAAATATACAGTCTCAGGAACCTGTTTGCTGTCGTTAACCACCGAGAATGAGATATTTGTCCCGGATCTCGATTTGCAAAGTCTGAGGAACAGGACCCAGCAGCAATGGAAACGGCAATGTCGTGCAGGTATCAATGTGTGGGATGTGGCATTTAATTTTCTTAAAAGAACTACAGGCAAAGACTCGTAACCAGCCAGCTGTTTGCCAAGAGGGCCACAAAAAGACTGAGGCCCTGTGGTTTTACCATCAAATGTTTCTACAAGATGCCTCAAAGTTAGCTCATTAAAATGCAGGAGACAGATAACCCACTGTGTTGGTCTCTTTAAACGCATTTCTATATGTTTGAAATGCTCCATTTTTCCAGACAGTGTTTGTTGCTGCACCATCACACCCGACGACTAGAATTTTAGAAGTATCTATTCCGTTTTCTTCGAAATGGTCTACAATGGAGTTAGCAATGTCCTTTCCACTTTTTGAGGTTGGTACTAGATGGCAAAGGTACTTAGAACCCGGTTCCTCAACAACTGTAATGTGGGCTTCTTTTTGTTAAGACTGATATTGTTTACCTCCTTTGTCAACTAACACTAGAGTGTCATCGGCCCTGCCATCAAAGTACACACACTTTGGGCCGTACATTTGATGTTCCTGCTGCTCCAGATTGGTAAGAATTGCCCTGAACTTTTCTTTTTCTCTTCTAATTTTGCTTCTATCAAAGATCAGAGATGTATTACTATCAGTGACAAGACCTACGTCTTTTAGCACGCTAGAGGTAATGGCAGCTGTTGCTCTATCTGACAGACCAAAGCGATTGCTTGTCAGAGCAGTAGCTGGAAGCGACATGCGCATTTGTGAAGAGCCTGTGCTCCTTGGCAGAGCAGACAAAGAGTGTGTGGGCTGAAAATCTAAATCATCCTGATCCTCATTGACATCAACATTTGTCTCCTCTCTTTCAGGATCAATGCTGCAACCAGGCAAGCTTTGTATTTGTGTGCTGAGCACATCAAGATGACGGGCCTTTCTTTGCAACCTTGATGTAAGTTTTTGTGTTTCCTTTTTATGCACCGTGTTTATGCACCAACATTTTACCTAGTCTAAGGTGTCTTTGTGCGTAAAGAAACTTTAGTTCCAATGTAGGTATTTTCCTGTCCTTAGGGCAATCGCAACTGACAGCTATAGGATTAAGACAAATACACTTGTCGAAATGTTTCTATGTCAACTTTATAATTAATAAAGTTGACATATTTCGCGCAAGTGCATTTTAGTGTCATCTCGCCTTTGCAAGCTGATATGTCAAATAATGTGTTATATGATTGCTGAATGAAGTCATTGTACTTCTTCTGTTTCCCAGCCGTGTCTTTGTCTCTTGGATATGATTTACGAAGAGCATAATAGCGATCCTGTAGTTGTTTCATCTTTTGAACGACTCTTGTGTGACAAACTGTAGGAATCGAAGCCTTCAAATACAGTGACTCAATCTGTTGAGCTACAGTGTTTGCCACTTCTAAAAAGCTCAACTTCCTCCCAGGTTTAAAGTCACCAGACTGCAATAACATGGCGCATTGAACTTCATGCCAACATTTGACAACGTCAGCATTGGTGCGAAGAATTGCCGATGGCAGTGGTTTTGGTGGACCAAAAAAATGACCACGGAGAATGAACGCTTCGAGTGAGCGCCATAATGAAGATAAAGGAAGCTAAATTGTTATCGATGACAACGTTATCCAATTCAAGGTACGGGATTCTAAACGAAGCCGACAAGAAAAGTTTTCAGCAAGAGCAGCGCTTCTTTTATAGGCGAGATATATTCTTTTACAAGCGAGACAAGCAGAAACACGCAGCGACGCTGACGCAAAACTGAGTGACGCATAGCGATCGTTACCAGGTACGGGTACTGTGTTAGCTCCTCCCTATACTCCGTTTCTCGGAGTTCCAGCGGCGCGCACGCGCAGCGAGCATTACAGTGCATAGAAGAAGAAAGGGGCTGACGAGATGGAGAGGTCGAGTGACCGGGCGGCAAACAAACCAAAACATAATGTTTGCCTCAAAAAGTCGCCCCCTCGACAGGGTTCAAAGGGGATAGAGGACCTCTCGAGGGGGGGGGGATTGTTTTTGACTTTTTGCCTCAAGGTTGCCTTATGTAAAAGAAAAAAATCAAGTCGACTCGTCAATATTTACATCTCCTGTAATTTCGGTTTATTCCACGAAAATTGGCCATTTTCACCCCCTTGAGGGGGTTCGAAGGGTTTTAAAGGAGGAGTGTGTGGTATTTTTTCCTCCATTCTACATCTCAAGGTCATGGTATATACAAAAAAATGTGTTCGATCGGAAAAAGTTTACACCTTTTTACGATTTTTCGTATATATCTACAATTTTTGTTCAAATTCGAAAACTTTGAATGCGATGCGCGAACGGAAGATATTCTCCGATTTCAATTTTTTTTCCCTGTGCTTGTATTGAAGAGTAGCAACTTTTCCGCACTATTACGATTCGATTTGCAAAATTTTTTGTTTTTCACTCCGGTCTAATATACAGTATACAGTATACAATAATCTATACCCAATCTTACGTTGTATAGTTTTTTGCAAGTTTTATTATTCTTTTACCAACGATTATTTTTATTAATAAGGTTAATAATTCATACATTTATTGTATTGGACCTTCTGAACTCAAGTAATACTAGCACTTGCGCAGATAGCATGAACAATTGCAGCAAGATTAATTTTTTCTTGATATTTTCTTGTCACGAAAAATTTGAAGTAATAATATTGCCGCAAGGACATTACTAGGTAGACGGAATATAATCAATCGCTTTCTTGCAACGCAACTTTGCTCTAAACCTGATGCAACACTGTCATAAAATAACGACGTAAGCAAAAAATTCCTTTTGTTGGAAGGAGAACAGATATAAACGCGCATGCGCGGAAATTTTACAAAGACAAAATTACAACACTTCTTTATTGAATTCCATGAAGCAGCGCCATTGGATTAGCGTTCAAGTAAAGAACCTAGATATAAAGGTATTTATTATTTTAATTATTCAAATGTGATTCGGATATTTTTGTATTTTCTCTGTACAAACTACAACTTATTTCGTACAGAAATTTTAATAAATTAAAAAGTTATGTTTATTTACTGAGGAATGCTTACATTTTTTAAATAGTTTGGTTTTGGTCCATGTTAAGGCATTATTGAAAATTTTAATTTTTAAATGAATTTTTCTCAACTTTAAGGGGAATTTCTAAGATATCGTTTTAATTAATATTTGCCTTTTTAATTGCTCACGCAGATCGAGCAGTGTTGAATTCAGATATTTTTCTCCGGGATTAATTTCTGCGGCTCTGGAGGGGGGGAGTGGGCATTTTAGAGATTCGGTGTGGAAATTGCTTATTAAAAAGCATAAAATATCAAACCTTTCGGGGGGAATCCCCCTCCTCTTAAATTCAGCAGTGCGTTCGAATGTATTTTTAAATTTAAATTATCTTTTCATGGCCATTAAACCCCTTTCTATATATAAATATCAAGTATTTTAAACAGTTTCTTAGTGCACTATTCTCTATGCTTCTTATCATGGACTTCTATTGTATCGCTATTTTCTAATTTTTATTAAAGTTATTAACAGTATTTCCTTCCGGCGTCAGTTTTATTTAATTCTTTAAAAATTTCTCTTTTCTTTTGACATAACTGCTTGTTAATCGGATGTGTATAAGTCGTTTTATTTCCTATTTTTCCTAAATTTTAAATACGAATATTTTGAAATTGTTAATTTTTCGCGACAGCAAACCTGGGCTTGAAATGTGCAGAGCAAATCGGAACAATATTCCGGTTCGTAAAATTATGACAAATATTGATCTGGTTTGCAGTGTTGTAATCGTAAAAAAAATCAGAGGGTGTACGCTAAAGTCATGAACGTCATGTCTAGAGTATGTACGATATAGATTTATTCGAGAAACCGGGAGTATACGGAGCTTTTAAAAAAAATCCAGAATTTTTGCAATGAATTAGAGCTAAATAACTAAAATGCATTGACTAAGTACTTACTCTTCCCCCTCCCCCCCCCAAAAAAAAAGTTATAAAATAGCTTTGTGTGATACTTAAAACCTCGGATACCATAGCACCAAAATATTATTTTAATAGTTACAAAATATTTTTTTTTTTTTATAATTAAAACTTTGGACCTAAAAACCTTAATTCCATTGTTATATTGTTAATGTCAGATTCGAAGATTATTTATTTGTGAGGATGTTTCGTTTTGAATCCTTTTTCACATGTAAAATAGTGTTCAACTGCATCTTTATTTATTATTTTCTTCTATGATAACAATCTTTAATAAAATGTAATTCTTAAAAACCGACACTAGTCACCCGAAGTAAAATTTAACATTCAAGCTAATGTTAATTCTATGGACAGTTCTTTGCATATTTTGGGCTCACATTTTAATATTTTTTAATATTATTTTTTGCATAGGATACACCTGGTTGATATATATAGTTGTGCAATCGTACCTTTTCGAGCTTTTGTGCAATTTTGTATATGCAGATACTTTCAATTTTGAAACCTGTTCTGAAAGTGAAACTGTACTCATATAAAAGAAAACTGTAACCAAAACCGAAAAAGTACAAAAGCACAACAATATATGGGGAATTCTCACAATCTTTTGACTTTTATGTCCCTGAATAATAATTTTTATTTTAATACATTTTTTGTGTTTTTTAAATTTCATATACTGGAGAACATTCCATTGCATGATTGCATATAACAATATTAACGAGATAAATAAGTTTTGGACGATGGTGGGGGTCCAAATACCAGGAAAACTCCTATACCGTCCCTCCCTGATGCTGATTTTTAAATTTGGAGCTGTCTGTATAAAATTGTTTCAATAAAAGTAATTCGATGTAATTTTTTTCCGAAACTGGGACAATTGTTTTTGTGCAAAAAATTAACCTGCACACATTTTTACGGTTGATATTATTTTTTGAACTCTGTCCCTGGGTTTTTCATCCTTACCGTCCCTGTTGCTAAACTTATACAGAAAATCACTTCAGATGCAGCCACAGAATTCTTTTCAAGTTTTTTCTCATGGAGAAGTATGCTAGAGAAAGAATGTCTAAAATTCTTTGACAGGAAATTTACTGCAAAATTTAAATCAGCATTTAAATATCAGTTTCAAGATCGTGGCTTTATTGGTAGTCTTACCGTCCCCAAGGTTTATTTCTGCATTTTTCGAGGTAAATTAAGAAAAAAAAATTATTTAATCCAATGTTAACAACTGTTTCTAGAAATCAATGAACATTGTGGCTATCACTTAGTCTTAACATAATTTTCCTAAAAATAGGTGATAATTTTCCTTACCGTTCCATCCTTACAGTCCCTTTCTTTCCCATTTCGTTCCTTTTTTCCTATACCTATTATTATTTTTTTTTCAAAAAAATTATGGCCATTTTTTTGCCCATTCTGACCAGAAAATCAGAGTTCTAACTTTTTACGACTGCTATTTCATCTTCACCTAACACTTCATTTATAATGGCTGTTTCATAATAATGGAAGCCATCAGTCCATCAGAAGAAAATAATCCTTTCCAAAGGTATAATCCTTCATTTGGCGCCCCTTCGTTCTGGCGCCCGGGGCACATGCCCCCTCTGCCCCCCCCCCCTTAGTTTCAGACCTGACAGCAGGTCCTAAGCCTAGATCCTTGTGGACCAGGTCTGTACTTTCCCACTGGTATAATACAAAATTTAAAACTATCCCAGATGATGCTGTTACAACAGAGTGTGGTTTGTTTTTTATATACTGCTTTACCGAGGCACGTCCTAAAAAAAGGAATCGTCTGCTCATCTATGGAAAATTTTCCCTGATCTCCTGGTAAATTCAAGCAGACACTACGGAATCTGTCGAGCATTTGCTGAACTTTCTATAATTTATTATTTATTCCTGGTGGTTTACTTGCTGTGTCGACAAAATGGAATGAATTTATCAAACTTAAAAATCAATCTCGTGGTATGCATATAACTCATATAAAACTTATAAATCATATATGGCATCTATAACTCAGAGCAGAAACATACAGTTCGTTACATGTGCATATTATATATCTAATACTATCCATTTTAAATAGAAATCATGAATAGTACAAACCTATTAATTTAAAATTGGTCAGCTTTAAAAATGTAATTAATAAAAAATAAATTGCTAAAAACATAAGTTTAAAAAAATTACTTAAAATTTTTTATATATATATTAGGAATTGTATCTATTTTGGAAATGGTAAATGCCGGACCAGCACAATTGTGTGGTTCATTTGTTTTTCAACTTTTGTGAAGCCTAATTAAATTTATCAAAGACAAAATCAATTAAAATCATGAATAAACTATGAAAAGAAATATTAAATCCAAGCAAGCATTATAAATCATATTTAAATGAAATTACGACAGTTCATACTTTTTGTCTATTGCTGTCAGATGATATAGTCTTTTTAAAAGCAGAAAATATAACCCTGTATTGTAGATGGTACCCCCTAGTTGTGTCTTATCAAAACATCTAAAGCCAATTAACTCATATAAATGTGCGGATTTGGTTTTAAATCGCACAAAAACAGGAGGTAGTCATTCTCTTTTACTTTAGTAATCGCCCGTACAATTGTGTGGGTCAGGGCTTAAAGGGTTAAGAGGCTACTTCAGTCAAGCGGAAACACCAATTCGCCAGTGTTAATCCAATAAGAGATTTTTTTTTAAGGTAACTCGGTTGCATTTCAATATTTTTAAATGAGGTTTTTTATATACTTTCACCTTTCGAGCCGATATAAACAGTGAAAAGAGTAAAAGTGTCCACACAAAAAAAAAAAAAAAAAAAAAAAAAGAAAGAAAGAAAATAAAATAAAAACTTCAACGAACTTAAAATAAAGTAAAAACCGCAATTGCAGAAATTTACCTCAGCTATCCAATGCAAAAGAAAAAGTCTTTTTAAAATATAAAAATACAGACGAGATATTTTAAAAAATATATCTTGTTAGATTAACATTAGCGATTCGGTCATTTTGCCTAAAGAGTTATAATTTGTGATCACCTTTAGAACTAAATCTAACCAGGATTCTTGAAAACAGTGAAAATTTAACTTGTAACTTTTAAAATGCACTCTATTGTTTCTCTCTTTTAGGATGCAAAGACACGGAAATAATATATAGAAGAATGTTAAATAATTGTATGTTAATTTGGTAAATATTATGAAAATACTTTGTATTAGAAACTATTATTTGTAGCTGTGTGAAAATAAACTTTGTAATTTAATAGACTGTATTGTTTTATTATAACTTTGTTCTTTTTAAATTCTTGAAACTTTTCAAATATTTTGTTTTTGTGGAATTATATTTAATCAGATTTGTGAATAGGGGCCATCCAGAAATGATGTCACGCTTGGAGGGGGGGGGAGGAGGGGTTCGTGAAATTGTGACAGTTTGTGACAAGGGGGTGGGAGGGGGTAAGAAGAAGTCTGACATCACACATTTTGGTTAAACATTAGAGGTCTTACTAACATTGCATAGATATTAAGGACTTACTATTCCCGAGGATGAGTGCGATGCCAAAATGCCTGTGTACTCTATGGACGAGCATATATTTTCTCCAAGGGAGAAAGTGTCGTTATAGTAAATGATTCGGAATAATTTGTATTTTATGATTTAATATATAATTTTATAAATGTTCATATTAATGTGACAAATGAAATGTTATGGTAATTCCATTTAAGTAAAACTAATATTGAGGCTTCTTCTTCAAAATCAATCTGTTTTAAAGTATTTTGTGTTCATTAAGTAAATATAGGATTTAAAAACCAAATATATTAAATTCCATTTCAAATTCTAAAATACTACTGTTTTCAATTGCTCTTTCATATTAATATTTTATTATTATTGTATATTTTGTTTTTCTTGTAAACCGTAATCTTATTTCATACAAAATAAATACACTAATCAGTTTTATTGTTATGCTCACAAATGTCATTAAAACACATAGTTAAAGTTCAAAAATAAAATTTGAAATATGACCTATAACATTGTGCTTTGTTTCTGAGCTGCAAGTATATATTTACGTAATATAGCGTGACATGTGACGAGGGGAGGGGGTATGGTGAAGAGTGACATATTGTGACAAAGGAGAGGAGGGGGGTTAAAAATGTTGAAAAAAGTGTGACATCATTTATGGATCGCCCCATAGGGAAATTTTAATTTTAAAATGAGTTTTTTTTTTCCTTCTAGAAGTTAATAAGTTTTAGCAATATATTCCACTCTGGCCAAAAAGAAATGAAAATAAATTATATTTTCTTTAATAAAATTATATATGAAATTAAAATTGAGGGTGTTTGTTTATACTCATCTAGGTTTGCTTTGCATTGGTTATGTACATGGACCACTTATTTTTAGATAATGTTTTTAATTACCTTCTAAGAATTAGAAGGGGATAAGCAACTAATTGAGAATTGGCGAGTCTAATAAAACTTCTAAACAAATTAAGGTATATTATTGGAAGTTATTGGGGCTTACCAGGTAGTTGAATGGTTAGACCTGTGGCCTCCGATTCAACTATGTCGGGTTTAATTCCTGCGGTTGTGGTAGTATATTTGTGGTGATTTGGAATCTACTTTAAACTATAAGTCCTTGTTTACTCGGTCTATGTAGCATAAAAATGTCAAGCATTTGACAAACCTCCGATTATATGGAATCCTGCACAAAACTCGCACAACCTTCAAAAGTACGACTATTAGCGTACAGATAAAAAGTATACAATCAAAACTTGAGTAGAAATGCGGCAACTAGTGACCATTCACCAAAGTTTGGGAAGAATTTCATTTTGATACTAAAAATGAATATTCGATGAGTCCTTAAAAAATAAAGTTCTTTTATCATGTTTTGGGGGCATTTTTAACTCAGGGAGCAGGAGGGGCAAACTAAATTTTTTTTAGGTATGTTAAGAGACAGGTATCGTTTATTATTATTATTATTATTATTATTATTATTATTATTATTATTATTATTATTATTATTATTATTTAATGGAATGATTACCATTTGCAAATTGATACGATCATTTGTTACATAGTTACGACAAGTTTTATGAATACGAAGTCGAAAACTATAATTTGGTGCAGGTACCGTGGGTTTTTACAGCAGCAACTAATAGCCATTCAAGAAAATTTATCTGGTAAGAACTTCATTTTGGCACTAGAAATGTAGATACGATTTGTTCCCCCAAAATAAAGTTGAATCATCGTGGGGTTCTTTTTGAGGAGGGGGGGGGGACTTTAACACGCATGGGCGAACAGAACTTATTTTTTAAATGTCAAATGTGGTATCGTTTGTTGTGAATTTTTTTATTCTGAATCAAATGATATCGCAAGCAAGCCGATACGATCATTGTTTACAAAGTTAGGCCAGATTATAAGTAGTGGATTTTGGTAAATTTAATGACTTTGAAATAAACTCAAAATTATCCTGATTTTGACTATTGCTATTTTGAAGACATTTAATAGTTTTGAGATGACTTAATATAATGTAATATAATTACCATATCCCAAATGGTCCGCCAACTGAATACAAATATTATTTTAGAAAAAATTTCTTTTTAGATTTTTCTTACAAACCGCCCCGGAAACACATTTGAAAGTTAATTCTAGCGCAAACCTACCATAAATTTTTCTGTTAAAATTTATTGGTATTCAGTTGGCGGACCATTTGGGAGCCCTGCTTAATATCATATAAAAAACTCTTTTTAAACGTAAAATAAATGTGACAAAACTATGTAAAAAATAAAATATAATTTTCCACTTTGCATTGATAAAATCTTTTCTGTAACTTTCTTATAGATGTTCGTATCGACTTGCCGATAATGTTATTCAAATACATACGAAATGATATCCCACTTGACCTATTTAAAAAAAGTTGAATTTTCCCCCCTCGAAAAATATCAAAAAATACCTCCCCCCCCAAAAAAAAAAAAAAAACACAGTAAAACAACTTTACATTTTGGAGACTCATCGGATCTTAATTTGTAGTGCCAAAACGAGGTTTGTCTCAAGCTTTCCTGAATAGCAATCGCTTGTTACTGTAAAAACCTATTTTACCTGCAAAAGACTTTGTATTAATAAAACCTGCCGTAACTTTGTACGAAATGATCGTATTGACTTGCTGATGATTTCACCTGATTCGGAATTATATAAAAAAAACATAATAAACAATATCCCATTTCACCTACTTATTTATTTTTAGTTACCCCCCTCCCTGAGCTAACAATGCCCCCTTTTGCGCAAAAAACATGATAAAACAACTTTATTTTTTTAGTACTCATTGGATCTTCATTTTTAGTATCAAAACGAAGTTCTTCCCAAATTTGGGTGAATGGGCATCTGTTGTCTCAAAAAATCCTATTTTACCTGTGTACTACACGCAAAATTCAGAGGATTGACAACATTTCAATGAAATTACTACATATTTGCAGCTATACTTGTCATGACAAGATTCAGAGTTTGCAATTTATTTGCAGATGTTCTGACATGACAATATTGCAAATTTACAATGCGTTTGCAAATAGTCTGACATCGCAATATTACTAGTTTGCTATGAGTTTGCAGTAAGATTGATGCAACAAGATTGCAACTTGCACGACAACTTAGCTGCAAGTTAAAAGTATGGTGACTTCGGAGTTTGCATAATCATGTTGCAGTCTTGTTATGAACTTTCAGACTTGTCATGCTGAGCTTGCTGCAACATTGCAAATCTGCAAAGTAAGATTGCTGAAAATTTTCTGCACACTAAAATTGCTATCTGGGTGACCGTTTATTTATCCTACTCGACGGTGCAAAAATTGAAAATGTGTGGCATTTAAAATTTAAAAAATAGTAATAAAAGCCAATAAAAGTTAAGTGTAATCGTCTGCTGTTGCCACCGTTAAAATGATATCAGCGTTATGCAATGACTCATTTCTCCTTTATAATATAGATAGATTAGGATTCAAGCATTCTAAATTAGCATTTCATTACACTGTTAAAAATCTGCGACATTTGCTGCGTAGTCACTCCACCGCTTTTATATAATATCTATATTCTGACCAATGAGAATGCTTCATAATATAGTCAAGTAATCGTTTGATATAAAAGCGGTGGAGGGACTATGCAGTAAAAGCTACAGTGTTTTAACAGTGTAGGGATAGACAGGCAGGATCTGCGGAGAAGAGGAGAAAGAGATTTTTAAACAGATTTTTCTACAGATGCTAAGGATTTGTTTAAGAAAAGTAAGGGGTTTTGAACGATTACCTTCTAGGTACCTAACATTATCAAGTCAAAGTACACTAACATTGTTAATAGTAAGTCTGTTGAGAAAAGTAAAATATAGATAGAAGTATACAGCAATAGTTTTATTTTCGTTTATCTTGATTCGCTATAGATGGCAGCACTCAATCAAGATGTTAAGTTGGTGTCTCAGATTAAAGAACTAACTTATTTCCTGTGTCCGAGGTTGTTGTTGAAGATTTTTGTAGAGAAATTAGTGCTCGTACAAAAATCTTTTTTGAATTTTAATAAAACAATTTTTTCCTGGTTTACACTTTTTAACAATAAATTATATTGCAAAGAAAAAGACGCTTGATTGATAATATAATCCGATCGCTTCTCTCGGAATAGGCGGAATCTCGGTCCATTAAAGACAAAACTGTTAGCAAAGGTGCTTCAATCATGTAAGATATTACCGGAAAAATTAAAAAGCTAATTTCAATAAATTAAAATCATCGATCAGCGAGACCGGGTCTGGTGGGGTATTTAAAAATTCGGATGACGTGTAAACATATTTTTTGAAGATTACTAAATTTATTTTTTTCCGCTGTCTTCTTTTTGGCAGTAAACTATAATTTTCTTTCTGAAATATGTTAAAATAAAGTATCTGTGTTTCAGTAGACTTAGACCTCAGCAAGTAACATGACAAACAAAACAAGTGACTTATTAAGGAATTTGTTTTTCTAGCTTATGAGCCAAGGCGAAGACATTCGCAAGCTGATATTAAAACAATGACAACGTTTTTTAACACTTTCCAACAAAGTTGAAAAGTGTTTATGATTTCGGTTTGTCTTCCCGTCTGGTCGCATGTCCGTCTGACCGTCTGCCGGCGCTCTAACTCTCGTAAATATACTCGGATTAGCCTGAAATTTTTGGATCTTATTGACGCTTACACTAGCACAATCCCTATTTCAAATGAAGTTTGTAGCATGTTTAGTTTATTGACAGGGACGGTCAAAAGTATTCCTTTACATTACGGCCAATGGGAAAAAATCGTTTCAAATGAATATTAAAGATGTTACACCCTTTCAAACATAATAAAATTGATATGCATTTACGAAGTGAACTAAAATATACATTCTATAGAATATGGTGTCAAAGAATAGTTATTATTCATTTACAGGGTCACACAAAAAAATTCCGTTACATAATGGTATAGGGGGGGGGGGGGTATTGTTTGCGGCGTGCTTTAAATTTGTTAAACTATTTAATATATAATGAAATTGATATACGTCACTGAAGCTTACTATAAATTATTTCATGTATAATACGAAGTGCATAGCTGTTACAGGGACACACAAAAGATTTCAGATAGTATATTCTATCCGAAGTACTGTATATTAGCGATGATGGCAGGAAATGCATTTTTAACTATGATATGCGCATGGCTACACAAAAGAATTCGTACAGATTACTGAGTATGATCGTAAATTGCTTAAAAGTGGCTTTTAAAGGAGTTATACATTTGTACGCTGAACTGCATTTACTTTACTAAGAACTGTTTGTAGAATATAGATAAAACGATACACAAGGCCACGGAAAGAATTGGATTCATGGGCGTCTATGGATGATAATTTCTGAAAATGTGATTTTAGTAGTTTTAAGTGTGTTTTAGCTTGCATTAAATTTTAGCTAAATAGTGGCGTGTAATAAAGGTACTAGGTAAATTACAGGGCTGAACAAAAGTATTCAAGTATGTCTCCATTCATTAGTATAAATTGCTGAATGAGAAATTTCAATCTGTTATGCGTTTTTTGCTAAACTAAATTTTCGCATTATGTAGTATATATATCAACCTATAGATGAAATATAGGGCTATTCAAAAGAATTGTAATACATATTTGTCTATGATTGGTAAGTTCTGAAATCAGTTTTTCAAATGTTTTATATATTTCTAAAACATTTACAGGTTATCTTATTTAACTTATTTATCTAAATAAAGAAGTTTTGTTAAAGATTTGAGGAAGTGTTGGAAAGTATTTCATAATCTATGCTTGACGCATGATTTTTCTTTCTTGTTTTTTTATAATTTCTCATTTGCTTTTTAGTATTAGTTATTTTATTTACTTATTTATTAATGTCTTCCTGTAAACGGTCTATAAATACTTCAAACTTCATTTTTCCATACCAAAAATTTTATATAAAATATCAGGAAGATATGAAAGTTGTATGACAATCCGAATATATGTACTATAGTTAAAGTACAGACACAGGCAGATAGGGAAGCGAATCTAATTCATAGTTATTTTCAACTGTGATGGAAAGTTTTGAAAAATAAATAAATTTTCTGTATGCTAATAAAATAGACGGGAAAATTGTATATAAAGTGAAATATTTCATGAAGCTTACGATTAGCGAATTAAGTTCCAGATTTGTTTTAAATGACTAATGTAAAAGCTTTAAAGAATGGATAAATATCTGCAATTTCATAGTGAATAGAGCAGAGATAGGTATGATTTAATGCTGAACAATTCAGCATTTCACAATAAGGGCGGCAATTCATTTTATATTGATGTTCAAAGGACTTCGCTGTGATTTGCGGAATGATTACATGCAACGTATGAGTTTGAGAGTCGGATGAATTGATAAATTACGTAGTTATTTTGTAAAGAATTTTAAATCAGACAACTGTTTGTAATAATACTTACTTCGATAATATCAATAATTTTAGTTTTATTTTTACTTTTGATTACATCGCATAAAATAACATTTCGTTACAAGACATTAGTTACAAATTGAAAGTTTTGTTTTATGGCTAAGCGTAGTTATTCAACTTGCATATATGCATATATAAAATTATATTTTTAATAAATTTATGCAATATTAACATGCCTTTCATCTCGTTATATCATGTTTCGTTTTATCGCTCAATTAGTTATATCACACTTTTTTGTGCAGCCTGAAAAAAAAATTACATTAAATCAAAAAATAATAATTTCACTTAAACTGTACATTTTATATAATTTTATACACATGTGTAATTCTTTGTCGTGATTTTATTACCACATTGTGAATAACTAACTGTATTTTAAGAATGTTTCTGTTCGTTTCTGTTTCAAGTTGCAATAAAAAATGGTCTATTTTCGTAAATTACATTACAAATAAATGTATATAAAAATTATACTGTTTCCAATCTGACAAATTATATGCATACTACATACTACTAATTGCATATATGTTGTATATTTTTGAGGATATAAATAAAGAAAAAAATATTCTTAAAATTTTTGGTATGAATTCTTAATTTATGTATATAAAATGATGCCAAATTGGCAACCTTTCCAAAAGATACGTCAGACGTCAGCAATGTGTTACAGCAATTATAATGTGTGTATAATACACACGAGATCTATCCGGGCGTGTCCGAAACTTTTACAAATAAATCAGCTTTGTACTTAAAGGTATTTAGTCCAATCTTTTAAATTAAATCTTTTTTATGTTTCCACAACATTTATCTATCTCAATATAGGAGCATATATTTTCTGAAATATTATTTACATAATTAAAATGCATATAAATGACAAATGAAATGTCCTAAAATTGCTTTTATGTGCATACGCCTAGCTGCCAACTCTTCCGCTTTTTTGTACCACAAAAATTTAATAGAAATTTGTGCCTTATTTAATTGGCAGATTATAGCGATTTTAAAAGATAAAATTTGCTATAAACTTTTTGTGGTACAAAAAAGTTTAAGATGTTGGCAGCTATGCATACGTATAATATAAAATTATTTCAATTACATTAAAATACCTTAAAAATACATTAAAAGTCCATTAAAATCCAAAAACATTTTAAGCCAAATTCACACGGTCATCTTCATTGGCTATTTAAATTTTGTTATTTCTCTTTGCGCACATTCGCACATTCGTCAAGGAGAGACCATATTGTTCCGTCGTATTTTTTTGTGTTTCATTTAAAATATAATATTTTCATTCATTTTTTTAACACATTAACATTAATTTGAATCAGAAATACAAGGTGCGTCTAAAGAGTTCTGTGAATTGAAGCATAAAACAAATAAAACAAAACATGGAAACAAAATACATTTAGAAACCCTCAAAGTAAAATCCGTTGGCCACAATACACTTATGACATTGTTGATAAAGCTGCTGGAATGTGTCAGAAGAGGCCTCTTTTGGTATCGACCGAATCACAGATGTTACACGATGGTGCTGACACTGTCCTTGCTGATTCCCAATTCCTCTGATATCCATCGTAAAGACAGTCGGAGATTGTTTAACAGCATCTGTCGCACCCGCTTAATGTTATCTGTCATCACACTTGTTGAGGTTCAACCTGAAAGAGATTCAACATCCACGGTTTCATTTCCTTCCCGAAAACGTTTAAGCCAGTCGTGCACGCATTTTTTGCTCAATGCGTCTGTTTCGTAGACATGGACCAACATTGCATGCGTTTCTGTGGCGATTTTTCCCAATATGTAGCAAAACTTCGTATTTATCCGTTACTCCATTTCAATATGACGCGATGCCCATAGAAGACTATTGTGCCTTGGTTTCTTGCGCTTCTTACTACGTGCCGTCTCTACATTGGTCTCTACCTGCGCATGCGCAGGGACGCATTTTTAACTCGCGTTGTTTATACGATATCCATCCATTTACCGAACTTCTTAGACGCACATTGTATTTAATATTTATGACTCTCACTTATTTATTTTATAAAAATATAAGAAAAAAAAGAAAAGTAATAAATAATGCCATAAACAATGACATTTAATTTCAGCATCAAAGCTTTGTTTTAATTTACCACGCGAAAAATTGCTTATGACAGCCGCATGAAATGGACTATTATAATACTGATAACATGATGGCGTGAAACAATATTTGGCGATTTATCACTTGCGTCCGTCTAACATTAAATTACCAAATTGGCCGCCTCGCATATAAACGAAGTTGTCAACCCGGAACAGTTGATGACACTCGCATGACTTAGGCTATTATTTTAGAGACATTATGCATAGTATTTTAAAAAATTGTTAAAAGGTTTGAAAACAATGTTCTTGTCCTAAAAATATTTGATTAGCGTATCATGATAATAATTTTGCTATTTTTCTCTAAGAAATTATCAATTGAATGTTTCATGTTAATAATTTTGGGCGCGAAATAAATGTCAGCAATTTTTACTTTAATCTGTAGTAAACGGGGGAAGGGTTGGGGTCAGGGGACGAAGCCCCTTTTGACAAAAAGTATTTTTTCCATTTAACGTATTTTAGTTTAATAAGTGTTTTATTAACTGTCGTTTAGACTATGATTTACCTTAATTTGGTTCCGTACGTGTTAGTAAACGACCATCTTGGACGCCATCGTGTTTAGCTTCATATTTTTATATCAAGCACGCATTGATTTCAAACACTTTTAAATTATTTTAAAATGTTGTGCATTATTTGATATTTGGATTAATTTAAGGGGACGGTGAACGTTAAAAAAAATTATTTTAATTTTCATCCTACAGATATGAAATTACACGGAAATATACATTTCACCATACGTATACAGAGCACCTTAAAAGAAATTTTCAATCTTATTATAATTTTATATTTTCTCAATTTTGCATTTTAATCACTTAAAAGTCTATTGTAAATAAATCTGTGTATTGATTTTTTTAATCCCTTGAATTATATTTTTAGAGATTTTCATCTGAAATCCATATCGATTTTCATTAAAATTTTGCCTTTTAATTAGCTAAAAATCTATTTTAATTAGCTTAATGAAGTCGAATTTTAAAATGCATGCACATTTTCTTTGTAAGTAATATCAGGATTCTTCATTATCAATTTCATGGCTTTAGATCAAAAATTAAGACGCATGGAGCATTTCAAATATCTAAAAACTTTGAAAAATCAGTTTTGACAAAGACAGATTTAAAGTACAGGGTGATCTTTTTTAAAGTGACAGTGTTTGGAGCTCCCTGTAGCGCGATCTAATTGCCGAAATGGCACAATACTTGGTATTTAGACTAATCAAGACATGGGAAAAAGGATTCCATGAAAAAAAAATTAGTTTCAAAAATCGCTGCTAGGGCATTTTGTGGCGCTTTGCAATGTATAAAATGTGAGAAAAGAAAAATACTAACACATACAATCGTACAGTTAAATTATTAATGTTTATTTACTACATTAACTTCCCCGGTGAGGAATTAGACCACCTTCAATGTGAGCATCATTCTCGGAAATAACACCGTGCATTCAGTGCACAACGTTCTCCACAGCCGTACGTAACATATCACGAGGAATATTCCGCACTGTGTTTGTTATGTTGTCCTTTAGAATAGACAAATTTGATACTCCACCAACATAAACTTGAGATTTCAAATAACACCAGAGCCAAAAATCGCATGGCGTGAGGTCAGGGGAACGAGGTGGCCGTGCAACTGGAAAACTCCGACTTATGACTCTATCATCAGTGAAGTTTTGGTGCAACAGTTACTTAACCTTATTACTAATGTTTGGCGGAGTACCATCCTGCATAAAGATTGTCTGTTGGAGACGGTTTCTTTGTTAAAGTTGTGGAATAACAAACGTTTGCAGCATTTCGTGGTACCTTTCTGCATTTTTGGTGCACGTTTCGGGTCCTGTCGGAGTGATGGTCTAAAAAAATGGCCTAATTACGAATTCGGCTGTAAAACCACACCAAACATGTGACTTTTCGGGAATTTAATGGGATTTTATGCACTGTGTGGGGCTGCACAGAAGCCCAAATTCGGCTATTTTGTCTGTTTACGAACCCATTGAGATACATATGGCACTCATCTCCCTACAGAATGTGCCATGGGAAAGCATCATCAATTTCTACCCTGGCAAGAAACGATAGAGCTAATGTCACTCGCTTATCATAATCACTTGGTTTCAGTTCGTGCAAGCGGCTGTTTTTGTAGTGGTAAATTGTCTAGCTACACCCCGGGCGCTGCTAGTACCAGCAATGGTTTCCTGCGATTCTTCGACAATTGCAGTTCCCACATCAGTTATTACATCTTCTGATACTTGTTTACGTCCTCTCCCAGCGCGAATGGGCAGTGATCCCGTTTCCTCGAACTTCTTAATCATTTTCTTAAGGCCATTCGGCGATAAAGGCCCCTTTCGTAATTTTTTTCTGTTTCGAAATTCCCAAAGAGCTGCGGATGCATTACATTGATTCATATAAAACAGCTTCACCAGTAACGCACGTTCCGGTAACGTGAGAGGCATGTCCACTGGAACTCGTTTACTTCAGCTGAGATTATTTGTCGGAGCTGTCTACTTCTTGCTTTTAAAGCCCCCATTACAGGCGCTGTCATCGCACAACATTTGCATTTTTCTTTGATACCCGTGTTTTATGCTAATTCTCGTTATTGTAAGCTACAGCAGCGCCACAAAATGCCCTAGCGGCGATTTTTGGAGCTAAATTTTTTTCACGGAATCCTTTTCCCCATGTCTTGATTAGTAAAAATACCAAGTTTTGTACCATTTCGGCTATTAGATCGCACTACAGGGCGCTCCAAACACTGTCACTTTAAAAAGATCTCCTGTATACTAATGGTCTGGAAAATTGTTTGTGTACAGAATTTTAACGCTTGTAACTTTGCGAAAAATAATCACATCTGTATGAGGTTTTTCGCAAATGGCTCAGAACAAAATGGAGAATAATAATATGCACAAAAATAATTTTCGATTTTTGGATCGAATTTTGCTCAAATAAAGGCCCACGGTCCCCTTAACCCTTTAGTGCGCAGTTTTGCATACATGCAAACAACAGTGTTTTGAATTTAATAGATTTTTTTTTCGTATATATTTAATTCATACAAGAAAATTAAAATAGCAATATTTGCTGTAAATAATAACAGACTTTCCGTATTTAAATAATGCGAAATTAACCATTGAAACTTTTTTGTGTAAAGTCAGATTCTCTGGATTACATAATTTCTAGAACGTATTCTATCATGGGAGTTAAAGGGTTAAAGGTTAAGTTTTATAAAATAAATAATTATATAAAATAAGGTATTTGGAGACATGCGTATTAAAATATGTACTAATTTACAATATTTTAGTGTAAAACAGTCACACGACAGTAGTTTTTACTTGTATTGCAGATGTGCAACAGAAGAAAAGATTGACGCAATAAATGAAAAATGTATCTTTGATTTTTTTCATTATTTTTCCTGTGTAATAAACCATTCAGGGAATCATATATAATTTTTTCAAAGCAAAATAATAAAAAAAATATTTCAAAGAGATCACTTAATTTCAAACTTCATATTTGAATAAAATTTGAATCAAAATTCATTTTGGTCAAAAATGAGTACATAATGGCTCATATTTGAACATATTCATGGAAACAAAAATTAGTACACATGTTTCTAAATTTTGAGTACACTTGAATCAGAGCTATTTTGAGTACGTGAGTATTTTTTACTCATTTTTCTTCAGTGTTAAGTTATATAAATGTTTATCGAAAATCTATCGATATGTTTATAAATAATACAAATCCATTTTTTATGTTTAACATTTTATAATATTTTAAGAAAATCGTTTAAAACTAGAAGATTATATAATTTTGAAATTGACTAATTATATATATATATTTCTAGTTGCATGCATAAATCACAAAGCAAGTTTTATAAAATATTTGACAAGAAGTAAGAAATTCTAAGAATATAAATTCATTTAGGAATAATACCTCGGAATCATTTATAATTTTATGAATGACTTTTATTTTATTGGATGTCATTTTTCACCTAAGTAATGACCCTTTTCCTACTTTCATAATTCTCTTAAATCACTTTATTTCTAAAGAATATGAATTGACCAATAAAAAAGCCAAGTATTTATATTAACAAAGAAAAGTCTGATATTTAGGAATACAGAAAACACGATACAGGAAAAATATATTTAATGATTTGCAATTAAATCGCATTTAAGAACATTTTTTTTTAAAGTTTTGGGTGTATTTTACCTTTAACAATAATGCTATAAATTTGAGATTAATAATCATTGATTAGATTATTATTGATTGGCTAAACATTGCATTTCACAAAATTTCAACTTAATTTTAAGAATTATATAAAAAATGGCGTTTTAAATTTAAAAGTCCGAAATTTTAGTTAAGATTAAAACTAATCCATACATTTTATAATCTGTATGAGAGTCTTCAGTCGGTAACTTTTGAAATACATTGGTAGAATTGTATAACTATAACTAGCAAACCCCGCGGCTTTGCTCGCGTCATATTTTAAATATGCCAAGTGATATTTATAAGTCTAATTTTTATTAAAATGTACTAACTAAATTTTTATTTTATTAAAAGGTAATATTTTATTTTATTAAAAGGTACTTATTACTTTTAGGAATAATTAAAAAAAATTACTATTTAAAACACAGTTTGATTAAACATCATTGTTACACTGCATAAGGCAGAAATGAGACTTAAATTAATAAAACGAAATAAAACTAAATAAATAATAATTTAGAAAATATTTTGAAACTTTTATGCTCAATTAATACGCTCATTTCAGTATTCATTTGAAGATTTGAATTTTTTAGAAACCATCTTCTTGCATCTTAAAATTAACCATCATTACAAATTCCAAGTCCTACCACCTCTCCCAACATAAAGGGCTATGTTGAGATAGGAACTGTCACCATTAATTTGCCAACATTAATTTTTAAATTGGTTTGTTACTTCCTAATATTCCACAGAAACGTAATTTAGAAAGCTTTTAAAGGCCTTTTTTAGAGCGTTTGTTGTTCCAGGTGGTAGAATCATCGGCTTTAATATAGCCTGTGTAGGATCAGAGACTGTTATCATTGAGTCGCAACTATTACTTTTATATTTGGTTTATATTCCCTGAAATTGCGTAGAAATCGTAATTTAGGACTTTTTTAGAATGCTTTTCGCACCTCCCCTTCAATTCACCCCTTTTTAATTCGAATTTATTTTCGACAGTCCTTCGAGGGCATTTATATTTTATAAGTAACTACCATGCCATATTTAAAGTTTCTTGCCTTTTCAGTATCACAGAAATCGCAATTTACAAAGTTTTTAGTTACTGCAACCCACTGGTGATAGTGTCACAGACATAAAATATAGCTTATGTTTAAGCAGGTTCTATCACCAACAATTTGTAATGATTATTTTTTTAATTGGTTTGATATTTGATATGATTACATAAAAATAGTAATTTATAACGCTTATCACTCACTTCATCTTTTTAAATTTGAATTTTTCTTTCGACAGTTCTTAGAAAGCAGTTGCATCTTGTAAGTAAATACCATGCCATACTTCAAAGTGTTAGACCCTTCAGTTATGCAAAAAACGCAAATTAGAACATGTTTTGCTTTTGCAACCCACAGATGGTAGTGACAGCAACATAAAATATAACCTATGTTATAGCAGGGACAGTCACCATTGACTTGCAACCATTACTTTTGAAATAGATTTTGGAATTTCCTGAGATTGTGTAGAAATCGCAATTTAGAACGTTTTTAGAACGCTTTTCGCGCCTTTTCACCCCTTTTTAAATTTCCAATTTTTTCCAAACTGTTCTTAAAGATCATTTATATGTAATACATATGTACCTTGCCTAATTTTAAGTTGCTAGCCCCTACCGATCACAAAAATCGAAATTTGGAACGCTTTTTTGCTCCTGCAACGTCTAGGTGAAAGTGATACTGACTTAAAATATCATCTATATTAGAGCAGAGGCTGTCAGCATCAATTTCTTACCATTACTTTTGAAATCAGTTTGATTCTTCCTGAGATATTGGTGACAAATCGGCATTTAGAGCGTTTTTAGAACGATTTTCGCTCATTTTGCTCCTGCATCTCCTCTGGGGTAGTGGAAACAGATATAACATATAGCCTATCTTCGAGCAAGATCTGTCACCATCATTTTAACACCATTATATTTGAAACCGGTCCAGTATTTCCTGAGATTGCTAGAAATCGCAATTTAGAACATTTTTTACAACGCTTTTTGCGAATTTTGACCACCCTTTTAAATTTCGACTTTTTTAGGAAATGTCCTTAGAGATCATTGATATCTTATAACTAACTACCATTCTAAATTTCACGATTCAAGGCCCTTCCGTCACGCAAAAAACGCAATTTAGAAAGTTTTTTCTCCTGCACCCCCTTTGGGGTAGTGGCAACAACATAAAACATAGCCTATGTTGGAGCAAGGGTTATCACCATCATTTTGAGGCCATTATTTTTTTAATCGGTTTGGTATTTCCTGAGATTGTGTAGAAATCACTATTTAGAACGTTTTTTAGAAAGCTTTTCGCGCATTTTCACCCCTTTTAAATTTCGAATTGTTTAAGAACTGTTCTTAGAAATCTTTTATATCTAATAAGTAGCTGATACTTCAAATTTCATATTTCTAGGCCCATCAGTAACACATAAATCGCATTTTTAGAACGTTTTTTGCTCCTACACCCCCTTTGGGGTAGTGGCACCGACATGAAACATAGCCTATCTTGGAGCAAACGTTGTCACTATCATTTTGACACCAATATTTTTTAAATCGGTTTGGTATTTCCTGAGATTATGTAGAAACTACCATTTAGAACGTTTTTAGAACGCTTTTTGTGCATTTTTCACCCCTTTTAAATTTCGAATTTTTTAAGAACTGTTCTTAGACACCATTTTTATGTTATAAGTAACTAGTATTCCAAATATCATATTTCTAGGTCCTTCAGTAACGCAAAAATCGCATTTTTAGAACGTTTTTTGCTCCTGCACCCCCTTTGGGATAGTGGCACCGACATAAAATATAGCCTATAATCTAAGTTGGACTAACACCATCATTTTGATACCATTACTTTTGAAATCGGTTTGGTATTTCCTGAGATTATGTAGAAACTACCATTTAGAACGTTTTTTAGAACGCTTTTTGTGCATTTTCACCCCTTTTAAATTTCGAATTGTTTAAGAACTGTTCTTAGACACCATTTTTATTTTATAAGTAACTAATATTCCAAATATCATATTTCTAGGCCCTTCAGTAACGCAAAAATCGCATTTTTAGAACGTTTTTTGCTCCTGCACCCCCTTTGGGGTAGTGGCACCGACATAAGATATAGCCTATGTTCTAAGATGGGCGAATACCATCATTTTGACACCATTACTTTTGGAATCGGTTCGGTAGTTCCTGAGCTTATCTCCGACAAATAAACAATTTTTTCCTCTTTATAATAGGACTAGCAAACCCCGCGGCTTTGCTCGCGTAATATTTGAAATATGCCAAGTGATATTTATATGTCTAATTTTTATTAAAAGGTACTAACTAAATTTTTATTTTATTAAAAGGTAATATTTTCTTTTATTAAAAGGTTTTTTTTATTTTTATTAAAAGGTACATATTACTTTTAGGAATAATTCAAAAATTACTATTTAAAACACAGTTTGATTAAACATCATTATTACACTGCATTAGGCAGAAATGCGACTTAAATTAATAAAACGAAATAAAACTAAATAAATGATAATTTAGAAAATATTTTGAAACTTATATGCTCAATTAATACGCTCATTTCAGTATTCATTTGAAGTTTTGAATTTTTTAGAAACCATCTTCTTACATCTTAAAATTAACCATCATGTCAAATTCCAAGTCTTACGACCTCTCTGAACATAAAGGGCTATGTTGAAATAGGAACTGTCACGATTAATTTGCCAACATTAATTTTGAAATCGGTTTGTTATTTCTTAATATTCCACAGAAACGTAATTTAAAAAGCTTTTAAAGGGCTTTTTTAGAACGTTTGTTATTCCTGTGAACCCCAGGTGGTAGAATCGCCGGCATAAAATATAGCCTGTGTAGGATCAGAGACTGTTACCATTGATTCGCAACTATTACTTTTATAATCGGTTTATATTCCCTGAAATTGCATAGAATCGTAATTTAGAAATTTTTAGAATGCTTTTCGCACCTCTGCTTTGCTTCACCCCTTTTTAATTCGAATTTATTTTCGACGTTCCTTCGAGGGCATTTATATTTTAGAAGTAACTACCATTCCATATTTAAAGTTTCCAGCCTTTTCCGTATCACAGAAATCGTAATTTAGAAAGTTTTTAGCTCCTGTAACCCTGTGGTGGTAGTGGAACAGACATAAAATATAGCTTATGTTTGAGCAGGTTCTATCACCAACAATTTGTCGTCATTATTTTTTTAATCGGTTTCGTAATTTATAAGTTTGCTGAAAAATTGTAATTTATAACGCTTTTCACTCACTTCATCTTTTTAAGTTTGGAATTTTCTTTCGACTGTTCTTAGAAAGCAGTTGCATCTTGTAAGTAAATACCATTCCATACTTCAAAGTGTTAGACCCTTCAGTTGTGCAAAATACGCAAATTAGAACATGTTTTGCTTTTGCAGCCGTCAGATGGTAGTGACAGCAACATGAAATATAACCTATGTTATAGCAGGGACTGTCACCATTGATTTGCAACCATTACTCTTGAAATAGCTTTGGTATTTCCTTAGATTGAGTAGAAATCGCAATTTAGAACGTTTTTAGGACGCTTTTCGCACACTTTCATCCCTTTTTAAATTTCTAATTTTTTCGAAACTGTTCTTAAAGATCATTTATATCTAATAAATATGTACCTTGTCTAAGTTTAAGTTGCTAGCCAATACCGATCACAAAAATCGAAATTTAGAACGCTTTTTTGCTCCTGCAACGTCTTGGTGATAGTAATACCGACATAAAATAGCGTCTATGTTAGAGCAGAGGCTGTCAGCATCAATTTCCTACCATTACGTTTGAAATCAGGTTCATTCTTCCTGAGATATTGCCGACAAATCGGCATTTAGAACGTTTTTAGAACACTTTTTGCGCATTTTGCTCCTGCATTTCCTCTGGAGTAGTGGAAGCAGATATAAAATATAGCCTATCTTGGAGCAAGATCTGTCACCATCATATTTGAAATCGGTTCAGTACTTCCTAAGAATGCATAGAAATCGCAATTTAGAACGTTTTTTACAACGCTTTTTGCGCATTTTGACCACTTTTTAAATTTCGATTTCTTTAGGAAATGTCCTTAGAGATCATTGATATCTTATAACTAACTACCATTCCAAATTTCACGATTCTAGGCCCTTCCGTAACGCAAAAGCCGCAATTTAGGACTTTTTTCTCCTGCACCCCCTTTGGGGTAGTGGCACCGACATAAAACATCGCCTATGTTGGAGCAAGGGTTGTCACCATCTTATTGACGCCATTATTTTTTAGATCAGTTTGGTATTTCCTGAGATTGTATAGAAACAACCATTAGAACGTTTTTTAGAACGCTTTTCGTGCATTTTCACCCCTTTTAAATTTCGAATTGTTTAAGAACTGTTCTTAGAAATAATTTATATCTAATTAGTAGCTAATATTTCAAATTTCTAGGCCCTTCGGTAACGCAAAAATCGCATTTTTAGAACGTTTTTAGCTCCTGCACCCCCTTTCGGGTAGTGGCACCGACATAAAACATAGCCTATGTTGGAACAAGGGTTGCCACCGTCATTTTGACACCCTTATTTTGACACCATTTTTTTTTTAAATCGGTTTGGTATTTCCTGAGATTGTGTAGAAACCACCATTTAGAACGTTTTTAAAACGATTTTCGCGCATTTTCACCCCTTTGAAATTTCGAATTGTTTAAGAACTGTTCTTAGAAATCCTTTATATCTAATAAGTAGCTAATATTTCAAATTTCATATTTCTAGGCCCTTCAGTAACACATAAATCGCATTTTTAGAACGTTTTTAGCTCCTGCACCCCCTTTGGGGTAGTGACATCGACATAAAACATAGCCTATCTTGGAGCAAGAGTTGTCACCATCATTTTACACCAATATTTTTTTAATCGGATTGGTATTTCCTGAGATTGTGTAGAAACTACCATTTTGAACGTTTTTTAGAACGCTTTTCGCGCATTTTCACCCCTTTTAAATTTCGAATTATTTAAGAACTCTTCTTAGACATCATTTATATCTTATTAGTAGCTAATATTCCAAATTATTTCTAGGCCCTTCAGTAACGCTATAATCGCATTTTTAGAAAGTTTTTTGCTCCTACACCCCCTTTGTGGTAGTGGCACCGACATAAAACATAGCCTATCTTGGAGCAAGCGTTGTCACCATCATTTTGACACCAATATTTTTTAAATCGGTTTGGTATTTCACGAGATTGTGTAGAAACTACCATTTAGAACGTTTTTTAGAACGCGTTTTGTGCATTTTCACCCCTTTTAAATTTCGAATTGTTTAAGAACTGTTCTTAGACATCATTTATATCTTATAAGTAACTAATATTCAAAATTTCATATTTCTAGGCCCTTCAGTAACGCTAAAATCGCATTTTTAGAACGTTTTTTGGTCCTACACCCCCTTTGGGGTAGTGGCATCGACATAAGATATAGCCTATGTTCTAAGTTGGACCAACACCATCATTTTGATACCATTACTTTTGGAATCGGTTCGGTAGTTCCAGAGCTTACCTCCGACAAATAAACAATTTTTTCCTCTTTATAATAGGAGTATAGAAGTATAGATAGACCATTTTGATTATGATTATAATAATTTATAGTAATAAGATAATAGTATTTTGTAATTAATTCATTCAATAATTATATTTGTACATTTACAATTACAATTCTTTAATTATAATGTAATTTTAAAAGCATTATCATGGCATTTTAGTTAGAGTTCTTATGATATATGTTGAACATTTTTCAGTCTATGTTATTATCCCCTTGCCTGTGGAACATATTTAAGAATAACGTGCCAAAAATGGATTTTTTCTTCTTCTCTGAATGGTTTGAATGAAATTTGGGAAGATTACAAAAATCCGACAAATGGTGCGAAACTGCCGAACTTATCGCGGAAAAGTATCGCCATATATTGTGCTAAATTACATATTATGCATTGAACGAACTGAGTTCGGGCTTCACGGATTTGAAACACCTATTTTTCACTTGTCCGAACTCAGGTCGGGCATCCAAAAATCGACATATTTGTGTTGCCGAACTGAGTTCGGGTGTCACAGGCAAGGGTTAATCTTATAATATTTTCATATCTATTTAAATAATTATAACATTCTTCTTGTAAATATTTTAAACGATTTATAAAATTATTAAATTTATCGTTCATCTCTGAGATAGTTTACCATTTCAGTTTTATTACCATTGTTACCAATTTAGTAGCAAAGTCTTCAGTCTGTAATGTTAATTTATGAAATACGTCAATATAATTTTGTAATTATGATAGACCATTTTGAATCTAATTGTAATCATTTATAATAATAAAACAATTCTGTAATTAGTTCATTCAATAATTAGAATTGTGTAATTAGAATTGTAATTCTTAAATTATAATGTTATTTTAAAAGTCACTAATTAAATGACATTTTAGTTAAGGGGACAAACGGCCTGCCAACTTTTTTTTTAATTTTATTTTTAAATTTCACTTTAAATACTATTCACGGTTACACTATATGCATTATGGCATATGTTTATCACGCAAGAAATAAAAACAAAATTGGAACAAAAATAAGAAATTTACCTGAATATTTCATGTGTTATGAAGACCATGTCAAATTGCCCCAAGCGCATTCCATATCAATTGAAATCCCCAATATTTTTATGAGAGTTCGGTTTACATATACAAATCAAACTGCGCATAGTTTTTTTTTAAACTAAATATAATTGGAAAAGTTAAAGGTAGTTAAATGCAGAAATAATATGATCCAAAAATTTTAAAATTTCATAAAATTAAAAAAAAAAAATCTTACCTTTATATTCAAATATAGAAAATTCGATGAACTGTTTTATTGTACAGTAATACCTCGATTTACGTCAGCAATTCGTTCCAAGACTAGCGACGTAAGTCAAAACCGACGTAAGTCGAGGTACACTTAGATGAACAAAAAACGATAAACAATAAAAATTCACCAAAATCTAATGAGCATAATCTATTGTATTTAGGGATTATGTTCCATACATTTAACATTAGGAAAAAAAGCGTTTGCAATACAAGAATTTGGATTAAATCGTTAAGTTGTTAACTTACAAATTTTGTTCTTCTAGCTGCCACGTTTGAGCCTTTGAGCATATGAAAAAAATCTTGAAATGACATTCGAACCGACAAGTTTTTCTTTTTTTCTCTTAGAAGCTTTTTAAATCAGCAGAATGAGTTTTCTAAGTTTTTTCAAGTCGTTGCTACACTTTGCTCGTCTGAACCATTATTTTCAAGAACCGTCATTCCAGCTTCAATAAGGTTTAATCCTTCGATTAATTTTGCAACCGTCATAATAACACCCCCCCCCCTTTTCACACTAGGGTCAAAATCTTCATCTATTTCTTCGACAGTGCTTTGTTTCTTTAATTCGACAAGTTCGTCGATGGTTAATTCCGGATCAGGGGAATTTATGAGTTGAACAACACCTTCAGCATCTATCTCAAAGAGTTCTCTTCCATTTTCGACGATTTTATCAATTAAGAGAGATAGAGAATCACAATTTTCAGATGTTATCTTACAAGGGCACCAACAAACATAATGCGCACAGATTTTGATGATTTCAAAGTAGGTCGTAGGGGTCATACCACTAATTATTCTGATGAAAGGATTTCTTCAAATGGGCTTTAGTTTTTGAAAAATTGGAGGGGTTCAGCGCATATTTCAAATACCCATTAGTATGACTTTCGGTACGTGAATTAGTGGCTCAGCGGTAGCGTGCGAGCTTACGGACCAGGACTTTGCGGGTTCGATTCCACCCTGGGTCCCTTTTTTTCAATTTTATTATTTACTTTTATTTACTTTTTTACTTATTTATTACAATATTTTAATGCATTTGTAATTCGGCCTTTTTGTTTCTCTTCCAAACGAGAATTTTCCGCATCAGCGCTGGTTCTTTCCATAACACAATCTTTAGCATTCAATCTGTCACAATCTGTAGTTTTCTTTTAATTTTCATACCGAAATTTTCCCTATATATAACAATATTTCAAATATTCAAATTGTCTGCAAAAGAAGCTAAACGAGATCAATAAAAGAAATTTTTATTTATTCCAATATTACCCAGAAAAGGAAAGCAGACTATTAAAAATATATATAAATATATTTATATGTATCGTAAATTTTATCTCATTAACAGAGGGTTTTTGCAATCCAGTTGAATTTTTATGAATAACGTAGAGAGTGTTTTTATTTGCTATAACAACAAAAAAAAAATATTTTTAAATGTAATTTTTTATTTGTGCAAACGAAAAATGATGTTGAGGTTGAACTTTAAAGATAAATGTATTTTACAGAGTATAAAAAATTTGTACAACTGGTAAAAAACTTGTATTTAAGCATTACTGCTTTAATATTTTATTACTCTTTCGGAGATATGCATTATTTGAATTATCTATTCCGAAATACGTTTGAGAAATTGCACCTGAAAATTATTTTGTATAATTTATACAAGAAAAGGATAAATTTTCCTTTTAAATTACATAAAGTTTAAAAAAAATAAAGATAGAAAAAAGAAAAATCATTTTATCAGAATTGTGCTTAAAATAAAAAATGTAAATAATAATTAATTTGAAAAAAAGTTTTAGGCATAAATTAGTTTTGCAGTTTTGTAAGAAATTTTTGTAGAAATATTAGTAGAGTTTTGTAGAAATATTAGATTTAAAATTGAAGAGAAAAATAAATTGCCATGAAAAACTCGAAAATGTAAATGTAATTTATTAAGAAAATATCAAAGTTCAAAGCTGTAGAATGCCCAATTCTGCTTAAAATTTTTAATGTATAAAAAATATAAAAATAAGTAAAAAAGAAAAAAATGCCTCGAAGTGGAATCGAACCCGCAGTGTCTTGATCCGTAAGCTCGCACGCTACCACTGCACCACGAGTTCACGTTCATAAAGTTACGCTAATGGGTATTTGAAATATACGCCGAACTTTAACCCCCAATTTCTCAAAATCTAAGGCCCATTTGAAGAAACCCTTTCATCAGAATAATTAGTGATACGACCCCTACAACATACTTTGAAATCATCAAAATCTGTGTGCATCATGTTTGGTGGTGCCCTTGTTAGATTCTGCGAAGGAAACGGGCAGATTCTTTTCCAAGCATCTGTCATTGTTTTATGCCGAACTTCACTCAATGAATCCGCTGGAACTGTGACTGCATCTGAGATGCCAAATTTCTTCTAAAAGTCTTCAAAAAAGTTCAAAGTGTGCCTAAATTAAGAATTTTTTTTCAGGAAAGACGACGTAAATGCGGGCTGACGTAAGTCGGGGTACTACTGTATATATAAACCAAACTTGCATAAAAAATATTGAGAATTTCAATTGATATGGGATGTGCATGGAACATTTTGAAAAGTTCTTCATAAAGTTCGAAATATTCAGGAAAATTCCTTATTTTTAACCCTTTTTTTTAATTTATTGTGTGATAAATATATGGCATGATGCATATAGTGTGCCCTTGGATAGTATTTAAAATGAAATTTCAAAAATTTATATATGAAAAAAAATGTGTTTGAAGGTCCTTTGTCTCCTTAAAGTTTTTGGGATACATGTAGAATATTTTTTAGTCTATAACATTAACCTTTTAAGATTTTCATATTTATTTACATAATTTTAAATTTCTTCTTGGAAACCTTTTAAGCAATTTATGAAATTATTAAATTTATCGTTCCCCTGAGATTGTTTACTATTTTAGTTTTATTACCACTGTTACTATTTTAGTAGCATAATCTTCAGTCTGTACTAGTAATATATGAAATACATCAGTAGAATTTTTTAATCATTATAGATCATTTTTATTTTAATTACAATAATTTATAGTAACAAGATAATTCTGTAATTATTTCATTCAATAATTATATTTGTAAAATTGCAATTATAATTCTTGAATTATAATGTAATTTTAAAAGTCTGTAAATAAATAATATTTTAGTTAAAGTTCTTGAGATATGTAGAATATTTTTCATTCTATAACATTAATCTTATAGCATTTTCATATATATTTAAATAAGTATAACGTTCTTTTTGGAAATCTTTTAAGCAATTTATAAAATTATTAAATTTATCGTTCGTTCCCCTTTGAGTTAGTTTAGATTTTAGTTTACAAAATTTGGCTGAAACTCAATTTTAACTTTAGAAAAACTTTAGGATAACGTTTAAAATCGTATTTAATGTTTCCCTTAAAACTTTCTTTTCTAATACTTCCATAAGTAAGTTACAATAATAACAAAATTTAATTTACGTGAAAAGTAATGTTTTCACTCACTTGATAACAAAATAAATTGTAACAATTTTCACAGCTAAATTAAATTGAATAAAAGTGTGTCATCTCTGTCTCATCAATTCTGTGTCATCTCTTTGATCCTGTGAGTGTCGGATAATAAGGTGTCTACTCTAAAATCGCAGCTGCACGCAGTAAAATGCTAAAAATTACAATAAAATCGCCAAATATTCGGTAATCGCGGAGGGCACATCTATATATATATAGAAAAGAAAGTCTGGATTTAGTATTAAGCAACGCGCAGCTCAAACTACTGAACCTAAAATTTTGAATAAGAATTTGTCATAAGAAGTATTTTTATGCCAATTTTCAAAATTTTAGGTTCAGTAGTTCGAGCTGCGCATTGATTAATACGAAATCCAGGCTTTCTTTTACATATATAGATTGGCGTAATATACTTCGTATGACATAGAGTACCGCTGAGAATCCAAATTTCCACCCGTAAGGGTGGTAAAACAGAGAGAGAACTTTTAAAAAACTACTTTAAAATCTTATTTTATCGTTATTTTTCAACAGATAACATACTTTAGTGTATTTTGTATGCTTAATGGAATAATACTAACTAATTTTTTTTAGTCCAATATTTCGTGAGATATTTAATGTTTTTCTAATTTGGCGATGTCTTTGACGCCAAAACCTCAAAATATCTAACATTACAAGCGATAATTCATCCATATTCATTCATATTGTACATCCGTTACTGTAGCAACGGAAGAAATTCAAATTAAATCTTTTCGTTAATTCTTTTGGATAAAGAATTTAAACGGCTATACGAGTTTGAAAAAAAAATACATAAATACAAATGCCTTAAAAAAACTGAAAAAATATATTGATTTTATTTAAAATACAAGGAAGCGATCGACGGAGAAATTATCAATATAAAATGAAAATATAAAATTGAAAGCAATGTTTGTACGCTTTAAATTTTTTTTGGTACTTACATCCGGGCCATATCAGATACAAGGTAATTGCACTAATTCCAACTACCCTTATTTTTGTCCATATTTGATAGCTTATTTATTATAGTTTTAAATTTATTTTATTACTAGCAGGCTAAATGAACTTGAAGGCTAGCCTTCAAATACAAATAGGTATTTGAAACACAAATATCTTCAAATACAAATAAAACTTCCTACAATATAGAAAAAAACACTATTGGCTGGTGACCAGAAGATTATGGAAAATTAGTCCAATATATTTTAAATACCTTCCTAGCTTATCTTTGAATTTCTTTCTATCGCTGGTCTATTTTTCAAAACAAAACATGTATCAAACGAAATCATGAATGTGACTGTATTTTAAAGCAATATTAACCTTCACCTCGAATGGCCTTTTGCAATGCTGAAAACGATGCGAACGCCATTGCGCTGTTGCATTATCTTATGAGTTGGACAAAATCTGGGCTTTTCTGCCACAAATCTCTTCGTTGATCATTTTTAGTAGAGTTTGGTATATGAATGAGGCAGTTATGACAGGAACAACAGCAGCAACAGGAGTTTAAATATTCTCTAGTTACCATACAACTAAAATAGAGAATATTATAATGATTGCAGAGATTAACCATTGAGTTTAAATAATTTGTAGGTGATTAATTTTCATTTGATAGTTTTTGTCTTCTGTAATCTTCAAATACAAATAAAACTTCCAACAATACAGAAAATACACTATTGGCTGGTGACCAGAAGATTATGGAAAATTAGTCCAATATTTAAGTGTTGCGCGGCAGCGCAATACTTATTTATTTCCAGTGTCACTTCTCAATCTTAATTTAATATGGAAAAGCCTATGGAGATCATAACTTTTTCATTTTTTCTTCCCACCTTTTTGTCCCTGACTCATTTTTTTATTCTTTACTAATTCTAATGATATTATAAATTTAAAGTGTAAAAACGTTTGCCTGACGCCAGGGTCAAAACGAATGGTAAAATGCCTTTGCATCTGGGTGAATTATAACCCAGAGAGAAACATGGGCAATTTTTTTTTTTTTTACATTATTCAAATATTTTTCTTAATAATTCCAATTTTCGCTTTTTTCATTGAAAATCAACGGACATTTTTCATAAAAAATGTAACATTTTTACTTCATTGTTGCAATTATTTCAAAAGCCGTAATAATAATTTATTTCTTTTTAGTTGAAAGATTTTCACGTGAAGTATTAAATTGAGCTAGTTTTTTTTTTTTTTTTTTTTTTTTTTTTCAAAAAATTGAAAATGTGAATATGGCGTCATAGTGGGAATAACAAGGATATTTTCAGAATAAGTTTTTGCTTTGGTCAAGTTTATATTTTAGTAAAAAGTTTCTAATGGATAGCTGTTTTTACGCAGGTAGCGAACATAATGGGGAATTACACAACTTAAATTTTAAAATGTATTTTTTTTTTTTTCGAGATGACAACTTTTTATACCCCAAGTTAAACTTAGGTAATAATTTTCTGATGCATTTACATCACCCCTTGGGAGAGAATAAGGTTAAAAATTTTAAGTAAAACTTTTACTTTTTATTTTTTACTGTATCACAGCTACAATATTTTTAAATATTAGCAGTAAGGATTCAACACAATTTACATTTACATTCATAGCGTTCCTGAGGGGGAAATAGGGTATCTAAATTTAAGTGAAGTTAATTTTTTATGTTTTGATTATAGATTTTTTACGTTCAGATTAGACGTTTTTGTTCAAACTATACCGCAGCCTGCATTACTACAGTGGTGAAACATTTTGAATTACACATTGGTAAACTGCATCCCACATTGTGATGCAATATCGCATACATCAAAGCCTGATGATGATCCTCTGTATTAATTTTGAAATGCGTTCGTCTGAGTGCAGTAGTTATTAGAAAACTTGACATATTAAACAAAAACATAATTTGAAGAACAAATTAAAGAAAACAAAATTTATTTCCTACATTGTTTAAGCCGAGAAGGGACAGATATTAAGTTATTTCGATCAATTAGTTCTACATTTAATGTTAAATTTTTGTAACAAATTAGTTAAGCCAATTGAAGATTAAAAAATAAATATAAAATTCATACAACATGATACTTAAAACACCCTAAAAAATTAGATTTCGTTCAAATGAAATCAAACAAATCTTAGACATTTTTTTAAGTTTTGTATTTTGCATGCATCTTATCATTTTATGCACAGTTGTCATAAACATAATACAAAATCTTCAATACAAATATTTTCAATTAAAAATGGAAGAAGTCTAAGATTTATTTCGATTTCATTTGAACGGAATCTAGTTTTCAGGGTGTTTTAAGTATCATATTGTATGAATTTTATTTCTTTTTTTTTTTTTTTAACTTCAATTGGCTTAACTAATTTGTTACAAAAATTTAACATTAAATGTAGAACTAATTGAACGAAATAACTTAATATCTGTCCCTTCTCGGGCTTAAACAATGTAGGAAATAAATTTTGTTTTTTTAATTTGTTCTTCAAATTATGTTTTTGTTTTATATTTTAAATACCTTCCTAGCTTATCCTTGAATTTCTTTCTATTGCTGGTCTATTTTTCAAAGCAAAACATGTATCAAACGAAATCTTGAATTTGACTTTGTATTTTAAAGCAGTATTGACCTTCACCTCGAATGGCCTTTTGCATTGCTGAAAACGATACGAACGCCATTGCGATGTTGCATTATCTTATGCGTTGGGCAAAATTTGGGCTTTTCTGCCACAAATCTTTTCGTTGATCATTTTTAGTAGAGTTTGGTAGATGAATGAGGCAGTTATGACAGGAACAACAGCAGCAACAGGAGTTTAAATATTCTCTAGTTACCATACAACTAAAATAGTGAATATTATAATGTATGCAGAGATTAACCATTGAGTTTAAATAATTTGTAGGGGATTAATTTTCATTTGATAGTTTTTGTCTTCTGTAATCTTCAAATACAAATAAAACTTCCAACAATATAGAAAATACACTATTGGCTGGTGACCAGAAAATTATGGAAAATTAGCCCAATATATTTTAAATACCTTCCTAAAAGGATGGAAGATATGCAGAAAAAATTAAAAAGAAATGATGAATTAAAAACAATATAAAAAGTTTAGGGAAGAGATCCGTATCCTGTTCTGGTTGGCGCAATTGGTGAAGAAATCCAAAATGGCACCGAAAGACCATTTTAGCAAATTTTTTAAGAGACGAAAAAACATGGTTTTAAATTTTTATAAATATTTATTTTTGCATTATAAACATCATATTTGTATTATTTTTTTATACATTATGCATGTAATTATATATATAGAGAGAGAGAGATAGATATATAAATACATATTATATACACAAATAATTAAATGGTACTACTTAGTTATCCAGTCGACCAATTTCGCCAAATTATATAAATTACCAAACCACTCGTTAAATTCTACAAATTGACATAATTTATTTTTTAAATAACGAAAGAACAAATAAATTGGTATAACATTAATAAAAAATACAAATAAAACGTCGAAATAAAAATCATCTGATGACGTAAACACGTGTAACTTGATTAAAGTCAAGTGAATGTGATATTTACGATCAACCATTATTGGCATTTAATTTTATAGTTTGGCGATAGATTTTTGGTCGACGGGATAACCAAGTAGTACCAAATAAATATACTATATACTTATACATGTTTCTTTTCTAATTTTTTATATTTCATATTTTATATATTTATTATACATGCGAAATCAAAACATAAGATTATATAACAAAGGTTAAGATATGTTTATAATATTACATTTACAGAAAAATATCGTTTAAAAAAACCCAGAAAAAAATAATAATTATAACAAAAATATGTATGCAAAAGCATTATCTATCCACCAGTGGCATCAAGTAACAAAAAAAAAAAAAAAAAAAAAAAAAAAAAAATCAACCTCAAATGCTGAAGATCGCAACAACTACATCGAAACATTTATCACCAAAAAAAGCTCGCCATAAAAACCAGAAAAGCACTTGGAACACTTCCCAAAATTTATTTTAGCAAGCAATTATTAATGCAGAATGTTTTTGTATAAACATATTTCTTGGCGATTTTTTGTTGGCGTTTAATGATAAATCAACTCCAAGGTTAATATTTTATTATTTACATTTTATTTTCGTTAAGCCTGACATGCGCATAAATCGCTGCTTGGCGACATTTACTACTTGCGGAAAGGAGGTTTTTACGCCAAGAAAAAAATCCAAGATGGCGGCCGCTTGAATATACAGCATCTGTTCCAAATAGTCTTAAGAATAAACTTCAGTTCTAAACTTTTGAAGCAGTGAATATTTCCATACACGCAATTGGCGATAAAAAAAAAAAGAAAAGAAAATAATAAACAATATTCGGTAGTTTAATTTTTAGCCTGCAAAAAACACTTGTTTGGAGGAAAAAAAAAACTGGCAGTTTGCCTTAGAAATTTAAGGTGTTTTTTTTTTTTTTTTTTTTTTTTTAATGTGTGAAATATTTTTTTTATTGTTGTGTGTGTGTGCATTTGCACTGATATTTAATTATGTAAGTCCACTTTTATAATATTAACTGTTATTTATACAATATACATTTGATTATGTTATACTTCGCAAAAAACTCCCATGTTTCGTGAAAACAATAATCAATATTTATATGGCATGTTTCCCTACTAAAGTATAGTGGAAATTTTTTAAAATGTTTGCAAGTAAATTATTTTACAATATGTGTGTATGTGGAACGTATTTACATTAAAATTTAAATATTTTACTCCATTTTTATGCTATTAACTGCTATTTATACATTTACATTTAACTGTAAAAATTTATCCTGAAAATGTTCTCCTATACTTAGAAGAAAAATATATTTATTGCGAAAATAGCTCCGACTTATGCTTTTTTGACTTAAAATCGTATTGTTTGGCAATGAATTTCTTTAAGCAACTCCGAATTAAACAAATAAAGTACAATTCATAGTTAGAGCCATTTTTAAAAATAGTTCTGCTAATTTCTCCTGAAAGAAACATAATGGGAGAATAGATTAAAAAAAGAAATAAATAAATTAATGCAATTTAACAAATTACAACAACAATTTGGAAAATGATTTTTTCAAAGACTAAAATTTAAGACATAAAAAATAGCAAGGAGTTGATCATACATTACGTACGCCATGAATTAAACATTAATAGTGTTATTACACGTAAAAGTTGCAAGCGACAGAAATCGCCTGCGACTCGTACATATTATCCACCTGAAACTTAAGCATTATCCAAGCATTTCATTGGCTGTTCGGGAAAGGGCTTTTCCATCGTCAGATTTCCAAGAAATCTGACGGCCAATTTTAGGTAAAATTTCATTCTTAAACTTCTAAACATCCCACAATATTATTTTTTATATCGTCGTATAGAGAAAAAAATGTACTTTTAAATGCAATCTGTTTGAAAGCTGTATCACAATTTGTTTCTGAGTTATTAATTTTTTTTGTAGTTTTTATTACTTTTTTGTCATAGTGGCAACACTCTGTTGTCCATCTCTGTTGAAAGTAAAGGGAAATGCATATTACTGTATAGACCAATCAGAAAACGAATAAATTGCAGATTAAACCAATAAAAACCTTCAGATATGCTTTTGATTCCCTACCCTGACGAGGACAATAACCATTTTTCCAAATGGTTAATAAAATTATTTTTAAAAAAAGAAAAACAAAGTTATTGAGATTTTATCTAATGAAATTTCTGAGATGCATTTTTTCTTTAACCTGTCGCGCAAAAGATAAAATCGCCAAATATGGTATCAACTCAACACTTTCTTAACTAATTTTTTAACGTTACGAATATTCCTTTCATGTTTAAGTTAAATATTTTCAATATTATTTCTCATTAAATTGGTTTTTGTCCTTCCTTTCTTTATTTTAAATTAAATAAGTAACAGTTTTTTTCCCGAGATGTTTATATTATTTTCTAACGGATATAGCCATTTCAATTGATTTATCAACTGCAATTTTCACCAAAATGATCACTGACAACACTTTAGTCGAAAGTATCAATAAAATACGAAATTTATTACCAAAAATCATAGTTATCCCTGTATATTTGACTCAGAAACCACCGCGGGAATACTCTCCGTCGAATGATACATTCGGCAAAAAAATCCACCGGGTAGTTTTTGAAAACACTCGAGCGGAACTTTTAGAGCGTACTGCTTTATAATATACATGCTTTGGTTATATATATATATTTTAATTATAGTTTATAGTATGTAGTTTTATGTTACATATCTTATTTATTTATTTACTGTAAACAATTTGACATTTTTAACAAGATTATGTATTTAAGAATGTTAAATTACTGTTTTGAACATAATTGTCAAACGATAAACAAGATTGGCAATTGTCAACCATTTTTGGCGATCTATCTCATTATCCAGTCCAGATAATACGTATGTTCCACATTTTTCAATGGAAGAAATTGGAATTGAAATAATGCATCGCGATTTATCGCTTGCTCCTGGATAAGAAGAAAAAAGGGGTATTTTTATGCCAACTGTGTGTAAATCTCGCCATTAGCATTTTAAAAATTGCCAATGCAGTATTTACATTTCGCGTAAGTAAATTAACACTAGAAAGAGAGGGAATTTCACTCAAATTTTATAAAAATATTTGACACCGGAATTTATATTTCAAATTATTAACTTATTTATTTAACTAGTTTTTTTTCTTTTTATCTTTTAAACTAGTTTTATAAAGAAATTTCTGGAATAAGCGAAATGTATTCATTTGGTAGCGGTCAAAATGACCGCTCGCCGTATTTCTAGTGTTAAAAACAATTCTTTGTTTTAAGTTATGGCATTATTTCCTATTACTGTTTTACTTTTCAGTTTTTCAATAAAACTAGCGTAAGGCATGCATTTTAAACGTATGAATTTTAAATGAAATGAGTGAAACGTTTATATTTTGAATGAAAACAATAAAGTAAGAATAAGGTATGGAAAAAATCTTTGTTGATTTATTACTTCCACCCGGCTAACATAAAAATATCACAAAAACCTTATATTCACCTTTCTTTGCGTAGTTGTTCATGTGATACCTGGTTAATCTTCCGTAATAGGAGACCTCGCCAATCGGTGTATTAGCTACAATGTTGAAAGCATCATTTACGTATGAAACGAAATCTTCACGATGAATTCTATTACAGAAAATCGTATCATCATCATTTTCTACATATTTAAAACGAAAATTTGTATTTCATTCCACTTGTTTATAATATTTTAATAGGATATACCACTATTAGTTAGGTAATGTTTTTGGAACTGGTTTTGTGTATACACAGTGTTCTACTTTGCTTAGTTACGAGATAATAGAAAAAGTTAAAAATTAAGTGAACCTGATTATTAAAGATTAGCCTTTTTAAAAAATTATATTGAACAGATTTTGATCCAAGTGGCATTATTACATAACTTTTCAGGAATGGTTTTAGTATATAAAATTTCATTATATGTTGCTTAGTTTTAGAGCTACTGGAAAAGTGAACGCAATTATTAAAGATACGTCTACTGTAATTAAATACAATGCAAATGTGTCTTTCCATCCACCCCTTTACAATTTGAGTTTTGCTCGATGTATTTTGATGGGACTTAACACTGTTAGTTAGATTTTTTTTTGTGGATGATTGGTACTTCTTGCATGATTGATACTTCTTGAATGGATGGTACTTGTCTGTAGCAAAGTTTTCTTCTAGGTTATTGTTTTTTTTTTTTTTTTTTTTTTTGAAGCACAAACTTGACAACAAATCAGATTGCAGAAAATCACATTACAAGAAAAAGTTCCAAAACTAGGTGAACAAGATTGCGAAATATTGACTTTTTTTCTAAAAGTTCTACTGAAGGTATTTTAATTGGAATTGCACAATTACGTAATATTTCAGGGATTGTTTCAATATTTAACATATCATTCTACATTTTTAATTATGGAGCTATGAGGAAAGTTCTCAGTGTCGTAGTTGTAAAAAAAGTAGGACAAAATCTACAGGTAGAGGGTATATACTAGAGAGTATATATGTTATAGCTATGGAGGGTGTGTAGAGTTTATGAAAAAATCCAGCAGGTCTACGGCGTAAAGCTTACGCTACATTCCTGAAAGTTCTACAACCACGTTAACACGATTATGAAAGATATATTTAACAATCTGCTGCACATATAATATACAAAGAGCAATTTCGGTCCGGTCACTTATAACTTGAGTTCTTTTGAACGGATTTTGAGAAGATTTAAATTGTTAGTTAGATAAATTTTCAAGAAAGGTTTCGTATATAACATATATCATTCTACGTTGCTTAGTTACAGAATTATGCGCGAAAGTTCTTTAGTAAGTTAACCTATTTGGAAAGATTAGCCTTTTTAAAAGGTTCTACTGAGTTAAGTTTGATGGAATCAGCACTGTTTGTTAGATAATTTTTTAAAAAAGATTTTAGAATATCTATACATATAAAAGCCGTTCTCTGTATGTATGTCCCTTATACAAAATCTTCAATTTTTGGCCGATTCGCATGAAACTTGATGTACATACGCTTTAGAACGTGGAAAAGATCGCTGCCAACTTTAAAAAATCATCAAACCACTATTTAAGCCTTTTTTCTACCACCTTCCATAATTTAGCATTATAGAAATATCTCTTTTTAATTTTTTTTTATTTTAACATTTCTTTCATGTTGCCACACCCTAAAAAACGGCACCGTAATTTAAAGAAAATGATAACGCGTGTATTTCGTTTTTATTTGGCAATAAAAATTCAGATTTTCTCGCTATATTTTTGCATTTTTGATATCGACGTCATTCGAATCAGAAAACGAAAATTTTCCCTAAATATATGTAAATATTTTAACTAAACATGTGTTAAAATGACGTGTCTCTTCACCTGAATGTTTTTAAAGTTAAAAAAATCTATTTTATAAAGGTTTCGTATATAACATATATCATTCTACGTTGCTTAGTTACAGAATTATGTGCGAAAGTTCTTTAATAAGTTAACCTATTTGGAAAGATTAGCCTTTTTAAAAGGTTCTACTGAGTTAAGTTCGATGGAATCAGCCCTGTTTGTTCGATAATTTTTCAAAAAAGATTTTAGAATATCTATACATATAAAAGCCGTTCTCTGTATGTATGTCCCTTATACAAGATCTTCAATTTTTGGCCGATTCGCATGAAACTTGGTGTACATACGCTTTAGAACGTGGAAAAGATCGCTGCCAACTTAAAAAAATCATCAAACCACTATTTACCCCTTTTTCTATCCTTCCATAATTTAGCATTATAGAAATATCTCTTTTTAATTTTTTTTTTATTTTAACATTTCTTTCATGTTGCCACACCCTAAAAAACGGCACAGTAATTTAAAGAAAATGATAACGCGTGTATTTCGTTTTTATTTGGCAATAAAAATTCAGATTTTCTCGCTATAGTTTTGCATTTTTGATATCGACGTCATTCGAATCAGAAAACGAAAATTTTCCCTATATATATATGTAAATATTTTAACTAAACATGTGTTAAAATGACGTGTCTCTTCATTTGAATGTTTTTAAAGTTAAAAAAATCTATTTTATACAGGCGTTTGAATTAAAGAAATAAAAATTAGGAAAATAATAATAATAAAAAAATCGTTTGCTAGATATGACGTCAATATGATTTCAAACTGGTTCTAAAAACCGGCTGCAATGATTTATTTGCTATTTCTTTGTAATGCTGTATCTTTAATTATATAATTTAGATAACTGTTTTAATACTTAAAATGCAGTGATAACATTCTAGGATTTATATCAAATACGGTTATATAAAATACGATTTTTCTACGATTTATATTAAATAGAAATTATAACATAGCTACTATTTTTTAAGGATAAGCTTTTTTCTTTTTAAACAAAATTTCATGACAGACATTACGATTGAACGCTTTTGGAAATTGATGTCATTTTCATTTTAACGGCTGTGGATTTGGATTTTGTGAATGGAAATATGAGTTTCCATTTAAACATTAGCCGCAATGAATCTTTGTGTACATGTGTTAAAGATACCTGATATACTGCCCGTTAATAGAACATAAATAAAGATATTTTTTAATTTGAAACACGAACATATTTTTAAACTTTAGTATATTTGTTTGATTTCTCAACAACTACAGGGAAAAGTTTTTTGGCATTTTCGTTTTAGCGATTACTTATTTATCTGAGTAGCACATTTCGCGCGCTGCGGTAATCGATTTTTTCGAATAAGTCTTGAATGAAAGGAAATATATCGGTGAATTTGATCTTCCATTTTAAAGCAATATGGATCTTTATCTCAAATGTCTTTCCGAATGGCTGAAAATGATACGATCATCACTGCGCTATTATATTTCCTAATGTGTAAGACAAAATGTCGGCTGTTAGGGGCCAAATTGTTTAGTTGATCATTTACAGAAGGACTTGGTCTAAGAATGATAGACGGATATGTAATATACTAAAACTATTCCTCAAAAATTATCTAGTTTTTTTAAAAAGCTAATCATTCAGAATTGATTCCACATAATTATAGAATTTAATTATAGTAGAGCAGTTACAGTTTATAAAGTTAGAAATTGGATCTGTTAATGTTCTTCCGTATTTCTGATATTACTTGATCCTACTAGTGCATATAATAAGGTGTCTACTGTATTAAACAAAAACATAATTTGAAGAATAAATTAAAAAAACAAAATTCTTTTCCTGCATTGTTTAAGACCGAGAAGGGACAGATATTATGTGATTTCATTCAATTAGTTCTACATTTAACGTTGAATTTTTGTAACAAATTAGTTAAGCCAATTGAAGATTAAAAAATAAAAATAAAATTCATACAATATGATACTTAAAACACCCCCAAAAAATAGATTCCGCTCAAATGAAATCGAAATAAATCTTAGACATTTTTTAGGGTTTCGTTCATCTGACGAAACCCTATTCGTCTCACTCCTTTCACTGAAAAAAATGGGTGCTCAAAATTGAGTAAAAAGTACTCAATTTTAAATACGTGATATATTCAAAATAGCTCCGATCCAAATGTACTCAAAATTGAGAAACACATGCAGTCATTTTTTATCCCATGGCTGTGTTCATAATGAATCGTTATGTACTGCCCCCTGAACCTACAAATTAAAGTAAAAATGTACCAACATTTTATTTTTCGTTCAAAATTATTAACAAGAAACGTTTAATTGATTATTTACTAAGAAAAATAGCAAAATTATTAGCAAGATACCAAAACCGAATATTTTTATAGCAAGAGCTTTATTTGTAAGCACTTTTAAGTTATTTTTAAAAACTGTACATAATTTATTATTTGAATCATCATGAATATCTTTTATGCCACCATAAATGAAATAAACCATTACAGTGTACAAAATTATCGTTTTGTTTGTGTTTGATAACATCTGATGTTTCAAAATTGAGAAAACATAGGTTCATTTTTGATCCAAACATACTCAATTCGATATGAGTACATCGATTTACTCATTTTTGAGTACTTCATTTCTTTCAGTGTTGTCTATCTGTCTGTCTGTCCGTCACAGAGCCCATTCTCAGAAACTGTACATGTTAGAGATTTGAAATTTTGGGTACTTATAGCTGAACACCTCACATCAAACAACAAATCATAAAATTTTGAAAAAGTTGGTAATTAACTGAATTACGAGCTAATTAACTTCTAAAATTAACCAATCCACCTTTTTAACACAAATTCAAATGAACTTTCTCCAAATCATAGGTGTTTCTACTAAGGGTTGCCAGTAAAATCAGCCGATGCATGGTTACCACGGAGGAAATTAAGCCGAAAAATGAAGTGGGCATTTTAAATTGAAATCGCATATCAGAAAATATTGGTCCGAGAAATTTGTAAATGAAATAGACAGACGCAGAAAAAAATCTACTTTCATTTGGTATAAAGTTCACATTTCTGCGATATGTATAAGTTAAAATATCCACTAAAAATCGATCGATAAAAATTTATTTTCTTTAATTGGAAAGACAAGGAAAAAAAGATTTCAATTCAAAAGATTTCAAAGCAGGTAGACATGACGACGCTGCGGTTTTTTTTAATAGCATATTTTAATACGGAATTTTAACTTTTTAAATATTAAATTTTTGATTAAATTTTATGGCATCCCGCTGTCAAATTTCTCGCTGATTTTATTGATACCTATTTCTAAGTCCTATCTTAATTACAAGCTGAAATATTAATTATTATTTAATTAATCGGTTTAACTCCCAGAAGAATAAATGTCGGTAACTCCCACATGTGTATTTTAATCAATTCTTTCTACCGGGTGTCCCAAAAAGGACTGACTGATTTTAAAATTCAACAACTTGCAAACGTGACAGATATTTAAAAAATTCTTGCAGGAGGGTTATGCATAAGGTCAAAAGTTTTTTTTCAGTGATTTTCAATTTTAGTTCGAATTACAAACAATAGATGGCGCTGCGATCAATAGACGCTGAATTCAGGCTCGATTTTTGGTACTTCGTGGCCCGGATAATACATTTCCTTCTCCTTTTTCAGCATGGAACAAGAGAAAGGACCAGAAATCGAGCCTGTATTTAGCGACTATTGCTTACAGCGCCATCTATTGTTTGTAATTCGAACTAAAATCGAAAATCACTGTAATAAAACTTTTGACCTTATGCATAACTTTCCTGCAAGAATTTTTTAAATATCTGTCACCGTTTGCAAGTTATTGAATTTTAAAATCAGTCAGTCCTTTTTGGGACACCCGGTAAGTGAGCCCCTAATTATGTTGGAGACATGAAATTTCGGGTACTTATAGCTGAACACCTCGCATCATACGACAAATCATAAAATATTGAAAAAGTCGTACATTTAACCCTTTGGGCTCCCACATGTGTATTTTAAACAATTATTTCTAAGTGAGCCCCTAATTATGTTGGAGCCGTGAAATTTTGCATACTTATAGCTGGACACCTTACATCAAACAACAAGTGATAAAACTTTGGAAAAAGTCGTACATTTAAACCTTTGGGCTCCCACATGTGTATTTTAAACAATTCTTTCTAAGTGAGCCCCTAATTATGTTGGAGACATGAAATTTTCGGTACTTATAGCTGAACACCTCACATCATACGACAAATCATAAAATTTTGAAAAAGTCGTACATTTAACCCTTTGGGCTCCCACATGTGTATTTTAAGCAATTCTTTCTAAGTGAGCCCCTAATTATGTTGGAGGTGTGAAATTTTGCATACTTATAGCTGGACACATCACATCAAACAACAAGTGATAAAATTTTGAAAAAGTCGTACATTTAACCCTTTGGGGTCCCGCATGTGTATTTTAAACAATTCTTTCTAAGGTGAGCTCCTAATTAGTTTGGAGGCGTGAAATTCTGCATACTTATAGCTGAACACCACACATCATACGACAAATGATAAAATTTTGAAAAAGTCGTACATTTAACCCTTTGGGCTCCTGCATGTGTATTTTAAACAATTATTTCTAAGTGAGCCTCTAATCAAGTTGGAAGCGTGAAATTTTGCATTCTTATAGCTGAACACCTCACATCAAACGATAAATCATATAATTTGAAAATGTCGTACGTTTAACCCTTTGGGCTCCCACATGTGTATTTTAAACAATTCTTTCTAAGTGAGCCCCTATTTAGGTTGGAGGCATGAAATTTTGCATACTTATAACTCAACTCTCAGATTACACGTCAAATAATAAATTTTGAAAATGTTTTATGTTTAATCCTTTCAACTCCAGCTCGTGTATTTTAAGCAATTCTGTCTAACTGAGTCCCTAATTAAATTGGAGATTTTAAATTTTGCATACATATAGCAGAACACCTGAGGCCAAGCGACAAATCATAAAATCTTGAAAATGTCTTACGAGCCCTTTGAGCTACCATATATGTATTTGAAGCAATTCTTTCTAAGAGAGCCCCTAATTAAGTTGTAGACATGAAATTTTGCATACGTATAGCTGAATACCTCAGACCACACGACAAATCATAAAATCTTCAAAATGTCTTATATTATTTACCTCTCCGGGCTCCAGCTTGTGTATTTTAAGTAATTTTTCTAACATCCGCCCTTTTAACCAGGGGAGAAATTTTCCAACTTTTGCCGACACCCCTTTGACCCTTCTTTCATATTGTGCACCATAGCCTTACATATTTTAGTTCCATTTTTTACCGCCAGGTGCGCCTACTGATCTCAGGTGCTATTGGCCCAATCCCCTCGACTAATATATCTACAGATAGTATGTAAAACGGGATCAGGCGCGGATCCAAGGGGGGGGGGCGATCGGGGCGATCGCCCCCCCCCCAAAAAAAGTCCACGGCTTATCGCGAATTCAAACAAATGGTCGCTGAAAAAAATTCAATTTCGTCTTTCGTTCCCAGAAAAATCACCAAATTTGTCACAACATTGCGCAAAAAGCGCCAATTTCGTCAAAAAATCTCGGAAAAAACGCGAATTTCTTCAAAAAATCACGCATTTCGTTAAAGGACCGCGTAAAAAATGAAAATTTTGTCAAAAGACCGCGAAAAAAAGCGCAAATTTGGTCAAAGAATCGCAGAAAAAAAAACGAATTTTGTCAAAGGATCGCAGACAAAAAGCTAATTTCTTCAAAGGATCGCGGAAAAAACGCAAATTTCATCAAGAGATCTTGGAAAAAATGCGAATTTCATGAAAGGATCGCGAAAAAAATACGCGAATTTCGCCAAAGAATCGCTGAATAAAAACGCGAATTTTGTCAAAGGGCCGCTAAAAATGGATATTTAGCGCCAGGAGGAGATTTCCCAAGGCACGGATACGGGGGGGGGGGGAGCGATTGGGGCGGTCGCCCCCAAGATATAAATCCAACGCTACTAACGGCAGTTTTTGCGGAACAGGCTGAGAAGCAAACGAAAACCAAACAGTTTTCGGGTGTAAATGGTAAACCTCACTGACGTTTTGCCAATTAATGAACAAAAAAGGATTATTTCCGGTCAAAAGGCATATGACGCCATAATTTTTGACACTATGGGTTGAGGTGAGGGACGATGCCAGTTCGTGTACCTTTTGTTCAATTTCTGCAACAGAAAATTGACAGTGTTATGTGGATCCCTTTAATGTGTAGAAACTTTTTCATCTTTTCAAAGAAGCTGCACTTCTAATTTCTGTATAATATTTTCGCACAGAACTCTTTTGTTTGAGAAATAATGGGATTTGTAGCAATTTTCAAAGAAAGAAAGAAACAAGAAAAGGAAAGGACATTTTAAAACTTCAAACATCTTAATATTTTCTGAAAAAAGCCACTAATATTTTTTAAAAAATGTACTACTATTGCCCACCACATTGGTGAATTTCAAAGGGTATTTGATGAATGAACAAAAAAGGATTGTCTTAGTCAGTTAAAAGCTAACATGCATATGGTATGTTAATTTTTTTAAAGCAAACTTGGTAAATCATTTCTTCCTTTATGTATTTACTTAATGAAAGGCCTTCTAGGTGAGTTGAATAGAAAATGCCGCTCTACTGTCATCGACCTTTCATTGTTTGGTTTACCATTTTTCGCTGTCTTTCTACCTCTTGTAGAGAAGCTATGGAAACAGACCTAGGTCTCAGTAACAAATATTAACCTTGATGGACTAATAATGAAAGATTATGAAGAAGTATACGCACCGCTTAGATGACACATTTTGACATTTCACGGATTTTAAGACCTCTTGAGATTTTTATTCAGTCCTTTTTTTGAATAAACCGATAAGATAAATTGTTACCAGAGTAAAAATGAAAAGAATAAAAATAAGACATTTAATAAATAAATTCTATAGTAACATTTTTAATTTTTCGGCACAATTAGTAACAATAAGTCATATTTTGAGGAGAGGAGGCTTATATAACAGGCTGAGGCGAAAATTTTTTTTCGGTTTTCGATGATGGGTAGTGCAGAAATGTTGCCACTGGTGGCACTAAGTTCACACAAAAAATTTGAGATTTTTCGGACAATTCCTTCATTTGCCACAAATGGCTTGAAGTTTGGCTCAAATGCTGATTTTTGAACTTTTTTAGCAAAAGTTAAAAAAATGTTAAATTTAAGGTCTTTTTTAGCTGAATTTACTTGAAATGTCATGTTTAGAGTTAGAAATGTTTAAATAAGCTCTAATTATGTATTATTTAATAGTTATGTGCATTTTGAATTAGGTGACTTTTATAGCTTTTTCGCATATAAGTGAGCAAAAATTGCAGGAATTGTGACAACAGGGAACAAGGATCTCTTCATCGGTAAAGACTTGGTCAATAGGCAGAAAAAAAAACTTGGAAAGAAGATATAGGAGGAGGAAGATCTTAGAGGAAGAAAAATTGCAAGCATCTTTTTTGATAGTAGAAAAAATAAAACGATCTTCATAAAAAAGGGGGACTAGCAAGCAGCGCCGTCGATAGAAAGACGAAACAAATATCACCATGTTGTCTGAACGTGGTTTGGAATATTTGGGTCACTTGACACCTTCTGACCACTGCGGAGAAATAGCAAAATCATTATATAATTTTCTAAGCCAGAATAAAGCCTGCTTTGGAAAAAATCAAGAAGAGAACTGCAACAGTTGATATGTATTCTTCATACGAACGAGCTCCTACTCTGACAGCGTCATCAACTGTCTAAACTAGATGGTAGAACCACTTGGCCTAAGACCTTTACAAACTTAAACGGAGATAGATTAATAGAGTACTCAAATCTTCAGCCTTTTGCATTTTTGATGCCCATGAAACAGGAATAGATAGGCTCATAGAAATAAACAAGTACATTTTCGCACGCCATTAGGGATTATGTGCTTCGTATTTCTCTCGACGGTGCCACTTGTTCCCCTTTTTTCTATAAAGATCGTGTTATTATTTCTACTATAAAAAATATTGTAATTTTTCATCCTCCAAGATATACCTCCTCCTGTATCTTCTTTTCAAGTTTCTTTTTTTGTCGCCTAACCAAGTATTTATCGATGACGAGATTTCTATTCCTGGTTATCACAATTCCTGCATCCTGAAGCACAGATGAAGCTCTTAACGCAGTTTACCTATATGATATATCAGTTCTAAATCTGATGAACGCTGTATGAGAAAGGGATATGCGTTTGGGAGTGTATGCTTTTGAAGGCTCTTGTTCAAATTCTGATTCAGACAAACTGTCTGCTTCAAAGTTCCCACTTTTTTAATCTTCTGACAAATAGCTGTATTTTAGGGCAGAGAAATAATTAAAATCCCATCTCACAGTTACTCCTATCTCCAATTTCTCCCCCTCATCCTCGTGATGACTAATTGCGTTTTCATTGGTTTCTACTCCATATCTCGTCCCCTTCCAGAGTAGCTGTCAAGACATGCTGTGGTCTGGCATTCAAATATGTGACTCTGAACTCATCAAAAAACCGATGGAAGAGCAAGGAACATAATAAAGACAAAATAGAGAAACCGACGAACGAACCAAACAATACTTACAGTTTTTGCTCAGTTATACGCGAAAAGGCTATAAAAATTGCCTAATTCAAAATACACATAACTAATAAATAATAGATAGTCAGAGCTTGTTTAATCATTTCGTACACTAAACATGACATTTCAAGTAAATTCAGCGAAAACAATTTTAATTTACCATTTTAAAAATTTTTGCTAAAACAGTTCAAAAATTTGAGCAAAACTTCAAGCCATTTGCAGCAAATAAAGGAATTGTCCGAAAAATCTCAAATTTTTTGTGTAAACTTAGTGCCACCAGTAGCAACTTTTCCGCACTACCCATCATCGAAAATCGAAAAAAAGTTTTCGGCCCACCTATTATATAATAAGAGGGTGGTTAACCGAGTGTGTCGGTTAATTGAACATCGGATAATCGAGAGTCTATAGTAATTTTAAATAGCATTAATTACTTCATATTCATATAATAATTCATTGCAAGGAATGATTTAACCAATAGAAACGATGACTGTGTTGATTATATATCATCCGGTATCGCCCCCCCCCCAAAAAAAAAAACGAGTCTCTGGATCCGCCCCTGAACGGGATTTCGTTCGGATAGATGTTTGTTTAGAATTGAGTGCGCCCCATGGTTGCAAAATGTGGAAGTAATTTATTTTTTAAAAAGATAAAGTGTTTTGAAAGGAATATTAAACGAAACCCTCTGTGCGATCTGTGATCACACTTACCCACTCGTTTAAGTTTTGTATTTTGCATGCATCTTATCATTTTATGCACAATTGTCATAAACATAATACAAAATCTGCAATACAAATATTTTCAATTAAAAATGGAAGAAGTCTAAGATTTATTTCGATTTCATTTGAACGGAATCTATTTTTTTAGGGTGTTTTAAGTATCATATTGTATGAATTTTATTTTTATTTTTTAATCTTCAATTGGCTTAACTAATTTGTTACAAAAACTTAACGTTAAATGTAGAACTAATTGAATGAAATGACATAATATCTGTCCCTTCTCGGGCTTAAACAATGCAGGAAATAAATTTTGTTATTTTAATTTGTTCTTCAAATTATGTTTTTGTTTAATATGGTCAAGTTTTTCAATAACTACTGCACTCAGACGAACGCATTTCAAAATTAATGGAGAGTGTCATCATCAGGCTTTGATGTATGGGGTGTTGCATCACAATGTGGGATGCAGTTTACCAATGTGTAATTCAAAATGTTTCACCACTGTAGTAAAGCAGGTTGCGGTAGTTTGGACAAAAACTTCCAATCTGATCATAAAAAATCTATAATCAAATCATAAAAATATAACTTCACTTAAATTTAGATATCCTATTTCCCACTCAGAAACGCTATGAATGTAAATGTAAATTGTGTTGAATCCTTACTGCTAATATTTAACAATATTATACCTGTGATATAGTACAAAATAAAAAGTAAAAGTTTTGCTTAAATTTTTAAACCTTAATCTCTCCCAAGGGGTAATGTAAACACATCAGAAAATTATTACCTAAGTTTAACTTGGGGTATAAATAGTTCTCAGCTTGGAAAAAAAAATACATTTTAAAATTTAAGTTATGTAATTCCCCACTAAGTTCACTACCTGCGTAAAAATAGCTATCCATTAGAAACTTTTTACTAAAATATAAACGTGACCAAAGCAAAAACTTATTCTGAAAATATCCTTTTTATTTCCACTATGACGCCATATTCACATTTTTAATTTTTGAAAAAAAAAAAAAAAAAAAAAAAAAAAAAAAAAAAAAACTAGCTCAATTTAATATTTTACGTGAAAATTTTTCACCTAAAAAGAAATAAATTATTATTACGGCTTTTGAAATTTTGCAACAATGAAGTAAAAATTTTACATTTTCTATGAAAAAATGTCCGTTGATTTTCAAAGAAAAAAGCGAAAATTGGAATTATTAAAAAAAAATATTTGAAAAATGTAAACAAAAATTGGCCCATGTTTCTCTCTGGGTTATAATTCACCGATAAGCAAAGGCATTTTACCATTCGTTTTGACCCTGACGTCAGGCAAACGTTTTTACACTTTAAATTTATAATATCATTAGAATTAGTAAAGAATAGAAAATGAGAGGCATCAGGGGGAAAAAGGTGGGAAGAAAAAATGAAAAAGTTATCATCTCCATAGGCTTTTCCATGTTAAATTAACATTGAGAAGTGACACTGGAAATAAATAAGTATTGCGCTGCCGCGCAATACTTAAATGAGGAAAACCGTAAGCATATTTCAAACCTCCTTAATTTGAAAATATTCATTACATAGCTTCCTCGGAGGATTTTCTCTAATTTCACGCTTACCTAAGTTTTCAAAATGCAAATATCCAATCTATAATGATATGGAATCCATACTTAAAACCATTAGTGTTTTACTCGGGCATATTTGAAGTTCTGATAGGTAATAAGGGTATCATATGATCTTTAGTTAAGAGTTACGTAAAAAAATAATAACTATATAAAATTAGGGTTAAATTATTCATTCAAGATTGAATTAGAATTAATTTTTAATGATGATTTTTGTTTAATTTTACACATAATCTGTAATCAAAAATCTGCATCAGAAATCTGCTAGTGCATATAATCAGGTTCCTACTGTATAATGAAAACAGCAAGCGTATTTCAAACCTCCTTAATTTGAAAATATTCATTACATAGCTTCCTCGGAGGAGTTTATCTAATTTCCCGCTTATCTAAGTTTTCAAAATGCAAATATTCAATATATAATGATATGGAATTCATACTTAAAACCTTTAGTGTTTTACTCGGTCATATTGGAAGTTCTGATAGATAATAAGGGTATCATATGATGTTTACTTAAGAGTTACGTAAAAAAATAATAACGATGTAAAATTAGGGTTAAATTATTCATTCAAGATTGAATTGGAATTAATTTTTAATGATGATTTTTTTTAAATTTTACACATAATCTGTAATCAAAAATCTGCGTCAGAAATCTGCTAGTGCATATAATCAGGTGCCTACTGTATAATGAAAACAGTAAGCGTATTTCAAACCTCCTTAATTTGAAAATATTCATTATTTAGCTTCCTCGGAGGAGTTTATCTAATTTCACGCTTACCTAAGTTTTCAAAATGCAAATATTCAATATATAATGATATGGAATCCCTACTTAAAACCCTTAGTGTTTTACTCGGTCATATTGAAGTTCTGATAGGTAATAAGGGTATCATATGATCTTTAGTTAAAAGTTACGTAAAAAAATAATGATAACGATGAAAAATTAGGGTTAAATTATTCATTCAAGATTGAATTAGAATTAATGTTTAATGATGATTTTCGTTTAATTTTACACATAATCTGTAATCAGAAATCTGCGTAAAAATTAAAGTATTTGAAATATTTAGTGTCTGAATTTGAAAATATTAAAAGACTAAAAAAAAAAAGACAGATTTGAATGGAGTTTTACTAAAAACATTAAAAATGCATTCAGTAAAGTTTTCGCCAAGCAAACGCAAGACCTCGTCAGTGCAATTTAACTTTTGTAAAAACAAACAACAGAACAAATCAAGTACAATTAAAGTTAAAGATATATTTTTAAAAACAAACAATATTCACCAGGGGGAAGGGAGGAAGGGGAAATCCGAATCGTAGCTCCAAGCTGTAAGCCTGATGGCGTGTTTTCGTATGGACGGCTGACACCCATTTCTTAGTCCAATCCTTTTGGCAGCATTTTGAAAAAAAAATGGTCAATGTTTATAATTATGTTTTAGTAACTCAAAAAAAAAAAAAAAACTGTAAGATTCTCAATATAGCTGCCTGGATGAAAACATGACGATTTATAATAAATACAAAATATTAGTAACACAAACACTACTTGTAATAACTATAATACCAAAAATTTAAAAAATAATAATAATATTAATGAATATATATGGAAACTATTTAAAATGGAAACAAAGAAGATAACAAAAAAAAAAAATTCTAAATCATCGTCTGAAGCAGTGTCTCAGAGGTATGGATAATTATTTCTAAAAATGATTTCCTTTTTCTCTATAAATCTTATTAGTGCTGATATTCTGTTCATGAGAACAGGACTTTCACTAATATAATTAATCCAATCCGGAATCACCATGCTTCTGTGTTTTTTAACGTGGTAATATATTGTTAGAAGACAATCCAGTACGTAGTGAAGTGAGGTGGAGGGGAGACCACATACACAAAGAGGGGAGTCACGTTTACCTATGTCCACAATATCCACCAGAAATTGAACAGGATTCATTTAATGTTGGCGAACGTAATTTAGTAAACCAGCCTTCTAGAAACAATCTACGATGATAACTAGTACAACCAGATTTCAAAATATAATGTACTTGAATATAATGTACTCATATAATATTTCTGTACTTGTTTGTTCTGTTGTTTGTTTTTACAATAGTTAAATTGTACTGATGAGGCCTTGCGGCTGCTTGGTGAAACTTTTACTGAATGCATTTTTAATGTTTTTAGTAAAGCTCTATTCAAGTCTGTCTGTCTTATTTCATTTAGTCTTTTAAAATAAAGTATGTTTCCATATTTTATATTTCTAATTATAAATAATAAACTTGAAAAAAAATTGAAAATAGTTTTTCAAATATAAGGGAATAAAATCTTATTCCGTATGTATCATACTTTCATTAAAATGGCAGCCAGGCTAAAGTGTGTGAGAAAATACGAAAATTTACCAAATAGTTCCTTCCATAAATCTCTAATAATTTCCAGTAAACCGAAAATAAAATTATACTTAAGGATGTAATTTATTTGTTATTGTCCTTTTTTTATCTTTTGCCTCTCAACATTTTTAGTAACAAGATCTAAAATTATTTTTTTAGTGTTCCGTACTTAAAAAGTGAAAACTGAACCATTATAAGATCACTCCTGTGTCTGTCTGTCTGTCACAGCCCTTTTACTCGTAAAATATTCAACGTGGAAATTCAAATTGGGGGAAGTAATAAAAATTATTGACCCACCTATTTATAGATTAATAAATATTCATAAATATACTTAGGGAAAATGTAGAGGGCTTAATTAAGTTACTTGAAAAAAAAATATTTTCTTTGTATATCGTGTGTGGTATCATGTGAAAGCTTTTGTAACGCTGAAATCAAAAATATATTTTATTTAATTTTAGGTATTAAATTTTCAAATTTATGGTGGAAAATGAAGTGCAAAAATATGTCCCCCCCCCCATCTAATTCCGAATCCATTGAAACTAAAATTATGAAAAAATTAGATGTAGTAGACATTAATTTAAACCTTGCAGGAAAATTATAGAGTCACATAGTTTTTGAGAAATACGCATTTTTCCGTTACACTCAAATTTCGATTTAGGGGCTTCAGCAAGAGTGTTGAGCAAAACTAAAGGTACCTATCGTAGCAGAAGTATAAAAGCATTGTTGATCATGAATTTCGAAAAAAATCGTCGGTAATTAGCCGAGATTTTAATTAGCCGAGACACTTAAAGTCGGTAATTAGCCGAGACACTTAAAGACACGGACGGTTTGGACATACATAATGACTGGGACGGCGTAATCTATGCTCAATCGGCTTTTAAAGCCTAGATAATAAATTTTAAGGATATATTTATGTAATGCAATGCCCAATAGCAGTATAAAAGTAATAAACGCCAAATTGTTAAAGACAGACTAATTTAATGAGAATTAATCACATAAATACTATGGGATTCGCGACTAGTTTCCATTGAGTGGCTCTCTCAATACACCTACTATGTCTTTAAAGGTTAACTAAAAAACTATATGGAATAACAAATATACAGAATAGCTATATTTGTTATTATTTAGATTCCATATATCTTTGAACTTTCATGGTATATCCATTTATACTTTTCTAGTATACAGTGTGCAAAGGAAAGTCCCTTTAACCTGAAAATACTTGTGAACGGGGAGAGCTACATCTATGCAAGTGACGTAACGGTATAGTAAAGCAACTACGCCCGATTTAATGAAAGCAACAGCAGCGCCCCTAGTGGCGAAATTTGGAAGATATCCCCTGCAAATCGAAAACGAAAAGAGATAGAGCAAAATTTCCAGGTAGAAAGTTTTAGAGCATCAATTAATTAGTAGAATACGACATTTGGTTTACATGGATAAGATAAATCTTCGCCTGTTTACCCAAAAATGTCCGAATTTGTTGCACTCCATTTTGTGCAAACGTTTGAATGGAACAGTCAGAAGTATGAAGAAATACGCACAATTTATGCTATAAATGCGTACTTATCTCAAATACATTTTGATAAAATCGCACCAAAAAAAAGACAAACTGTCTCACAGTTATAAAAATTTAATATTCAGTATGTTCGAAAAGTTCACCATTGCTCACAATACACGTTTGTATTCGTGAGTGTATATTCTGCATGCACATTTCTCAGCATGGAACGTCTATTGCAAGCCTCTTCAATACGACTACATAGATTTAACCCTTTCAAGGGCGGGGGCTAGGTGGTTTAGCCACTTAATTTTAATTCCAAAACTGACAAATGGCACCAAGAATATTTTAATAAAATTTTGCTTTAAAAATGAAAGTGAAAATTAGCGAGATTTTGTTTTCTGAGAAATTCGATTGAATATTCTGGTGTCAGTCAATTATTTCATCAGTTTACGAACAGAACACTTCTGGTCCTGAACGGGTTATTCTAAAATTTTAAATGCATTGGAAATTAAATCTTTACAGACATTACAGCACAGTACAACGTCACAATCTGCAGTTGTGCGCTGCTACATTTCCGGAATGTGAATAGGTAAAGTAGAATCGTCGCTAATCGATTTCGGACATTTTTGGGTACACAGGCGACGATTTATCTTACTCGTATAAACCAAATGTCGTTTCGTACTAATTAATTGATGCTCTAAAACTTTCTGATTGGAAAATTTGCTCTACCTCTTTTCGTTTTCGATCTTCCAAATCTTTCCCCTAGGGGTGCTGCTATCGTTTGCATTAGGTCGGGCGTAGTCACTTTACTGTACCGTTACCTCACTTGTATAGCTGTAGCTCTCTCCGTTCGCAAGAATTTTCAGGTTAAAGGGACTTCCCTTTGCACCCTGCATACCATACAGCTATACCCAGCCCAACATTGTATAGTTTTTACAAAGTCTTAGTATTCTTTTAGCAACGGTATTTTTTAAATAATACACTTACTAATTCATATATTATTGCACGGAACCCTCTGTACGCGAGTAATACTCGCACTTGACCGTTTATTTTTCTTAGAAAGAAATGATTTGCTGTTTACTGTTGTTGCTTTGTATAATGCATCTTCGAAAATTCATTTTTCGTGTACGAGGGTAACTCTGAAATTTTTGAGATACAACTAGGTTTTTAAAGTTATACTTACAAAATTTTAGGTGTGTTCAAAGTAGTCTCCTCCAGCATCAATGCACTTTTGTAGACGAATTTTCCACAGATTAAATTCCTCAAGCCATTCATTTCTTGGAATAGATGAAAAAATGCATTTATAGCCACATCAATCTCTACTTCTGAATGAAAACGACGTCCACGTAAGTTCTTTTTTAGATTAAAGAATACCCAAAACTCACACATATCTAGATCAGGTGAATACGGCGGATGTTCTATCGCTTTAATTCGTTTTTGTTTAAGAAACTCAACTGTTAATCCGGCTGTATGTGAAGATGCATTGTCATGGTGAAGCATTAGTCCCCTAACATCCACTTCTTGTAGAATTTCTGGAAGACATTTAGTAGTATATCAATTTGCTGTTACTGTCTTCTGTCCTTCCAACTTGATGGCTTTGACCAATCCCGTACTTCTGAAGAAAACGGCATTCATCACTTTTTTCAGTGCGCGTTGTCTTTTCACCATTGTCGGCGTGGGATCATCTTCAAAGACCCATACTTTGCTTTCTTGACGTGTTGGAACGTCAAAAAACGGTATGTACGTTTCATCACCCGTTACAATTTTAGAAATGATGCGGTGGCCACCATCATTTAGCAATTTAATAGTTTCTTTACTGATTCTGACACGCCCCTCTTTTTGGTGCTCAGTTAGATTATGGGGAGCCCAACAGCAAACTACTTTTTTCATATGCAATTCTTCATGAATAATTTTGTGTATGGCTGAGGATCCAATGTTAACTTCCTTCTGTATCATTTGATAGGTACAGCGCTTATCATCCATTAACATTTTTCGTATGGCAGACACACTATCCGGGATTACTGCCGACGGCGGCCTTCCTGTGTGTTCTTCATCCTGAAGAAAATTGCGACCTCTGCTAAATTCTTTAAAGTATCTGAATACGAGCTGGAGATTCATCACCAAATGCTAATTTCAACCGTTGAACGCATCCTTCTTGATTTAATCCTGCTTTAAAATCGTAGAAAATCATAGAGCGAAAACGTTCTCGCGTCATTTCCATTTTCTCTTCTGTTTAAAATTTATTCTACGCTAAACAAGTTGAAGTAAGTCAGTAAAAAATCGTCTGCTGTTTTAAAATACTTTGTATTTTAAAATTAAACCGTTATTTTTATTTTGTAAATTCTCGTCTGCGCGTATTTCAATAATTTCAGAGTAACCCTCGTATAATCTACAAATGTTTGTCTATAATTTTTACTCTAAAAAACCGTTAGCCTCGATAAGATGACAGGATGACAGTAAAAAACTTTTTATTTTACATAAAAAAAAATTTAAGTGTTTTTTTACTGAATAATTTGTTAAAATAACACTTTATAGGCAATAAACTACATCTGATACGCTAAACTAAAAATTTCCCTAAAAATCTTCTTTGTCGACAAAAAAAAAAAAAAAAAAAAAAAAAAAAAAAACGATCGTACAAGGAAGATTTGTACGAGCATACAAAAAAAAAATGCAAAAATCGCAGAATATTTTTGTCGTGAGAATATACATGTCTATGAAACAATTTCTGCGGAACCTTGATATTGTTTTACAGTCAAAATTAAAGTTCATTTCAGAGCACTGTCAGTTCGACTTCAATATTGTTAGTATCGGAAACAACCGGATAATAGTATTGCTGCCATGGAAACAGTGGCTTAATCAATATGGAAATATGTAACGGCACCGTTCTTAATCAGACACTTACTTTTAAAATGCACTTACAACTTATAAAGCAAGTGAAACAGTGTAAAATTAAGTAACTACTGCAACACGTAACATATACGTATTATATAAGCTTATTGAAATAATCTATATAAATATATTACGTTATCGTACGTGGCACAGAAAGCGCTATTATTTGTTAATTATTTAATGGCAACGCCCAAATGAAAGCATCTCATTGGCTATTGACCTGCATTTAATGCATCTCCATACCTATAAGGGATTACCATAGGGGGACACTGTTCTGTCGCTAAATGTTGCCAAGGTTTTTGCTAACTTTGTGATCAAAATTATTTGCCAAAAGTGACGCCAACTTGGCGATATCTCTAATATTTCACCAATTTCCCATAGACATCCTTTGTAAACCAATAGGGTTTACTTGCTTACATAAAATCGACAAATTGAGATATTTTAATTCAACAAAAACTATTATTAGCTTAAGGGATTATATTAATTATATTTAAGGGAGTCGAAGTAAATTAAATTATGAATAAAAGTAACATGATACAATGTCTAGCACGCTTTCCCAAATATATATTTTAAGGGAGGGCAAACTGTCGCCAAGGGCGGCTAGTAATAATAAAACATTTCATTGTTTAAATTTAAATCATTTAAACGCTTTGCATTCAATGAGTCATTTAACTGTAAAGATTTTATACCAGAATTGCACAAGTACAGTCGTGGAAAAATAAAGTAAACACCTCCTTCTAACTCTGTTACTAATTATAAAAGAAAATTACTGTTACCAAACAACTGGAAATAAAGCCTGCTTTTAAATGATTTATATAAAATTTGCTTAGGGGCTACCTACGTACAAAACCAGAACAAATGTTGTTAATTTTCAAATGCAATAACCAATTTTGACAACATATTTTAAATCTTTTTTTCAAACTATGCCTAGAAACTCACTTTCAAGTCATTTGGATCACAAGTTTTTGAATAATAAACATTCAAAATTTTTAGCTTCTAATGTTAAATTACATTTTCATATTTTTATTAATAACTCCTGAAATTATAATCGTTATGTGATACTTTTTTGTGTGATTCTAATACTATAAAACCCAAACATAAACAAATTGAATTTGTAATTTAAAAATTTTTATAGTATACATTATGAATTATGAAATTAATATTCGAATAATATATGAATTGGAACCTACCAATTTTTGATAGATTTATATTAATTATGTCCTATTTTATGCAAAACCTCAATTTAAAAATTTTCTTTCAAATAGTTTTCTAATTAAAAAACGTCAGAATAATAGTTTGGGCGGTCTATGATGTGAAGAAAAGCAAAATTTGGAAAAATATGTTTTGCTCATTATATTGAAAATTTGGGTTGGCAACAGTCGATACATATTGAGCGAGAGAAATGGTCCATGCTTACAAGAAATAATACATTAATAAAAGTGATATAGTCATTCTCTAGCACTTCAACAATCGAGCATCGAACTTCAATTTGGATGCAGTTCCTAAAATAGGCACATTTTAATACAATTCTGCTGAAGCTAATAGTACGAATTTAATGAAAATATGGATTTAGTCTAATTGAAGGATGTAGAATTTATTTATTGCGTCAAACGTGGGTATTGCTATTGAAAAAAAATGTTTGGGTTCGTTTTGATATGTAGGCGGCCCCGTAAGTAAATTTTATATGATCATTTAAAAGTAGATTTTATTTACAATTGTTAGGTACCAGAAAATTTCTTCTATAATAATTTGTTGCAGAATTAGTAGGGGAAGTTTACTTTATTTTCCCACGACTGTACATTTGACTCATAATGTACATGATAATAATGTACTCATAATGTACATTTATAATGTACATGAGTTGTTGCATTGGCTTTTTTTTACCCGACTGCCAAGAAGGGTTATTTGTTTGATGCATATCTGGGTATGTGGATTTCTTTATACCCTTGAAACATCCCAACGCCTGGATGGATTTTAATGAATTAGGTCTCTATCGATTCGTCCTAACCGTGCAATAGTTATAGGTTAGGTTTTGTTTTTATAAATTCCAAATGGCGGCCGTAAACTACAAAATGGCGGTAGAGACGAAAAAAAAATTTACGCACCCTATTGAGTGACCTATCATTGGATAGGTCTTTCAAAATGAAGACGATGCGTTATTTACTATTTTACAGTCAGAAGCTCCGTTTAAATATCAAACAACCTGAAAGTTGTGTAGGTAGAATCTTTAGCTTTACTGCAACTCTAACCATCATAGACATCAATAGGCCTCATCCAAATAGTGTTTATAGATAGGGACTAACAATTAAACACAACTTAAAAGTCATCAATACAAGTAAATAAAAAAATATGTAATTAATATAAAAAATAGTTTCACATTGATGTGAAATAATTAATTAGTTCGCATTTTACGCAGTCGGGTTTTTTGATTTTTAAATTTAATTTTATTCAGATTTTGTTGTGTATATACTAGGACACCTTTCTTGTTATAAGGAGTAAAACTGTTTATTTTTTATGAAAACATATGTATGCACCTAAAAAATTTAAAAATATATATTATGAAGCAAAACAATGTCCTTGAGTATCGCTAAAGTCATATTGAGAATGGTAACACATGACCGATAAATTTTGCTTTTACTGGATTTTTTTCTCTGTCAACAATTTTATGTTTTACACAGCCGAATCTGAAAAACAATCCTTTAAAAGCAAAACTGTGTCTGAATTTACTGACTATTTATGGTTTTAATATTATTTTTTAGAATTTTTAAAGGGTGATTTAAAATAAAAATCGATTGTTATCTCATGCAGCAGATTTCGTAGAATTATTTCATTTGTAGTAAAAAAAATAGAAATAGAAATAGTTACGTACGGATAATATGCCATAACGTAGTTAAAATTTCAACAAAAAATAAGAAAATTATACCGGGTGTCCTAAAAAGGACTGACTGATTTTAAAATTCAATAACTTGCAAACGTTGACAGATATTTAAAAAAATCTTGCAGGAGGGTTATACATGAGGTCAAAAGTTTTTGTACAGTGATTTTCGATTTTAGTTCAAATTACAAACAATAGATGGAGCTGCGATCAATAGACGCTAAATTCAGGATCGATTTTTGGTCCTTCGGAACCCACTCAATACATTTTAATCTCTTTTTTTTCGCATGTTAGAAGGTATCAGGCAAAAAAGGGAGCCTGTATTTAGCGCATATTGCTTACAACGCCATCTATTGTTTGTAATTCGAACTAAAATCGAAAATCTCTTCAAAATAAAAATAAAAACTTTTGACCTTAAGCTTAACCCTCCTGCAAGAATTTTTTAAATATCTATCACCGTTTGCAAGTTATTGAATTTTAAAATCAGTCAGTCCTTTTTAGGACACCCGGTAAATAAAAACACAAATTTAATCAAATTATGCGTTTTAACTATTAAAATTATCAAAATCAAAAAGTCTGCTGTAATTACCCATGTTTGGCAATTTCTATAACTATTAATTCTTGCCATGCGGCTAATACAAATATATCGCTTTTAAAAAATTTCAAAACTCTATTTAGCTACGTTATTAATTTTTTCCATAGAAAATTAATTTTTTGGTTTTGCTAAAGGGTAATATTAAAAAATTATATACAATGTACAAATCTATTACATTTCAACTGTTAAAAAAAATGATTTTCACCTATGCACTGTAATCCGGAACCACATATTGTTTTCTCTAGCAATAATAAAATCAAACTTCTTTTTCGACTATATCCAAAAACTAGTTTTGTTTTACTGTCAATTATTTGAATTGTAATTTTTTTTTTTACTGTAGGACTGTTTTTTTTTTTTTTTTTTTTTTTTTTTTTTTTTTTTTTTTTTTTTTTAAAGAAACCAAGAAAGTTTGTTTTAGCCGAAGGACGAATGAAGTACTACATGTATTAATGAAATCTAAAACTGATTTGTCACTTGTTGATAGAAAATGTTTATTCGAGTGAAATATTTACTTGGCCCTAGGAACTCTTATAGTTCAGAAAATATTTCTTTGTTTCTTAAGATTTGTAAAAAAATATTTAATTTTTGTTTTTCACTTTTTTGTACCTTTGCTTTATACATTGTAAAAATATTGTGATAGTATTATAGCTTAAGATCTGTTAACTCAGCAAAAGTTTTTTTTATATTTTAATGAAACAGGAAAATGGTATTTACGCTTCTAATTTGATGTTGATTTATACAGTGCCAAGAATGATTCAAACAAAACATGCTCTTTTTAATTTCTCAGGTTTTATTTCCTGCTAAGATTCTTTTAACTTGCAGCTTAACTTTTTAACAGGTCTTTCTGCTTTATGAGGTTTTCACATTTCTGTTTGCTTATTTAAGTATAAACTTCAAAAATATTGTGGTAGTATTACAGTTTAAGTTCTGTTAACTCAGGAAAAAGTTTTTTTATATTTTGATGATACATAAAAATGTTATTTACTCCTAATTTGAAGGTTATTTTTACAGTGCCAATAATGATTCAACCGAAACATTCTCTTTTTAATTTCTCTGTTTATTTATTTTTTCTAAGTTTCTTTTAATTGCAGCTTAACTTTTTAACAGATCTTTATGCGGGTTTTATTTTTCTGTTTGCTTATTTAAGTATAATCTGTAAAAAATGACAAATATTTCGTAATTCTTGAAAATATAATGTAACCACAGACTAAATAATACATTAACCTCTTTCGAATTCACCACGATTCTGCAACGCAATTCCTACATTTAAAAAATTCAAAAACATATATATTTTCGACATTTAAAGAAGCATTTAAGTGAAGTCTGGTATAGTTGCCACCTTAAGCCCCCTCCGCTAATTTTCATTTGATAGTAATGCTTTTTGTAGCGAACATGTAACCTATTCAAATTTTATTTTGAACACAATTAAAACTTCTTCTGTAATGTAAATACCAGATAAAAAAAAAGATTTTTATCAAAACACTTAATCAATGACTTTGGCCATTTAACCCGGACATCAGGGTCAGATATTCTGCTTGATCATCCGTATTTTCCACAAGGTACAAACAAATCCAATCAGCATAATTAATAGCAATCTGGAACAGGCCAACACAGTAATAAAAGTGCTAAAATAAATAACGATACAGCTTAAAAGCCAAGGTACTACCAGGTACATCTTCACATTAGGAGATCAGGCAACTTTCGTCCCGCGGCCAGGTACCAAACTCGTTAAACTAGGTATAATTCCCGGCAGGTAGGGTTTACTCATTCCTTGCCTGCGGTATAATAATAATAATAATAATAATAATAATGCACCATTCGTAAAAGCATGAATAATTAACATTTAAAATCAAAAACTAGACTTGCATTTGACTTAGTGTCCTATTTACATCAAATTTAAGGTTTTTTTTTTTTTTTGAAAAAAAAAATCTTGAACAGAAACTTTTTTTTTTTTTTTTTTTTTTTTTTTTTACTTACACTTTTCTACTTTTTCATTTTTTATTTTTCCCGGCAATATTGCAACGGTTACTATGCACTGTGCATGTCTTGTGTCTAATGTAACCATTCCAAACAATCAACACACTGGCTTTCCCCAATAAACCGGCATATAAAATTTCAAGCCAGTCCGATAATTCTAACGAAGCCTAAACTTGTTTAACCCTTAATTGTAGTGACAGAAATAGTCGCATAAATATTGTAAACTGTCTGCGATTCCGCTCCATTGAAAGATCAACAAAAACTTGGATATTAACTCACATAATACTCTATCTGTGCTAAATTTTTTGTACAATACTATTGTAATTAAATTTCACCGCTTCAAAAACCACTAACAATAGTACGAGTACTGGGTAGTATGATTTTCATTGTTAATCCTTATTGTATTAATTTTCAATAAAACACGATTGTTGAACATTACAATGTTTTCTTGAGAACTGATAACGTCCGAAAAATCTATGTTACGGGTTAAGCAAAATTATTGTTATACCATAATATCTACTCGGGGACGTTTTGGAATATCAGTGGCAGAAACATAAACTTTGTTTTTATAAATACTTCTTTAAATCTCGAAAATACATTGACTTCTGAGATTTCTGAAGAAAATAAAGATTTTCCGAATTATGGCATCTCGAAAAATGTTATTGTATAATTTTGTTTGTGGTTATATTATATTTTCCTTGATTAAGAAGCATTTGTCTTTTTTGCGATTTTTGTTTGTTTCGAAAGATTTGTGAAACTTATTTTATAGCTATTAGTCCCTTTTAGATTATTTTAGAAGAAAATCTTGCGTGATTTTGTTTGCAGCTGTTAGTTTATGAGCGTTTGGATAAAGAATGAACATACAAACGTTTTAAACATATTTAAAAAATAATTATTATGTCAGTAATGAGGAGAAATCTGGCAAGCTTCACACATATATATGTTAATTTACGGCGTTGATGGCTTAATAGAAGTCTTATAGAATTAGATTATAGATTATATATAATTATATATTATATAGAATTATAATATAGAATTATAGAAGTAGATTTTTTTTCAAACTGGCTTCCGCAAAAGAGTCGTTATAAGAATGGAATAGAAGGCTACGGACGGAAAGAGGGCGTTCACCGCAGCGGTTGACCCTCCCACCCACCCCCAACCGCCGACCAGATCCCATCTCGCAGTTTCTCCCATCTCCTATTTCCTCCCTTATGCTCATGATAACTGATTGCGTTTTCATTGGTTTCTGCTCCACATTCTCCTCTCCTTTCAGAATTGCTGTCAAGACATGCTGTGATCCGTCATCCAAATGTGTGACCATGAACGCATCGAAAATATCAGAAGGAAGAGCAAGGAACATAATAAAGACAAAAGAGAGAAACCGACGAACGAGCCAAGCATTACTTACAATTTTCGCTCACTTGTACGCAAAAGACTATAAAAGTCACCTAATTCAAAATGCACATAACAATTAAATAATACATAATCAGAGCTTATTTAAGCACTTCGTACACTAAACACGACATTTCAAGTAAATTCAGCTAAAATAAATTTAATTTAACATTTTTAAAATTTTTGCTAAAAAAGTTCAAAAATCAGCATTTCAGCAAAACTTAAAGCCCTTTGCGGCAAATGAAGGAATTGTCCAAAAAATCTCGAATTTTTTGTTTAAACTTACAGCCACCAGTGGCTAATAATAAGCTCGACGCAGCAGGGGTCGTATTATATAACTATATTATAGAATATATTAATTAATTATAAATGGCTTAATAGAAGGTTTCATAATCGGTTTTAAAAATTCCGTTCTGTATAGTTTTCACTCTGACTTAATCCGAAATTACACATCACATTTAATGTCATAATTGCATGTAGTTCGTATAAAATGTAATAATTTGTTTAATTTCTTTGCTAAGTATTAACCTTTTCCTTCTCACCATATTTCGTTATAACAACCTTGAACGAGTAGTCACAAGACTTTAAAAGTAACTCTTTGGATGTTGCAATAATTGCTTTCAAATGAAATCTGATTTAATATTATGCAAAACGTTTTAAAGGTCGTTTTTCCTAATTATAAAAGTTAAATTAAGGTATGAAAATACGATGCTAATTTTTGACAATTTAAAAATACAATTTTGATAAAATCATAAGACGAAACGACTTAATTTTTTTTTTAATTAAAAAATCTTGAATAGAAACTTTTTCTTTTTTACTTACACTTTTCTATTTTTTCATTTTTCCCAGCAATATTGCAACGGTTACTATGCACTGTGCATGTCTTGTGTCTAATGTAGCCATTCCAAACAATCAACATACTGGCTTTCCCCCAATAAACCGGCATATAAAATTTCAAGCCAATCGGATAATTCTAACGAAGCCTAACTTGTTTAACCCTTTTGCAGTGACAGAAATAGTCGCATAAATATTGTGAGCTGTCTGTGAGACCGCTCAATTGAAAGCTAAACAAAAACTCGGATATTAACTCACATAATACTGTTTCTGTGCTAAATTTTTTGTACAATACTATTATAATTAAATTTCACCGCTTCAAAAGTCACTAACGATAGTACGAGTACTGGGTAGTATAATTTTTATTGTTAATCCTTATTGTATTAATTTTCAATAAAACACGATTGTTGAACATTACAATGTTTTCTTGAGAACTGATAACGTCCGAAAAATCTATGTTACGGGTTAAGTAAAATTATTGTTATACCAAAATATCTACTCAGGAAAGTTTTCGAATATCAGTGGCAGAAACATATACTTTGTTTTTATAAATACTTCTTTAAATCTCGAAAATACATTGGCTTCTGAGATTTCTGAAGAAAATAACGCTATTCCGAATTATGGCATCTCGAAAAATGTTATTGTATAATTTTGTTTGTGGTTATATTATATTTTCCTTGATTAAGAAACATTTTTTTTTTTTTTTTTTTTTTTTGCAATTTTTGTTTGTTTTGAAAGATTTGTGAAACTTATTTTATAGCTATTAGTCCCTTTTAGATTATTTTTGAAGAAAATCGTGCATGATTTTGTTTGCAGCCGTAAGTTTATGAGTGTTTGGATAAGAATGAAAATACAAACGTTTTAAACATATTTAAAAAAAAATTATTATTATGTCAGCAATGATTCGAAATCTGGCAAGCTTCACACAGAGATATGTTAATTTGCGGCGTTGATGGCTTAATAGAAGTCTCATAGAATTACATTATAGATTATATATAATTATATATTACATAGAATTTTAATATAGAATTACAGAAGTAGATTTTTTTTTTTCAAACTGGCTTCCGCAAAAGAGTCGTTATAAGAATGGAATAAAAGGCTACGGACGGAAAGAGGGCGTTCACCGCAGCGGTTGACCCTCCCAACCGCCGACCACATCCCATCTTGCAGTTTCATAGCTGCCAACTTGTACGGATTTTTGCTACCACTAAAATTTAACATAAATTTCTGCCTTATTTAATTATCAAAATTCTCTGCAATTCGGTGATTGAATTAGGCAAAATTTTCTATTAAATTTTAGTGGTAGCAAAAATCGGTACGTTATAAGAATATCCGTACGTTATAAGAATGGAATAAAAGGCTACGGACGGAAAGAGGGCGTTCACCGCAGTGGTTGACCCTCCCACCCACCCCCAACCGCCGACCACATCCCATCTCGCAGTTTCATAGCTGCCAACTTGTACGGATTTTTGCTACCACTAAAATTTAACATAAATTTCTGCCTTATTTAATTATCAAAATTCTCTGCAATTCGGTGATTGAATTAGGCAAAATTTTCTATTAAATTTTAGTGGTAGCAAAAATCCGTACAAGTTGGCAGCTATGCAGTTTCTCCCATCTCCTATTTCCTCCCTTATCCTCATTATAACTGATTGCGTTTTCATTGGTTTCTGCTCCACATTTTCCTCTCCTTCCAGAATTGCTGTCAAGACATGCTGTGATCCGTCATCCAAATGTGTGACCCTGAACGCATCGAAAGCACCAGAAAGAAGAGCGAGGAACATAATAAAGACAAAAGAGTGAAACCGACGATCTTACAATTTTTGCTCACTTGTACGCAAAAAGACTATAAAAGTCACCGAATTCAAAATGCACATAACAATTAAATAATACATAATCAGAGCTTCTTTAAGCACTTCGTACACTAAACACGACATTTCAAGTAAATTCAGCTAAAATAAATTTAATTTAACATTTTTAAAATTTTTGCTAAAAAAGTTCAAAAATCAGCATTTGAGCAAAACATCAAGCCCTTTGCGGCAAATGAAGGAATTGTCCAAAAAATCTCATTTTTTTTGTTTAAACTTAGAGCCACCAGTGGCTAATAATAAGCTCGACGTAGCAGGGGTCGTATTATATAACTATATTATAGATTATATTAATTAATTATAAATGGCTTAATAGAAGGTTTCATAATCGGTTTTAAAAATTCCGTTCTGTATAGTTTTTACTCTAAATTAATCCGAAATTACATATCACATTTAATGTCATAATTGCATATAGTTCGTATAAAATGTAATAATTTGTATAATTTCTTTGCTAAGTATTAACCTTTTCCTTCTCACCATATTCGTTATAACAACCTTGAACGAGTAGTCACAAGACTTTAAAAGTAACTCATTGGATGTTGCAATAACCGATTTCAAATGAAATCTGATTTAATAAATGCAATCGATTTCAAATGAAATCTGATTAAATAATTATGCAAAATGTTTTAAGTGTGGTTTTTCCTAATTATAAAAGTTGAATTAGGTTATGAAAATACGATGCTAATTTTTAACAATTTTAAAATACAATTCTGATAAAATCATAAGACGAAACGCAATTTTTCACCTTGATTCAACATAAAATATATAATGTGAACATTAAAAAGTTCCACAATCTTACTTAAAAGGTGACTAAAGAAATGAAAAAGATGTTACAAGTTTAAAATATACATTTTTTTAAAACTGTCTTAGTACTTTAAAGCCTTCCAAGTTCATCATCAGAGAATATCTAAATAAGTAAATGTTGACTATTTATACAAATACGTCACTTTGTTTTGAAAATGAGAGAGTCAATAATTACTAGAGTTCAAATTATCTTGAATACGTCTTGTAACCGAGCCTGCTGATTCCCCAGGTACTGACCACTCTCCTTTACGGCTTGTATTGTTATAGTACATGTTCTACCCATTGAAAGTGACGTATGAGAAACAGAGTGATGTCATAAAGTAAATGGAACTGCAATTAATAATAATAATAATAATATATTTCCTCTAATTAAATTCAATCCAAGAAACTGCTACTGCTACTTCTACTTTCAACTCTACTAATTATTGGCTCTCCCATTTCCAAAGCAAAGTGACGCATTTGTATAAATAACCAACATTTAGTTATTAGGATATTCTCTGATGATGAGCTTGGAAGGCTTTAAAGTACTAAGACGTTTTAAATAAAATGTATATTTAAAATTTGTAACATATTTTTATTACTTTAGTCGCTTTTTAAGTACGATTGTGGAACTTTTTAATGCTCACATTATATATTTTATAGAATTCTGATTTCTTTATTTATTTAAATTTATGAATTTATTGCAGCAAAAATTACACACACACACACACACACACACATATATATATATATATATATATATTATAAAGATTTTTTTAGGTTTACTATTCATTTAAATTATTCTAAATTGCCGGCATATTCATTATTTCCTTTTTTAATACGCTCTATTATTTATTTCTAGTTAAATTGCTATAAGTTTAAAAAGCGCATCTTAATAATAGCTTTATTCAAAAACGTAATCTAAACTTTTAATCCCTTCATTAATTTTTTCGTATACCAAACTGTAAAGTTCTGAACGCAGTAACTTATTTTTCGAATGTTTATAAAAGCCAATTTTGCATTTTTATTCTATTTCATCTCATTTTTCCGCCAGCTGGGAGACAGCATTTTCACTTCGAAATCCTTCCATTAGCAACGCCGGGATTTTTTCTGTGACGTTTCTCGATCGCTCTCCATTGGCTGAGTGACGGCTCGCAGTTTCACTTCGAGTCTCGTTCATGAATTTGTTTGGTTAGCCTGAAGTTTCGATTTCAATCGGATTTCTTCCGCGCATTCTAATAAATAGCTCGAGCATGAGCTCAGAAGTAGATTTTTTTGTGCTGTTTGATTGTTTCCTTAATCTGTTACCTGGTGTCCTAAGTCGCGTAGAATATTAATTCGTTATTTAACATCGCTTTCGCATGAATAACTAGTTCATGCTCAAGCGGGACGGCTCTGATTTCTCATTCTGTGGGAATTGTTTAATGTTGGTATGTTTTGATGGAATAAACGGTTTCCTATGACTACGTTTCCATGTTTTAATTGGGAAAACCCCAGATTTCTTCATAAGCCTTTTTTTCACCACTCATGTGGCCTAATCTGCCTTGTCTTCATCATAAATAAATGAGTGTTTAATTGGAATTTACAAATCGTATCATCGGTCCACAGCTGCTAAATTTCCATAGTGGTGACACCTTCAACAGCGATGCTTGCACTAAGTGGTACGACTGCTATACAACCTCACCCATGGCTGATTATATTGAGGTACTAATCCAGTAATATGTCGTAAAAAGCACAACGTAATTGTTCGACTTAACCCATTAATTTGTTTCGTTATAAGAAGCCGGCAAAGGATTATGTTTACCTACTGTACACCACCTTATAAGGAGACCTTCAATAAAAAGTGTCTTGGGATGATGAAACCAATAGCAACATTTTCGATGGCACCTGGTAAACACGATTTGATATTCTACGTTTATCTTGAATTTGCGTCGATATAGATGAAGCAAAATCAACTTTATTTTATTTTCTTTTAATAAAAAGTTATAGGAAAGAAAGAAAACTGCAATGTTTGTAAACAACCCAAGGTCGTAAGTTTTGAAAGATTTATTATTTATTTATTTGTTTATTTTATATTTCACCATATCTCCTTATTTACATTTGTTGTATTACTGTTATTATTTATTAGAAAAGAAAATATTTACATTTGTTGTTTTATTTAAAGTTTATTTACATTATTTATTATGATTATACAATGAATCCATGTTTAAATGAGTTGTCCCTCTTTTATGTTAATGCGATCGGGATTTGTTAAAAACTCTAGTGATAAAATGAGTGAAAGTGAAGTAAATATCATATTCTTTGACCCAGGGTCAGAGATGAATATACAATCCTGGATGAAACATTTTGATCAAGCATGCATTTCTGATAAAAAAGATGAAAAATTGAAAATGCAAAATATCTCTAAATTTTTGGAGGGAGAAGCTTTAAAATTGTTCATTAATGAGTGTATAGAATGTACTACTTTCAGTAAGATAGTTGAAATTCTTTTTGAAAAATTTATAAAAGTACAAGTTCCTAGATTTTCTGATTTTGCTTCTATGAAGCTAAATGCTCTTAATGAATTAGAGAGTTATTTCAGAAAAAAGATTGAGATTGGTAGACAGCTTCATTTATGTGAAACCATCATAGTACAAGGTTTGACGGATGGTTTGAAGCTAGAATATAAGAATTATATGATTATTAACCCTTCAGAAAGCACCATAGATTGGTACAGAATGGCTAAACAACTAGTAGTCATTCCCACCTGTCATATAAGCAACCGTAATGTTAGAAATAATTCTCAAAGTCATGGGTCTTTCCAGTTCAATAAACAGGCTCCTAGACACTGGATTCCCCCAAACCAGAATTTTCAAAGAACAAATTCTAATTTTCGGCCACAAAACCCTCTTAATGCTCAAAATTCTAGATTTGTTAGCCCTAGATTACCTACTAGTCATTTTCAAAATATGTATCCCAGTCGACCATGTCGAATGTGTATGAATAGTGGTATACAGGATGCTTTCCATTGGGAGAGGACTTGTATTTTTAATGTTGAACCTATGCAAACTTATGTTCCTCCTCCTAGTCAACATCAACACCCTACTCATAATATTTGACATTTAATACTTAATGGATATGCAAATAACAAGGAGTTACCTTGTGTAATCGACTCTGGTTCTACATTATCAATTTTACCTTTGAAGTTTGTTAAGTTGTTAAATGTTAAAGTTATAAATATTCCGCCTATTATTATTAGCCAAGCCAAAGGAACTGTTGAAATAAATCAGTCTTGTAATTTGTTGTTTAAAATAGGTAATGTGAAAAAATGTATTAAATTTCTGTTTTGTAAAACTGATTTAAATTATGCCATACTAGAATTGTCAGACTGCTCTAAGTTTAACTTGGTTATAGATTGTAATAAATGTGAAGTATTACAAGGAAACCTTGTATTAAATCGATCTCAAAGCATACCCATTGATAAATTAAAGTTACTTCATTTTAATGTCAATGAAAAGTACAAGAGAGTGCAACCCGATTATGGAAATGTCATGGTTTCTCAATTATTTGATCAAATTAGTTCTAATGATTCTAAAGTACTTGGGGAGGTAAATGCTATAAAAAATGAAACGCTAAGTTATAATATAAGGGATTATTTAGACATTTTTTCCAAAAATAAATATGATGTTGGAAAAATTAATATTGAGCCGCAGCCTGTTTTTCTTAATTCTGACCTACCCATATCTATGAGGCCTTATCGCACTTCTGCAGTGGATGAAAAAGAAATTTCAGATCAAGTTCAATCTTTATTAGCTGCTGGTTTAATTAAAGAGAGTTATAGTCCATATTCTGTCCTGTTACTTTAGTTATGAAACTCGATGAGAGTAAAAAAACTAGAATGTGTATAGATTACCGTATATTAAATGCAATAATGAAAAATGATGCTGAACCTTTACCACGTATAGATGGAATTCTTGATAAATTAAGTCGTGCTCAGTATTTTTCCACTTTGGACTTAGCCTCTGGCTACTGGCACATCCCCATTCACCCAGCAGATACTGAAAAATTGACTTTTGCAAACAATTTTGAACTTTTTGAGTAGAATATTCTTCCATTCGGTGTCAAAGTTGGTCCCCAAATTTTCAATAGAACTCTTGGAAGAGTTCTCACTAGATATCGAATTAATTTTGCTTGTTATTATTTTGATGACATAATTGTTTTTTCCTCCTCTTTAGAAGAACACCTGCAACATCTAAACCAAATATTTGAATAATGTAGGCTTGAAAATATTAAACTTAAATTATCTAAAAGCAATTTTGTTCAAAATAAAATTAATTTCTTATGTTATGAAATCAAAAATGGTACTGTAACTCCTGCTAATGCTAATATTGATGTCATAAAAAATTTAAAACCTCCTTCTAATGTAAAAGAACTCCAAAGATTTTTGGGATCAATTAATGTTTACCATAAATTTATAGATAATTATGCCAAAATCAGTCACCCCCTTAATAGATTACTTAGGAAAAATACTTTGTGGGAATGGAATTAAAATTGCCAAAATTCTTTTCAGAAATTAAAGGATGCCTTAATTGTTAAATCTTTCTGAAGAATTTATGACCCTGCATTACCACTTCATATGTTTGTTGATACCTCACAGGTGGCAGTAGGTGCAGTTATTAAACAACCAGATAATAATGGGTTTTTACATCCAATTGCTTATTATTCTGGAGGATTGAGAAGTTATGAACAGAATTATTTTATAACTGAATTAGAATGTCTTGCCATCATTGACTCCTTAGATAAATTTTATCCTTACTTCCATGGTGTAAAATTCACCATTCACACTGATCATGCATCTCTTGTTTGTTTAAAGAATACTAAGCATTTGAGAGGTAGATTATTTAGATGGTCTTTGAAGTTAAGCATGTTTGATTACAATATTGTGTACGAAAAGGGATCCAAAAATGTCGAAGCTGACATGTTGTCAAGAAACCCTGTTTTACATTTTTTTCAACCCTTAAATTTTCTTCTAGACGTAAAAGAACTTATAGAGATGCAGGAGAAAGATAATGTATGTGACAAAAACTATCAAAATGAAAATGGGATTATAATAGTTAGAAAGAAAGGATTTCGAAAAATATTCGTCCCCATGTCTTTAAGGAGAAAAATATTAAATGTTGCTCATAAAAAATTTGGTCATCCTGAATTACTATAACTCCACGAAAAAATATCTGCACATCATAATAGACCACACGACTAGATATGTCTGGGCTTTTCCATCAAAAATTGTTACTACTGAAACCTATACTAATTGCTTAAAACAATTTTTCAATATTCAATGTCCTAAACAATTATTCTGTTTCAACAAAATTTTCAATGTACAGGTTTCCCAAAAAGTGTTGAGTGATAGGAATGCAGCTTTCACTTCATCTAGATTTAAAACATTTCTTCGAAATCACAATATTAAGCAATGTTTAACTTCAGCAAATCACCCACAATCGAATGGGTAGTGCGAACGAGTGAATCAGTGAATAGTTACTAGATTAAAGCGTAAATTTAATTCTACTATCTCTAAAATCCCTTGGAAAAACTTTTGACAGAACTAGTTAGTGAATACAATAATACGGCCCATTCCATAACCAAATTCCCTACTGTTTATTTACTTTTTGGTCAATTACTTTATGATTCCCTCCTAAAACAAGATTACTGCCCTCCTGTGAATGAAGCCCTTAAAATTGCTAAAGAATTCTTATAGTGAATTCTTATATTGAATTCAATTAGATTAGAATATAGAATAAATTTTAAATTTATGTGTAAACTATGAATAAATGTTAACTGGATTAAAATAACTTAAAAAATCAATTATTGAACTATAATTATAAACACTAAAACATTATAGAATTTATTCGAATAATTGTTGATTATGCAAGTGTCCTGGATTTCAAAACCAAATTGTTTTTCTCTTGCTTATTTATTTATTTTTACTGATTGCGTAACCATGTGGAAAATGAACGAAATATTTCGACACATATCGAAAAAAACCTGTTAAGATTTTGTTTCAATGATATTGCTGGAGAATTTAAGAATTTATTATTTTTATTTTGACTTGGTATAATTTCATTTCTTATTGAATCTAGTATTGATAGGAGATTACTTTTTATGCTATGTAACTTTTTACCCAGCCAATGTCATTGAGGACAATAATCTCTTATTATTATTTACTGAAGTGATGAATTAAAATATAACTTTGAAATTATTGATGATAAATTTAAGTTATTGTTATTATTGAATTAAATTTACTATTGCTAGATCTTGTATGATAAAAAGTATAGATAATTTATTATTGAATATTGAGATAAAAGAGAGGTAATAAAGAAAAATAAGTGTTATGAATTAATGAAGTCAATATATGAGATATCTGAGAGTACTCATAAATTAATTTTTTTTTAACATCTGAACATAATGAAATTAAAATACTTACTAGAGAATTTATGGAAAAGTGGTAATAGTACGGTACCGCTATTATCATAACAATACAATATTATAGAGTGCATATGGCACTAGCTTTTTTGACATTTTTTCTTGTGTCAAAAATGAGCAATAATTGAATTTCAACGGACTATAGCATAGTATCAGTACAATATATCATCCCAGTTTAAAAACTATAGGAGATTGATACTCAGAGGAAATATTTGTGCATAAATTTTAAATTTATTATATTAATGTTTTTCCTCTTATTTATATAACTTGTGAATTGTACGGAAAATTTCTACGTTATGGAGTTTAAGTTATAGAGATTAAACTAATGTTCAATCGTGATGTGGAAAAAATGTAAAATCCCTAGAAAACTCCTAGGCAATTCTAATATTGTCAATATCTGTTAATATTGTTAGTAATAAGTTGTTAGTAAAACAAGGGGAGATTATATAGAATATAATTTACTCCATGTTAGAAAAATATTTATATTATCTTTGTAATTTTTCAAAAAACAATTCCCACAGTTTCGCGTTTAAGAAGTAATTTATTGATTTGGTTTTTGACAGAATTGGAGAAAATTTTAGACTACCGGGTAACACTATTGTAATCCGAGTTTATGCTTTTCCCCAATGAACTTGTGGGTCACGGAGCCACCAGTCCGCCGGTTTTAAGGGGGGGGGGGTGTTATTGTTATAAAAAAATTACGTTTACTATTCATTTAAATTATTCTAAATTGCCGGAATATTCACTATTTCCTTTTTTTTAATACGCTCTATTATTTATTTCTAGTTAAATTCATATAAGTCTAAAACGCGTGTCTTAATAATAGTTTTATTCAAAAACGTAATCTAAACTTTTAATCCCTTCATTAATTTTTTCGTATACCAAACTGTAAAGTTCTGAACGCAGTTACTTATTTTTCGAATATTTATAAAAGCCATTTTGACATTTTTATTCTATTTCATCTCATTTTCCCGCCAGCTGGGAGACAGCATTTTCACATCGAAATCCTTCTATTAGCAGCGCCGGGATTATTTTCTATGACGTTTCTCGATCCCTCTACATTGGCTGAGTGACGGATCGCAGTTTCACTTCGAGTCTCGTTCATGAATTTGTTTGGTTAGCCTGAAGTTTCCATTTCAATCGGATTTCCTCCGCGCAATCTAATAAATAGCTCGAGCATGAGCTCAGAAGTAGATTTTTTTGTGCTGTTTGATTGTTTCCTTAATCTGTTACCTGGTGTCCCAAGTCGCGTAGAATATTAATTCGTTATTTAACATCTCTTTCACATGAACAACTAGTTCATGCTCAAGCGGGATGGCTCTGATTTCTCATCCTGTGGGAATTATTTAATGTTGGTATGTTCTGATGGAATAAACAGTTTCCCATGACTACGTTTCCATGTTTTAATTGGGAAAACCCCAGATTTCTTCATAAGCCTTTTTTCACCGCTCATGCGGCCTAATCTGCCTTGTCTTCATCATGAATAAATGAGTGTTTGATTGGACTTTACAAATCGTATCATCGGTCCACAGCTGCTAAATTTCCACAGTGTTGACACCTTCAATAGCGATGCTTGCACTAAGTGGTACGAATGCTATACAACCTCACCAATGGCTGATTAAATTGAGGTACTAATCCAGTAATATGTCGTAAATAGCACGACGTGATTGTTCGACTTAACCCATTAATTTGTTTCGTTATATATATATATATACATACATCAAGCAGGACGGTCGTTCTGCCAAGCCAAGCTGAAAAAAAATGCTAACCTCGCCAAACAAACAAACGCCAAGAATAAAACGCAAGACACCGTAACTGCTTATTATACTGATGACAACTTCTCCATGTAAAATCAACCAAACATGCCAGCGTAAAATTTCCCATATCAAAAGAACCAATCATCGCAGAAAAATAAAGCCAAAACCAGAATGACCTAATGGAAAATATCTTCAATTTGAGACCAAATCCATCCTCATAAATTAATTATAAACAGAGATATAGATTTTTTAAAATAACGTCGAGATATTGAAAATGATCGATTTATTTTCTTCGTCACAATTTATGGTTCAATCAAGGTAGAGACTTAAATAATGGACATAAAAAAATAAGGATTGTATTTTTGGACAGATATTTACTCAATCTACGTGCTTTTGTAAAATTCAGCTTTAAAAACACAAATTTTATATTCTTAATTAGCGAAAAACTGTTAATTAATTTTAAAGTTTATAAATTATGCCAAACAGCGATAAACCCGCCAAATCATTTTAGAAGTCTTTTAAATTTTTTTATATTATCCTTTTGCATTGATTTCATCGAAGAAAACTATGGCCGAGATCCAGATAGATTTTTCGCTGTTAGCGAAATGAGTTTGACCAATCAGAAGCCAGAATGTTTGAGAATTTTTGCTGCTTCTGGATCCCGGCCTATGTCATAAAAGTTTTGAGTCATTTTCTTAGTGCCATGGATGAAGTGCAATGTTTACAGAAATTTAGGCTGGGATCCAGATGGATTTTTCGCTGTTAGCGAAGCGAGATTCACCAATCAATAGCCTGCATTGCTGCAAACAGCGAAAAGTTCGCAAAAGTGCAAGCTTCTGATTAATGAATCTCGTTTCGCTAACAGCGAAAAATCTATCTAGATTGCGGCCAATTATGTTGAACACAATCTTGCATTTCCACATCCAGGAAGGGTATTGATGTCATAACAACAGTGCGTATTCGAAACTATTTAAGGCATTGATTCTGAACTCCTTTGCTATACATTTCAATATTAAAGAAGTTGTTGTTTCAATAGTTTTAGTACTTTTCTCTATTGCTCACTCTAAAACACGAATATCGAAATTAAACCAACAGCGCTCAGAAACTATAGCGCCTAGAATATATAGTGTTGAAATTGGCTAACCCTGTAATACTTAAAAAAGCGCTAAAATATTGTATCCCTTAAATGTGCAATGATACTGCTGTAATATGCAGATCGCAGCGGCATCCGCAGGATATTTTCTACAACTGCAAGAAATTGCTAGTCTATACAATGTAATAATAGTAATACGAAAATCCCACAGATGTCGCTGCGATCGACACTTGAAATTTTAGCAGTATCGTCGCACATTTAAGGGATACAAATTTTTAGAACTGTTTGGATAGCATATTTCCACACTAGGTATTCTAGGCGCTGTATCAGAAACAACACCATAACAGAGAGCCTTTATACATAAGAGTGGTGATATATGCACAGGAGACATGCTCATTTCAAGCTTTTGTCGAAAGTACGGCAGTCCGATTTCTTGAATAGAGGATATTCAATCTACGTTATGATCACATGGTCAAGGCATGAACGTCTATCGTAAAGAAGGGAAGGCTCCGTCTACGTAATGTAAATCCCAGCTAGCCAAGGAAACAGTTCATGGGAGAAAGCAGTAGTACACTGTTAAAAATATCGTGAAAAATTGCCTCTGTTTTTAAAGGCTATCTGTATTCTGACCAATGAGAACGCTTCATAGGCGTTTATGTAGCGTTCTCATTGGTCAGAAAATAGAGAACCTGTAAGAACCGAGGTAATTTTTCACGATATTTTTAACAGTCTAGTTTCCTGTTTCCCTTCTATCAGTTAGAAATTCTTTGGGTAAATTACCGGTACCACGTGACTTTTTCAGCCTCGAACCCATATTTGGAATATCCTCCATTAGAAGATACGCGCATGGACGATCTCTATTAGACTATAAAAATAATTCAGCATGCATTAACCTGGCGATAATGGCATGCTCGTAAAGAACTGTAACGATTTGTTTTTATCACTTTTAGCAATAAACATGTATTGGCCGTATGTCGCTACTTCGTTATAGAGACACACTTGTTCCGAATTAGATCCCGGCCTTAATGTATCAAAATACAGAGTTTGCTTTCTGTACTATTCCTGAGCTCAGTTATAGCGTCTAGAAATATAGGCCGGTATCCAGGTACAATTTTGCAAACAGTGAAAAGTTAGCAAAAATTCTGGCTTCTGATTGGTCAATCTCGTTACGATAACACAGAAAAATCTACCTAGATCACGGTCACAGTGTGGAAACCGGCTATTCCAGTAATTCTTTAAAAAGTGCTAAAAATTGAATCCCATAAATATTGAAAAATACTGAATGACAAATGTCGATAGGAGCAACATTTTCTAGATCTTCTCTGAGCGAAACATTTTCTTTTGAAATAGTTATGTTGGAATTACCATATGTCGCTGTAATCGACATTCGTCGTTCAGCCTCGTTCAACATTTATGGGATACAATTTTTAGCACTTTTTTAATAAGCCGATTTTTAAACTATATCTTCTAGAAACTATAGTTCCGTTATAGCGACTAGATTATATGTTGTAGAAATCGACTATCCCAGCAATACTTAAAAAAGCGCGAAAGTATTGAATCCCTTAAATGTACAACGATGTCGAATTCCAAACAGTCATTTGCATCGACATCTGCAGGATATTTTTTAAAGAAGAAAGAGACATGTGTAATGCACCGCTACAGCGTCTAGAATACATAATGTGGAAATTTGCTATCCAAGAACCGCTAAAAAGTGTATCCCTTAAATGTGCACTGACGCTGAAATCCAGGGAGATTATCGCAGCGACATCTGCTATATATTTTCAAATTTCAAAGTAAACATCGTATTATTACAGCGGGTTTGACGCCAAGCACACAGGTCAAATGTAAGTTAATAAAACGTTTTAAAAAAATGTTACAGCGTCTAGACCAAATTGTCTTGGAGTTTTGGGAAATATCCTGCAGATATCGCTGTGATCGACTGATTGGATTTCGACACTATATATTCTAGACGCTGTAGCGCCGCGGTAGCCTGTCCTTTTTCGTTTGCCTCGAAGTAGATGACGTCATTTGAAGCTGTTCCTAAGTGTGGAGTTGATTATCTGTACACGGCAATGGACACAAAAAAAATCGGCGCACCGCTTTGTACTAATCATCGTGTAAAGATGATCCAACTCCGTGTGACTTTTAAACGTCATAAACTGGCCTATTATGTCATTGGTCACGCTAACACCCTCCCCCTTGCGTCCGCCATATATAGCTGCATCTTGCTATGGAGACTGCTAAATGGGCTGCTATCGGTCAAAATCAAGAGAGAAAAGGGCAGAAGAGGAGGAAAGAACTCGTTTTCTTTATGTAGTTTTTCACACGGGAAGATTGACATGTCTGCTCCTCTCCTTTCATAGCTTCATGGTGGTGAAATAAACAAACGCCCCTTAAATATTTGAGAAAGTCTTGACACGCGTCACAAAAACATCACACAAAGCAGGCAAAGCAAAGGAACAAAATCATTCATTGGCTCGTGGATATGAACGAGCCAATGAATGATTTTTCTTCTTTGTTTTGCCTGCATTGTGTGATATTTTCCTGACTTGTCAAGGCTTTCTCGAATATTTAAAGGACGTTGAATAGACCGGGATCAAGATAGATTTCACGCTATTAGCGCGATGAGATTGCTCAATCAGAAGCCTGCATTTTAGAAAACTTTTTTTATGTTTGCAGTAAACACTCTGGATCCCGGACATTAACTTTGGTTGGTTAAGACGATTTTGAATAAAATCAAATCAGAAAGCCAATGTTTTTAAACTTTTTTGTTTAGTTTAATCGAAATCTTCCACGTCTATTAATGAAAACTGAGTTACTGTACTTTGGACAAAAACTTGAATATGAGTACACGACTTGTGCATATGTGTCACCACTCTTACATATAAATGTACTCTGTTATGAGCATGATTCTAAGCGCAGCTGGTTAAATTTGAGTATCTAGGTATTAGATAAAGCAATAGTGGCCCACCGTGGCTGAGTGGATAAGACACCACGCCGCTAATCGCTTGAGAACGTAGGTGGGGGCGGGTTCAAATCCCGCCGTGATCCTCACGTGATCTGATATATATGTGTTCAATAAAACAAACAAACAAACAAGCAATAGTGAAAGGCACAGTTGCCATGGAAACAACGACTTCTTTAATTCGTATAGAAAATTAATGAATAGTTGTAAATAATTTAAGTTTAAAATGTAGGCAAATGCTCTGAAAATATCAATGGCTCCCATCTAGTATTTTACAAAAGTAATTTAATATATTCACATGATGTATAAGTTGATGCAACTCTTACCTAATGAAAATTCTGCAACAAGACTTACGTAGGCAGATCTTTTCAATGATTAATTCAGAATTCTAAGAACAAAACGAAGTTCTTAAGCGCCCTTCCTCACCCCTCCCCCCACTCAAAAAAAGAAATACGATAGAAAGGTATAAGTATTTGGATAATTTCAGTATTTCTGTGATCTTTGGTCAGAGTTTAGGAAAGGTGTCTGGGTATTAAAAAAAACATATAACAAATTTGACGAACGATAAGACTATAGATTTCAGGCAATTTTTAACTGCCAAAAAATTTTATCCTAATGTTTATGCGGCTTTAATAATAGACTATTAAATATAATCAATTTACGGGAATTTTTATACGAAATTATATTCTCACATTTATGCAAATAGGTATGGATAAACAGACTTGAGTAAAATTACATATTTATTCTTTCTTCTCTATAACACGATCTAAATGAAGATGAAGTTATATGTACAGTTTATATCTTTAAATTTTTAGATTTTTTTTATCAAAAATGTTTCATCATCATGTCTAGAATTGCTAGATTTACTTCTTTAGACAGGTCTTCGATTCTTTAGATGCCTGCGGGGCTTCATTCTCGGATTTTCCGTAGGTATTTGTAAAGATAAATTTATTTTGCAAAACCGTCAGCAAAAAAAAGTTAGAACAAACAATTAACTGACAGACTAACTGTAAATATATATTTTATTTTGACTCTATTTGATTTTTACTAAATTTTCATCCTTCATAGAAAATTTTAAGGCGATATAAATTGAGAAAGACTGATACTTTGAAAGAAGAAATTGACTTTCCTTACTTTTAAATTATTAATTACTCTAAAAAATGAATGATAGGTAAACAAAGTGTATACTATTGTGTTTGTTCCCTACTTATAAAGGCTATACAAGGACTAATTTTAGCGAGTAGAATTATTTCAATTATATATAATCTGTTTTAAAAAAAGAACTGATATCTACTAAAAAACAACTTTTCAAAAGTAAAAAAAAAGCCAAGCAAAAAAAAAAAAAGAAAAGAAAAAAGGGGAAAGTTGTGGCTAAAAAATAGTGTGATATCAAATTTCCAAGCTAATATTATGGTACTTATTTAACATTTTTTATTAAAAATTTACCATATGTAAGTCGAGTACCTAAGTATGCGTTGATAGAAAGCCTTTTCTCCTTTACTAAATACATCATAACGTGTTTCTGAAAATTAATTTTTTTTAATTATGCATGATGGGCTTGGCGGCCATCTTTCCATATTTTACACAAATTTCTAAGCAGACAAGCTCGTAATATGTTTGCATTATTAAGAATTTTGAACTTCTAGTTTTGGCTACAGACAGATAAATTAAGAAAGTCTTTTATTTTGAAGAAAAAAAAACAAATTGATTTTTACTGCTTTAACTAATTAATTAACCCCCTCCGAAAAAATAGAATCATAAGATAAAACCTGAAGTTACTTCAACTTTATTTTAAGACACAAATTTCTAGGCACTCATTTCCATAAATTAAAAGCAAAAAATGTTTGCTTTAGCAACAATTTCGAATTTCCGATCTTAACAATGTACTTGTGTGCTTAGAAAATTGGGTAAAATATGGAAAGATGGCCGCCAAGCCCATCATGCATAATTAAAAAAAATTAATTTTCAGAAACACGTTATGATGTATTTAGTAAAGGAGAAAAGGCTTTCTATCAACGCATACTTAGGTACTCGACTTACATATGGTAAATTTTTAATAAAAAATGTTAAATAAGTACCATAATATTAGCTTGGAAATTTGATATCACACTATTTTTTAGCCACAACTTTCCCCTTTTTTCTTTTCTTTTTTTTTTTTGCTTGGCTTTTTTTTTACTTTTGAAAAGTTGTTTTTTAGTAGATACATACATATATATATATACATATATATATATATATATATATATATATATATATTTATTTATAAACATATTATATCACATATATACGTGTGTGTAAATTTATACTGAAGAAATAGTTCTATTATTCGCGTTCGTTATATATATAAAAAAAAAAAAAAAAAAAAAAAAAAGTAGAAAATAATACACTCTGATTACTAAGGTCGTTTGATCATTTAAAATTTAACCCGAGAGTAGTCGCGGCATTTTTTAGAACGTTAGTAGTCGCGGTCGGTCCATTTGCCGCCGTTACCAGCAGGCCGAAAAAGAAGGGGCAACTTGCCGGTGTTATCGGATGATAGAAAACGGATAACGTAGAGTGAAGATATTGACTGAACTTTAAAAGATTACAGCAATTATTCATTTTACAACCTTTTACTGCAAATTATTTATTTCGCTTAAGTATATATTCAGTTGACATCTAGATAAATGTTAACTCTTTCTTCGTTTTGCATAAATACTTAAAAGTAAATAGTAAATGATTTGATTGAATTTCTGATGTTACTATGAATCAATAATTAGTAGGAAAACATTTACGAATATGAATCTAAATTCGTGATAGGGGTATTTTTATTTATTTATTTATTTATTTATTTATTTATTTTTTGGAAGGACAGAATCAGAGTCAGGTACATTTTTATGATACTCCGGCACTCTATATCCATTTAATAAAATAAAATTAATAAATTTAGCATCAATATATTACACTGACGTTAAATTGAACAATTAAACTGAAAATAAAAATGGAACCTATGACATGCAACAGCAAATCAAATACAATACCACTAATTCACCAGCATATTATACATATGTATATATATATAATAAAGAAAAAGGTAAAAAATACTTAATTTCGAAATTTTAAATGTAAATGTTGTAACTACGTTTTATTTATTTATTTTGTGGTGTGTCTATGTGTGTATGAGGGGGGGGAGGAGGGGGGGGCTCTCGAGATTTTATGATTAAATCCATTTTTCAAATGAAAATGCACGATTTGTAGTTTTTCCACTTATTTCGGGGTGGGAGCAGCGCCCCTGAATAAAAACTCTGGATACGAAGTTCGCTTATATAAAGTAAATAATAAGTTATTGACATTATATATTTAATTTAAATACATTTGCAATTGTAGATTTAAATCCTAAGATGGATAAATTATTTTAATCTAATAGAATCACTGAAAGGTTCATCTTAATAGGGATGTATTTTACAGCAACTATTTAATTAAAATAAATATTCAATTGTACATTTAATAATAATGTATTATTGTTATAATTTATTGTTTTATAATAACATTCATTAAAATAATAAAAACAATAAGAAATTTTTCTCCGAAATTATAAATATGCAGCAATAATTTTATTTAAATGAATTTTCTCTCGTATTCTGAAAAACATTATTCTGAAAAATAGTTTGAACAATTGATGAAGGACAACAAATTTAAATTTGTTAGATACCGTCCCCAAGCCTCTATTGGATTTCAATAATAATAATAATAAACATTTTCTGCGACATTGTTAAAAAAAAAAAAGTGTTTTTACTTACAGTATGAAAATTTAAAAATAGATAAATTTTAGAAAAATACTTAATTTTTTTTTTTTTTAATCATAGTATAAATATTCACTGAAGACAAAAGAGATTTTTATTTGCGTAATTTCTAACCTACATTATAAAATTCTCATTATTGTGCAAATAAATTATATGCATGTTTTTCGCAGATATACGTACTACATTTCTGAGAAAACTGTTTTATCTTTCGAGTTTGTTTTATTGTACAAAAACGATACTTTTCAGATTTTGAGATACGGCAATTTTTTTACTGATTCCCACAAAATTCTCTTCTCTTTTTTTTAATGGTTTGGCTGTGTTATTGTCTGGTTTTTTTTTTTTTTTTCATTTATATGTTCCGGTAATAAATGGAAAGCAACTTCTTTCAAATAATGATGATGAATTTCCCTTTTTTTCCATATTTAAACGATTATCAATTTGAGAATTTATTCCCGCAATGTTTGACAATGAAAAAAAAAAATGTAAGTGACCATCAATCGGTTTTTTGTGCGAACTGACTTCACAACTAATATAATAAAACAATTTTAAGTAACATTCTAAAAGTAAAAAAAGTACTCTATGGACGGGTAAAATAGTAGAAAGACGAAATAACAACAGACAGGGAGTCCGTACTTCGAAGAAACTTTCCCCCGCAGATTTCGCGGAAATGGGAAAGAATGAACAGGAGGGGGGGGAATTCAACTAACACAAGTAGTCGCAACGCGGTCATTTAGACCGATTGAAACTTAAGAATGCGATAAAATGCTAAGAAATAGCAGGAATGACTTGCAATTTTACTACACAAGAGTGTGAACACTCGAGGTCAGCTACACGGAATTTGGCTATCGTAACTTTAACAGGAAATGAGTTACAGGAAGATAACGAATTTCGGGCGGGGAAAAGACCAACGCGCGACTATTAACGGGTTAATATAATAAACAAATTACGGAATTTATTTTAAAGTAATGTTTTAGACAGCATATTGGAGGGAAAATGATAAATCGCTTCCTTCTACATTATATGAAACACTCTTTAGAACATTCAATCAGAAAATTATTATTTTTTGCACAAATGTTCCTTAAATAAAAAAGACATTTTCGGCAAAACGATAATTTTTTTCCTGCACGTTGAAATTAAAATAGATATAAAATTTTTGGATTTAAAAAAATCGTAACATAAGTTTTTTATGCGTAGGGATGGAGAATGAATTTCTTTGGTTAGTATCAGTTTGAATCAGATGCTGAAAAGATTTCATCTATCTTGTTTTATAAGTAATGGATATTTAATGGATTTTAGATGTGAACAATATTTTTAAGAAAATTTTGAAGAAAATATAAACAAGTCAAAAAATATGTATGTAAGAAAAGCAAAGTTTTATAATAAATATTTTCTTAAAAAGATATTTGAAATCTAAAGTTGTAATATATTTCATTCTTATATTAAATTCTGAACCTTGTATTTTATGTAAAAAATGTGAAAGAATGTTGAAGCATGTTTTTAATGAGTAAGTATTCTGAATTTTAAAAGTTTTACGTACTAATTTAATACAAGGTACTCAAAAATTCGAAATAAGAACTTAAGCAATTGATTACGGCTTATCAACTGAAGCTAATCAAAATCCGGAATCAGAGTTGAAACAGGGAGAAAAATGCAACTACTTCTAATTTCAATTCTAATCAAAAATTTTCCCATTTCTCTACTTTTGGAACCAGTTCGAAGAGATTTTGAAAGTGAAACGATACTCATATAAAAGAAACTGCAGGGCTCCCAAATGGTCCGATAACTGAATACCAATAAATTTTAACAGAAAATTTTATGGTAGGCTTGCGCTAGAATTAACTTTCAATGGTGATTCCGGCGCGGTTTGTAAGAAAAATCTAAAAAGAAAATTTTTCTAAAATAATATTGGTATTCAGTTCCGGTATATCCGGACCATTTGGGAGCCCTTAAAGTGCAACCAAAGTGAAAAAGTCACAATAAAAGATAACGATCTCAAGTATCCTATGCAAAAAATAAAAATACAAAAAAAATCGAAAATACAAAATACAAAATACAAAAACAGCCTACTCTAGTAATGTTAAGGAACGTTTGTTAAGTCTATGCGAACATTATTTTTAATCATCAGACTTCCATTTTAATATTTTTAGAGAATTTTTTGCATAGGGTAGATGAGGTCTATCTCTAACAGGGCTAGTTTTAACTTTTTCGAATTTGGTTGCAGTTTTTTATATTAGGATAATTTTAAAGAACCGGTTCCAACCGGTTCCAAAACTAAAAGTATTTTTTTTTTATATGAAATCAAAATTGAAAAAGTGAAAACTAATCCCGTTAGATATCTTCCTTAGCTGTCCTATGCAATAAAATTGTTCAAATATATATAAATAAAAGAGAGAAATTAGAAAATAACGCCTACAAATTGTAGGACCTTAAAAGTCTACACTAATCACGGTAAGAAAATCTCAAGCTAATGTTAATCCTTTGGGAAGGTTCTTTACAGATTTTTCGCTTGCATTTTAATAGAGTGTTTCTACAAATTGGTAGGGCAAAAATAATTATATATTGAATGGATTTGACAGGGAAAAAAAATTAAGTACATTTTGTTGTAAGATAGAAAAATAGTTCAAGTTTACCATTATAACAAATATTCAATGTGACTTCATTTCTTGACTCTGCAAATATCCCTTCGGCCAATCGTTTCTTGTCACAGATTTGTCAGCCTCTTTTCGTCGATCAAATTAATTGCAGTGCAGATTCTGGATTTTAGTTCAGGAATGGATGCGGGAAATGGCGGCTTGTACACTTGATCCTTTACAAAACTATATGCACAGAAATCAAGCGGGGTAAGATCTTGGGATCGTGATGGCCATTGAATAACACCTCCGCTCGCTAAGCGATAGCGTCAGTTATGATACCTCATGCTACCTATGAACAAACTTTGGCAATATTACGGCTAATCTGACTTTCAACTAGTTAATTTCATTTAATATTTCGGACATCCTTAACTTACGAAATTGCCCAACAAATTTGTAGCCACCCTGTATTTTTCATGTTTTTTTTTTTTTTTGTTTTTTTAACCATTTGGAGAAATGGTTATTGTTCTCTGTCAGGTTAGGAAATCAAAAGCATATGTGAAGAGTTTTATTTGTTGGATCCGCATTTTATTCGTTTTCTGATTGGTCTATACAGTAATCTGAATTTCCCTTTACTTTCAACAGCGATGGATACTTCTGTTGCCACTATGACAAAAAAGTAATAAAAACTACAAAAAAATTAATAACTCAGAAACAAATAAAGATACAGCTTTCAAACAAATTGCATTTAAAAGTACATTTTTTTCTTTATACGACGGTGTAAAAAGTAATAGTGTGGGATGTTTAGAAGTTTATGAATGAAATTTCATTTAAAATGTGTCGTCAGATTTCTACGATGGAAAAGCCTTTTCCCGAACAGCCAATGAAATGCTTGGATAATACGTAAGTTTCAGGTGGATAATACGTAAGTTTCAGGAAATATGAGAATCGCAGGCGATTTTTGTCGCTTGCAATTTTTACGTGTAATAGCACTATTAATGTTTAATTCATGGCGTACGTAATGTATGATCAAATCCGTGCGATTTTTTATGTCTTAAATTTTAGTCTTTGAAAAAATCATTTTCCAAATGGTCGTTGTAAGTTGTTAAATTGCTTTTTTTTTTTTTTTTTTTTTTTTTTTTGGCATACAATACTTGAGGTTGATATCTATTGTTGTGCGTTTGAACATTTTCGAATTTAATTATAGTCTTTCCATATGCGGACATTTAAAACTTTTGGAAAAGGTTCTGAAATTTAAACTATTCTCATATAAACAAAACTGTAACCAAACTAGAAAAACTGCAAACGGACAACAATGTATATCGACCTTAGATATCCTGTGAAAAGAAAAAAAATCAGTTAAAAATATTAAAATGCGAGAGAGAAATCTGTAAAAATTTCTCTCCCAGGTTTAATATTAGCGTTCAAGTTTCTCCTCATGACTAGTGTAAACTCTTAATTTAGCAACTTGGCAATCAGCACTATGGCAATGAAAAGTGACGCATCTCGACAAAAGTAAAGTTCACAAAACGATTAGCATGTTTTTTTCTGTAACATGAAATTATAGCACTTAGCTCAGCATGCAGCACTAAAAACATGCATAAAAGCTTAAAATCCTTCAGAATTATGACATAGATGAGGTTTGGAGGGTTGAGTAATTTTGCATCAACGTACAATTTGCCCCTATCTGTATAAATATAGTATAATAAAGCAATTTTCCGGATAACTGAAACTTTTCCTGTAGCAAGAATGAGAAGTCTATTAGTGGAATAAAACGCAAAATGAATTTTTGCGAGTTGTATTACTTTTCTTCCGGTGGAACGATATGTTGAAAAGTTGATAAAGGTCCACCTTTCATGTAAAAACAAAATTGTTAAATGATGGCCCTGTGTTTATCTAATCTAAGCCTGTGTCCAGGCTTTCATGTAATAACAAAAATGTTTTAAAAAGGTGTTGTGTTTTTTAAATATCGTCCAGGATTTCACGTAAAAACGAATTTGTTAAAAAATGACCCTGTGTTTTTTTTAATAATGTCCAGGCTTTCAATTAAGAACAAAACTGTTAAAAAATGTCCTTTTAAAAAATTAATGTCCAGGCTTTCATTTAAAAACAAAATTGTAAAAAAATGGTCTTGTGTTTTTTTTAAGAAATGTCCAAAAAGATTTCACGTAAAAACAAAATTATTAAAAGAAGACATTGTGTTTCCTTAATTAAGGTTCAGGCTTTAAAACAAAAACAAAATTTTAAAAAGGCGTTATGTTTTTTAATTAATGTCCAGGCTTTCACGTGAAAACGAATTTGTTAAAAAATGACCCTGTGTTTTTATAATTAATGTCCATGCTTTCATTTAAGAACAAAATTGTTAAAAAATGGCCTTGTTTTTTTTTTTAAATAATGTCCAGTCTTTCATTTAAAAACAAAATTGAGAAAAAATGGCCTTGTGTTTTTTTATTAAATGTCCAAAAAGCTTTTATGTAAAAACAAAATTGATAAAAAATGACCTTGTGTTTGCTTAATTAAGGTCCAGGCTTTCATGTAATTTTTTTTAAAAAAATGGCGCTGTGTTTTTAAATTAATGTCCAGGCTTTCGTGTAAAAATAAATTGCAAAAGAAATGGAGTTGTTTATTTAATTAATGCCCAGGTTTTCATGTAAAAGCAAAATGTTAAAAAAAATGACACTCAGTTTTTTAATTAATGTCCAGGCTTTCTTCTAAAAACAAAATTGTTAAAAAATGACCGTTTTTTTTTAATTATTGTCCAGCCTTTCATGTAAAAACAAAATTGTTAAAAAAAATGGCATTGTGTTTTTCAAATTAACGCCCAGGCTTTCATGTAAAAACAAAATTGTTAAAAAAATGGCCTTGTGTTTTTCAAATTAACGCCCAGGCTTTCTTGTAAAAAAAAATTGGTTAAAAGAAGGCTTGTATTTTTTAATATCAAAAATGGTACTTACTCAACAAACACACCTCATGCATTTGTCAGTTTTTAAAATTAACTGAAAATAAATTTGTTTTAATACACACATTTCGAACATGAAAAAAAATTATAAATTCTAGAATAAAAATTAATATCTATTTATTGCCATTCTTAAATTGAAAAGAAAGACATAAAACTTCTGGAATCTAAAAAGAGAAATTCTGCAAATAAAGTACAATGCATCTGGAAGATTGCGGAAATCGAATTTACTTTTATTTAGCAACTTGCTGAAATTATTTTCCTACCGAGTCATCTTACGGTAAATATGTTTCTGTTCTAAAGTTTTAAAGTGGAACTTTTTCTCCTTTTCACGGTAAACAACTTCTGGCAATAAACTTTTTATTTTATTCGTTCTATGTTGTTCAAGTTAGAAAATATTCATGTTTAATCAATGCATACATTTGGTGTCCTTGAACATACTACATCACAGTTGTAAAATTTATTTTCCTTATGCCATTCAAAAAATTGAAATAAATTGATGAGTATTTGCGAAAACAAATAGAAAGAAAAAGAAATACCGAGAATAAAATAAAACAATTCTTGAAGATTGAGAGCAACTGTTTTCTTCTTTTCTTTTCTTTTTTTTTATTTCACAATCTTCTAAAATAAATTTTTTCCTCAGTCTGTGTTCCTAAATAATTTTCTGTTGTAAAGTTTAAATGAAAAAGACAAAACCTTTTTTTTAATAAACTAGAGGAGTTTCGCCCCCCTGCTCGCCACGCGTGGTTTTTTAAATGAAAAAATAATGAAATTTTCTTCAAACATAACATGATGTATTGTGAGAATCACCAACCCTTTAAGACAGTTGTTCCCAATCTTTAATTGCCCACGCCCCCACCAAAGTATCTGTAAAAACCCGATTCCCCCCATCTGCCAATATAACTCTGCAATATACGTTTCTTATTATTTAAAAAGATTAACCCATTTCATACGGTGGAAGTGTAACAGAGACTTAACAATAACTATTCATTTCACATTTTTTTTATTTATCAAACAAGTGAATTTTCTGTCGCAAATGGGTTACGCTTAACACAATTCTGTAAATGCAATGAGGCTTTGTGTAATTTTTTATTATTATTATTATTTTCCAAAGTCTTGAATAGATTCCCACATTTAGCATTAAAACTGGTAATATCGACGCGTTTTATAATTGAATTTTGTAACTTAAGGGTTGTCGGGAAATTTTTGGATACTAAATTTGCTTTCTATGGATAACAAAATACATAAGAAATATTTCAAGATTCTTATTTTTACACATTATAACACATTTTTTCTGTTTTCCATTTCCCAATATCGTTTGTTATTGTCCTTATGCATGAATATTTTAATTGAATGTATTTATTCAAAGTCACACAGAAATAAATTCAAAAAGAGTTTTAATCATAAATCTTTGGTTAAATAAAATGCAACTAATTTATCAGTTAAGATTCAAGATACACAATCTCATTAAAACTAAAGTAAAACGTCCCACACGGTTTAGGACAAGTTTAGAATTTCTACTTAATCTTTTTTGAAATTCAATTATTAAGAGAAAAATGTCGGAAAATGCTCCTTAATCAATGTAAACCAAATTATATACCAACAAGACAACTAATTTGACGAATATATAAAATAATTTTAACTATTTGTATAGTTAATGGTCTCCTGTAAATAAATTTTATCCATTTAAAAAATTAGCTGCTAAACTGAAATTTAATAGCAAAAGTTTTCCGTTTAATTATATAAATTAATTCTTCGGTTGAAAACATTTTATTCAGATTTAAATTTAGGTTACATTTTTTAAGGTTATTTATAAATGAAAGTTATGTAATTGTGCTCTAATAATTTTCTTTGCTTTAAATTAAAACTCAACAAAAGACAAATGTTATTCAAAAATATATTTCATGCTCAATTACTTCTAAATCCCAGTTTAACGTAAATCATTAAATACGAATAGTACTCTTTTATTATTTTTTTCACGATATATGGTGAATTATTTCTAAAATTCCATTTAATCTAAATAACTTTTTATTGAAATTTCACTCTGATAAACGATTTTATAATTAACCCTATTGAATAAATTTTAGTAGTTTAACATTGTTTATATTTACATTATTTTTGTGCTAATAATTACGAGATCTATCATTATAATAATTATAAATATTTAACAGAAATAGTTTTTATATAACGATATTAGTTTATTAACAATTTAAATTTCGAACACGTTAAATTGATAAACCGTTAAAACGTTTAATTATAAACAAATAATAATTATAATGGATCATTTATAACAGTTTAATAATTTATATTCAAAAAGTTTGGTTTGAAATCCGCTTTTTAAATAATGTGCTAAATATTTACTTTCATTGCCTGACGGATGGATTTAATGCAGCAAACAATTTAATAAATTACATTAATGACAACATCGTAATTCTATCGATTAAATAGTAAAATATGTGGAATCAGAGCATCTGTTTAAAGGAGACTTTCTTTAAATGGTAAATTTTTATAGTCAAAATGAATACCATATAATTAAACACGCTAAGACGGAAACCTGTGTGTAATGGATTTTTTTCTTAGTTACTAGAAATTTCATCACAGAAGGTATTGTTGTATGATAACCTGGGATGTAGTGGAGGGTATACAGGGGTATACGCCGTATACCTTCTGTATTTTTTTAAGGAACACCGTATACCCTCTGTTTCTCAAGAAAGCTACAGTGTATTTTATACACTGTACAGTGTATACACACAAAACTACAGTGCATTTTTGTATGTATACAGTGTATTGCTACAGTGTATATACTCTGCGGTATACGCTCTGCCTTGAGCGTATACCCTCTCCTTAGGGCGTATACCTTCTATTTTTTCTACGACTACACCACTGATGATAACATAATCTATATTGTGCATTATTATTTCAATATTTTAATTTAATTCGTGAATTTAATAATAAAATTAATATTTTAATAATAATTTACAGATAAACTAATTCTATTAAGTTAATTGTGTAAAAAATCCCATCAAAATAACTTAGTCAAAAGCACTGGTTTTCTCGAATTACAAAATTCCATTAATCTCTCCATTAAGTTTCCAGAGAGAGAATCTCATTAAAAATAAAATGATCACGTCCTGCAAAGTTTGAGAGCATATTCAGTGTATTTTCTCGTTTGTCGTGTTCTATAAATTCAATTAATGAGAGAAGAGGTCAAAATAAGCTTCTTCATTGACGTAAACTAAATCTATACCAACAAAGTGAAATAACTGGATGACTAAGGGAAAAGTTTTAGATCTTTATATGGTTAATGGTTCCTTGTTACGAGGGTGAAATAATTTTAGATCTTTATATGGTTAATGGTCCTTAGTTAAGAAGTTCTATTAAACTAGAAAATTAGATACTGAATTAAAATTTGATTGTGAAAGTTTTCCGTCCTAAATAAGTCTTCGAAAGAAAACCTTTGAATTAAGGTTCTGATATTTAAAGTTATTTATGAAGGAATTTTTTTAGTTACACTTAGCTGTGTTTTAATATTTTTCCTTTTTTTTTAAATTTCAGCTAGGAAAAATTATAAATTTTTTCCGATAATAATTATTTTCCTTAATGTAATGTAAATTGCTTTTTACTTGAATTTCACTCAGATAAAGATGTTAATAACTAGTTCTACTCAAAAAATTATAATAGTCTAAGCATAATAATATTTAAATTATTTTTATACTACCAATTAAGAGACTATTAATATAATAATTATCAATAGTTTTCATCATTAATCCATATTTATAATGTAGAAATATTAAGAGAGTTATATTTCAAAAAAGATTAATTAGTAAATTCATCAATTCCATTAATTTTTAATTTTTAATGTCTGATTAATTGATTTCACGCCGTAAACAAATCAATAAATTATCGTTTAATGATAATAAATAACGTTAACTATAATTTAATGATAGTAAATAAATTTTATTTTCTATTATTCTTTTCATTATCTCTCTCTGTCTCCAGAGTAATCCCTTCATTTAACTTATATATCTTTAGTGTCTCTCGAACAGTCATCCTTGGTGTGTCCGTCCTTTCGGACTTCATACCAAATTTCAAGTTTTTAGCAGCAACGGTATTACAGAAATACAAGTTTGGTATCTTTTTTGTTACTGAACCCTTTTACATTTCGATTTTTTAGAAACTGTTTCGTGCAACATTTAGGGTAATTCTAGGATAGATGGCCATAGAGGAGAGATGGCCAGTCTAAATATTTCGTAAACGTGATCATAGATTGCAACATAAACTTTGTTGGTATGAAATAGTTCAACGAGTTTATTTACTGCGGCATGCACTTGTGTTTTTCGATTATAAAAAAGTAAGTGAAATTTTAATGTTTATTTAATTTAGTGGTTGAATATTTTTTTTTACTTAGGCATCTGAATGTTTTGCAGTACGTGCGTTATATAAATTCTTACTATATGGACTTTTCAAGCATGTATGTAATCTAATCTTTAGTTCTAAGCCTAAAACAAAGGCGTACACTGGCTATTGATGCTTTAAATTGGCCGAACATCAGTCCTTCAATTTCAGGAGAAATGGCCACAAGAAATCGAGGAGAGATGGCCACTTTTCATTCATATTTCAAAATTATACGGAGTGATCATTTTAACTAAATATGATTAAATTTAAAATAAATATATAACGTTTATGTTTATAAATGCATTAATTGATACAATTGTTTAAATTTTAACTAATATAAATCTTTTAATAATAATAATAATAATAATAATATAACAAGACCTACCGATTTATTTGTTTCAGAAGATACTGAAAAACGTCTGAAACTTTCATAACAGAAACTGATAAAGTTGATAAATAAACTAAATTAACGTAATAAACCGAAAATTAAAGGGAGATAAATAAACACGACACTTTCAGTAGCGAAAAAAAACGAAATACATTTAAAATTATCAGGTTCTTCAATTCCGAATAAATAGTATTGGATTAGGATCACTGTGTTGATTGTGCAAATTAATATAATATCCCATCCAAAAAGGATGTGTCTGGATGCAATGCATAAGGTACCTGAAGTGGTTCAATGAAACGTGTACAAATTATCAAGACCTTTGCCAAACATGGGGTAAGATTTTACGAAAAGTGCAGTATTGAAATTATACTTCTATTTTTTTTTTCGAGTTTTATTCACTCATTTTCCACCATATAACTGCATCTTTACAAATTGGTATACTTTTTTCATTATGAACTACATAAAATGGGTTATTTTTTAATATATAAATTAACTCTTTCTTTCTTGTATTGGATGGCCATCTCTACTCGGCTTGAAGGAGAGATGGCCCTCTGCCATTTAAATTTCAATTTTGTTTAATACTTTTTGTTTTCAACATTTAATTATTTTTTGCATAAAATAATATGGTATATGTATAAAAATTTTAAATATTCATAAATATTTCTTGTATTTGCGTTCTAAGAATTTTTATTTCAATCTTTAAAAACTATGGCCATCTATCCTAGAATTAACCTTTGTCTTAAATGTAATAGCCATGTCAAACTTGAAGTTACTAGCTTTGAGAATTACAAATTGACCGTAATTTAGAACGTTTTCAGATTATTTCAGACTTTTAAATTTCTAACTTTTCCGAAATATTTCGTGCGAATATTTACATCTTAAAACCCATCACACAAAATCTTCAGTTTCTAGAAACCAGAATATTAGAACATTTCTTGTTCCAGCCTCCCCTTGGAGTGTTGCAACGACTTAAAATATAGATTATGTTGGAGCAGATATAGTCGTCATTACTTTTTTTAATTGGCTTCGTAGCTTCAGAGATTATCCCCACAAACAAGCATTACCTCTTTCTAATTTTAGTATAGGTTTTAATGCAATAAATAAATTAGTTATTAAAATAAGCATATTAAGAATAATTAACAGATGAATATTTTAATTGCAAGCATTTTCTCAAAAAGCACATCATTTTTTTTTCTATAAAGTCTATATATCCATCCTCCTTACTTTACAAAATACGTGGAAGGGACGGCACACTGACACGAATTGTGCACGCCTAATTGATTTGTCATTTTACCTTTCAGAATGGTGAGGTTCAAACTCAGTTACTGCTCTTAGTTCCTTGGGTACTTTTCTGTTATACGGACACCATGCCAAAATGTATGCTAATGCGCCAATTATTTCAACACTGGTCGTGAAAGGGATTTTTATTGTAAACCCTGCGAAACATTGTGATTGATATGCCAGCAGTTTAATATGAGTTTTATTTTATTAATTTATTGTATAACAGTTATTTGTGCACTTATTTTAAGTATATATTTGTGATTTAATAAAATAGTTCGAGAAATTCTGCAATTTTCTAATGTTATATATATATAATGCGCACTTTACTATCAACATTCTTTTATTTTTCAAATGTTTCAATTCACGTGATTCTCATTTTGCGCCAACTGTTACGCTTGACGACAATGGTGTCCGTAAAATGGAAAAGTACCGTTCCTTGTTTTCGATGACTGGTTCTGAGTGTCCATGTGGTTCATTTTATACAGTGGTGGAAATTGGTTTATGCAAACACGTTTTTTTAAAAAAACTTCTATAATATTCATTAAAATTAATAAAATTTCATACGTTATACATGCCACGAATAACGAATGATTTACAAAAATAAAATTCTGTGCATAATAATAAACAAAAACATCAGGTCAAAAATTAGATTTTCGGAACATACAAACATGAAAATTTATTTATGAAATATTACACTGCATCGAAAGTAATAGTTATCGTAAAGCCGTCTTTCTTCATCAAAGTTTCTTTTATTCTAGATGGCATTGATTTAAGAAGATTTTGAATGCACTTTTGATCAATTAATTTCCATTTTTGACAGATTGAGGCTCTCAATTTTACAAGTAACGTGTACTGCATCCCATCTGCATAATTCGAACAAGCTGTACACGAATCTTTTCGAAGGGGTTCAAATCAGGGCTAATAGGTGGATGATCTAAAATAACAATATTCTGTTCGTCAAAGCAATTTTTCGTTGCATTTGAAGTGTGAATACTTACATTGTCTTGAATGAAGATGTAATCTAAACTATAATATTGCCATGCAAGTGACAGAAGAGATTTTTTGAAAACTAATAAGAAAACTGTGATAAAATGAGTTCTGGTAACCTATTAAAAATATAATTTTACTTCTGCCATCATAAGCAGTCGCTGCCCAAATCATCAAACGACAAGAAAGATAAGTTTTTTGCATTGATTTTTTTTTTTCAGAAATTGGAATTTCTTTCCGATCATCAGATATTTCGTTTTTAATCTATAATAACATATACTTATAGTAAAATTATGTATTATTGTATCAACATTTTAAATTATTTGATAAATTTAAAAATTTAAATTTACAAGTTTTAATATCAAATTAATAATCTAATTACAATTAATACATAGGCTAATTCTATTATGATAGTTTTGTAAAAGAAAATCCCATCAAAATAAATTCATGAAAAAATCTTCACGAGCATAAATGATAAATTTCAACTAATCTGACCATATAACTTAGAGATCCACAATCTCATTGAAATTAATATTGAGAAGTTTTATCAAATTAATAATTTAAAAACAATTAACACATAAACATAATGTATACTATTATAGTTTTGTAAAAGAAAATCCGGTAAAATAAATTCGTGAAAAAGTCTTTTCGAGCATGAATGATAAAGTTCAACTAATCTGTCTATATAGATTCAAGAGACACAATCTCATTAAAATAAAAATGGCCATAAAAGATTTGAAACATATAAAGTGCGCTTCGAATTTATCGCTTATCGCATGTTAAACTGAAATAATGAAAGAGTATGTCGAAGAATGCGTCTTAATAGACGTAAATTAAGGGGACCTTCTACATTAGGAGAAAAAAAAAACGACTTTTTTATAATTCTTTTGTAAGATAACTGCATGATGGATCTTTTTGAAATTTTAACAGTTTATTGTACATATCTTAAGGTACACACAAGGAGTTTTTAATTAGATTTTGTTACTTCTACTCTAAGTTATAAACAAATATGCTCAACCACATTTTTTGACACGGTGGGCAAGATTTAAAAAAATACTCAATGGACCATGTTGATTAAATAATAATAATAAAGCAGCTTGTTTAATTGCCTTCGATATGAATTAAAGCTTTTACTAAAATTATTTTAAAAAAAGTTATTAACAAATAAGAACGAATTTTTGTAATTTTTTTTTTTTTTTTTTTTTTTTTTTTTTTTAATCAGCCATTACATAACTTTTTTCTAATAAATTTATGGGTTCCTTTAATTTAGTAGAAGCTATACTCACGAAGTTTACGAAAAAAAATTATTTTTTTGTTTCAGATAATTCTACAAGGCGCTATCATGCCCACCGTCCAGACGAAAATTTCCAAAGCAGTTGAACATATTTGTTTATAACTTAGAGTAGAAACAACAAAATCTAATAAAAAAAAATTCTTGTGTATACCTTAAGATATGTACAATAAACTGTTAAAATTTCAAAAAGACCCATCATGCAGTTTTCTTAGAAAAAAGTCACAAAAAGGCCTTTTTTTGTCTCCTAATGTAGAAAGTCCCCTTCAGTTTACAACCACAACAGAATTAAGTTGATGTACAATTGAAAGAATTCAATCAGTTTATATGGTCAATTTTCATTTTAAAAGAAGGAAAAATGTTTTCTAATCTAGGAAATTCTAATATCCACACGTACGAAAATATACATTAACTCCTTCCAAGTTACCCATGTTTCCGAAAAGCGTTCCTTATCTTTAGACTTAAAAAATAATTTAAAAAAAAGTTTCTATTGCTGGTATTGATTTTCAAAAACGTTTTCGGACTCTCCGAAAAACTTTCTTCAAATCACGGAAATATTACTCGCAGCACTTCTAACGGAATATATCCGATAATTGAAGAATGTCCGTTTTTTTTTCATTGTGACAAGAAGCAAAATATCCACCAGTTGAAGAAATTTCCGTTCTTTTTTTTTTTTTTTTTTTTTTTTTTTTTTTTATAGAACTAAAAATTTCCGTAATCTGAAAAAAAAAAAAGTTTTTTCAAAAATACTTCTCTCGTTCTTTTTCAAACCTTGGATTTGAACCTGGGACTGCGCGTTTCAAATCGAGCAGCTAAACTATTAGCCCAGGGATCATTTGGCAGAGGACGAGGTTAAAATGAAGATATGGGTTTGCTTCAAATGGGGGATTGGTAAGTTTTATTAAATTTCTTGTTCAAAACACTCAGCATTTAAACTTAATGCCAGAAACTTTTCGTCGTTATGAAATAATGGTTGGTGTTTTAACACTTGCAGAATAATAGAGGATAAAAATTATTGCATATTAGACATATTTTTAATAAGACTTTTGATTGTTAGATGCAAACTATGAATATTATATTTTTAATTAAATTCGAGAAGAAATCATTGCTTTTTTGAATGAAATCGATATCTTTTAACTTGATTGAACTACTATACATTTTTAAATGTGTTCGTTTAGAATATGTTTTACATGCGAATATTTTTTTAACACTTTAAAAAATAAATTTCGAATAAGTTTAAACGAATGAGAAAATTACGAATTTATTGAATTCGGAAGCATTATTTTTATCGGTTTGTTTTTAAAAAAATAAGAAATTTTAATATGTTGGTGTAAATAATCAAAATATTATCAGCGCAACAAACATAGTGTCATGCATCTGGCAACAGAAAATATGTTGTAAAAAAGATATTTTTATTTAGTGTTCGACGCAAAATGTCAATAAAAGCTTTCTGATATTAAATTAGTAAATGTTATTAAATATTATTTAAATTAGTAAAATGTAGTAGTAGTTTAAAAGTGTTAGATATTATTTAAATTAATAGATTTAAAATAGCATTTAAAGAACTCACGCAATAAACCTTCTGAGAAACAGCAGCTACTCCTACAAATTCATTCAATTTTTGGTTTTTCATTTTAAAAATAAATTCGAATTTTGGCATTAATACAGCCAATACCCATGCGTGCAAGGAATAAAAGGAAATGCCCCCTCTTTTTTAGTCTTTCGGGTGGAATTAACGGAAAAAGCATGTTTTCTATAGAAAACAGTGTATACACTGTAAAAAAAACCTGTAAATTTGCCAGAACAAACTCGATCACAGTGAATGTGCTGTATCTTTCTTTGGTTTCTTGACTATATTAACATAGAAAATACAGTAGTTGCGTAAAATTAAGAGCACAATGTGCTGGCAATTTGGACGAATTTTTGTACAGCACAAACTGCTGGCGTCCAAATTGCCAGCACATTTCACTGTTAATTTTACGCAACTACTGTATTTTCCACGTTAATATAGTCAGGAAACCCAAGAAAGATACAGCACTTTCACTGTGATCGCGTTTGTGCGCAAGATGAACAGTGGAACAGTGTTTTGGATGCTGTTCCTTCTCAGGTAAACAAACAAGTTTAACAGACAAACATAAAATTATTTGTTTAAAAATGACGAATAATTTAGAGTATAAAGACGAATTTTTCTGACAGTGCGAGCAGTATTTAATCATTCATTAATCAGTTTTTTAACCCTGAGTACAGGTGTTTTGGATGCTATTCCTTCTCAGGTAAACAAACATGTTTAACAGACAAACATAAAATTATTGTACCCTTTAACCGTCTGGCCCGTATTTTTCCGTTCCTAGAAATTATGTTAAAATGGCTGTAGACCAAAATATTTTAAACAGAATTTTATTTTTAACCTTATATAGAAAGTAGTGATATTAAAGATATTATAGCATCAAACTGAGATTTAAAAAATATACATCCTGGGATTTACAAGTATTCTTATAAAATTACTGCAAAACCCTCGGACGGTGAAAGGGTTAAAAATGACAAATAATTTAGAGTATAAAGACGAATTTTTCGGACAGTGCGAGCAGTATTTAATCATTCATTAATCAGTTTTGTTAACCCTGAGTACAGGTGTTTTGGATGCTATTCCTTCTCAGGTAAATAAACATGTTTAACAGACAAACAAAATTATTTGTTTAAAAATGACGAATAATTTAGAGTATAAAGACGAATTTTTTTGACAGTGCGAGCAGTATTTTATCATTCATTAATCAGTTTTGTTAACCCTGAGTACAGGTGTTTTGGATGCTATTCCTTCTCAGGTAAACAAACAAGTTTAACAGACAAACATAAAATTATTTGTTTAAAAATGACGAATAATTTGGAGTATAAAGACGAATTTTTCTGACAGTGCGAGCAGTATTTTATCATTCATTAATCAGTTTTGTTAACCCTGAGTACAGGTGTTTTGGATGCTATTCCTTCTCAGGTAAACAAACATGTTTAACAGACAAACATAATAAATTAACAGCATTGGCATTAACAATACAACTAATATTATTTTGTTACTCTTTGTATGTATAAATTGAATTAGAAAGCTAAAAATGTTTAACCCATTAGTGCATGAATTTTTGTTTTCTCAAATGTTTTGGTAAAATCACTTTAAAATATAGCAAAATGAACTGAAAAAATACTAAATAAATTACACATAATTTTTTTTGTATTTATTTAATAAAATGTAAAAAAACTACATATGAGTATTTCTAGTAGAATAATATGCATAATCATATGTTTTGTCTATATTTGTATTTAAAAAGTTTTTAAATTGTATATCATGTACTATAATTAGTATTTTTATGAACTACAAAAAAATATATTTATTTTTTTACAGAGACTAATAACGTTATAACTATCTATATTATAAAGGACAAACATATCCGTGCGTAACGCATACGTCATTTTACGAATTGCAACACTTAGAAATTTGAAATGAAATTTTGGTTTTGCAATTTTCTCTACTGCAAATTTTTAAACTTCTAAATATCGCACATTTAAAATTTTTACATCGTCGAATAAGGGAAAAAAATGCTCTTTTAAATGCAATTTGTTTGGAAGCTGTATCTCTATTAATTTTTGAGATATTAATTTTTTTGCAATTTTTAATACCATTTTTCTTATCGTGGCAACAAAAGTACCTCATTTCTATTGAAAGTCATAGAAAGTAAACGGAAAATAGTTGAGATACTGTATAGTTTTGTTCCCATTTTCTCATAAATCCTGAAAAAATAGTTGAAAATGAAATATGGGCTATGTCAAGAATATTGTCTATTATTCCGTGATAATGACGTAATATGCACACTTTTCTATGGACGAAGTTTAAGACTGGGTAAAAGTAGATTGCTGTACCGGATGCAAATGACGTCATTTTATAAAAAAGCGTGCATTTTAATTCTTAAACCTGAATTATGTTTTGTAGAAGTGCGTCATTTTCACAGCCTAGCTGCTTTGAAATACTTCACTTTTGAAAATAATGTAATCGAAAGCACACACTGATAACCGCAATGTTTTACAAAAATGTAGAGTGCCTTTATAAAAGAGAGGTGAAATGCAAATAATAGCGATTTATATTACAGAAATTGATGATTCTCGCCTGGATGGATTTGCTACGCCGAGTCAGACAAGCAAACAAATAATTCGTGGTTTAAAATAATATCGTGTTCCTGAAGTTTTTGTCGAAACTTCCCTCGAATAATAAAATTTTAATGCTATTCTTTAGGACATTCTACTATAATTTTATCAAAATAACATAATTTGCTTAATTTAATTTTGCTTAATTTAATATTTTAAACACAAGTGTATTTTTTAGTCATCTGCCCTGATCTTTCTGCTGAACCAATTTTACTAATATATATTTTTTTTAAACTGAAAGCTCTTCTTTTGTAGATGTGGTGGCACTATCTGTTTTTTCTTAAATATCCCCACTTTTATATTTTAATTTTAAAAGCATTTTATGCAATTTCTTCAAAATGATGAAAATTAAATAGCTTTCATTGCTGCAGACAAGAGAGAAATAATGAGGTATTTTAAACTTTATTCATGCTATTTTCTGATAAAAATTCAAAATTGTTGATAAAAAATGTTGTATAGGGTTTAGTGGCGCAAAATCGCATTAGGAGCAGAATATTATATTAAGAGCATAATAACGGAAAATGACATACTGCTTTTGAAATCACGCATTTTCCCTCATATTCTATATTGTTTTTCCTTCTGCATGTGTACTGATACTAAGTTTCAGACACTAGGCGAAATGTTTATTTAAGTGAAAATGAAGTCATATTTAAAAGAAAACGATCCTTTTTTTAGATAAAATTAAGCCTTTTAACAGAAATGCGTCTAAAAAACATAAATTGCGGAAATTTTTACTCTCCAAAATTGAGATTAGAATCTCAAAAAAAGAGTGCGACTGTTCACATAAAAGATGTTGCTGACAATCGTGACTTCACGTTTTGAGTAGAAATGATTTTTAAATGATCAAACAAAATACAATTTTTTTAAATGATGAATATGAATATGAGAATTGCGTATGCAAATTTTGAGAAGGTGAAAATTGCTGTTTTCATTCCAGAAATCTAAGCATAAGAGCCTCAGTTGATAACCACATCATAATAACTGATCTTTATTATATTTTACTGATTATGTATCTATATTATAAAGAACAAACGTATCTGTGCGCAACGCTGACGTCATTTTGCGAATGGCAATACTTCGCGATCAAATTTCGGTCTTGAAATTTTGCTACTGCAATTTTTTAATCTTCTGACAATCTTACATTTTCAGTTTTTGTCACATAGGGAAAAAATTTTACTTTCAAATACAATTTGTTTAAAAACTGTATCTTAATTGACTGATGAATTATATTTTCTAAAATAATTTTTAAGCATGATTTTTTTTTTATCTTATCACATGTCGGTTTCAATACATAATAATAATAAACATTTTGTACATAAAGCAACAAACATTTTTCAGCATTTGTTTCTGACTATTTTTGCATAATGAAATTAATACTTCCTTTATAAGCAAATAAAATAATAATATTAAAAAACCCACCAAACTAACATATTTGTGAAAGACAAATTAACGAAATTAATACTTCTTTTATAAACAAATAAAAGAATAATATTGAAAAAACACAAATCTAACATATTTGTAATCATACAATTTAAATTTTTAGATCACCAAATAGGATTTTTTTCCAAATGGAATTTGTTTGCAAAGTTCATCTCAGTTTACTGATTGCCTATGGTTTTAAAAACAATTTTAAAGCCTGAAATATTTTTTAATTTTTCTATACCGCCTAGAGCTCGATTACGAAAGATTAATCCGTTTGCCCTAAAAACAAAATAAAGAGTTCGTCTTTTTCTTACAGCTAATTTCCATAAAAAAAATTCCCTATGAATAAATAAAATAACATAAATAAAACACAAATTTACCAGACATGTATAAGCTCTGAAATTATCAGAATATCAGGATGCCATAATTATCAGGATGCTATAAGTAGTAAAATCTTGGCAAATAACTCTTACCATGCGGCTAATAAGAAAATATTGCTTTTGATAAATTTCAAAAGTGTATTTGATTGTGTAATTCGTATTTTCCATATCAAAAATTCTTTTTTAATTAAGTGGTCAATCTAAAAAATTTATTGCATATAAAAAATATTACTTTTCAATAATAAAAAAATATTTTCACCTATATTCTTTAACCCAGGAAGCCCGGGTACGATCCCCTAGTTATTAATGATAAAATAAGAATTATCGTATTGCTAACTTAAAAACAATTTATTTCATAAATATCTTCAAAAGGAGATTACATAAATAACTGTCTCCTAAATGTCCAGCAAAAATATGTGCCCATTTGTGCCTAGAACCCTAAATTTTGGACGTTACAAAAATGCACAAAAAATAGGCTTGAACATTTAATTTCGCAATTCAAAAAATACGTATTTAAAAAAAGTCTACAAGCTAAGATTATGACTTGCGATTTTAGATCCTTCATAGAAAGAATACAAATAAACTAACTTTTTACATTTCTCCATCTTAAAAAAATTAAAAATTTATAAACACCGAAAAAAGCCTTCATTTAAACAAATATATATCCACCTTATGCTGTCATCTCTCGGGAATAGATAAAGACATTAATAAATAATTATTTCATACAATTTTCATGTTATAAAGGAGAAGAAATATATACTTATTCATGAAAATTTGAAACGTCCAAAAAATGGGACGCTAGGCCCAAATGGGTTAATTGATTGGAAGTAAATAACATTTTATAAAGGCGGTTTGAAGAAACTGATTAATCATTCTGATTTTACACTATAATAAGTATTCGGAAACGTTTTTGAAAATCATTGGCAGTAAAAGAATGTTTCTTTTTATAAATGATTCTTTAAATCACAAAAACATATTGGTTTCTGAATTTTCTAAAGATAAGGAAGCACTTTCCGGGTGGTGGATAACTCGGAAGACGTTTCCATTTTCAATCGTGGTTTTATTATTTTTTAATAGATTAAGAAACATTGGTCTTTATAACACTTTCCAATATAGTTAAAAAGAGTTTATGGATTTGGTTTGCCTGTCTGTCTCTCCGTGCACTAAATCGCGTTAATATATGTCAATAAATTGATATATGTTATTGGGATTTGCCATGTCATTTTGGGTATTGAAAATAAAGTGTGTAGCGTTCACGGTTCATTTACAGGAACTCTCAAAAGTATTCGTTACATTACTACCTATGGGGGAAATATCATTTTCGGTGTATTTGAACGATACTACACTATTTTAAACATATTAAAATGTATGTATAATATACTATACTATAGTGTACTATATAGTATAGTGTACTATAAAGCGCTTATTGTAAAATCTGGTGTGCAACGAATTTATCGTTCATTTACAGGGACACACAAAATAATTCAGCTATAGTACAACTATTATTAATAAATGCTGGAATTGAGGTTTCATTCTAAATAGTTTATTTATACATCTTTCTCCTCAATAAACGACAAAGTTTTGTTTCAGTATTCTGAATGTATTGGAAAGTGTTACATAATCTATGCTGACGCAAAAGTTTTCGTTCAAGTGTAACAAATTTCGTGACGGACGTAATGAAGGAATGTGAATTTGTTTGAGTGAAAAAAAAAAATTTCGCCACCAGAGGGCGTTTTTTAATGAATTACACATTTTTAAAATAATTTTTACGCTTTATTTTTTTCAGATTAAATAAGACAAATATACAGACCGCCCTCTAAAAAAAAAACTTAAAAATTATTGGTGTTCGAATTGAACGGACAATACAAACTCTGAAAAAAAAAACTCCTACGATTTCGCCATTTTTTTCTCAGAGCTGAGACCTAGTATTCAGTTGGTGGAGGCTAAATTGTTAAAAATTATGTAATTTATTAAAAACGCCCTCTGGTGGCAAAAATTTGAACTAATATTTTTCCCGCTCAAACAAATTCCCATTTAAAATAAATAATCATTGCACTGTAAATTAAAATGTCTGAAATTCAAATACTTAAGTGTCTGAAACGGAGTGTTCAATTTTCAGACATTTTAAAATGTCTGAATTTTTTCAGACACTTTTTGCGTCTGAATTTCAGACACTTCAAATGTCTTAATAGCATCCATTATTTTTGTAAGCATCATACGCAGCCATGTTTGACACGTTGAATCCTGGAAAAATATTTGGCTGGGGTCCTACCCCCTCCACCCCCACCCCCCACCCTCCTACAGCCTGTTTTTTTTTGGTATTCCCAATTTTGGTATGCAGTTTTCGTTAAGCTGATAATTTAAATCTTTTACGACATTTTACTGATTATAATCAATATTTTGAACTTATGAGTACAAGATTAAAACAAAAAATATTTATCTAAATATTAAGTTTTTTTTTTATTTATTTTGTTTTTAATCTTTTTTTTTTTTTACTTTAAAAGTTCAAAATACTGATTATAATCAGTAGAATTTCGAAACAGATTTAAAATATAAGCTTTACAAATATTGCTCATCAAATTTGTGACCACTAAAATCGTAGGGGGGCGGGGCACGGGCCAGTATCCCATTCTTTAATCAAGAAGTTCTTTTGCAAAAAATGCAACCCTACATTATTTTTATCTAAATTGAGATGTCCGGTATTCGGGAGTATCCGTTGTGGAGGTTAATGGACATTCCCGAATAGCTGAAACATCTATTTCGCGAATACTTTTTTTTATCCGCATGGTATACATATTTGTGTATTTTTACCTCACAAAAGCAGAAATCTCCGATTATCGGACAAATTCAACGGCAAGGGCTATTAAGGGCTTTTAAGGTACATGGATAAATATATATATTTCTTATAATCTTGTCCTACTGTACTTTATATAATTTAAAAATAGATTTTTTTAAATTTATATTGCCACATAGGCAATTTTACATATATATCAGGTGATAATCACAACAGCTATTTAATTATGAATAAATAACTAAATATTCTACTTTAACCCTTTGCACTCGAGGGCTCCGGAGCAGAGCCATTTAAAATTTATCTTCAAACTCGCGATCTCCGCTACGGAGACAATGTAAATAATTTTGTGATACCTGTCTAGAAAAGCCAACATTACATGGTATCACAAAATTATTTGCATTGTCTCCGCAGCGGATCCCTCGAGTTTGAAGACAAATTTTAAATGGCTCCGCTCCGGAGCCCTCGAGTGCAAAGGGTAAATATTGAGAAAAAATTTACTTCGGTATTTTGTTAATTATATTTTGTGTTTTTAATCTTGTCCTACTTACAAGTTCAGAACTTTCATTATAATCAGTGCAAGATTTAAGATATCAGCTTTACGAAAATTTCATACAAAATCCCCCCACCTCCCTCTCCGAAAAAAATGAAAATCCTTATCATTTAAAAATTAGATTTTTTAAAAATTTATATTACCACATGGGCTTACTGTTATCTTTCCTATGAGCTCCTAAACCCTTTAGCCCCTAAACTTTAAAAATCATTAGACACCTTTAAAGCAAAATAAGTATAAAGCCGCAAGAAAAAGAAGTTAGCACATAATAATCACTATGATACACACTTGCGATGCTTATCAGTAAAGTCTAATTGGAAAATGACCTTCGAAGTGAAATATATTTTCTACGCACGCAGCGAAATCGAAATAAATAAATGATTTCATTTTTCCTGACTGTGTTACATCTGCTTCCAAGTGAAAAGATTTCCACATTGAAAGATTTAATAGCTTTAGAAATATATCTAAGAAATACTTGAGATAGATATTCTTTTTCAATTATATATAAATTTCATAAAAATCAATTGATTTTTTTTTCCAAAAGTGAAAGTCTACAAATTTATTTTTTTAATTTCAGCTGAATATTGTTCCCTTGAAAAAAAAAGACAATCTCGAAAATCCCGAGATTTTCCAGTAAAAATCCCGAGATTTTTGGGATTAAAATTAAAGCGTGATGCCGGGATTTCAATCCGGGATAGTAATCCATAGCTAGGAAGTAAGAAAGCTTTAGGAGATCTTTCAAAGTTTTTTTTCTCTATTTCCTTGTGGTCGTTTAGTGAAAGATAAGCATTAGCCATTGAAACTAAGAACTGCCATATCCTTCTATATATATAAAAAAAGTCTTGATTTGGAAATGGACAAATAAAAAATCTGCGTAGATACCGTGAAATGCATCTGATTGGTCAGATCTTTATGACGCTATAAGGGAGGTTACCAATGGGGGACCCGTCTCTCTCTCGCCAAGGAAATAGTGATGCCAACTTGGCACTATTTCCAGTATTTCGCCAAAATTAAGGGTACTTTTCCGTATTACGGACAGCATGCCAAAATGTATGCTAATGCTCCAATTATTTCAGCCCTCATCGTGAAAAGGATTTTTCTTGTAAACCATGCGAAACATTGTGATTTGTTATTTATGAAACGTGAATTACGTGAATGATTATTATTTAACCTTAACCTTGGAAAGCTTTTTAATTTACTATTCGAATTTAAAAAAAAAAAAAAAAATTATGAAGTTATAATTTACTTTTACTGCTGACGCTGAGATGGATTTTACCATTTGTCAATTACCAGATGTTGAGAAAGTTGCGATAAAACTGTTTCAGAAATTTGGAATTCTGCATAATAAAAGGTTGTGTTCAAACAACCATGAAATGAAATTATGGATGAGTTCTAGAAATCCGAAATGGAGATGTAGCTTACGATCATGCGAAGAAAGCGTAGGCATACGACAAAAAGGCACAGATGTCGCCCCATATTGGCGCGATTTTTTTTACGCTAATGTCATATACGCAACGGGTACTTAATTGGCTCCAAATCGTCGTTATTTTGCTTGATGTGGTAATTGTTGTTTATGCTGTTGATGTTTTCGCCAAGTTGGCAACCGAAATAAAATCGCGCCAATATGGGGCGAATATGACATCTGTGCCCGACAAAAAACATGGTTTGAAGGATCGCGGTTGTCTTTTCTTAATGCTTTGAGGTTTATATATTTATAGTGCCAACAGTTGACATCGATTGAGCTTTGTGAGCTGCAACGTGATATGAACCACAACACAACGGTGGACTGGAATAGTTATTTTAGAGAAGTTTGTGCAAATGCTTTATGTTCACGACCAAATAGAAAAATCGGTGGACCTAATAAAATTATAGAAGTAGATGAAAGTCTTTTTACCAGAAGAAAAAGCAACGTAGGGCGTGTTCTTCCTCCCCAATGGGTGTTAGATGGTTTATGCCGTGAAACACGGGGATGTTTCCTTACTCCTATTTCCGATCGCACAGCTGAAACTTTAATGGCGGCAATAGAAAACAATGTAGCTGATGGAAGTATTATTTATACAGATTACTGGAAAGGATATAAAACAGATGAACTGCGAAGTGCTGGTTATGATCATTTCACAGTAAATCACAAATACAATTTTATCGACCCTAATACTGGATGCAATACTCAAAATGTTGAGAGATTATGGGGCATCGCAAAACAGCGCAACAAAAGACATCGGGGAACAGTTCGTCATCATTTAGAGTCGTATCTCATAGAGTTTATATGGCGACGTCTTCAGTCAAAAAAATGAAATGTTTACTGCAATGCTAAAAGATATGGCACAGATGTCATATTCGCTCCATATTGGCGCGATTTTTTCCTGACGCCAATGTCATATACGAAACGGGTACTTAACTGGCGCCAAAGTGTCGTTATTTTGCTTGATGTGGTAACTCGGATTATGTTGTGGCACAGATGTCATATACGCCCCATATTGGCGCGATATTTCCGATGCCAATTTGGCGAAAATATCAACAGCATAAACAGCAACATCCGGGATACCATATCAAGCAATATAACGACACTTTGGCGACAGTTAAATACCCGTTGCGTATATGACATTGGCGTCAGAAAAAAATCGCGCCAATATGGGGCGTATATGACACCTGGGTACAGATGCCATATTCGCCCCATATTGGCGCGATTTTTTTCGGTTGCCAATTTGGCGAAAACATCAACAGCATAAACAACATAATCCGGGTTACCACATCAAGCAAAATAACGACACTTTGGCGCCAGTTAAGTACCTGTTGCCTATATGATATTGGCGACAGAAATAAATCGCGCCAATATGGGGCGAATGTGACATCTGTGGCGACATCTGTACCTATGTTGTGTATGCTGTTGATGTTTTCGCCAAATTGGCAACCGAATAAAAATCGCGCCAATATGGGGCGAATATGACATCTGTGACAAAGAGATTTGTAATTTTATGGCAGCAGTTTAATATGATTTTTTTTATTTTATTACTTTATTGTATAACAGTTATTTGTTCACTTATTTTAATTATATATTTGTGATTTAATAAAATAGTTCGTAAAATACTGTAATTTTCAAATGTTATATTTTTAAAATGCACACTTTACTATCGAGAATGTTTTTCTTTTATTTTTCAAATGTTTCAATTCACGTGATTTTCATTTTGCGCCAACTATTGCGCTTGGCGACAATGCTGTCCGTATAACGGAAAAGTACCAAAAAGCACAGCCTACTATGATATATATGGCCCACGCATTTCGCCGAAAACCGTCGAAAAAGGGAAGTCGGATTCAGCTTCAATCCCTGAACCAAAACGTGAACCCAACGTGCTCTTTTTTGTTTACATTTATACCCTGCCCAGGTAGCGGCTTGTTTCTCATCGTCGAAGTTTCAGAATCATTGATCGTATTTTCAGAATAAGAAATTAAATACTTAAATTCTTCAATTTCCTTCGTTTTAATAGGATATTTTACACAGCATGTAGTATTTTAGTGTTCACATACTTTTAAGATTAGCTAAATTACTTATTTGGTTCATTTTGTTGGTTCATTTACTCGTTTGGCTCATTCTGTTATCCTTTTTGGTACTTGTTTGTTATCCCGTCGACCAATTTCGCCAAATTATATAAATCGCCAAACCACCCGCCAAATTATACAAATTGACATCATTTTTATTTTAAATGACAAAAGAACAAATAAATTAGTATAACATTAATAAAAATACAAATAAAACGTCGAAATAAAAATCCCTTGGTGAAGTAAACACGTGTTGTCAAGTGAATGCGACATTTACGATCAAACATTATTGGCATTTAATCTTACAATTTGGCGATAATAATTTGGTCGACGGGATAACTAACAAGTACCTTCCTTTTTTTAATCTCCCGTATTTACATAAAAATAGCTTTTGTTTCATATACACGTTTTTAAATTAAAATTTGGTTTTTATCAAACTACAGTTCTCATAACTGGCTTGAAGCAGTTATTTTTGACGAATTTATTGCTACCCGTAAAATGTTTGTTTGATATCGTCCGAACTAAATAATAATAATCTCTTCTCTCTATTCTAAAAAAAAAGTAACTACCGCTGTCACCGCCGCCGCCGGTTTTGAATTTTTTGTGACCGGAGGTCTTTCTTCGTTAATATTAAGAAAAATAATTTATACAAAAATATGAAAATCGGTAGAATTATACAGAAATGTTTGATAAACACGCTGATGCAGACAGTTTTCAAATCGAAGTACTATTTTAAGAGATATTTAATGCCAAAGTTGGACAAAATCGTTCCATTAAAAAAGTTTTACAGGAGCAAAAACTGTACTTAGGAATTTAATCACTTTTAGATCATTTTAAGCGTCAGAATTTTCCGATGTGCAGACTGTTTTTAGTTTTTTAATTTGACACATTTTTTGAGGTTTTATTTCTATTTTAAATTCAAATTTTCAGCATTTCGAGGGATATTTTTTACATTATTTTTGAAAATGATATTAATTTCTACTGTTGCCAAATGTATAAACAGCGCAAACAATGTTTGCTTCAAATTAAAAATTTATTTACACGTGACTATTATAAACAGAAAAAATCATTTGGAATTAGAATTAAATAATTATGTACAAAAAGCAGGAACTTATTAAAAATTACGTCATAAAAAGTATACACGTGAATTTTAAAAGAGAAAGGATATTGTAAAATAATAAATTCATTAACATGCGTTAGAATTCTTAAATAGGAGAAATTACGTCATATTTACGTCAAATTACAGTTATTACATAAAATGAACACAAAATATTGCCAAACAGTTTAAATTTAGAAATTGCGCTAGACATTTATTTGATATTTTGAGAGGATCTTTTCAACTATTTTTGTTAGGAAAGCGCAAATAATATTTCTTTTCTAACAAAAGTATTTTCACGTGAATATTTAAAAGAGAAAGAATAGCTTTGTCAAAATTACGTCAAATTAAAAACGATTAATTTAAAATGTCTCATTTAAAAGAAATTTCTTTTCGCTTTGTTAAAAAATACCAGGAGACAAAGACTGTTTACTTAATTCCTTTTATATTAGCTTATTTTGAAATGTTGTTACACGTGTCTACGTCATCAAGTTATTTTTATTTCGACGTTTTATTTGTATTTTTATTAATGTTGTACTAATTTATTTGTTCTTCCGTTATTTAAAATAAAAATTATGTCAATTTGTATAATTTGGCGAGTGGTTTGATGATTTATATAATTTGGCGAAATTGCTGCACGGGATAATCAAGTAGTACCGCAGCGGATTTGGCGTTAAAATTCTCCAATCAAAGAGAAATGAATAGAAATCCGTTTATAGGGAGATCGCCACAGTTTTTAAAATTATAATTCAATTTTTCGAAATCTTTTTAAAGCCGATCAAATTAGAGTGCATTTAGAGTCTGCTGTGTCTGGACGGGGGTTGGCGAGCGTAGCTCGTAGGGGGCCGAGCCCCCTAGTTGAAAAAAAACGAAACAAGAGAATGAACTTAACTTAATATGTGTCTGTTTTTTAGTGATGTTATTACTTTAAATTTGGTAAAAAAAGATGAGAATAAATAATACATAATTTGTAACAAAAGACAACGTCATAAGTTTAAAAATATATACTTCTAGAATTAGTGTTTTTTTTATTTATTTTATTTTATTTTATTTTATTTTTTTTTGCAAAGAGATTCAAAATTAATTAACTTTCATGCAAGATTTTGTTTAGTACAATAATTAAAATCATAAAAGGCACTAATTTTAGTACTATAAAGGAATTATGACACTTACTTCAATCGCTGTTTGCAAGAGGTAAGAAAAATTCCTCGATTTGAAATTTTAAAAACTACCATAACCACAGTGAGGGAGAAAGACTTGCATCATTTTAAAAGGAAATCCCATAATATATCCGACTAGCCATATTTAAAGAATGAAATGTTTCATCCTCAAAATATAACCTGCCAGACAAAAGTTTCTTTTTCTTTTTGCCAGCTTCGACAGGACGAAGATGAATAACACAATATTATTGATATAAATTAATACGTAATTAAGTCCATTGCACACGCTTTGTAGAATTTCCGGGTGTAATCTTCAAGCGTCGTCTACTTCTGTTCTGTGTCTATCCCGCCCTTATATCGACGACAGCTTCTAAAAGACATTTGATGTCAAGCACACACGTCAGATCTATGTATTCAATAAATAAATAATCCAAGTGAATACGAATTAAAATCACAAAACTTCACATTCCTCAAAAAACGAATTAAAATACACGCGTACATAAAAACAAACTTTGTTTGAATTACAACGTGTACCAACTTCGAACGAAGACATCTAAAACGCATGCGCAACTGGTAGCGCCCCCTGGTGGTTATTGCGCCGGAAGAATCAAAACGTCTTAAATTAAGACACGTTTAAAGCAATGAAGTGTTTTAAATTAAGACATTTGCGGATATTTTAGATATTATTCTTTATTCGTTTACACCATGGTCATAGTAAGACACTTATGTATCTTAAATTAAGACATTTATAATGTCTTAATTTTCAGATTAAGACACTTAAGTGTCTAAAATTCTTTTTCAGTCACATATGTGTTTAAATTTAAGACGCTTCTATTTGCAGTGTGTTTAACGTCTGATATACCATTTAAACTTAAAAAATATATTACAATTCATCAGACATACAAGTAAAAGTTACATAAATACATTTAATACAATTAAAAAGCAAACATTTCGAGCTAAATTTTAGCCCCTCTTCAGTGCAATAAATGACATTCAAATGACAGAAAACTATATATCATGTTTACAGTTAAAAATTACTAGCAGTTAAAATTAAATAAAGTATAAAAATTTTAAAACAGTGCTGAGTATTCAGGAGGAAGTGTACATGATTCAGTTATCGGCGACGTTTGCTTACGAATGAACACACCTGGGGACCTACGAAGCTTGCTTCCGCAAAAGAGTCGGACTAGAGTAGAAGAATAAAGGGCTGCGGACGAAGATGCGTCGCTCGCCGCGGCAGATCTACAATACTTTTGAAGTTGGTTTAGCCGGAGAATAAAAACTGCAATGGTAATTTTCTCGTTGCCTTCACGAAATGTTTAGGAATGTGCGTCCTCCCAGATGTAAAACTTATATAATAATTCATATAATAATTGCATAGGAATATTTTTATTGCACGTATTTGGGAATTCATAAATATAAGCAAAGTGTTTTAATTTTCATAAGTACAATTTTAAAAATAATAATTAATCTGTCTATTAAAATTCAAGAAACACAATCTCATTAATTCTAAATTAATACGTCACAGATTTAGAAGAGCTTCCAATTTCTCCTTGATTACATATTAAACTAATTAATGATAGTGTTCCGGCTAATTCTCAAAACAGCTAATTAGCCAGCGAATGCTCTCTTTGAACTGTCTACTTTTGAACTGAAATGAATTAATCTTTTTGTTGATGTTAGAATTCTTTAGATGTGATTGTCCAATGTAACTTCGTAGATTTTTTATGTTCCGTTTTGTAATTAAATGTTTGTTTTGTGCCTTAAAGAATGTTGTTTATTCGTAAAAAAAAGATACACTGAACCACCGTTCACGCTAGATTTGTTTTGAAATGAATGTTTAGATTAAGTAGAAAAGAAATTGATTAGATAGAAAATCTAAAAAAAAATGCCTCTTAATAAATGCAAACCACGTACGTGCCAATATGTCAGCTAATTTGGTGAACACGTGATAGGATTTTAGCTTTTGATACGATTAACGGTCCCTTGTTAAGAGTTTTTAATAAACTGGAAAATTAGTTACTAAACCAAAATCTGATAATGAAATTCAACCGTTTTAAACAAATTTGTCTTTGATAGTAAATATTTTATTCAGTTTTAAATTAAAGTTATGCTTTTTAAAAAGTTATTTCTAAATTAATGTTTTATTTTTGTTTAATTGTAGTTTAATATTTTACTTTTCTAACAAAATAAAAATATTACTCTAATAATAATTATCGTCTAATACAAGGTAAATTGATTCTAATCCTTATTTTAATGCATATAAGTTTTAGATCAATTTTATTCTGAAGAACAATATTAATAATTAATCCTATTCAAGAAATTTTAGTAATTAAAATGCATTTATATCTTAATTATATTTGTACTATCAAGTAGGATAAGTATTAACCTTATTAATAGCAATAATTATCATCATTAATTATTAATCATGACTTAACAGTACTTACAGCTTAATAATTTATATTTATATCAAGCTTAGTATGTATATCTTTTTTATTTACATTAATGCACAATGCAACATTTAAATAACAAACACATCGAACTGTGAAATTTGTCTGTTATTAAGAGATGTCCGCTAGTCAGAGGTAAAAACGCACAAATACTAGGGCGAGGTGAGGAAGTGGGATTGTGGAAGAGTTTTTGAAAGTAGGCAAATACGATCATTTAAAATACAAAACTGTACAAATGACTTATTACCAATTACTTAATATGTCAAAGTTTTCAAATTTATATAAAAAAGTCAAACGAAAAATACCTTTAACCTCACCCCCCAAACGAATTTTTTTTTAAAGATCGGGTTGTAATATGGACTAAATATGTTACAAGTGAACCATTAATTTCAAACTAATTAATCATCACTAACTATTGCAATTTAAATGACGGAAATAAAGAAAATTATCATTAGCACAATCAAAGAACATGTAGCAGATAAATATGTAATATAATATATAAATGCATATAAATATCACTCAAAACTGAGTTTAAAGGGTTTCCCATTGCTAAACCTTCCGACATTTTACAAAACTTCCCTTGAAACACAAAGGTAATTTGAAACAAACAAACGCTAGTTAAAGAGATCAGGATCTTTATTTCATATTGAAAATAGTGAAACTCATTTAATCTTTTTCTCAAGCAATCTAAAGCACCTTGTACGGGAACATTTGTAAAAAGAGATTTGACATCGAACGAAAACATAGCATAGCCAGTTGGATTGAAGTTACGAATTCTATTAGCAAATTGAACTCAGTTTTTTGACGTATAAATATTGTTAAACATGAGGAGGGGAAATTTGGAAACTAAATGCTTTGCAAGCTTATAGGAGGCAGTACCAATATTGGAAACGATGGGGAGAAACTGAATATCAGGTTTATGAACCTTAGGAAAAGCATATAAATGAGCACAGTTTGCCACAGAAGGTATGAGAGAGTGTTTGCTAGAATAAGTAATAATGTGGGAGGAATTCACCGCAGAATATATGTTTTTATGTTCAGATGTAGATAGATCTTTTTTAATATTGATGTAAGGCCCTTCATTTATTAATTTCATAATATTTTGAACATAGTCAGCTTTATTTAGTACTACAATTTGGCCTTCTTTGTCAGCTTTAGTTATAATGATATCTGGATAAGATTTTAGAGTTTTGAGGGAATTTGTCACTAATTATTCAAAATAGACTGATCCAGCTTTGCATTGAAATCAACATTATTTTTAATAAGATGCCTAATGGAATCTTTTTGCGTAGGACACAAAGCACTGAACTTGAAAGCCAAGCCCTTTCAATTGGAGAAATTATTTTTGGAATCTCAGGATTTTTATTAACTGCAAAATTATTGTTTAGTTTTAAAGCATTAATGTTTTTATCATTCAATTGAAAGTCAGACAAATTAACCACAGTTTGATTGTTTACTACAGGTAAATTTTCAGAGATCCTCGTAGTAAAACGTTCATATAATTTTGCAACTTTCTTTTCCAGACTTATTTTATGATAATGGGCAGACGAGCATGCTCTGTTCGTAGAAAGTTTATCAAAAGATGAAAAATCATGATAATAATCAGCTGCAGAACGATGTAGTCTGTACAATTCCTTTTCAATATTGGATAAACGTGTGCGAGTATCCTGAATAAGTGCTCTTAAAAGAGATAAACGAGAATTAAATAAAGCCCTACAGATTTTTTTTGACTGAAATAAATTACTAGTAACTGAAATAAACCCAGGAATAATTCTGCGACGTCTACAATTGATTAAAAACCATGAATGGTTAAGGAATTTGAAACGTTTAATACGGAGATTCATAAAACGATTGGCCAAAGACATAATAAATCCTAAATAAATAAATAAATTAGTAAAACCTCAACCACCCCAAAGGAAAAATAAAAAATAGTTAAAAATACTAATAAAAAGACTAATCCAGATTATAAGCATAGATTAAACGTTGTGCGAATTTTAATAAAAAAGCCAAAATCTTTAACAACGATTTTACGCACCAATAACATACAGAACGACAAAAAATTTCCATACGATCATATGGGAATTTTTTGTCGTTCTGTACGTTATTTGTGTGTAAAACAGTTGTTAAAGAGTTTGGCTTTTTTATTAAAATTCGCAGAAAGTTTAATCTATGCTTACATAACAAAGATCCTATACAGAGTGATTTTAGAAATAGTAGAGTAATTTATGCATCAAGATTTTATTTCTCATCCATTATCCGAGAATCAATAGCATTTTTTTGTGCAGCGAGAATATATACAATGATTCATCCTCCGTGGACTTAACTAGAATTAAGAAAGAAATGCTCTGCAGAATAAGATACAATAGGATGAAATAGTTCACCTTCACAGATGACCATTTTTATTAGAGCACATGCTTTCATTATACCTGTGATCTCGTGATTTTTGTTTTACCAAGTTCATTTTAAAAATTTTTCATCAAATAGATTGTTTATCAATTTGTTTATCTTGATGAAGTCGCCAATTGTGCGTCCGAAATATGTAGATCAATTTATTAAAAGGTATTTATAAGTCTTCAGATTTACATTTTTTTTTTTTTTTTTTTTTTTTTTTTTACTTTTAGCATATTTAGTTTAATAAACCTACCTTTTCAAACTTTTGTACCAAGGGCCTGTAACGCCGAATGATACAGACTATTGACGTTTCAGCATTCATGTGAAACCAAAAATACAAATACACGCAGAATCTTTGTCAGATTCGACACCACTACTTCGCAGAAAAGGCAGAGCTCGCCTTTGAAGGTCTCTTCCCTTTCAACACTGCCCTGAACGTTAGTAGAATATTCGATAACTGAAGATGATACCACAAAATTTAAAAGCCAAATTCAACAAGTTTAATGTATCCATAAGCGGACTCGGGTGGGTCGGAGTGTTTAATAGGTCATATTATTTATTTTTTAACTCGATCATGCTGACTGGTAAATATATCATACGAATTGAATTTTTCCGGGTGAGCGAAAGAATTCCCAAACACCTAGAATAGACCATGTAGACATCTCAATAGAATATGTATCTCCACAAGTAATAGATCACCATTAATCGATTAGTACGTGGATACACCATTATTTTAACTCAATCATACTGATTTGTAAAGACATCAAACAAATTGAATTTTTCCAACTGAGCGAAAAAATGGAGTTCGCTAATTGAGTTCGTTTAATAATATTCCATTACCTGCGGTGTATTCTGCTGATCTGTTACGTGGCAGACACTATTTCCAATAAGATTATTCGAGTGAAATATGCCCACTGGTTGTCGGCCCAGGTAGCTCAATCGGTACTGCATTTCCAATTTAAGTCAAAGGTTCCTGGTTCTAATCCCGTCTTGGGCCTTTTTCCGCTCTGTTGGAAAAATTCAATTCGTAAGCCATATTAAAACTAATTTATACCGATGAAATACCTTATGTTATATTACATCACATCCTATTGCATTATTTTTTTTAAAGAACTCATCCGATAAAAACTTATAATATAGAATGAAATGGTAATAAAAAATCTGAACAAAATTTTTATTTTTCTTCAAGTTTAAAAAGATAGAAAAAATCATTTAAGGGCACTAAAATGTACTTTTATTTTTTAAACAGATTATCCTCCATTTATTTAAAAAACCTCCAACCAGTTTAAGAAAGCTCAAAACCTGCAGAAAACACATAAGCAATTTTATTGTTATTTTTGTTTAATTGATATTTTTATTTTTAGACAGGGTAAAAAGTTTATATTAAAAAAAAGTAATTTTATCGAAGAAAGAAAACTAATTTAATGAGCCCTAAATTGTATTTAAAGTTTTAAAATTATATTTTAATGAAAAATAAGTGATTGAAAATTTGTAGGACATTAAATAAATTAATTTTTTATAACATCTGCATTCATGCTACTTTCATAACAACTTCCTTCGTGAATTTTACATCTTGTTCAAAACTATATGTTCGAAGAAATAGCTTCATATGTTCCAAGAAATAATAATAAAGAAAAATTCGCTTGACGCATGTTTTTAATTTTCATTTAAATATCCGGTGACGGAAACGCATGATTTTTTATCTTAAGGAAATAATAATAAATGAGAACCACGAATTAATTCCTTTTCCGTGAATCAATTAATTTATTATTCTGTTTAATTAAAATTCCAACTTTTAATTAAAACTTTATAAAACGTTAAAAAGTGTTTATTAAAGTCGTGAATAAATGGATTAAAAAATCACTGAAAAATTTAATTAAGAACCGAAAAGTAAAATTTCACGAAAAGAAATAGAATTGATTTAAAAAACTGATTTATTAATTTTATTCACTTCATAAATTCATATAAAACAGTAAACACAAAACATCACATGTACAAGAAGAAAAAGGAAAAACCCAGATAGAGAGTGAAAAGGAGGAATTACAAAAATGTATATTTAATGATATAGAAAAAAAGAATTTTTAAATAGATCAAAAAAGTACAGAAATTTGCGTTAGTTTCTCCATGATAAGTTCACCAATGCGTAATTCAAATTTAGTGAATTTATTCGTTAATTAAGATGATAATTATAACCAGCAGAATTAAGTTTTAATCGAATGAGCTATTTTCTTCACCAGATGTATTTATGGCTTTTCCTCGTACACTGTAAGAAAACAAGAAATAAAAAATCATGCGTAAAGCATAGATTATGAAAGACTTTCCAAAACATTCAGAATAAGGTAACAAAACTTTACCGTTCAACCCTTCCAGGGGCAAACAATTGTGTTGTTATAATGTCCAATTCACACCGAAATCTCCAAAAAAATTATTGCTAAAATAGAAAAAGCAATTTTACGTCTTTTTTATACCAAAGTTAGAAAAGCAAAATTTAATAAATTTTTTCTGGTGCAAATCTTTATTAATCATAGGTGGGATTTAATATATCCCACCTCCTATCAATGGGTTAAAACTAAAAATAGGATGTCTAATTGAACCTTACTTTTGAAAACACAATTTTAGCAATTTCCATCGACATTCGGAAAATATGTATATGAGATGTAGATTTGTATCTATAAATTGCGTTCATGCAAATATTCAGTTCAGTAAGGAAATACATACCACAGTTCAAAATTTCCTTTGAACAGTTTCAGCTAATAAGGAAAAATGTACGTGAATTCTTTTGTGCAGACCTGTATACGAGATATCAAATTTATGCACAATGAGTAACATGCAAAAAAATAGTTAAATTTAAAGTGCACACCGAAATTGAAAACACACTTCAAGCAATTATTCTCAAAGATGTTACGGTAACCGATTTATTTTGTGTGTCCCTATAAATGAACGATAAAGGCTATGAATTCCTTTATTCTATAGTAATCATCTTGTTGTAAAATTCAGTGATAGGTATCAATTTCATTTGGAATAACATAATGTCATTAAAATACACTGCAAACGATTTTTTCCCCATTGACCCGAACGGGATACTTTTGTGTGCCCTGTAAAGGAACTATTAATGCTGCACACATCGTATTCAATACCGAACATGCCATGGTCATCTTCATTAACATTTATCAATTGTATGAAAATCGAGTATATTTACGGGAGTTAAAGCGTGGACAGACAGGCAGACGGCCAAATAAACCGAATTCATAAACACTTTCTAACTTTGTTCGAAAGTGTTAAAAAGAGAATGTTTTTGAATCTAGCAAAACAATTCGAATATATAACCTCTTCCTAGTTATCAACTTTTTTCGAAAAGCGTTTCTTTTTTTCCATAAACTTTAGATACCAATAGGTTTTTCTTGGAATAATTGAGAAAGTGCACGCTATGAAAAAATCAATAATGAACTTTTGTTTATTTAATGAAATAGTATAAAGGTCGCCCAAATGAAAATGGCATTGCTGTAATAACTCCGCCATTTGAAGAGAAAGATGAATGCGCATGCTCCTATAGAGGGCACAGACTGCTGGGAATGCATGCGATATTGTCAGATCCCGCCATATGCCTGTGTGATGACGTGGGGGCACGTTAAAAAGCTTCGTTCGCATCATGGATGCCTCCGAACCGCGTCAATGCTCGGTCGTGCAATTTTTAGAGAGGAAAATGTGAGTGCTAGTGAAATTTATCGTCAAACGCAAAATGTGTATGACACGGAGTGTATGTTACGCAGATCGGTATTGCTATGATGTAGGGATTTTCGTAGTTCAAGAAGACCACATGCACTTAACCAGGTCTTGACCAGTCGTCAGAACTGCTTCTTCCACAAACACATTTGCCAGATCTGACGTACAATTTCCGACTTGTCTACAGCACATGGCATTAAGTTATATATGCATAAAATTGTAAGGGGAGTTTGGGATACTTGACCCATAGGGATGCTTGACCCAAGGTCTTTTTCTCAGAATTGGGAAAGTTTTGTAAGCTGGAAGTGGCATCACTTCCTTTCTTTCAGTTAGCTAACCACATGGTAAAAATAACAACTAAATCATTCTGTAACTTTTTAAACTGTGACACGAAATATAAATTCATACTCCAAAATTAATTTTTTTGTGCTGTAAACTCGAATGTTATAAATATGTTTGTTTAAAGGTAAGACTTTTTTAATTGTTCATTTGTTTTGTACATGTTTTTAACTACAATAACATGTATAATAATATTAATCTACTTATTATCAAATGGGTGCATTTTCGGGTTATGTAGTAAATATGCAACTAGGGATACTTGACCCATGTCAGGATAAGTACTATTCTAATGCATTTATCATGTTTTATTTATGAGTTTAAAATGATATAATATTAAATATTATAAACATATAAATATAAATATTATAAGTGAATGACTGGGTTCTTGTCAAATATTGTGTGAAGCGGAATACAAGAAGATTTTTTGGAAAGATTCTTGAAATTAATTCTGACGGGCTTACTATTTTGCAAGAAGAATGGATGGTACGCCATTTAAATGGCTTGAAATGAATGATTTATCATAAGTTGGTCCTGAACAAATCGAAGCTATTCTTCAAACCCCGTGAGTTTTATATGCAAGAGATAGAATTAAAAATTTTGTGTTTAAAATATGACTTTACGTTTCGAGTTGAATAAATTGTTATCTTTTTATTCTGGAACTTGTTTAGGCACAGAATGAACTTTCAGACTGCTAATATTTTGAGCTTTCTACAATAAAAATTAAAATTGAGTATATTAATGTCAGGCCTACGTAATAAAAATTATAAGTATTAATTTTGTTTGACAAAAATAAAAAAGTATTAAACTTAATGTTAATTTTGTTCTTATGTAAAAGTGTTTTGTTTATTATTTTAAATCATACTCCCAAATCTATGACTTGGGTCAAGTATCCCTAATGGGTGGTTTAAATATCCCTATACATTGGGATACTTGACCCAAACTGAAAGTTTTGAATATTCATATTTTATTATCTGTTATAATTAATACTTCGGAATAATAATAATAAACACTGTGTAATACTTTATTAAATATATATAGGCTGCATTTACACACCCATAAGTAATGTTAAAAATCAATGAACAATCCAAAACTAAAAACTGGGTCAAGTATCCGTAGTTCCCCCTATTTGTATTAGTTTAGCGCTAGGTTTTCAGGACTGCCGCCTAGATGAGAAGATAAATTTTTGAATATGTAAATAAGCATAATTAAATTTAAGTAGAGAAAATTTTTTCCAGATTCGAATTTTCCCACATCATCCATATAACATCGGCTACAATACATTTAAAGGACAGTTTATCTTACAGATTTTTCATTCTTTCATGGGCAAAATTTTTGAATAAATTTCGTCGTAACCATTTATTTAAATTGATTTGCTACTAGAACATTTGCAAAGTTTTTTTTTTTTTTTTCTTCAGATCGGAATGTTGAAAACTTTATAAAAATAAAACATGACTTCTTCAGAGTTATCCACAATTTCGAAAAAAGAGTTTCTTTATCTTCAGGAGGCTCAGAAACCAATAGATCTCCGAAATTTTAAAGAAAAATTTCTGAAACAAAAGTTTCCTTTGCTACACATAAACAAGAAAGAAAAATCATGCGTTAAGCATAGATTACGAAACACATTCCAACACTTCCTGAAGGCTTTAACAAAACTTCGTTATTTAGGAAATAAGGTATATAAGATAACTAAGAAAACGTTTCAGCAAACCTATAAAATATTTGAAAAACTGATTTCAGTAGTTACCATCCATATCCATATATGTATTCCAATTCTTTTGAACATCCCTGTGTTTGATCTGTTGGTTGATATATATAGTATGTAATGGGGAAATTTAGTTTAGCAAGAAAAAGCGTAACAGGTTGAAATTTCTCTTTCAGCATTTTATAGTAATAGATGGAAACATACTTAAATACTTTTGTACAACCCTGTAGTCAACCTAGTACTTTAATTGCACGCCACTATTTAGCTAAAATTTAATTCAATTTAAACATTCTTAAAACTACTGAAACCACATTTCCAGAAATTGTCATTTATAGACGGTCGCGTATCCAATTCTTTGCGTGACCTTGTATATCATTTATCTATATTCTATATTCTTAGTAAACTAAATGCAGTTCAGCGTAAAAACGCATAACTTATTTAAAAACCACCTTTAAGTAATTTGCACTCATACCAAGTAACCATTACGAATTCTTTTTTGCAGCCCTGTATATGAATTATAGCATTTATACACATCATATAGTATAAAATGCGTTTCCAGCAATCATTGCTAATGTACAGAACTTCGGATACAATGTAGTATCTGAATCTTTTGCGTGTCCCGGTAAATGCTGCGCACTCCATATTATACACGAAATAAGTTATAGTAAACCTCAACGACGTATAACAATTTCATTATACATGAAATAATTTAACATAATTAAAATGCGCAGCACACAATTCCCTCCACCCCTATATCATTATGTAACGGAGTTCTTTTGTATTTTTTGGAATTCCTCTGTAAATGAATAATAAAAATTCTTTACCCCGCATATTCTACAGAATACATATTTTATTGCATTTCATTAATGCATATCAATTTTATTATATTTGAAAGCGTGTTAATTAATTAGTAATTAGCGTGTGAATTTGAAAGCGTGTGAATCCAATGAATTAAACCATGCTACGAATTTCATTTAAAATCGGGAACGTGTTATGGTAAACGTCAATAATATCCAAAAGTTTCAGAGCAATCCGAGTATATTTTCGTGAGTTACAGTGTGGAGAGGCGGACAGAACGGACAGAGAAATCGAAGTCATAAACAGTTCTCAAGTTTGTTCGAAAGCGTTAAAAAATGAAAGAAAATCCATTCCTATATGTTTTTATAGTATGTTAATCACTTTTTCAACAAGGAATATCAGTTTTTCGAATGATAGCAGTTCTCAAATAAACATTTTCAGCTTCATAACAGAACTTATACGTGCCAGAATAACAAATTAATGTTAATTTTAACAGTAACGTTAATGTTGTTAATTTAGAATGTTGGTTGATCATGAAAATGATTGTTTGAGAATTGACGACACCAGTAAAACCCAAATTGTGTTGAGAAACTGATTAATGAAGAGTAAAACCTATTCGGAAACGTTTCGTTTTTACTTTCTACTTTCTAAAGAAGAAAGTACTGTAATAGACATTTTTGTCGACTTCTTTTTTTTTTACGGTTTCGTTGGTTTTCCGCGTGTCCGTGTGTATTTGTGTATGTCCGCTTTGTAGCATCTGGACGTGTATAAAGTTATGCATAGAATTGAACCAATTTTTTTGTGTGTATTTTTTACTATGGCCAGCAGGTTCTCCTTGAATTTGGAAATATTCCGTCCGAAGGGGCCGCTGTAATAACGATTTTTGTTCCATTTTTAATATTGTACCATCGAAAAGTGTATGAAGTTATGTATAGAATTGAATCAAATTAAATTGTGTATGTTTCTGGCTATGCCCAGCAGATCCCACATGAATTTGGGAACAATAAGCCTGAAGGGGTGCTGTAATAGCGATTTTTCTCAAATTTTCATTGTTCTGTTGTACATCGGCTGTTCATGCAGCGATGCACAAATTGCATTTAGCTAATCCAATGATTCTCAAGCAGCTGACGTACAACAGAATAACGAAAAGTATTGATTTTATTAAATATCTAATATATAAAAATGAATATTTGTCTATCGCTTTGTCTGTCTGTAATACTATATAAATCGACAGTTTGAAAGTCAGAATTGTGAAATGTTACGTACATGTGCATTAAAACACGGCCGAGGCAACCAAAGTAATTCGTAATCGTTATAACTTACAGTTAATTTTTAATTACGGTTAATACCGTTTAATTACCGTTTTTACTTACAGTTAATTTTTATAACTAACCTCTTGTACTCGCATCTATTTGCGAGATCTTTAACCCTGGAAAGCTACCTGGGGTACAAGCGAACCCCACATTTTTTTGTTTTTATCTCTTTATTTAGGGTTCTCCTCTAGAGCATCAGCAAAAAGTTTGTCCTCCTTGCTCAAAATAATATTTTGAAAATTAATTGTGTTATATTATTGTAGCTCAAACGTAGCTATAAATATGTGCCTTTTTGTTGTTTCGATAAATTCATTTTTGTCACTGTAAATAGCATTTTTATTTTGGGGTACAGCTATGACCCGATGTAGCATTAAAAAAAGAAATCATGGTAGCATTCCAGGGTTAAACAAGTTTGACCACCGGAATATAGGAAAACGCTCTTGAACTCTAGTAGGAGACTCTAGAACTCTCTGATAAAGGGAACTAGAGTCTAGATACCAGAACCATATACTTTTCTCAGTGTAGTTGCTAAAAGAGCGTTTTCAGTTCTGGTATGCTTTTTTAAACTAAATTAATGCATATTACTTGACGTGCATTCATTCCATAGATTAGGGGTTAAATAGGGCTACCCCCAAAAAATCGAGTACTTTTCTTTTTTGAGGGAAATTTCTCAAAGGAAATTTTCAACTGTAAGCGTTTCCTAAACTAAATTTTAGCATAATATGTAGTATATTTCGAAATCGATAGATCACATACAGAGATTCACAAAATAATTTGAATTCTTTTTAGACTATGTATGGTATTTGCCAAAATTGAGTTTTCAAATGTTTTTTGCGTTTTCCGAATTGTTTACCCAACCACCATATTGTACGAGGGCATTTCGAAAAGTAAAGATACACCGTACGCCGGAGGAAAAGGAAAGTTTTGGCAAGCAAGTTGACAACACAGGTGTTAACCTTGAACGGTTAGCTTTCTCCTCGCGGTCTTTCGGCATTTCAACGTTGATTCTGGTTGGAGTAGGTCGTGTTTAAAATGGTTCCGCCGATTCAGAATCCCGCCAAATGCGAAGTGCGCTCCGTCATACGTTTTCTTCATGCAAGAGGTCAGCGACCAGCGGATATTCACAAAGAAATTGTTTCTGTTTATGGGAACGTTATGAATCGACAAAATGTAACGAAATGGTGTCGTCATTTCCCTGAAGGTAGGACCGATGTTCATGACGAACAAAGAACAGGTCGGCCATCTGTGATCTCTGATGCCCTTCTTCAGAGAACGGAGGAAGCAATTCGCGCGAATAGACGTCTCCTGTTACCTGAAGTCACATCTTGGAGGAAAATCATTCCACGACGATGATGAGATCAAAGATGAAGCTGAAATGTGGTTCCGACAACAGGCGGGAACCTTCTATGACTGTGGGATACAAAAGCTTGTGCCCCGACATAACAAATGTTTGGATAACGGGGGTGATTATGGCGAAAAATAATAAAAAATCCAGTTAATAAGATGTAACTTACGTTTTCTGAATAAATGTTTTTTTTTTTTTTTTAAGGAATGCCAGCCATTGTATCTTTACTTTTCGAAATGCCCTCGTACATTATCAAAGGGGGAAGTTTTTATTCAGTATTCTGAGTGCGTTAGAAATTGTTACATAAGTATGCTTGACGCATAATTTTTCTTTCTTCTTACAATGTAGTATCGCATTAAGATCTATGCAAATTGTACTGGTATTATTGTTGCGCTTAGTTTTCAAAAGCGGTGCCTAGGCCAGAAGAAAAAATTTCAGTCCTATAAATAAGCATATTTAAATTTATGTAGAGAGAAATTCTCCATAGTCGAAATTTCCTCACATCATCCATAAAACATCGGCCACAAGACATTTAATGAACACTTTATGTTGCAGATCCTTCTTTATTTTACGGGTAAACCTTTTTGAATAAATTTCGTCGTACCTGTCTTTCTTCCGATCAGCATTTTACGAGCTATCATTATTTTATTGTGAAAGAGATGAATATCATCGTGGCATTTTTTATTTTAGCATATTTTAAATGGAGATGGAGGAAAATCTGAAACATTAGATGATTTTTGAAGGAACGTTTCTAAAAATAAGTTGTGGCTAAAGACTTAAATGTTGGATATATTATTATTTTTGGTAACAATTTATTATAAAAATAATCCTTGAATTCTTATTTCAATATTTCTAAAGCTTTTTTAACAGTTTCCAACATAGTTGAAAAAAAATTATATATTATGTTTTTTGCCTGTCTGCCTGTCCGTGCTCTAAATCGCGTACATATACTCGAATTACCATGTAAATGATATGCGTTATTGAGGCTTATCATAGCATGTTCGATATTGAAATGAGGTCTTTATAATCATTTTACAGGCCATTTAACAGAATGCCGTTACATTATGGTCTATGGACCAAAAGTGGCTGAGAGCTTCTGCTCTGGAAGCTGGTAAACAGGAGGTGCTGGGTTCGAACCCAATCGCGGCCGTCTGCCTAACCGTTCGGAATTTTCGTGGTTTTCTTCGAATCTTTAGGAACCTTGCGCAAATACGGGTTAGGTTCCCTTAGAAAGACCCCCTATGTAGCGCACTCACCCTCGGGTCTATATCCCTCGTGCAAATAATTGGCCTCATAAATAACGCTAATACCATTATAGTCTATAAAGGAAAACCTTTTGCAGTGTATTTTAATGATGATGTCAGGAAGTAAAATAATTTTTTTTTTTTTTTTTTTTTGCAAATTCGTACGTTTTATTGCATTTTTTTTTTCACCAAAAAAGAGTATAAAAAACGCATGTTATCAAAAACGACATATTATCAAGGATAAGTGCGAGGCTAACGAGAAAGACAGGCTACCGCGGTGCACTCCACGCATCTTTTTTTACATATTGCTGGAATCACGTGATGCTCGAATGCACCAATGAAGATGTGCGAAAAGCGCATTACGTCACTCGAGCAGTCTGTTAAAAAAGTCACGTGTGGATGCCCCGCGGTAGCCTGTCTTTTTCGTTAGCCTCGGATAAGTGACACGCAAATTAAAGATTGCATCACAGAAACAAAAATAAATCAAATATTCGAAATACTAAAAATATCAATTCAACATTCAGTTAACTTTAACATAGCCAAAAAAAGAAAAAAAAAATGACAATCATTAAAACAAGAAAAAAATTTATATGCATATGAAAATATATAGCTACTTTTTTAGAAAGAACAAAGAATAATTATAGAAACATATTTTTTCTGCTTATGCATTCAGTGATCTTTTACAATTTATGCTAACTTCCATTGCAATGTATGATATGTATCTCATAAATAAATATTGCCATATTGCATGGAAAAGAAATGCGCATGTTGCACTTTAAAAATTGACAATTATTCGTTATTTTAAAAAATTGGGTAGGGAATAATTTAAAAACATTTTATTATTTGAGCACTAAATTTTGAATATAACCATTAGCGAATCTTCCAATTTTCCAGTGAATCCACTGAAAATTGAAAGATTTGATTAGTAATTACCCTGTTCTCTTAAGAAAGTAGCTCTAAGATTACATTAGAAAAAAAAAAATCTAAAAAGGTGTGTACATACCATAAATCGTTTTTGCAGTGCGTTAACCTTCCGGCCATTCACTTCATTGTTAGTAATATGTCATACGTCGTATCGGTTTTCAGCCTCTGGGGAAATAATATTTTATTTTAGATGAGAAAGAACAGGAAGTGATCATTCTTTTTTCTAAAAAAGTTTCAATACACGAAATATAATCCAAAACATCTTGTTTTGAATGGTTTCCAAAATATACGCCTTTAAATAGAATTTAAGGATATTAGAAATTTTTGAAATGAAGAATATTGATTGAAGTTTGCACGTGCAGTAGGAAGTCTGTAATTAATTTAAACTATCTAATATAAACTACTATTACTTGTAACTAATTTAAACTACTTTTTGAAGTTTGCTGGTGCGTTCGTAAGTATATAAGTACGTAGCACCTACTGTCGTCGTCTTGTCCGTTCGTCCGTCTGTCCGCATACAACAGCTCAAAAACTACCCAACCGAATGGTTTGAAATATAATAGATATAATCGATGCGGAATTTCGTCAAGTCCTTTCAAATAATATGAAAATCGAATCAAAATTAAAAAAGTTATTAATAAATGTGCTCTTCATTCTATTAAATCCTATCATACGTAATTCATTGATATCTCATGACAGGTAATGTTTCTAGGTTGCGATGGTGATGACGTGCTATTTAAGCTGGCAGCCTATTACTACTGCTTTACTGAATTAAAAGTGTATAATCCAAATAAATTTTGTATTCATGCATTTTTGCATAAAATTGCAACAGCTATTGTACCAAGATCTGAATATTTATAAAACTAGTTTCAGTACGAACGCAACTCATTTGCCACGTTTGGCGTAACAGTTCCGAAATTTTTACTTATGATACAGAAAAAAAAATATTTTTTAAATTGTTAAAACAATAACAACAACAAAACAAGTTTTAATATTGTATGAAAAAATTTCTATGGAAAAGATACTATCAAGGGTGTCCCAAAAACATTGACCTCGGATTTTATTCCTTAAATATCGATCATAAATATATATTATGAATTACAAAGTTACGGAAAAAAGGTACAGAATTTTATGAAATCGATTAAATTTTTCAGGGGTTTAAATTTGAAGATATAAAAAATTTAAATTTTTTGCGTCTCCGTAGAAAAAAAAAAAAAAAAAAAAAAAAATTAGCAGTGAGCAAAATATGCCCTAATAAGGTCATGCACAAAATTTCTGCATTTTAACATAAAAACATCGCAGAGATATGTTTAAACAAAGTTGGTGAGAGGCTAATCGTAAATTAAATGTAATTTTTATAATTCCAATCGCCATAATTTTTTTCTTTCGTAATTTGTATACGATCCCTGAAACACGATCTTCCCACATTAAAGATGTCTTTTGATAAAATACGTAAATTTTATACATGACCATAATATTGTAGGGGGCGCAGTTGCGAAATTTTTTTTAAGGGATCGTATAAAATTTTAAATTTTGTATTTCGTCAGATTTAATAAACTGAAAAATTTAATCGATTTCATGAAAATCTGTATATTTTTTTACGTATCTTTGTAATTTATAATATATGTCTCCGATGAACATTTAAGAAATAAAAGATGAGGCAAATGTTTTTGGAACACCCTGCATAAGTCCGTAAAGTAAAATTAAGAGAGGGTAGCTTTAAAAATAATTTTTTTTTTCTTTTTAAATTTTAAAGGTGTACAAATACGATAAATTGTTTTTGCAGTGCGCTAAACTTTTGCCTATTCACTTCATTGTTAGTAATATGTCATATGCCGTATCAGTTTTCAGCCTTTGGTGAAATAATATTTTATTTTAGATTCGAGTGAAAAAGAAGTGATCATTCTTTTTTATAAAAAATCCCTGCCAGCTGAGCCTATAAGCGGAGATAGATTTTGAAGTTAAGTACTAATTTCACTAAAAAGGAAAAAAAAAGCAAGATTAGTGATTAATATAGTTTAACAATTCTATCTGGCCGTTTTTGACGAGTTTTTAATTTCATTTTTCTGTAAGAGCGGTTTCATCAGCATCATGTTAAGGCGGTATTCAAAATTTTACCTTTCCCCATTTCCACCCCTTGGTCTGATTTTGCCATAATCGTGTTTTTATCATGTCTCAGTACGTTTTTTCGAATTCATATGAAGTTACATATTCACCTGCTGACCTCCATTATATTTCCTATAGGACGTAATAATCACTTTTTTTAAACGTCAAACTACGTATTTCATTTTCATTTTTCATGTGGAAATCTTGCTATAGAAAAGTTATGGCATAATATTCAACTCTTTTTTTTGATTCGTCAAACTATTTATATCAATTCCATTTTTCACGTGGAAATCTTGCAATAGGGTCGATTTTGCCCATTTGCAATCCTCGTCGAGATATTAGCCATATCAATGTTTTTGGCGAGTTTGAAGACGATCCGTGTATAATTGCGACTTTCATCGTGCGGACAAAATTTAGTACATACATACATATATATATATATGTATGTATGTATAAACTTTTTATGTGGGGGGTAGTTTTGGGTTCCTGGGATCATATAATGAAAAGTTACAAATGAATCTTTCAAAAGTAGCACCATGGCAACGACTGCAATAAGTAGTATTTCTTATGAAATGTACCTAAAAGTTGCCAGAGTCCCGCGCGGCATTGCGTCGGCCCTGACCGTGATCCTGCTTTTGAAGCTTGCAAAAAGAGTGAAAAAAATTAATATAATTTAAATAATGAATCATTCTTACCATGCTCTCGTTTTAGCTATTCTCGTATTAGGGGAGCTTAAATGTTATTTATGTTTTCTATATTCTTTTCCTTTTTTAGGTGCGTTCGTAATTATATAAATACGTAGCACCTATAGTCGTCGTTCAGCCCGTCCGTCTGTCCGTCTGTCCGTCTGTCCGTCCGTCTGTCTGTCCGCATATAACAGAGCAAAAACTACCCAACCGAATGGTCTGAAATTTGCAATATAAGATTGTTGCAAAGTTTTGTCGAGCCATTTCAAATTTTATGAAAATCGGATGTATAGTTTAATTACAGGGACAGTCAAAAGTTTTTCTTTACATTACGGCCAATGGGAGAAATTATTGCAAGTGCATTTTAATGATGTTACAGCCTTCCGAATGGTCTGAAATTTTAAAGATATAATTGTTGCAAAATTTTGTCGAGCCATTTCAAATTTTAGGAAAATCAGATGTATAGTTTAATTACAGGGACAGTCAAAAGTTTTTCTTTACATTACGGCCAATGGGAAAAATTATTGCAAGTGCATTTTAATGATGTTACAGCCTTCCAAATGGTCTGAAATTTTAAATATATAATTGTTACAAAATTTTGTCGAGCCATTTCAAATTTTAGGAAAATCGGATGTATAGTTTAATTACAGGGACAGTCAAAAGTGTTCGGGGAATGGGAAAAAATTATTGGGAGTGCATTTTAATGATGTTAAAGACTATGGACTTTATGAAGTGCAAAAAATTATACATTCAGTACAATATGGGATGCAAAAAATAATTATAAAACTTGTTATAGTACGAACGCACCTCATTTGCCACGTTTGACGAGCAATTTCCAACTTGTTTAGTTACTGTATTTTCTATATGTTTGGAAACTTAACAAAATCCATTACATCCATTAGGATATATATTAATGAACAGGGCCGAAACTAGGGGTGTATGTGCCCCGGGCGCAAGAACGAAATCGAAGGGGGGGGGGGATTTTAAGATTTTGTTTGTTGTTTCATACAAATATATATATATATATATGAAATAAAAAGAAACTCGCAAACTAATGTTAAACCTATGGGAGATTTCTTTTCAAATTTTTCGCCTGCAATTAAATATTTTAAAATTATTGTTTTTTTTTTTTTTCTTTCTTTCTTAGGATAGCTTAGGTTGATCTTTAGAGTTTCTATACTTTGAGATTTTTGAACCTGTGTTGAAAGTGAAAATAACTTTACCAAAAAAAAAAAAAAAAATCTGCAACCAAAATCGGAAAAGTAATATAGGTTTAACATTCAGGGCTGCGGAGTGGGTGGGTAAATGGTCGACTCCAGCTCCGCAGCCCTGTTAATATTAGCGTCCTAGTTTTTCGCGTAACTACTATTAGCTCTCAACGCTCAAGCTAATGTTAATCCTATGGAGCCATTGTTTACATATTTCTACCTCACATTTTAATTATTATTAAATTATTTTTTTAAGGATTTTTTTTTTTTTTTTTTTTTTTTTTTTTTTTTTTTTTTTTGCATAGGATATATGAAGTCGATAAGTTTTATTGTGCGTCAGGATGGCGGTGGTGTGTGTGTGTGGTGGTGGTGGGGGGGGGGGGGGGGAGCAAAATACATGTTTTCCCCGGTCACAAAAAAACTAGTTTCGGCCCTGATAATGAATATTAGATCCATTTATTACAAATTTATAAAAATTGACGACGTCCACTTTTCCAGAAAAAAAAGAAAAAAAATAAAGGCAATTTTAATTCTTCTAGATAACTTTGTTTTCTATATGCTTTTCCTTTTTTTAGATACTGTATTTTCTATATGTTAGGAACTTAGAAAATCCATTACATCCATTCGGATCTATAATAATGAATCTTAGATCCATGTATTACAAATTTATAAAAATTGACAATGTCCATTTTCCAGAATAATAATAAAAAAAAAAAACAGAAAGAAAATTTTAATTCTTCTAGATAACTTTGTTTTCTATATGCTTTTCCTTTTTTTAGTTACTGTATTGTCTATACGTTTGGAAACTTAGAAAATCCATTACAGCCATTAGAATCTATAATAGCGAACCTTAGATCCATTTATTACAAATTTATAAAAATTGATGATGTCCATTTTCCAGAAAAAAAGGCAAAAAAAGAATATTTTAATTTTTCTGTAGATAACTTTGTTTTCTGTATGCTTTTCCTTTTTTTAGTTACTGTATTTTTGTATCTGGAAACATTTAGAAAAAATCTATTAACAATATAAGTATTTAATGTTTATTTCACTTTTATTACAAGTTTGCTAGATTAAAAAATATGTACAGTAATATACATATATTTTCTGTATTGCATAATATTTAAATACATTTTGGGGCAAATAGTTATTAAGTTATTATTATTTATTAATTCAAGTCATTATTATTTATTTTAACGTTAAACATTTTTTTAAACATTTTTTGACTTCTAGGATTTTGACTTCTAGGAAAAATTTGAAATTTTGTTAAGGACAAATAAATTGAATTTTTGAGATATTAGTTTCTAGATACAGCTTTTTTAGTTACTATGTTTTCATAAATCGTATGTGTTTAATAATTAATAGAAAATTAATATGAACTTTTAAAATGCTAAAAATAAAAAATAAATTGTTTACTATCATTCTTTTAATGGCATCCATCAGTAATTTTTTTTAATCACAATTATGTTATTCCTTGAATAATTTTAAAATTCGATATTAAAAATTTGGTACTTTCTTAGGATTCACAAATATATTACAAAAAATAGAATTTTTATTTTTGATGTGATTTGTAAAATAATTTTCGAAGAGAATATTTATTAGTTATTGTCTTTTAGTTTGCATCTGATGTTTCTCTTTTAACGATTTGACTTATGTCATAAAAAAAAATTATCTGTCAAATACAGTTAGGCAATTTAGAAATACCCGTACAATGGAAATATTGGTATATTTCTTCATAAATGTCTTTGAAAACAGAAGTTGATTTTATAAAATGTTATTTGTAGAACAGATTTTTTTAGTTCACTGCAAATATTTATCGGGAAAAAATATACTGTGAAACGAAAAGCAAGAGATTGTATTCTCCCTGCGACAAATTTCATTATTGGACAAAGGTTACTCTAATTCTAACACGTAGGAAGCTAATTTCGAGAAACTCTCAGAAATAACATGCCAGGGATAAATCCTGAAAGATAAAACATGCACAAATAATTCGGGCTTTAGTACAATAAAAACATTCTCTTGAACAGGATTAGCCTTTTGTATGAGTGACCTTACGAGGGATAGTAGGGGAAAATAAGTTCTACTTTCGAAGAAGGCTGCCTTCTTATTGTGCTTCTGACAGGTCAGAAACGCAGAAGAAAGGGGGTGAAAAAAATCTCGCTGCAAAATTTCAGCATTCGGGCATTTCTGTATTTTGAATGCCAGTGCGTTTTTAGACTTCAGTATTCAAAGGGTTAACATACAATGTACATACAGAACGTAGAACGATGAATGGAGTATTATATGATAGGTTTTTGAATAGGCTTTCGACTTAGTACACTCACATTCATTAAAAGAAGTTTTTTGATTGCAAATATTGTAGTTAATTATAAATCAGTGAAAAAGTATCGGAAAATAAACTCAAAGATTGCAATGCATAAGCTTCGAACGGGTCTACTGGTCAGCATCCTTTTTCTATGAACATACAGAACGTTAAAAGATGAATGATGAAACGTTTTTGAACAGACGTTCGACATAGTACACTTACATTCGTTAAAACAAGTTGTTTGATTGTAAAAATTCAGTTAATTATAAATCAGCGAAAAGTATCAGAAAATAAATTCAAAGATTGCAATGCGAAAGCCTCGTACGGGTCTACTGGTCAGCATCCTTTTCTATGTACATACAGAACGTAGAACGATGAATGGAGTATAATATGATGGGGTTTTGAACAGACATTCGACATAGTACACTTACATTCGTTAAAACAAGTTGTTTGATTGTAAAAATTCAGTTAATTACAAATCAGCGAAAAAGCATCAGAAAATAAATTCAAAGGTTGCAATGCGAAAGCCTCGTACGGATCTACTGGTCAGCATCCCTTTTCTATCTACAATGTACATACAGAACGTAGAACGATGAATGGAGCCTTATATGATAAGTTTTTGAATAGGCTTTAACTTTGTACACTCACATTCATTAAAGGAAGATTTTTGATTGCAAATATTGTAGTTAATTATAAATCAGTGAAAAAGTATCGGAAAATAAACTCAAAGATTGCGACGCAAAAGCCTCGAACGGGTCTACTAGTCAGCATCTATGAACAGTTCTATGAACATACAGAACGTTAAAAGATGAATGATGAAATGTTTTTAATAGACTTTAGACATAGTGCACTTACATTCGTTAAAACAAGTTGTTTGATTGTAAAAATTCAGTTAATTATAAATCAGCGAAAAAGTATCAGAAAATAAATTCAAAGTTTGCAATGCGAAAGCCTCGTACGGGTCTAACGGTCAGCATCCTTTTCTATGTACATACAGAACGTAGAACGATGAAGGGAGTATAATATGATGGATTTTTTAACAGGCTTTCGACTTAGAACGCACACATTCGTTAAAACAAGGTTTTTGGTTGTAAAAATTGCAGCTGATTGTAAAGCAATGAAAAAGTATAAAAAATAAACTTAAAGATTGTAGTGCGAAAGCCTCGTTCGAATCTAACGATTTAATTTATTTCTTTAAAAAAAAAGTGTTTCTGTAAAATGTCTAAAAGTAATGTGTAAAAGTATTAACTGTCTTCATTTTTTTTCTTTTTAGTCCATTATAATAAATGCCTTTAAAATAATTTTTACTAATATTTTTCTCCTCTTTACCATAGCCAGAAATGGGTGGGCAATCCACCTATCATAAAACCAATGATTACAAAGTAAAAAATAAAGTGAATGCAATATGATATTTATTATTAAATGACTATGAAGTCTAACCGGATAATGACATCAATAGCAGGGGTTGAGCCTCACTGCCCCATGGATTTACGGTCTTTTATAAATGCACTTAAGTGGCCTTAAAACTCTTAAATTGAAAAAAAAATCAATTTTCGAACAAAAAAAAGAATATACAGTATAACCTCGAAAATCCTGCAACTTCGGGAGCAACAGTAATCCGGATTTAGGAAAATTCTAGATTTCTGAAAGAATATGAAAAGAACTTTCCATAATTTTAATGGCCCCTTTATTCATAATTTAATTCATAGCCAAGTGATATTTATGTAAGAGAAAGTAGAAAAAAAAAAATCCCCATTTAAACTGGTGGCATTGGGCTCACAAGCTATTCACACTAATTGTATATTATACTCTTATTCCAACGAATAATGCCACTCCAAGAATAAAGAAATCGACAAAAAAACCATTTAACTTAATTAAGGGGGAGGTATTGACTATACCATTTCCCCCCGTTTCATACTTAGCCAATAAATCTCCAAATCTAATCAGGGAAGCACCTTATCAGAATAAACCGGTATACCAAATTTGAAGCAAATCGGATGATTCTGCATGAAAAATCCATTTATCTAAATTAAGGGTGGGAGATTAGCCTCCCGTTCACTTTTATACTTAACCAATGAACCCCTAAAACAAATCGGGGAAGCGTCTTATCAGAATAAACCGGTATATGAAATTTGAAGCAAATCGGAAAGACACATTTTTCTAAATCAAAGGGAGGATTAGCCCTACTGATACTTAACACCTGTTCACCCCCTGATACTTAACCAATGAATCCCCCAAAACAATTCAAGGAAGGTTCTTATCAGAATGAACCTATTTAAAAAATTTCAACCAAATCGGATATTTCTATCAAGAGTTAGCGGGTTACGTAACTCTCGCATAACATTACACACATACGTGCGAACATACAGAACCTGAGGGAACGTTAGATCCCAGGCTGATAATTGATAGCCTGTGACCTAATTAAATATTTAAATAAAAAAGAAAAGTGCTCAGTTAAACTGATGATATTGAACTCACAGGTTATTCACACTAATTGTATATTATACTACTATTTCAAAGAATAATGCCCCTCGAAAAATAAAGAAATCGAAAAAAGAAACCCATTTAACTAAATTAAGGGGGAGGTACTGACTATTCCATTTTTCCCCTTCATACTTAACCAATAAACCTCCAAATTTAATCAGGAAAGCGCCTTATCAGAATAAACCGGTATTCCAAATATGAAGCAAACCGGATGATTCTGTATGAAAAACCGATTTATCTAAATTAAGGGGGGGGGGGATTACCCCCCCCCCCGTTCACCTTTATACTTAACCAATGATCCCCCAAAACTAGTCGGGGAAGCGCCTTATCAAGTTTAACGTATTTACAAAATTTGAAGCAAATCGGATAATTCTGCAGGAAAAACCCATTTATCTAAATTTAGGGGGGGGGATTAGCCGCCCGTTCCCCCTTTATACATAACCAATGAGCTCCCAAAACTAAACAGGGAAGCGCCTTCTAAGCAGAACCAATTTACAAAGTTTGAAGAAAATCGGATATTTCTATCAAGAGTTATCGCGTTACGTACATACGTACATAGATACATACGTACATACAGAACCTGCAGGCACATTAGCTCTCAGGCTTTCACAGACTGTGATCTAAATGCCTTTCTTCAATTGATATTTTCTATGTTAAAAAAAATTCTAATACTCAGTGAAGTTATTTCATTTTTGTTATTTCCGAAACATCGATGAAAATTTTATTTTCTTTAATTTTCAAATAGTGCTTTAAAGACTTTTTCTTGGATTTTACTCGAGTAAAGAATATCGATTGTAGAAATACAATCTTGTTTCTTTAATGCAGATATGAATTTTCCCAGGCAAATTTAAGTATTTCCAGTGACATAGTCATCATCAGTACACCTGTACAAATCATCACTATACCTGTTTTAATGTGTAAATTTACTCATTTATTTTTTAGCGTGCACCATTATTAGAAATAAGTTATAAGTACTCAATTATCTTTTTAATCTGTAATCAGATTAAAATTTATATCCGCTTATCACTAATTTCATTTTGTTTTAAGATCACTTTTATTTTAAATGGAACATAACCTAAGTCCATAGATATTTATATTGTTAAACGCGTTTCTGAAAATAAATCTTCATTTCGAAAATGGGCATAAGGCTTTGAAAGCAATACAGTCATTCAGGGTAACCTTGATCCGCATTTTCTCTATTTTCATATGCCACATCCTTATTTTAAGAATATTGTTGCGACTAGGGGCAAGAGAAGAAATGATCCTAAATTATTGTATGACTATCAAAAATTAAGGAATAATAATGATAAAAGCAATAAAAAATGAATTTTTAACCTGGTTCAAAGCTACCCAGCCATATGATAAATATTATATAAAAAAATTCATTATAAATAATGTATTATAGTTGGGACAACTTTGAACACCAAAAAAGGCTTTCAGATATGTAAAGACTCCTAATTTACATTTCCCAACATCACAAGGTTTGTATAATTTATGATATTCCAACAAATATTATGTGTAAGAAAAGTAGAAGAAGATAACCATGAATATTTAGAAAAAAAAAAAAAAACTCTTTATTGTTCATATAAAACGTAAAAATGCAGTAAAAAACAATTTTCAATGTTTCAACTCAATAATATATCCATAATAACAGTAATACATATTAGTACTAGTATTATTCAAACAAGAATAAAAAATGCCGGATGTATGAAATGTCAAATTTGAGTAGCTCCGCCCCGAATAACGCCTTTAAATGAATTTGTTTATTTTACACATATTTGTGAAAATATTTACACGTTATTTATAATTCACTCTTTCGGCATTTATATAAAATATACGTGTAAATATGGAAAATTTTTGACAGTAGCATCTATAATCAGTAAATTATAAACATCAGTATAACTTTGAGCCGTCTCAAAGTTACCCTGAAAAAGTGGTAAAATGTTAGTGCCTTCTTACTTTACATTTTATTAACTATTAATAAATAAATAATCACAAAATATTAACACATTTACAACATTTAGATAATAATATGTATGATAAATGAGTATATTGTTACTTACTATGACAATTTAATTGGATTACAACAACTTCAAAACAGCATTCAAAATTAACTTGAAAACAGTACTTCACAAAAATAATGAGATGATGCAACTAATTGCGCATAATGTTGCTAATTTATTTTTTAAAATAAAGAGTAGAAATCTCAATTTAGAACATTGCCAACAGCGCACAGTTCTGGTGTTTATTTAGTCTTTTAAAGTCAAAAATATTGAAAATTAGGAGGTGGTGCAAAGTTACACCCCATGGTTCAAAATTACTCTGAATGACTGTATTTTAATTAAAATATGTGGTTGTTCGTTTATTTACGTTAAATAGAGTAACATATGTTATATGCTTATGTAAATTAATTTAAAAACCTTTAAACAGCCCCTGCTGCACTTCATGATAAATTAACTTTCAAGTACCTTCTGGTAAGTATGACAAAATGTCACATTGTATTCTGTGACATAATTGTATTTTAAACAGAAATGAAATCATGTTTAATTTGACTGTTAAAATTAGTTTTAATGTCATAAATATGCATTCGAAACGGAAACATATGTTACATTTCTGAAAGTGAAATAAATATATAAAATTAAAAACAGTTTTTTTTAATACACCCTTTTATAAGCATTCAAAGTTTATATTAAAAACAGGGCTTGATTTCATATTTGCAATTCATGATTTTTTCGAAAAAAATTCTTTACAACACACTAGTTGAATAATACAGCAGCATAAAATTAATAATTGTTTTTTTTTTAAATACACCCTTTTGTAAGCATGCAATGTTTATCTTAATTAGTTGCATGTGCCAATCCCAAAACTTTCTTCTATCTTACACATGTTAATACTTCAATATTATTAGTTCAATACTATACCAACTTTGATTTTTATCTTACATTTCTGCTTAAGTCAATTAAACGGACTAAAAACGAGTTAATTTATATCATAAAATTTGTTAAAATTAATAGTTTTTCATTATTCTGTGGTTATCTGCTGTTTGCGAATAGCCGGCTTACCAGGAAGCGAGTTCCCGCCGCAGCACGAGCCGCCGATGAACAATAGAACTACAAAAAATTAAGAAATGTATACAAAAATCGCTATCACAGAGCTCCTTTACCGCGCAATATTTCCAAATTCAAGGAGGACCTGTTGGCCAAAGCCAAAACATGCTCAAAAAATTTGGTTGAATTGTATGCATAATATTGTACACTTTTCGAAGGTACAACAAAGAAAGTGGCACAAACATCGCTATTACAGCGCCCCACTTCCAACAGATTTTTTTAAACTCTTGCTTGCCATACCCAGAAACATACACAAAAAATTGGTTCAATTCTATGCATAAATTCATACACTTTTCAATGATAGAATAATGAAAATGGCACAGAGATCGCAATTATAGCGCCCCCTTCTGGCGGAATTTTTTCAAGTTCAGGGAGGACTTGATTGCCATACCCAGAAACATACAAAAAAAATTTGGTTCAATAATATGTATAACTTCATACACTTTCCGATGGTACAATAATGAAAATGGTACAGATATCGCAATTATAGCGCCAATTCCGGCGGAATTTTCCCAAATTTAGGGAGGGCCTTTGTGCCATGACCAAAAATAAACAAAAAAAAAAATTGTTAAATTCTATGCATAACTACATACACTTTTGGATGGTACAATATTCAAAATGGTACAAAAATCGCTATTATAGCACCCCCTACCGGCGATTTTTTCCAAATTAAGGAATCCTGCTTGCCATAGCCAAGAACATAAATTTTTTTGGTTCAATTCTATGCATAACTTCATACACTTTTTGATGATACAATATTCAAAATCGCACAAAAACCGCTGTTACAGCCCCCCCCCCTCCCCATAACGGCGAATTTTTTCAAAATTCAGGGAGGAGCTGCTTGCCATAGCCAAAAACTTAAAATAAAAATTTGATTTATTCTATGTATAACTTCATACACTTTTTTACGATACAAAGGCGACAGACAGACGGACACACGGACAGATAGACATTTTCTGTAAAAAGGTTTTTTGGGGCATCTGACCCCTAAAAAAATCTAATATTCAATATCGCAAAAAATCACTATTAAAGCGCACCCTACCTGCGATTTTTTTTTTCAAATTCAGGGAGGACCTGATTGCTATAGCCAAAAACTTAAAATAAAAATTTGGTTCAATTCTATGCATAACTTCATACACTTTTCGATGGTACAATATTCAAAATTGCACAAAAATCGCTGTTACAGCTTCCCCTTCCGGCGGATTTTTTCCAAATGACGGATGGACCTGATTGCCATAGCCAAAAACTTAAAAAAAAATTGGTTCAATTCTATGCATAACTTCATACACTTTGTGACGAAACAAAGGCGAGAGACAGACGGACACACGGACAGACAGACATTTTCTATAAAAATGTTTTTTGGGGCCTCTGACCCCTAAAAAAAACTAAACCTGTGGCTGTACGATCCATGAAAGATGAGGACCTACAGTGCCCAACTCTGCTTACTTGACCCTGTGCCCCGAGGTGCTATGCAGCATGTGCCCCGGCTGGGAGGTCAGCCCAACGCAAGACCCTCGCTACTTAGTTCCCAAGCAAGCTTGGTACTCATTTTATCGACCTCGAACGGATGAAAGGTTGAGTGAACCTAGCCCAGCCAGGAGCCGAATCGCGACCTGTAGCGTGGCAGACAGGCGTGCTCACCACTACGCTACTGGGCTTAACCTCTCAGACCCCTAAAACGTGTAAATTCATCGGAAACCGGAAGGCGAAAAAACTTCGATTACAATACTTTCTTTTATTGGAGATAGAAGAAAGTAAAAATGGGGTCTTATTTCATATATCAATTTCACTGTTTTTCTCGAAAAAAATTTGATTACAGCACATTAGTTTGCATGACAGCAAAACATAATTTTTGGTGTTTTTGTATCTATAGCAGTAAGATAGAAAAAAATAAAACTGTCACATTAAGATTTCTAAATTAATTTCTCAACTTATAATCACAATTTATATATGAAAATATTATACGAATCAATATTATATACATACAGATTAAAGCGTTTTTTTAAGTACACTGTAAAAGAAAAAAAAACCATTTTACGGTATAATCAGCTGTCAGCTAAACCTGTCAGCTGTCAGCTGAATTAACCTGTCAGCTTGGGTGCTAGTTTAAAACTGTAAATTATATGAAACTATTACACGAATCAATATTATATACATATAGATTGAAGCGTATTTTAAAAAGTTCATTGTAATCTTTTTTTTATTTATTTATTTTTTTGTTTTACGGTATAATATTGGCAGCTGGGGTGCCAGTTTAAAACTGTAATTAACACTAATAAACCGTAAATTTAGCAAGTAACATACCATTAAGCACTAGTATACTGTTTAATTCATTTATGGGACGGTATAATACTGCTTTTATTTTCAGTATAATATTGACACCCCAACTGCCAGTATTATACTGTAAAATCAACATTTTTTAGCAGTGTATATATATATATATATATATATATATATATATTACTCAATTTATTATTTATTTTTTTCTACAATTAATTTTTAAATATTCATTGTTACAACTTCACAGCAAGTTAGCCTATTTTACCGATATCGGTGCGGCGCATAATTAACTTTTTTTTGTAACTCATATAGGGTAAAGTGGGGACAGATGCCGCAGTTTTATTTTCTTCTTGCAAAATGTACAATAAAGTAAAAAAAAAAAAAAAAAAAAAAAAAAAACAGCAACTTAAGTACCAGAAACCATTAATCGAACTTTTCAGAATCTAATTTCTATGTTAAACAAGTTAAAAGCCTTTTAATGAAGTAGGCATAATTATTTTCCCAAACGTCATTTTTTGTGCTGTGTCAGATGCCGCATAGTGTGTAGGACAGAAGCCGCATGAAGAAAAAAGCTGGGCTGTTTATTTTTCTTTTCAAGCAAATCACATTTTTATTTTCTCAAACTACTTAAAATGAAAATAAATAACAGTAAACTTACAAAAATTATATATATCATTAAAATTCGTAAAGTTTAACAAAAATGCAAAAATGTAAGCTCAAAAAATAAAATTTAAGACAAAAAATGAAAATGAAATGAAAAACATTTTAATTTACATGAATGGATAGCGTAATTAATGGAAACAATAGACAACATAATTACAAAAAAACTTATAAATCACTGGTCTACATCCAGGCGAACATTGCAGCTTGCTCTTAATGCAAGTATTAACTCTATTCTATTTAGGCCCTAGTCTTTTTATTTTTGGACATTCTTCTCATTCTTTGATTTAGTATTTCATTCGCCCACGATCACACCACACGTCCCGTTGCAAAAGTAAAGTGAGCATTTTTCATGCAGCCACCGATTGAATTTTATACACTGAATCTTGAACGCTTTAGACTTTGTTTCTTGATACTCGAGACAATCGGCACATTCAGAGTCATCAAATTCCAATTCAATACTGCCATCAGAATCCATTAGAGGAACGCTTTCGTCACTGTCTGGAAGATGACTCATATTTCAGTTTCTTCCTCAAGTAAGGTCTTTTCAAGGTTGATCTTTCCCTTCCCTTTTTTACACATTTTACTTCCGACATGTTGTCGTTCTTTAACGCTTTGTTTCTTTCGTTTTTTATTTCCTTCTTTGTTTTTTTTTGTTTATATTTTCTTGTATTCTCACAATCTTTTGATTTTTAAGCCCCTGAATAATAATTTTTATTTTAGTGATTTTTTTATTTCATATACTGGGGAACATCCCGTCACTTGATTACATAATATTAACGAGATAAATAATTTTTGGACGATGTTGGGGGTCCAAATACCAGGAAAACCCTTACATCGACCCGTGTCCTTGATGCTGATTTTTAAGTTTGGAGCTGTCTGTATAAAATTGTTCCACAAAAGTAGTTCGATGTAATTTTATTCCGAAACTGGGACAATTATTTTATATAAACATGTAGCAAAAAATTAATCTGCACACATTTTTACGGAGATGCAGCCACAGAATTTTTTTCAAGTTTTTTCTCATGCAGAAGTATGCTAGAGAAAGAATGTCTAAAATTGATAGAACAATAGCGAAAAACGAAACTGAAAATTATACTAAGGCTACTGTTCTAAACATTTTATTTAAACTAGATAAAACTACCAGTTTTATATTGAGGGAAAATGGGCCAACTCTCTATTTTTAATACTGGAACTATTACTTTAAGTAACACTCCAACACTTCTTCCACTTGCACATAAAGAAAATTAATCAGACAATGAAAATAGTACTTACGTCTTACGTGGGTAGCCGGCATCGTTCTTCAGAAGAAATAAACACGGACAGTCACAAATAAACTAGCACAAATGTTCATATATTCGAACTATGTGTATTAAATATCGGTTAGTTTACACTACAACGGGGACTTACACACAAATCTTCGCCCCATGTATATTTTACCTTCACATTTTTTTTTTCTGTCTACAATTTTTCACAGCACAGCAAACTTACTTCTCCGAACCGCCATCTTACTACTACATCCTGCGAGCTAGCAGAAAAAAACACGTACATTTCTAAAACATGATTCCTCGGCTCGCCAGGCCATCTACCGGCAAGAATAAAAATAATATCTTAAATAATACACAATTATCACATATCAAGGAATAATTTAACAGAATATTAATAATTATTAAATCTACACTGAAACAGAAATTAAGAAACATTAATGATACAATTTACACACATATACAAAAGATATAAAGAAAGATATAAAGAAAGATATAAGACAAACTCAAAATTAAAAGAACTGCAAACTGTAAATATAGTCTAAATCAGTTTTGGTGCTGCAATCTTCAGGCAATAGTTATAAGGAAAACAGTCATTTCACAACACTCCCACCTTTTGATTTGGTGAGAGTCAAATCAAAAACTAATTTCTGTATCTTTAGTACAGGAGCACACTTCTAAAGGATAAAGCTTGCGCACAGGCCGCACTAATGTGCCATTTTTTGTCTTAACTTTAACTACTCTTACCCGTCCGTCTCGACCCGTACACAGTTCCTGTACTCGAGCGATTGGCCAGTTGATGCGTTTGGTGTTTTCTGAACCGATAAGCACAATGTCACCTTCCTTGATATCACAGTCCTTTTGACCATGTTTTTGTGCCAATTGGCTAAGATATTCTTGGCAAAACCTCATCCGAAATTGTTCACAAATTTCTTGACATCGACGTTGGCAAACAAACAGTTTGTTGTTATCGACGAAGTCCAAATCCACTACACCTGATGTTCGAAGTTCGCGTAAAAACATCGACGGAGTCAATGGTGCAAGATCTTCCGTATCGTTTGAAACGTACGTGAGTGGTCTACAGTTGATAACGTCTTCGACGTCACAAATAATTGTAAGCAGTTCCTCATAATTTACTGAGGCTTGCCTTAGCACTCTGATAAGTAGATTTTTGGTGGTGCCGATTAGTCGCTCCCACCATCCGCCCCACCATGCGGCAGTAGGCGGAATAAATTTCCATTTTATGGGATTTAAAGTTTCATGAGAGACTACCTTCTCCCAGTCAATTTTCTTCAATGCCGTGGACGTTCCTACAAAATTGGTGCCGTTGTCCGTGTACACAACAGAAGGACGGCCTCTCCGGGCTATGAATCGACGAAGAGCTTGTATAAAGTATTCGGTGCTTATAGAAGTGACAAGTTCTAAATGTACACATCGGAACACAGCACACGTAAAAAGAACTACCCACGCTTTTACTTTATTTTTGAGAATCAGAGGGCCACATAAATCGATTCCTGTTATTTCAAAACTAAAGGCATCACGAACCCTGTCCAATGGCAATTGGATGGGTGTAGTAGTTGGTGGCTTTACTGTAAATCTCTGACATGGTACGCATTTCTTTATTACTGATCTAATAGTTCGTCTAGCGGCTATGATCCAAAACTCTTCACGTAATATGACCATAAGAGACTGAATACCAGCATGAGAATTTTTCAAGTGATAATCTCGTATTAGACAGTGGACAATATAATGTTTGGAAGGTAGCAAAACAGGATATCTAAAAGCGTAATGATCATCACGTTCTATAATTTTTGTCTTTACTCTAAGTAGGCCCCTCTGATCTCTCTCCGTCAGGAGACCATGAACTGAATCTCCAGTCTCTGAGAAACTCTCCGTCTGAACAAGTGAAAGAAGTGTGGTTTTAGCTTCTTGAATTTCATAAACAGATAGAAAGGGTTCTTTATTAATGTTACGTTTTAAAGAATTACTGATAAAACTTTTTACCCAACTTAAAACCCTTATCATCTTTGAAAATTTAGAGAATCTCTCATACCATTTAATCTCTTTATCCTTTATAATATTTAAACTTAAATTTACGGTTACTCCTTTCTTGCGTTCAGAAAAAAACTGAAGTCTCATCTGGCTCTATTTCTAGCTTTGGCCAGTTGTCGCTATGCTCTTTTAGCCAGTTAGGCCCATACCACCATTTACATTCCATAAACCGACGAGGGGAGCAGCCGCGAGAAGGCAAATCTGCCGGATTAAATTGGCTCGGAACGTAAGACCACTGATTTACTTCTGTGACAGCGCAAATTTCCTTCACCCGATTGCCCACGAAAGTCCCCCAACTATCATTTCTTTTAATCCAGGATAACGCGGTGGTGGAATCGGTCCAAAAATATTTTGGGCAGTCCTGTAGAGAAAGAGCTTCTGTAGCATATTTAGAAAGACGCACCCCTAAAACACACGCCATAAGTTCGAGTCTCGGGATTGTAACCTTTTTTAATGGCCCGAATCTGGCTTTAGCAATAACTAAACTTACGACTATTTCCCCTTTATGTTCACATCTCAAAAAAAATAACGGTCGCATAGGCGTGTTGGCTTGCGTCACAAAAAACATGGAGTGACCAGGAACTTCTCTCTCCAAAACCTATGCGCCTCCGCAATTTCAAATCCGTGAGTATACCCAAATTATTATACCACTTTAAGAATTTAACTATAATTTCTTCAGGTAAAGGGGTACCCCAATCTACTTTTATAGACCAAATTTCCTGAAGCAATAACTTTGCAGTCAACAAAACAGGTGTCAGGAAACCTAATGGGTCGAAAATAGTCTGCGTTAGGGACAAAATCTCTCTTTTTGACAAATTCTCTGAAATCGGTGAAGTCTTAATACTAATACGCAGGTTATCTTTGTTCCTGTCCCACATAATTCCTAAAACTGATACCGGATCCTCTAACACGGATTCTGTACCCAAAACATGTGACACTGCACCGATATCTGTCCCTACTGAATTATAGGTCCACATGCGTAGCTCCATCTTCGCTTCGGCGAGAACCTGAGTAGAATATTTTATAAAGTCTTCGAGTTCTTGCTGATTATCAACGGATGTTACGCAATTATCTATGTATAAAGATTTATCTAGTTTCTGAGCCAAAAACCTCTTTTCGGGTGGCACCTGTGACAAATGGTGTCTTATAACCGCTCCTAATAAAAATGGGCTGGAGGTAACCCCAAAAACTACCCTAGTATGGCGGAATACTTTTATAACATTTTCTCTCTCCCACCATAAAAATCTCAAAAAATCCCTATCTTCTTTTCTTAATTCTATTTGCAAAAATGCACGTCTAACATCGGAAGTTACCCCAATGCATTTTTCCCTAAACCTCAACAAAATGGAAGGAATTTCTTCAATTAAATTTGGTCCCTTAAATAAACAGTCATTGAGAGAGGGAGCTCTACCCACTTTGCATGACGCATCGAAAACAGGTCTTATCTTAGTTGGGGCACTATCTGGTTTAAACACTGGGTGGTGGGGAAGATAATGCCCTTTCCTCTCTAGTTCTGCATCTGGTACTACCTCAATTACACCCTCTTCCATCCATTCGTCAAAAACCCTATTATATTCCTCAAATTTATTCAAAGATTTAAGTTTTCGGGAAACACTGAAAAGCCTCTTTTCGGCCACATGACGATTTGATGGTAACTCTACATTCGTTCCCAACCATGGTAAACCTACACAGTAACGACCCTCTTCGTTTCGAGAAAGAGAATCTAAGAATTGTTCCCGGGCTATTTCTTCTTCCGCAGCCTTAGTCAAATTTTGTGGCGTATCTAATATTCCGATTGTTTCTAAATCCCAAAGATCGGAAATTTTCAAATCTCTGATAGCCAAATTCGTACATAAAGTTGTAGCCCCTTGCTCTTTAGGAGGAGAAAAATCATCCAACGCACCACAAACGGCCCAACCCAACTTTGTACAAACTGCGGTCAATCCTCCTTTTAATTGCTTAACTAGACCCGTGAGAATTTTCCCATATATATCACTACCTATAAGCATCTCAATTTTAGGATGATCTGCACCCATATCAGATAACCAAATTTTATTACGTTTCAATTCCCTTAAAATTGGTCCTCTAGGTAAACGCGGAATGTCACCACAGATTACGTCTTGGTCCAAAAAATCAAACTCTAAATCTGGATATTTCTTTTGATTTAGTGAACATACTTTTACCCGATATTTGTTATGCAACTTCGGAGCAGTTCTAGCATCCCCGAATAAAGTATGAGCTATGCTTTCTTTAGAAATAATTGGTAAACCCAACTCGACAGCCAAAGACTAAAATATATGACTTTTGCGAACCGCAATCTAGAAGTACTCTGACTTTTTTCACTTTATTCCCGCGACTTGTACCTGCAAAGTCATTAATGCTACTTCCGCGGTGCAAGTTTGCCTGGCAGCGGTCATTTGTGCATGCTCTGTTACCGCCTTTTCCTTCGGTGGTTCCCCTTTTTTATGCATTTCTGGGCAAAGTGAAATCAAATGAGGTCTGCCACAAGAATAGCAACGCACAAATTGCTTACAAAATTTGGCGACATGATTAGGTTCTAAACATTTTAGACAACACCTCTTATCTTTAACTTTAGCGATTTTTTTCCTCTAAAGTTAATAAATGGGCTTCGTAACAATTTTTGCTCTCATGGTTTTTATCACAAAAATGCACGAACGCTCTTTAATCGTTAGGAAATTTGATGCAGTAGGAATATTGTGTTTTTTGAATTTATCCCTTACCTCACCTCTTACTTTTTCATGATATATTTCCCTACGATTGTTATTTTCAAAACCGCTGCGTGCTAGTTTTAATCGCTCTTCACCCTCAACTTCCGCTTTTAAGAATTTCATTAAATTATTGAGGCGAGAGAGATCTGTTCCCTCGGGTTGATTGAAAAATGGACTTCTCTGCCACGCTTTCAGGACATCCTCTGTTAGGCTAGACTCAACCATCGGATATAACCACGATGTGTTTTCACTCGATTTTAGGCCTAATGAATCTAGAGCCCTCAACTGGGCTTCAATTTTATCGTACAGCTTATCAAGAGGCAATTTATTTCTATTGTCAGCTTTTACATTCGAAATAATTAATTTAATCAACTCCTTTACATAAACTTCGATCAATAAATCGGGCTTCCCAAAACGTTCTGTCAGCGCCGCAACTGCATTTTTATAATTATCAGAAGTAATCGGGTAACTATCGATAAATTCCTTAGACCGTGACCCTATTTTCATACTTTGTACTAAGTAGGAAAATTTATCACTATCATGTAAATCTGGGTCTTCGTGAATTTTTTGAAACTGGGACCAGAACGGCAGCCAATTAATTAATTCTCCGTCGAATTTCTTTAATTCTATTTTCGGAAGCTTATAAGATTTAATCTTATTGCCCGTAACGCTGAACTCACCGTCTGGCCTCGCCTCTGTGATTATAAATTTTTCACTAAACTGACGAGTCAGCGTGATGAAATCATCCGAATAAGCTTCTCTGCTTTCTATTTCATTGGAAACAATTTGTCCCGCGGCCGTCCCATCAGCGGTTATCAAATCTAAAATTCTATTATCTAAATCATTTAATTCCGCTTGTATGTTTTGTAATTTTGCATATTTATCTTTAGTTAAATTTATGTCACAATCATCCTTTACAAGTTCTGTTTTCAGAATATTTGCTGTGCGTGTGAAAGACGAGCGAACGCCGGTTCTTTTGAGTTTTAAAGCTTCCATAATAATAATACAAAAAATAATACAATAATACTCTTCAAAAAATCTTTTATAAAAAATTTCTCAAATAAACAAATAAATTCAATAAATAAACTACCTTAAAAATACATAGAGAGCCTAAGAACACTTAAGAACAATAATAGAATAACCCAGTCCTTGTTCGGGCGCCACTAATGATAGAACAATAGCGAGAAACGAAACTGAAAATTATACTAATGCTACTGTTCTAAACATTTTATTTAAACTAGATAAAACTACCAGTTTTATATTGAGGGAAAATGGGCCAACTCTCTATTTTTAATACTGGAAATATTACTTTAAATAACACTCCAACACTTCTTCCACTTGCACATAAAGAAAATTAATCAGACAATGAAAATAGTACTTACGTCTTACGTGGGTAGCCGGCATCGTTCTTCAGAAGAAATAAACACGAACAGTCACAAATAAACTAGCACAAATGTTCATATATTCGAACTATGTGTATTAAATATCGGTTAGTTTACACTACAACGAGGAATTACACACAAATCTTCGCCCCATGTATATTTTACCTTCATATTTTTTTTCTGTTTACAATTTTTCACAGCACAGCAAACTTACTTCTCCGAACCGCCATCTTACTACTACATCCTGCGAGCTAGCAGAAAAAAGCACGTACATTTCTATAACATGATTCCTGGGCTCGCCAGGCCATCTACCGGCAAGAATAAAAATAATATCTTAAATAATACACAATTATCACATATCAAGGAATAATTTAACAGAATATTAATAATTATTAAATCTACACTGAAACAGAAATTAAGAAACATTAATGATACAATTTACACACATATACAAAAGATATAAAGAAAGATATAAAGAAAGATATAAGACAAACTCAAAATTAAAAGAACTGCAAACTATAAATATAGTCTAAATCAGGTTTGGTGCTGCCATATTCAGACAATAGTTATAAGGAAAACAGGCATTTCACAACAAAAATTATTTGACAGGAAATTTACTGATGAATGTAAATCAGCATTTAAATATCAATTTCAAGCATCGTGGCATTTTTGGTAGCCTTACCGTCCCCAAGGATTTTTTCCTGCACTTTTCGAAGTAAATAATTTTTTTTTTAATTTTTAATCCAATGTAAATAACTGTTTCTAAAAATCAGTGAAAATTGTGGCTATCCTTAACATGATTTGCTTAGAAATAATGGTAATTTTCCTTACCGTCCAATAGAAAGTTGTAGTGGTAACCTGGTAAGGAAAACGAAACTCGTGAATTTAAATTAAACCTCAGTTAAATAAAAAAATTTCGCTGCTGACCATTTTTTCTTTATTTTGAATCATTAAGGCATTCGTCTATCACATTAAAATGTTATTTTAGTTAGTTTAATTTCACCAGATTTTTATTCCCGAAAGACAAAAGATTGTGAGAATGCCACATATCTTGAAAAATATATTCAGACTTTTTTTTTATAGGATTCCAATATGAAATTCAATTTGTAGATTAAACTTTAATACAATCTCGTTTTTTTTTTCTTTTATTTTATTACACAAACAATTACTACAAAACATTAATCAAAGTACTATTGTACTGCAGATGGAGGAAAATGAGATTTTTTATTGTTATTTCTCACACTGTAGGAAAATAAATTGTTCCAAAAAGAGTGAAAAGGAAATTTTTTTTAAACATTGTATGTAACAATGTATCAAATGATTCACAGAGATTTATTGCAGTTGAATTCCTATTAATTAAAACATGAAATAGGTGATACATGGAAAAGGTAATTTTGCGAAAATTTCACAAAACAATTGCGAATTTATATATGATTTCGAATTTGGTATATTAAGGAGAGGATCAAAAAGGTTTAAAATGTCGGGGAAATGTATTTATTATTTATTATTATTATTATTATTATTATTATTATAACGCTTCAATCTTCAAGGGGTTAGGAACTTTTTATGTTTCAAAAAATAAATTTTGTAATATCTTATATTAAATTTTGATTCTTTGAGATCATTAAAAAAAATCGCTTTAGAAGGGAAGTTACATACAAACACTTCAATCTATTTTTATATGATAAAGGAGTAATTTGCCTTGTTAAAAAAATAAAATTCTTCAAAAATTACAAATACAGGCAGCAAGTGTCCGGACACACCCTTGCGATTGAATTTATCTGTTATTTGAAGAACTTTATGTCTTTAAACTGGAGAATTTCGGGAAATATTACATGGTTGGAGAAAAAAAGGACATACGTAAAAATTCTGTTTCCAATACAAAAAGTATAAAAGTAAAAATAGTGTTTCTTAAACACTTTTTTATAAGCATTTAATGTTCATCTTGAAAATACCTCCTAGCTTGAAAACACCGACAACAATTCATGTTTTTCCTCCAAAATTTCTTTTACAGTACATTAATTTGACGTGGGCGAAGAACTCGGTTATGAAAAATTGACTGTTTTTTTTAAGTTTGGTTGAAAGCGCAAGTCATGAAGTTATTAAAAAACATATAATTTTTGCTCTGTTTACTTTTTAAGAAAGGAAATATTAAAGAAAAAAATGAAACATTATTTAAACTCTCTTTTTAGGATTTCTAAAGGAATTTTTCAACGTGTAATCGTAAATTAATTAATGTTAAACTATTAATTGATAAAAGCTTATTACTATTATTATTATTATTACTATTATTATTTAATGTTACAGTCTTCATTTTGTTGTTTAAAATTTCTGTTAGACTTTCAAGTTAAGTTATTCCTTTTAGAACTTGTAGCAATAGAAAAATGGAATAGATAGGAATGACAAAAAGAAAACTCAAAGAAAGAATCATTAATCATAAAGCAGCACATCTCTGTCACGTTTAAGTTTTAAGCAGAATATCACAATAGATTTTGATCGAAGCAAAAATTATATATCCAACATCTAATTACAACAAATTCACGATCAGAGAATCCGTAGAAATCCTGTGAAAAAGCAATCAAGTATGTAGCGATGCCCTATCATATATATATATATATATATATATATAATATTCCTAATATATGATTAAATATCCTCAAAATAGATCCTGAAAACTTGAACAAAATAACGTATTAAAATGAATCGTACGGCAGTTAAATATTTTCTTCTACGCAAATTTAATCCGAAGCACTGTTACTTCTATTACTGTCCAGCTATGCATTTAAAGCGAAACTTAACTTCAGCATTTCAAACAGTGAAAGAATATATCCAAAATTAATCTATTTAATAACATATAACAGAACTGAAAAATTCTATTTTGCAACAATTATTACTATACTAGGCAGAGTTGTAATATATTTCGTTTGTGTGTCTCTGTGAATAAAGTTAATGATACGAACTCAATATTACAGAAAAAAGCCTTTTTTAGTGCACATCAGTTATGCATATCAGTTTTGTTATATTTTAAGTAGTGTAAAATGAATAATATACACTGTGAACATTTTTCCCTATGCACAATAATGTAACGGAAATTTTGTGTGCCTCTGTAAATGAACTACAAATGCTACACTCTTCATTTTCAATACGGAAAATTGTATGGTAAACCTCAATAACATGTAATATTTTACAGAAATGTGAGGTTAGTTATGTGATTTAGGACACCGACAGACAGACAGACAGGCAGCAGACAGTCGACAGTCAATAAAAATAAATAAACATATAAATAAACATAATGTGTAATGCACACCATATAATTCACTAAGCAACTTATAGTGCACTTGAGTAATGCATATTAATTTCATTGTGTTTAAAATAGTGTAGCATCATTAAAATATACTGCAAACGATTTTTCCTTATAACCATTATGTAACAGAGCCCCATATTCTACAGAGAGCATGTTTTAGTGCACTTTTTAAATGCATATCAATTTTATTATGTTTGAAATGGTGTAACATTATCAAAACGCACCCGAAATAATTTTTTCTATTCACCATAATGAAACGGAATTATTTTGTGTGTCAACTTTAAGCGAACTGCGAATTCTACACACTCTATTTCCTATATGGTACGTCCTATGGTAAACCTTTATAATATAAACACTGGCTTTGCAATCGAAGTACATTTGGTATAATTAGTGCACAGAGAGACAGGCGCAAAAAACTTAGTGATAAAGACTTTTTATTTATGTTAGGAAGTGTAAAAAATATTTGTTGGGAAGTGTATAAACATAACTAATAGAAGTAGAGGAATGTTAGACAAAATTATCAATCCAAACAAAGCTAATAATTGCTATAAAACGATAAGAAATACATTTGAAAGGAATATAAATACCTTTATTCAGATCGACAAATTTTTCATCGCTCATGCATTCTCAAAATATTTGTGGATACAAAAATTTTCTCAAAAAATTTTAAAAACAAGAAATTGGTAAATAAAATCACGAGACCATACGTTTAATGAAAAACAAGTGCGCATGTGAAATAAAATAAAATAAAAATGGATATTTGTGAAAATGAATTAATTTCTTCTATTGTTTCGTATTCTGCAGAGCATCTCTTTTGAAATTTGAAGTAACGCAATGGAGACTGAATATTGCAAATATTCTGACTGCGTAAAAAGATCTCTATTGATTCTCGGTTAATGGATGGTAAATAAAATCTTGATGGATCAAGCAGGACGGTCGTTCTGCCAAGCCAAGCTATAAAAGAACTGCTATCCCCGCCAAACAAACAAACGGCAAGACACCGTAACTTCTTATTATACTGAAGACAACTCCTCCATGATAAATCGACCAAACATGCCAGCGTAAAATTTCCCATATCAAAAGAACCCATCATCGCAGAAAAATAAAACCAAAACTAGAAGGACCTAATAAAGAAGATCTTCAATTTGAGATCAAATGCATCCTCATAAATTAATTATAAACAGAGATATAGATTTTTTTAAATAACGTCGGGATACTGAAAATGATGGATTTTTTTTCTTCGTCACACTTTATGTTTAAATCGAGGTAGAGACTTAAATAATGTACAGAAAAATGTAAGGTCTGCATTTTTTGACAGATATTTTCTCAATATACGTGCTTTTATAAAATGCACCTTTAAAAACATAAATTTTCTATTCTTAATTAGCGAAAAACAGTTAATTAATTCTAAAGTTTACCAATTATGCCAAATAGCGATAAACCCGCCAAAACATTTTAGAAATCTTACACTATTCTTTTATATTATCCTTTTGCATTGATTTCATCGAAGAAAATTATTGCTGAGATCCAGATAGATTTTTCGCTGTTAGCAAAATGAGTTTGACCAATCAGAAGCCTGCATGTTTGAGAATATTTGCTGTTTCTGGATCACGGCCTATGTCATGAAAGTTTTGAGTCAGTGCCATGGATGTAGTGGAATGTTTGTAGAAATCTAGGCTGGGATCCAGATAGATTTTTCGCTGTTAGCGAAACGACATTCACCAATCAATAGCCTGCATTTCTGCAAACAGCGAAAAGTTCGCAAAAATGCAGGATTCTGATTGATGACTCTCGTTTCTCTAAAAGCGAAAAATCTATCTAGATTGCGGCCAATTATGTTGAACACAATTTTGCACTTTCATATCCAGGAAGGGTATTGATTGTCATAACAACAGTACATATTCGAAACTATTTAAGGAATTGATTCTGAACTCCTTTGCTGTACATTTCGATATTAAAGAAGTTGCTGTTCCCATAGTAACAGTACTTTTCTCTATTGCTTTCTCTAAAACACAAATATCGAATTTTAACCAATAGCGCTCAGAATCAACACCATAACAGAGAGCCTTTATACATAAGAGTGGTGATATATGCACAGGAGGCATGCTAATTTCAAGTTTTAGCCGAAAGTACGGCTACAGCGTCTAGAATACCTTGTGAGGAAATATGGTATCCAAACAACGCTAATTTTTTTTTTATTCCTTAAATGTGCGACGATACTGATCGTAACGACACATGAGGGATTTTCGTATTACATTGTATAGACTAGCAATATCTTGAAGTTTTAGAAAATATCCTGCAGATGTCGTTGCGATCTGTATATTTCAGCAGCATCGTTGCACATTTAAGGGATACAATATTTTAGCACTTTTTTAAGTATTACAGGGATAGCCAATTTCCACACTATATATTCTAGGCGCTATAGTACATCAATCCTTTTTCTTGAACAGAGGATATTCTATCTACGTTATGATCACGTGGTCAAGGCAAAAACGTCTAACGTAAAGAAGGGAAGGCTTCGCCGACGTAATGAAAATCCCCGCTAGCCAATGAAACAGTTCACGGGAGAAAGCAGTAGTAGTTTCCTGTTTCCCTTCTTATAAGTTAGAAGTTCTTTAAGTAAATTACCGGTACCACGTGACATTTTTAGCCTTGAACTCATGTTTGGAATATCCTCCATTAGACGATACGCGCATGGACGAACTTTATAAGACTAGGGAAATAATTCAACATGCATTAGCCTGACGATAATGACACGTTCGCAAAGACCTTTAACGATTTGTTTTTATCATTTCTACCAATAAACTTCTATTGGCCGTATGTCGCTACTTCGTTATAGAGACACACTTGTTCCTAATTGGATAAGGCCTTAATGTATCAAAATACGGAGTTTGCTTTCTGTACTATTCCTGAGCTCAGTTATAGCGTTTAGATATATAGGCCGGAATCCAGGTACATTTTTGCAAACAGTGAAAAGTTAGCAAAAATTCTGGCTTCTGATTGATCAATCTCGTTGCGATAACAGAGAAAAATCTACCTAGATAACGGCCATGGTGTGGAAACTGGCTATTCCAGTAATGATTTAAAAAGTGCTAAAAATTAAACCCCATAAATATTGAAAAATACTAAATGACAAATGTCGAAAGCAGCAACATTTTCTAGACCTTCTCTGAGCGAAACGTTTTCTCATTTGATTTCTTTTGAAATAGTTATGTTGGAATTACCATATGTCGCTGTAATCGACATTCATCGTTCAGCCTCGTTCAACATTTATGGGATACAATTTTTTAGCACCTTTTAATAAGGCCGATTTTCAGACTGGGTCATTCCACGTAAAATGAGCAAAAATTTAAAAAAAGTCGTGGCCACATAGTAACAGATTTTAATAAAATTTGATATACAGGTTCAATTCGTATTCAAATAGAGCTCTGCAAAATATCTTCACAAAAAATAAATTATTTTAGCAGTTTTGGACATTTAAAAAACTTGTGATAAAGAATGGCATGTGTGCAATCGTCCAAAGTTGCAGGTTTGAAGTTCTGTATCTTGAAAACTATTTAACTGAAATGAATTTTTTTTAATAATGTAACCTCTGAAAAATTATCTTCTGATTTATTGAGCAATAATAATCTGGTAACACCATGATTATTCTTTAATTGGTTGTAAAAATTGAAAATTTGCAAATTTTGAGGAAATTAAAAACGTAATAAAAATTAAAGGAATTCAAAAACATCTGAGAAATTAATGCATGATGTAGTTTTACATATTAAGATCGAATTACTAAAGTTTTTAAGTTGCCATGTATTTCCTTCACCTTTAAAAAATTTTAGAAACTTTTAAAAAAATGACAAAATCGTAATTTTTCCTCTTATTGACTGGTAAAAAAAAACAATGAAGGGAATGTCCCACATTACAGTTATTGCACAGACATAAAGATCAATAAGTCCATAATCTGATTAAAAAAATTCAAGCATGCCTTTTTGATTCCTAACGTCACAAAATTGGGTTAAAAAAGGCAATATTAACTATATTTCATGAGCTATTTTTTAAAATTCGCGCGCGTTTCTTAAAATATTGCACGATTTCAAGGTGAAGAAATTTAGTGCTGCCATCTATTTTATGTATGTGGGTTTAGAAATTAATATATAATTTTCTGTTCTTGAGCTTTTTTTTCTACTTTAATTAAAAATCTTCTTGAGGAAAAAATAAACTGAAAGCAAGTATAAAAGTTTTTATGTTTAAAATATACACTGTTATCTATAATATTAAAAGAATTAAAAGTTTAAAAAAGCTTTCTTTCACGTCGAAAATAGTGATAGAAATATTGCATTTTATCCTCAACATTTTTTACTATTTATTTTTTTTCTCATTAAGGAATAAAAAAGGTAAGAATTAAAGTTTAAATATTTAATATATATACTTTTAGCTATAACGCCAAGCAATTTTGATATTGTCAGAGGTGTCCTTCATCTCTATAGAAACGTTTCACTTTTCCCTCAAATTTTTTCAAAATTAATTTTTACTCGTTAAGGAATAAAAATACAATTACTAACTTCCCAGCAAACACATACCTTTCGGCACACGATCGGACCGCAGCTGGCACTGTCGGTTAATTGTCGGCATAGGCACAGTGGTTTCGGTGAAGTGTCGGCAGCATGTCGGCAATTGACACATAAGAATCTGCTTTTTCGACTGCCGGTTATCGTAATCGGTCCCCTTAGGGTTATATATCGGCAAGCGACTTACGCCGGCAAGTGACACAGGACCGATATGTGATTTCTGATAGTGGCCCGATCAGATTTGCCAAAATCGGTCCGAATTCGGAATTTTCAGTCTTAGCCGACACTTTTTTTTCTTTTTCTTAGTTTGGTTTGAGTTTCAGTTTTGATAAGATATGTATATTTCATGTATTTCATATAAACTTCTAACAGTGATAAACAAAATAAATGTCAAAAATAGCCTATATTTATTTATTTTTAAAAAAGTTGTTGTTGAATTCATTTTAAAAAGGACTTACAATTATTTGAATCATCAAGAGTTTTTTAAATCGCTCCTTAAAATTATTATTAATTATAAACTTAATCGTAGAAAAAAAAATATTCATAAATTAATTGAACTTATTTTCTAGCTATTATATTCATTTTAAAAGCAATAGCTATGTTTCTTTTTTTATCTAAAAATCAAATTATTAAAAAAGTGTTTAAAATTATTTTACAAGCTATAAAAATAAAAAATAAAAACTACCCAACTTTTTAGCATTAAAATTTAAAACAAAGATTCAGAAATCTCACACTTCTAAAAAAAAAAAAAAAGATAAATTAATATTTCTATTTTATTTGATGATTAAGAAATGTTGATCATTATTGATACATAATTACTAAAAATATATTCTACATTAAATTATCAAATTACAAAAAATGAACTCTTATTCTAATTAAAAGTAATTAATTACCAACTTTTTTTAATTAGTTTTTCTATGTTACAAATATATATTTCTTGAATTAACACATTTAATTACATTATAATTCCTAAAGAGAAAATTGTATTAAGAGAAAAACCTCTGGAATTCACTTATTTTATTTAATAAGCAATCATTAATTTATAAGAAAGATCCAGAAATATCTCCCATTTAAAGTTGTCTTCCAAAAGAAAAAAAATATATAAATTAATATTTTTATTTTATTTTTTAATTAAAACTGTTGCTAAGTAACAAATTAATATTGTAACATACTCATTAAATATATGTTCTACTTTAAATCATCAAAACGACATAAAATGAATTCTTATTCTAATTAAAAGTTATTAATTACCAACTTTTTATTTATTAAAATAAATTTTTCCATGTTAAAAATATATATTTTGTAAATTAACGCAACGCATGTAATTATATTATAAATCCTAAAAAAGAAATTTGATTAACTGAACAAAACCTCTAAAATTTTTTTAATAGTTAATTATTCTTAAATATATATATATATATATATATTCTTAATTATATCTATATCTTAATTATTCTTAAATTCGTTTGTTTTAACGAATTCGCTAAGGTATTTATTTCATTCACTTAAATATTAAATTAACTTTTAAATACACGCGCGTAAGACAATTACAAATAAATAAATATAAAATAAAATAGAAACACTTCAAAATTCAAATTTTCCCATCTACAACTTACCTTCAACGACAACCAATACTTATTGATAAATCTTCCCCTTATGACCGCATATAATCCTCCCCTGATCAAGTCTCAGTGGCTGAGTGGTGAAGGCGTCCACTTACTGTTCCTGAGTATGATGGATCAAACCCCGCCACTCCCAACGCTGAAACACGTTCCTTTTAAATATACATTCCACAGTGGATCATAGATGGCGCCATCAAAACAGATTTTTTTTTCAATTTAAGCTGGTGTCGGGCTGCGGCCGGCATTCATATGGATAGCTATCGGCGTGATGTTGGCATAGTTTTCTGCCGATACCGGACCGTCTGCGTGCCTCATGAATCGGGCCACATTCGCGCGGCGTATCAAAAAAGATACGGAACCGGTAGCGGCAACCGGTATCCTACCAATACCGCCGGTAGTGGCAAGCGGCTGTCGCCCGATCGCTTACCGATAGCTCTGTGTTTGCTGGGTTACGTCAATCTGTTACTTATCATTCATTCCTAATTATAAATAATTTTTAATATAGTCTTTGCATTCTTAAGGCTAATAACCAAAATTGAAACTTCAAGCATGTAGCCAAAACCACGATTTTGCATCCACTTTTAATATAAATTTTAATACTTAAATAAACAATCCTAAAATCTATTATTTTATATTTACTCATAAATAGATATGATCTACTTACAAAATGATTTTCGTTAAAATCTGTGACATGTCTGCCACAGGTGATTTGCTCATTTTGTATGGAATGACCCAACTATGTCTTCTAGACACTATAGCTCCGTTATATCGTCTAGATTTTATGTTGTAGAAATCGACTATCCCAGCAATACTTAAAAAAGCGCGGAAATATTGAATCCTTTAAATATACAACGATGTTAAATTCCAAACATTCATTTGCAGAGACATCTGCAGGATATTTTTTAAAGAAGAAAGAGACACGTGTAATGCACCGCTATAGCGTCTAGAATACATAATGTGGAAATTTGCTATCCAAGCAGCGCTAAAAAGTTGTATCCCTTTAATGTGCACTGACGCTGAAATCCAGGGAATTGATCGCAGCGACATCTGCGATATATTTTCAAATTTCAAAGTAAACATCGTATTATTACAGCGGGCTTCACGCCAAGTACACAGGTCAGATGTATGTTAATAAAATGTAAAAAAAAAAGTTACAGAGTCTAGACCAAATCGACATGGAGTTTTAGGAAATATCCTGCAGATATCGCTCTGATCGCTCATTGGATTTCAGCATCGTTTGAAATTTAAGAAATTCAATATTTTAGCACTTTTTTAAGTATTACTGGGATAGCCGATTTCCACACTATATATTCTAGACGCTGTAGCATAGCGGTAGCCTGTCTTTTTCGTTTGCCTCGGAGTAGATATAGATGACGTCATTTGAAGCTGTTCCTAAACTGTGACCAACGACATACAAGACCAGTTCATGACGTCACACAGAGTTGATTCGAGGCTAACGAGAAAGACAGGCTACCGAGGTGGGTCTGATTCTTCTTTTTTTACAGAACGCTGGAGTCACGTGATGCTCGAATGCACCAATCAAGGTGTGCGAAAAGAGCATCACGTGATTCCAGCGGTCTGTAAAAAAAGAAGAATCAGACCCACCGCGGTAGCCTGTCTTTCTCGTTAGCCTCGGAGTTGATTATCTGTACACGGCAATGGACACAAAAAAATCGGCGCGCCGCTTTTTACTAATCATCGTGTAAAGATGATCCAACTCCGTGTGACTTTTAAACGTCATAAACTGGGCTATTATGTCATTGGTCGCTCTAACACCCTACAGAAAATTAATGAATAGTTGTAAATGATTGAAGTTTAAAATGTAGGCAAATGATCTGGAAATATCAATGGCTCCCATCTAGTATTTTACAAAAGTAATTTAACAGATTCACATGATGTTAACTTGATGCAACTCTTAGCTAATGAAAATTCTGCAACAAGACTTATGTAGGTAGATCTTTTGAATGATTAATTCAGAATTCTAAGAACAAAACGAAGTTTTAGGACCCTTCCTCATCCATCCCCTTCCCTCAAAAATGAAATACGATAGAAAGATATAAGTATTTTTTTCTAACATTATTATGTCTGTGATTTTTTGTCAGAGTTAAGAAAATGTGTCTGGGTATTAAAAAAACCATAAAACAAATTTGATGAACGATAAGACTATAGAATTCAGATAATTTTTAACCGGAAAAAATTAAATTCTAATATTTATGCGGCTCTAATAATAGACTATTAAAGATAATCAATTTAGGGGAAATTTTATAGGAAATTAATATCCTCACATTTATGCAAATATGTATGGATAAACAGACTTGAGTAAAATTACATATTTATTCTTTCTTCTCTATAACACGAGCTAAATGAAGATGAAGTTATATGTACAGGTCGTACCTTTAAATTTTAGATTTTTTTTTATCAAAATTGTTCCTTCATTATGCCTATAATTGCTAGATTTACAGATCTTTAAACAGATCTTCGATTCTTTAGATGCCTGCGGGGCTTCATTCTCGGATTAGCAGTAAATATATGTAAAGGTAAATTTATTTTGCAAAACCGTCATCAAAGAAAAGTTAGAACAAACAATTAACTGGCAGACTAACTGTAAATATATATTTTATTTCGACTCTATCTGTTTTTTATTAAACTTTCATCCTTCATAGAAAATTTTAAGGAGATATAAATTGAGAAAGACTGATACTTTGAAAGAAGAAATTGACTTTCCTAACTTTTAAATTATTAATTACTCTAAAAAATGAATGATAGGTAAACAAAATGTATACTATTGTGTTTGCTCCCTGCTCATAAAGGCTATAAAAGGACTAATTTTAATTTGAGCTAGTAGAATTATTTCAATTATATATAATTTGTTTCAAAAAAAGAACTGATATCTACTAAAAAACAACTTTTCCAAAATAAAAAACAGCCAAGCAAAAAAAAAAAAAAAAAAAAAGTGAATGTTGTGGCTAAAAAATAGTGTTATATCAAATTTCTAAGCTTATATTATGGTACTTATTTAACATTTTCCATTAAAAATTTACCATATGTAAGTCGAGTACCTAAGTATGCGTTGATAGAAAGCCTTTTCTCCTTTACTAATGCATCATAACATGTTTCTGAAAATTATTTTTTTTAAATTATGCATGATGGGCTTGGCGGCCATCTTTCCATATTTTGCACAAATATTTAAGCACTCAAGCTCGTAATATGTTTGCACTATTAAGAATTTCGAACTTCTAGATTTAGCTACAGACAGATAAATTAAGAATGTTTTTTATTTGGAAAAAACGAATTGATTTTTACTGCTTTAACTAATTAATTATCCTCCCTACGAAAAAAAAAAGAGAATCATAAGATGAAACCTGGAGTTACTTCAGCTTTATTTTAAGACACAAATTTCTAGGCACTCATTTCCATAAATTAAAAGAATAAAATGTTTGCTTTAGCAACAATTTCGAACTTCCGATCTTAACAACGAACTTGTGTGCTTACAAATTTGTGTAAAATATGGAAAGATGGCCGCCAAGCCCATCATGCATAATTAAAAAAAAATTAATTTTCAGAAACACTTTATGATGTATTTAGTAGAGGAGAAAAGGCTTTCTATCAACGTATACTTAGGTACTCGACTTACGTATGGTAAATTTTTAATGGAAAATGTTAAATAACACCATAATATAAGCTTGGAAATTTGATACCACGCTATTTTTTAGCCACAACTTTCACTTTTTTTTTTTTTTTTTGCTTGGCTGTTTTTTATTTTGAAAAGTTGTTTTTTAGTAGATAAATTATCCTACTATTTAAAGATCAATCTGTAAAGGTTATTTGCTACATAATCTGTCCAAAGCTTTTCGATGCCTATGACGGTGTTTTAGTATACCCAGGTTCTTAAATGAACAAAAAGAAACTTCAACACAATACTTTAAGAGACTTAAACATTTATTGTAAAGAACTTTTAAAGGAGGGCCGTGAAAAAGTACAGAGGGACGGGGAGAGTTTCGATAACCGCCCAAAAGGCAGAAGCCCACAGCGGGGCCTAATTGCAGTCTACATGGCTCGAGGTTATGAGCAAAAGTGAGTCAGATTTTGTTACCCTTATTTACAGATTGGCGAACATTATATAACCACATGTAAGATATTTGGCGAAAAACAAATTGGGTAGACAAAACAATCAAGAAGTTTTACATTGAGTTAAAAACTATGCCATGGCGGGCTCTTTAGGGTTACAAGAAATAAATTCCTGCGGTAAGGGAGAGTGGTTTAAAGAGATAGCTAACACGTGATATTACATGCACATTACAGATTTAACGACAGCTGAATTAGTCAGCAAGGGGCATATGGCTTTTATCCGACAAACAGAAGGGTGAGAATAGATGATTAATGCAAGCCAGGAGGCTGAGAAAATATGCATTACATATTGTCGGCAGCGATGGGAAAGACATTCACTTCTATTTTATTCTTTTATTTTATCTCAACGGAACATCACTGCGGTAAGATATTTTTCTATCCGTGTGAATCTGAAAGACGACTGAGATAAATGATGCCTGCATTTGAAACGAACTTTAAAAAGTAAACAGCGAAACTTACAGTAGTGTGAGGGGGGGGGGGGGAAGAGAATGACTAAAGCCATATGAAATTAAGTATAAAATGTCAAATTTAAACTAAATATTTTATTTGAAGGTGTGGGGGGGGGGAATGACAATTTATAATGAACCAGTAAGGTTAAATGTTGATTTTTGAGGGGAGAGGAGGTTAAATGAATATATAACGGGAAAGCTGTTATAATGCCTGGTATATGTTCTTTGACTCTAGTTTTAGGTTTTCTGATTATCATACGTATCAGAAACAATAATTATATGTATGTCATTACATGTATATATATTTGTATGTCATGTCAATATTACCCTCTCACTATAAAAGGATGTAATGAGTTATACAAATACTAATTGCAATTACAATCGATTATTTAGAGAAGTAATAAATTCGGTAAGTTAATATATTTCATTTACAAATGTCGGAATTCCAAATGTAAATTATATTCGTAAAATAAATTAAGCTGTCTAGGTCTCTAATTTATATGCCGAAGCTTTGCTAGAAGTTGGAGGAAATTGGTACTCCGGAAAGTGTCTGATTGTGCGCATATTAGAAATTCAAATTAAACTTGCATTCTGGCAATGTTCAGTATTTTTACTTTCTTCTATCTTTACAAGAAGAAAGTATTGGATTCGTGCAAAATTTCGACTTCCGGTTTTCGACGGATTTATACGTTTTAGAATGCCCAGAACACGATTTGATGGTTTTTAGAAAATGTCTGTCTGTGAGTCTGTCTGTCACTCTGTGAGTCTGCATGTGACAAAAATTTTGTGGGCGCTCTATCTCAAGAACTAATGCACGGAATTTCACAAAACTTTATATTTAGTTAGACCTTTATATAAACTGGACCTGATTAGTTTTTGGTGAAAATCGCCCAACAGGTGGCGCTGGTGTGCTGCATTTTTCACGATTCCCGCAAGAGCTGTATGCCAAGAACTATTGCACGGATTTTCATAAAACTTCAGATTTAGTTAGTCCTTGACATGAATTGACGTATAAATTAGTGCTGTTTAATGTTTGATGTAAATCGCTCAACAGGTGGCGCTGCTATGCTGTATTTTTTGCGATTTCCGCAATAGCTTTATCTCAAGAACTAATGCTTAGATTTTCAATAAACTTCAGATTCAGGTATACCTTGATATCGTTTAGTGCTGTTTACTTTTGGTGTAAATCGCTCAACAGGTGGCGCTGCTATGCTACATTTTTCAGAATTTCCACTATAGCTCTATCTCAAGAACTAATGCACGAATTTTCATCCAATTTCAAATTCAGATATACTTTGATATGACTTGGTGCTAAATCGTTGTTATTTCTTGTACTATTTAAATGATTTAATTGACGTGATTTATATAGAAGAAAGTTTTGTGATGGCCACAACATACTAGTTCTAAATGCGCTAAGGAATAAATTGGTTATTGTATTTTACTTAATATGTTTTCTTGAAATAAATATATTCAAAATAAATCTTAATCAGACATTAACATAAAAGACTGACTATTTCGAATACTCTGGATGTGGAAAAGCGATTTTGGAAATGCTTATTTCTTATGAAATCTGTATTCGTTCAATCTTTGAAGGACATCAAAAAATATTTTAAAGTTTTGTTGTTTATATTTCATATTTTAGTACATACAGGGAGATTTCAATTATGTTGGCAAGGGTAAAAAATATTTTATAATATAACTAATATATTATATAAAGTCGTCAATAATGTCTTTGCAATTTCATCGAGTCAAGGAGTTGTATAAACGCTAATGCAAATTCTAATTTCAATCAATTGTTTAGAGAAGTAATAAATCCGTTAAGTTAATATATTTCCTTTACAAATGTCGGAATTCCGAATTTAAATTAATGTTTTCAAGATAAATTAAGCTGTCCATATTTCTGATTTATATGCGGAAGCTTCTCTAAATGTTAAATGAAATTTGTAGAACTGGGATTCTACCAATACTCAGTATATTTCTAAATGTGCTAAGGAGTACATTAATTATTTTATAAAAAAATATTAATGTATTTGCTAAACAGTGTGCAATGGGAAACTATATAACACATTTAAAATTTACATGACATTAAAATGCATAACGTTAAAACATTGAAATGATATTAAAACTTCCCGACAGTTTCAACCATCGTACTTGGTCTTTTTCAATGGATACTACATAAACACTGGTAAAGGCTCACTGTTCAAGAGGAAAGGAGGGAAGGAGGAGAAATGAAGCGGAAAATAATGATTGTAACGACAACTTATCCTTTAACATTCCAATTATTTGATTCAATTCCTTGAAGCATATTTAATCCCCCTCCCTCCTCTTTTCAAAACTTTGTCTTATTTTGTTCGAGCATAGCGCCACTTGTGCCTCCCCCCCTTGTTTTTCCCTCTTTTGTCCCTTTTTCCGCTTCATTTCTCCCCCTTCCCTCATTGTGTTGGAGAGTGAGCCTTTGACAGTGTTTATGTAGTATCCCTTGAAGAAGACCAAGTATGTTGGTTGAAACTGTCGGGAATTTTTAATATCATTTCAATGTTTTAACGTCATGCATTGTAATGTCATGTAAATTTTAATTGTGTTGTATAGTTTCCCATTGTACACTGTTTAGCAAATATATTAATATTTTTCGTATAGTTATCATACATTGCAAAGTCCAATTTTAAATACTAATTATTTTATTTTACTTAATATTTTTTTCTTGGAATATATTTATTCAACCAGATCCTAATATGCAAGTCTAATAATTTCGACTATTTCAGATTTTATTAAGATTTTGAAAAAGTATGAAATCTGTATTCTTTCAGTTTTTAACAGACCATAAAAATATTATTAGTTTTTGTTGTTTGTATTTTGTTTTTGCTACATACAGGGTGATTTTTATTATCTTGGGAAGTATAAAAAGTATTGTATAACATAACTAATATAACTAGGGTTATATTAGACAAAGTTGTCAATAATACATTTGCAATATAATCGAATGTAAAGAGTATAAATACAAATATCAATTGTAAATTCAATCGATTGTTTAGAGAAGTAATAAACTTTTTAAGTTAATATATTTCATTTGCAAATATTGATACTCGAATGTAAATTAATGTTTATTAACTAGGATTCCAGCAATACCCAGCATATTTCTAAATGCGCTACGGAATAAATTAGTTATTGTATTTCAATTACTATTGTTCCTAAAAATTAATTTATTGAAAATAAATTTTAATCAGACATTACTATGAAAATATGATTATTTCAGATTTGATTGCGATTTTGAAAAAGCCCATTTCTTATGAAGTCTGTATTCTCTTAAACTTTGAAGGACCATAAAAATATTATTTTAATGTTTTGTTGTTTATATTTTGTCTTTTGCTACATACAGGGGTATTTCTATTATGTTGGGAATTATAAAAAATATTTTATAACACAACTAATGGAAGTTGAGATATATATTAGACAAAGTTGCCAATTATGCCTTTGCAATATAATCAAATACAAGGTGTTATACAAATACAAGTACTAAATGTAAATTCAATCGATTGTTTAGGGAAGTAATAAATTCCTTAAGTTAATATATTTCATTTGCGAATGTCGGAACCCTGAATGTAAATGAATGCTCGTAAAATAAATTAAGCTGTCTAGGTGTCTGATTTATATGCAGAAACTTCTCTAAATGTTAGAGGAAATTTGTACTCCCGAATGTGACTGATTGTGCGAACATTAGAAGTTCAAATTAGACTTGCATTCTATCAATACTCCGTATATTTCTAAATACGCCGAAGAATAAATTGATTATTATATTTCGCTTACTGTTATTTCTAGAAATTAATTTATTCAAAATAAATCTTCATCATCAGACATTAACATGAAAAGCTGACCATTTCGGATTTGATTAAGACTTTGAAAAAACTTAATCCTTATGAAGTTTCTATTCCTTGAAGTATCATAAACATATTACTTTTAATTTATTTATATTTTCTGTCTTGCTACATATATGAGGCTACCTTAACTTCATTTTTCCTTAAATAACTGGTGAACAGAGTTAATTACCGCTTGAATGTGGTGTCTAGTAGTAGAGATGACACGGGCCGAGTCTGAGCTCGTCAGGATCCGAAACTAGTTCGGGCGCGATTTTTATACCAACCTTCGGAACAGGGCTTGAATGAAAATTTTATTTATTCATAAACTAGAAAAAGCGACCTTGTTATTTGAGAACCAATAATGTAAACTAATTTTCATTAGTAAAGTACAAAATTCCCTTTTCAAGGTATCACTCGTGAATTTATTTATCTAATAGTTTTTCATGAAATATAATCTGCTGAGTGCAATAATCAGATTCGGTACTTTCAATCAAATAAATTAGTGTGAAATTTTATAAGTGTTGATAGCAGATGTTAAAAGATAATTAAAATCAAAGGAAGGAGCAAACGCTGTGCTTCTTCTTTAAAGAGAGGGAATTATAAAGAGACTCTATGCTCACTAAACTAAGCTAATAATACCATTATCATAGTGTTCATTTATATGTGTTTCTAATATCCATCATCATCATTTTTAACACTTTACAACAAAGTTGTAAAGTGGTTATGACTTCGGTTTGTCTGTCCGTCTGTCCGTCTGGCCACGCCTTAACTCTCGTAAATATGCTCGGATCGTTCTGAAATTTTTGGATGTTATAGTGACCACTACCATGGTACGTTGACTATTTCAAATGAAGTTTGTAGCATGTTTAGTTCATTTACAGGGACAGTCAAAAGTTTTCCGTTACATTACGGCCAATGGGAAAAAATCGTTTCAAATGATTTTTAATGGTGTTACACTCTTTCAAACATAGTAAAATTGCTATTCATTTAAGAAGTCCACTAAAATATGCATTCTGTTGAATATGCGGTGCAAAGAATAGTTATTGTTCATTTACAAGGCTACACAAAAGAATTCCGTTCATAATGGTATAGGGGAAATTGTTTGCGGTATATTTGAAAAGATTTCAGATACTATATTGTATACGAAATACTGTACATTAGTAATGATTGCTCGAAATGCATTTTTAATTATGATATGTGCTTTTTTTAGGGTTTCGTTCATCTGATGAAACCCTATTCGTCTCGCTCCTCTGTCTGTCTGTCCGTCTGTCACTGAGCCCGTTCTCAGAAACTGTACATGTTGGAGACTTGAAATTTGGCATACTTATAGCTGAACACCTCACTTCAAACGACAAATCATAAAATTTTGAAAAAGTCGTACATTTAATCATTTGGGCTCCCACATGTGTATTTTAAATAATTCTTTCTAAGTGAGTCCCTAATTAGCTTGGAGGCGTGGAATTTGGCATACTTATAGCTGAACACCTCACATCAAACAACAAATCATAAAATTTTGAAAAAGTCGTACATTTAACCCTTTGGGCTCCCATATGCGTATTTTAAACAATTCTTTCTAAGTGAACTCCTATTTAGGTTGGAGGCGTGAGATTTTGCATACTTATAGCTCAATACCTCGCATCAAATGACAAAGCATAAAATTTTGAAAAAGCCGTACATATAACCCTTTGAGCTCCCACATGTGTATTTTAAACAATTCATTCTAAGTGAGCCCCTATTTAGGTTGGAGGCGTGAAATTTTGCATACTTATAGCTGAACACCACATATCATGCGACAAATCATAAATTTTTGAAAAAATCGTACATTTAACCCTTTGTGCTTCCACATGCGTATTTTAAGCAATTCTTTCTAACTGAGCCCCTTATTAATTTGGATATATGAAATTTTGCATACTTATAGCAGAACACCTGAGGCCAGGCGACAAATCATAAAATCTTGAAAAAGTCTTACTTTTAACTCTTTGAGCTATCACATATGTATTTTAAGTAATTCTTTCCAAGAGAGCCCCTAATTAAGTTGTAGACATGAATTTTCGTATACGTATAGCTCAATACATCAGACCACACGGCAAATCATAAAATTTTCAAAAAGTCTTATATTATTTACTCCTCCGGGCTCTAACTTGTGTATTTTAATTAATTTTTCTAACTTCCGCCCTTTTCAACCGGGGAGCACTTTTCCACTTTTGCCGACACCGCTTTGACCATTCTTTCATATTATGCACCATAGTCTTACATATTTTTGTTCCACTTTTTACCGCCAGAGAGGCGCCTACTTATCTCGGGTGCTATCGGTCTAATCCCCTCGACTAATATATCTACGGATAGTCTATAAAACGGAGTTTCGTTCGGATAGAAGTTTGTTTATAATAGAGTGCGCCCCTGGTTGCGAAATGTGGAAGTAACAGATTTTTCAAAAGGATAGAGTGTTTTGAAAGGAATATTAAGAGAAACCATCTGTGCGATCTTTGATCACACTTACCTACTTGTTCACTATATTTATGCATACAATAAAGTGCTTATAAATGCCATAGTTCATATACAGAGCTACATACATTATGACGCAAAAGTTTAGACGTTGAAGAAATTCTTACATACTTTGAAAAATATTTATTCAATTTTCAAATCACTGCTTGAAATTAATGTGCTGTACATATAAACAATATTTATAACAAAGAAAAGTGGAATTGTGCATATTGCAATAAATTAAATGGTAACAAAAATAAACTGCTGTCTCAAAAGTTTAGACACAAATTAAATAAAATCGAAATAAACAATTTTTAAAACCTGGTTGAGCATCCATGCTTATGTATTACGTCATATATACGAGATTGCATGGAAGAAACTAAATCTTGCATAGTTTGTGGATCGATATCGTACCATGCATTCTCAATAGATGTCTTAAGTTCCTTTTCAGAAGAGTATTGTCTAGCGTTGCTATAAACTTTGCGACACATGATGCTCCAAAGGTTTTCTATAGGGTTAAGATCTGGGCTACATGCTGGCCAGTCGAGAACTCTTATATTATGGGAATTAAACCAAGATTTTGAATGTTTTGCAGTGTGAATTGAAGCATTGTCTTGCTGAAATTCCCACTGAGGACCCCCTAGAAGCTCAGCAAATGGCAGTAGGTTTTCTTCTAATGTCTGTGTATAATGCTGTGAAGTTTGACGACCACTGGTGAAGGTCAGAGATACTTGTCCATTATAGCAAAAGGCTGTCCAAACCATCACCGAGACACCTCCTTGTCTACGACTAAAAAAAGTCGAGGTTCCTTCCGCAAGTCATGCCAATACGATAAACAACCATCTGGACCATCCAGATTCCACTTTTGTTCATCGCTAAATATGACTGACTGCCATTTCTCTCCATATGACATATGCTTTCGAGCCCACATAAGTCTTTGTAACTTATGATGTGGTTTCAGAGCTGGTTTCTTCTGCATTTTGCTATAAACGATTGTTCCTTTTTCCAAAATTCGTCTACGAATCGTATCCTTTGATACAGAGAGTCCCGATGAGCTTTGAACTCCACGTACGCTCATTTGTTGAGTACTCGCTAGTCTTTGTATCAGGCGATCCTCTCGTACATTTGTCACACGTGGCCTCCCAGACCGACATTTTGCTTTATATTCGGAACCACTCGATAAAACTCGATAAATAGATTTTTTTTGACCTATTAATAATAGCAGAAATTTCAGAAACGCTCTTCCCTTCACCTTTCAACTGCCAAATCCTTGAAACCTCATTCACTGGAATTTCTTTAGCTCTCGGCATGTCGACTATGAAGCGCAATCGTTTGCAGAACTTAAGTACTCCAAATTTGTGACATCATCGATTCTAAATTTGCATATGCCAGCGAATATTCAAAGAAATTTAGAATAGTGTCTAAACTTTTGCGACAAGCAGATTTGAATTTTTATGAAAAAAATTAGTATTATAGCAAATAAAACGACTGTCTTTTGTACATAGCATTTTAAATCAGTTTTTGAATATATTTACAGGTTTTTGTAATTCTGACGTCATAATTCTACATTTTAAAGCTGAATGACGTCATTGTCTAAACTTTTGCGTCATAGTGTAAATGAATTCGTAAAGGTTACTGAGTATGAGCATAAATTGCTTAAAGGTGGGTTTTAAAGGAGTTATACATTTATACGCTGAACTGAATTTAGTGTACTAGGAAATATTTGTGGAATATAGATAAAATGATACACAGGGCCACGCCAAGTGTTGGATACATGGCCGCATATGGCTGATAATTTCTGGAAATGTAATTTCAGTAGTTTTAAGCGTGTTTTAGTTTGAATTAAATTTTAGCTAAATAGTGGCATGTAATAAAGGTACTAGGTAAACTACAGGGCTGTACAAAAGTATTCAAGTATGTTTCCATCTATTATTATAAATTGCTGAAAGATGAATTTCAACCTGTTATGCACTTTCTTGCTAAACTAAATTTTCCCATTATATACTATATATATCAACATACAGATCGAATACAGGGCTGTTCAAAAGAATTGGAATACATATTTGGCTAGGGGCGGTAACTACTGAAATCAGATTTTTAATTGTTTACTTAGTTATCTTATTTACCTTATTTCACTAAGTAACGAAGTTCCGTTAAAGCTTTCTGGGAGTGTTGGAAAGTGTTTCATAATCTATGCTGTACGCATGATTTTTCTTACTTGTTATTATTAAATTTAAAATTTATTATGATTTTCATGCTTTTACTTTACGCTATTCTTTTGCATGTATACGTTATTTTCAAATAAATTGATACAGTTTAATAAATTTCAAGCCTAATCATTTATGATTTATGTGTTTGACTTAGTAACTTTGATATGTCTGAAATTATTGTTTAACCCATTAACGATCGCATTAAATTACGGTTAAAAAATTAAAATTGCTTATTGGAATCACTTTATTGAAAAAGAAATATTCAGCTTATTTTATGACAGGTAAAATGATGCTATAATAAAGCCAGTTACACTATTTTATATAACTGGTGGGAATCAAACAATCTGAATAAAAGACACAGCCCGTGAATATCACGGAAGCGGAAAATAAGGGGTTAAATTAATTTAATCCAAGCTTACAGTTGAAGTCATTGCTCAAAAGTAATTTTATTACTTTTTTGTATGTTTTTCAGAATCAATACTTGGGGCCTCTTCCATATTCATTAATTATTTATACGAATTAAATGAAATATCTTCTAAAAATTAAAGTGGATTTCCTTCCGCCATAATTCTCAAAATGTTGGTGAAAATGCGTGAAAAGGGTTCTAAAAAAGTTCTAAATTACTATTTCTGTGCAATCTCATTTACTATCAAACCGATTTCAAAAGTAATGGGTGCAAATTGATGTTGGCAGTACCTGCTCCAACATAGGCTATATTTTATGCTGGTGCCACTACAACTTGTTGGTTACAGGAGCAAAAAAAGTTATAAATTGCGATTTTTTCCTGTTACTGAAGTTGCTGGCAACTTGAAATTTGACATGGTAGTAATGAAAAAGATTTAAATCTTGTATAAGTACAGTTGAAAAAAATCAAATTTTAAAGGAAGTGAAAATGCGCAAATTGTATTCAAAAATAGTTCTAAATTACGATTTGTAGGGAATTGTTACAGATAGAAACTTGAAATTTGGCATGGTAGATATGTTTAAGATATAAATGCTCCCTAAAAACTGTTTCTAAAATGTTCCAGATTTAAAAGTGTGCAACGAACGAAAAGTGTTCTAAAAATGTTCTAAATTACGAATTCTATGAAATCTCAGAAAATACCAAACCTATTTCAAAGGTAATTGCTGCAAATTGATGGTGATAGTCCCTGCTCCAATATAGAGTACATTTTATGTCGGTGTCACTACCACCTGGGGGTTGCAGGAGAAAAAAACTTTCTGAATTGTGATTTCTATGATACTGAATAGGGTTTAAACTTGAAATTGGGAATTTTATTTACTTATAAGATACAAATACTCTCAAAGAGAAGTCGAAATTTAAAAGGGGTGAAAATACTCAAGAAAGCGTTTTTAAAACGTTTTAAATTATGATTTTTATACAATTGTTCAAGATAGAAACTTGAAATTTGGCGCGGTAGATACTTATAATATATAAATTATCCGTAAGAACAGTTACTAAGAATCTCGAAAATTGAAATGGTGAAATGAGCGAAAAGCGTTCTAAAAACTTTCTGTATAAAGACTTCTATGGAATCTCAGGAAATACTAAACCGATGTCAAAAGTATTAGTGGAAAATGGATGGTGACAGTTCTTGTCCCTGCTCCAACAAAGGCTATATTGTATGTCGGTGGCACTACCAAAAGAGGAAGGGGAGGTGCAGTAGCGAAGAACATTCTGAAATTGGAATATTTGTGATATTGAAGGGGCTAGAAACATGAAATTTGGCACGGTAGTAATTAATAAGATGTAAATGCTCTCTAAAAACTGTTTCCGAAAAATTTCAAATTTTAAATGGTAAAATGAGCGAAAAGCGTATCTAACATATCTAAATTTCGATTTTCATGGAAGTTTTAAAGATGGAAGCTTGAAATTTGGCATGATAGTTACTTATAAGATGTAGAGTAACTCTAGAAGAGATGGCCATAGTTTTTAAAGATTGAAATAAAAATTCTTAGAATGCAAATAAAAGAAATATTTATGCATATTTAAAATTCTTATACATATACTCCTCATATTTTATGCTAAAAATGATTAAATATGGAAAACAAAAAGTGTTAAATAAAATCGAAATTAAAATGGCAGATGGCCATCTCACCTTAAAGCCGAGGACAGATGGCCATCCAATACAACAAAGAAAAGGGAAGTTAAGTAGCAAAGAAATAACACATTTCATTTAGTTAATCATGAAAAACATATAGCAATTTGTAAAGATGAAGTTATCTGATGGAAAATGAGTGAATAAGACTCGAATAAACAAAATTTGAAGTATAATTTCAACACTTCACTTTTCATAAAATCTTACCGCATGTTTGGCAAAGGTCTTGATAATTTGTACACGTTTCATGGAACCATTTCAGGTATGTTATGCATTTTATACAGACATCCTTTTTGGATGTGATATTATATTGTTTTACACAACCAACACAGTGATCCTTACCCAATTCTTTTTACTCGGAATATGTAGAATCTGATAATTTTAAATGTATTTCGTTTTCTCCGTACTAGAAGCGTCGTGTTTTTTTTTTTTTTTTTTTTTTTTTTTTTTTTTTTTTTTTATGTTTATTACGTTAATTTAGTTTATTTATAAACTATAAAGTTTCGTTTATGAAAGTTTCCGACGGTTTTCAGTATTTTCTGAAACAAATAAATCGTTAGGTCTTTCTATATTGTTATTATTATTAAATATATATATTAGTTAAAATGTAAACAATTATATCAATTAATATATTTAAAAACATAAACGTTATATTTTTATTTTAAATTTAATTATATTTAGTTAAAATCCTCACTCCGTACAATTTTCAAATATTGATTAAAGGTAGCCATCTCTCCTCGATTTCATTTGGCCATCTCTTCTGAAATTGAAGGAATCATGGTCGCCCAATCTAAAGCATCAATAGCTATTGTATACCTTTGTTTTAGGCTTAGAAGTAAAGATTGGATTATATACGTGCCTTAACTCCATATAGTAAATATATATATATAACGTACGTCCAGCAAAATATCTTGGTACCCAATTCAAAAAAAAAAAAAAGAAAAAAAAAACCACTAAAATAATTAAACATTAAAATTGCACTTACTTTTTATAATCGAAAAACTCAACTACACGTCGTAATAAATAAATTCGTTGAACTATTTCATACAAACAAAGTTTGTGTTGCAATCTATGATCAAGTTTACGAAATTTTTAGACTGGCCATCTCTCCTAGAGTTACTCTAAATGCTCTCTGATATCAGGTTTAAAAAATCGAAATTTAAACGTAGGAAATAAGCGAAAAGCATTCTAAAAATGAACTTAATAACAATTTCTATTGAATTGTTAAACATAAAAATTTAAACTTTTACGTGACAGATACTCATAAGATGAAAATGCTCTCTAAGAACAGTTTTTAAAAGATTCTAATTTTGAATTTGTAAAATGAGCGAAAAGCCTTTTAAAAACATTCTTAATTACTTTTTTTATTGAATCTTAGGAGATACAAAACCAATTTCAAAATTAATGTTGGCAATTCTAGTATGATGATGGCAGCCCCTGTTCCAACATAGATTATATTTTATGTAAGTGCCGTTACCCCCAAAGAGGTGGTAGACGTTAAACTAGAAGTTTGGAATTTGACATGATGATTAATTAAGATGTAAATGCGTGCTAAGAACGGTTTCTAAAAAATTAAAACTTCAAATGAAAACTGAAATGAACATAAAAGTTTCAAAATGCATTCTAAATTATTATTTATTTAGAATGACTTTTAGTTCTTCTAATTAATGGGCCTATGTTCCTCGAGTAGATAATCGGCAGTCAAAAATCAACCCAACTCTTCTCATTAATTTAAGTCCCATTTTCACGTAATGCAGTGAGATAACGAAGTTTAGCAAAACTGTGGCTTAATTAGTAATTTTTGAATTTTTCCTAACTGTATAATATCTTCCAATAAAAATTAGACATACAATTACCAATTGCCATATTTTGACTATTACGCAAGCAAAGCCGCGAGTTTTGCTAGTATCGTATATTTTGGCGTATAAGGCTCAACTGAACATTCAGACTTAATTTTTCTATCATTAGGTATATTCATTCGCTATATAATGTACACCTCCTTCTGTGCATAAAAAGAAAACCCCTTCATGAAATACCTAACAAAATATGAAATAAAGATTAAGGTATAATAACGTTTCTTTTATGTAACCTGATTGAGAAAAATATTTTTTTGGTAAATCAATAGCAGCTTCATTAAATTAGAAATCTTTGTTCTTATAATCATTCTTTTTACATTATTTTATTGCACTCAACCTGATTCTTGCAAGTAAAGATAGAATTTTGTTATCGATTTTCAACACACTTTAAAGTATGCTAGAATTATAAAAATTACGACCTCAGGTGTGCTTACGATGAAAAAACAACCTTATAACATTTTTTGAGCTGAATTATAAGTTAATACATTAATTTTAAGGCATTGTCCGTTAGCGTACCACAGGTGATAAGGGGCTGTGCATGTGTAACGTTATCAACTTTTTGAAAATACCCCCGTTAGAATATCATACGCTATCTTTCCTCGACACTCCCTACTCCCTAATAACACTGGACAACAGTGGTTTTGTCCTAGAACTAAAATTATTTGATTCTAGATCAGTTCTTGGCTCTGATTCCGAATATGCTTTCCGTTTATCTCTAGGTGGTCCAGGTTTTGAGAAATTTGCATATTTAAATTTATGCAAATTTAAGCTTTGTTGTGCTATTTTATGCAAATTTTAGATACAATATATGTCACATCTACTTACGTTTATTAGATAATGACTACTTGACTATTTGCTTCAGCTAAATTCACGATTTGCATATTATTAACATTTATTTATCAGTTATTAAGCATAATTTGCATATTTTTCAATGGTGTAATGTTTACATCCCTATCAACTTTAAAATAGTTGACACAGAATTGACGTAATGTTTTTCTAGACTAGATTTTTATGCTGATTTCAAATCTGCAGTCTGTTTTTTCATATTATATCTAGTTTTTGAGTAAGATGAATTTGTACTTTGTCACGCCATTGACACGTGTTTGATATAAGATGCTTTTTAGGGGTGTGCAATTCATTGACAAGAAGGTGAACAGGGTCAGTTTCATATAAGAGACATAAACAAAAATTTATGTAATCGAAAAAAAATAAGTAGTGGAATCTATCCTAACTAGTTGAAGTTTATCATACAAAGTATAAAAAGCTATTTCTGGCTTCTTTGACCAAAAAGTAAAATTTCACTTTTTTCAAAAACTAGACGTGATAGAAGAAAACAGATACAAGATTTGAAATGAGCTAAAAAACTGTTTTAAAAACATTGTAGCGTACTCGCGCGGCAGAAATATTTGAATGTCAAGAAACATTATTAGAAAAACATGAAATATATGCAAATTAGGTACAATATTTCACAGTCACATGTCAGTATAATCCCAGAAACAACGTTTTTGTGAAGTAAATTAAGTAGTAATAATAACATAAAACGAAAAAACCCTGTCTAATATTGCTTTATACCTTAAATTTGCAAATAATTGAATAAAATTTACCAAATTTGCATCAATTGAAATTTGCAAATATCTCTCAAACTTGACGTGCTGGAGTAAATCTAAAACTAGATTCGGAATCAGCACAAAAAGCCGCATAAAAAAACAACTAATTTCTGTTTTAGGACAGAGCAAAAGTTCAATTTTGTTGACGAGTGTAATATGTGGTTGTCAGTGTCTAAAAATTCTTTTTATTTTTATAATTTTTTTCCTTTGCGTTTCTTTTTATACGTTTACAGTGATATACAGATAGGGTTATAGATTTATTATTCAGATACTTTACTGATTTAAATGAAGTGAAGAAGTTAATAAAATATCACTATTATATCTGAAATAACATTATATAAAATAACACTAAGAAATATTTACTACTTAAAAACATTTAATAATAGCTTTTTGTTATATGATGCATTCCACAGTAATATTATCTTTTTGCACATACCCCCTGCACAAGGGTAAGCAGACCGTCTTATAAACAAAACAGGTGGACAATATCCTTTTCCATGTTTAACATAACAAGTATCATTTCGAACCAGGTTACTTCAACAAAGAATTATATACCGTGTTTCCCAAAAATGACTGATGGATTTTAAAATTCCATAACTTGCAACGGTGGCAGATATAAAAAAAAATCTTGCAGTAGTGTTATGTAAGATGTCAGGAGTTTTTTATGCTGCGATTCTTAGTTTTAGTTACAAACAGCATCGATAGATGGCGCTGCAAACTATAACTGCTAAATCCAGGATCGATTTTTCGGCCTCTCCTTCCATGCGAAAAAAGGAGATTAAAATGTATTGAATGGATCACGAAGTGCCAAAAATCGGGTCTGGGTTGAGCGTCTATTTCTCTCAGCGCCATCTATTGTTTGAAATTCGAAATAAAATGAAGAATAACAGTACAAAAACTCCTGACATTATACATAACCCTCCCGCAAGAATTTTTTTAATATCTGCCACCGTTTCGAAGTTATTGAATTTTAAAATCCATCATTCATTTTTGGGACTTCCGGTATATATGGCAGAAAAATAGGAATGGCGAACGTTGGGATATTCCATATTTAGGAATGATTTAACTTTATAATCACTTAAAGGTTTTAATAATACATTTGTTCCTTGGTATTTTCACAAAAATAGATAACAGATTTAAAAAAAAACAGACAATAATCACGTTAAGAAAAAAATAGCAAAAAAAAAAAAAAAAAACAGAGAGAAAATTTTGGGTGAATAAAAAATGATAACGCAATCAAAAGACATATCCACCCTTCCTCTAACGATATCTTACGATATCAAGTGCAGAACACCCTCTCCCCTAAAGTGATAACGTTATATATGTACAGACCCTAATTCGCCCAATATTCTCTGTAACCCGTACAATTGTACACAAGTTGAAGCAAGATTGGACTTATTGATGCACAAATAAACGCTCGCCTCAATATGCCAAGTGGCTGTGAAACAGCAATAATGAAACATTTTAAATGCTAAAAAGTAAAAATAAATTAGAAATAACAAAACGAAAAGTGTAATAAATGATCAAAAGCTTTTATGAATAAGTAGTTTAAAATTAATTAATGTACGATTATACGTTGAGGAATAAAATAAAAAACCTAAAAAAGATAGCTTAAATAATGTTTCATTTTTTCTTTCCTCTTTTCCTATCCTAAAAAAGCATACATTATGTATATTTTTAATTAATTCAATTGCTTGAGATTTCTAATAAACGCAAAACATAGTGAATTTTTCATAATCGTGTTCAGTACTCACCCCAAATTAATGCACTGTAATGGAAATTTTTGAGAAAAAAAACATGTATCGCAGTCAAAAATTTATGGGAGATTTCCTCAATTCACATTGAATGCTTATAAAAGAATTTTAAACAATTTTTATTTTTATACTTATTATATCTGGCGTAAAACAAATAACTGTAAATTTAAATAAATTTTCTTGTGCCAAAAGTAGTCGTTATACATCGAGTTATACAATAAGTAGGTAAACGGTAGAATCAATCACCAATAATGCTCTCTCTATTTAATCAGATGCAATGAGCTACATAAATATAAATACTAATTTAAATTCAATCTGTTGTTTGTAGTAAGTTAGTTACTATTATTTCCTTAACAAATGTCGGAATTCCTATGTAAATTGATCTTCGAAAAACAGATTAAGCTGTCTGGATTACTGATTAATCTACCGAAGCTTCACTTAAAACTACAGGAAATTGTTATTCCCAAATGTGTCTGTGCGGATATTATAAATTCAAAGCACTCTAGGGTTCCACCAATGCGCAGTATGTTTCTAAGTACTCTAATTAAATTTAAATACTAATTTAAATACTTCAAAATACTATACATCAGTGGTTCCCAAACTTTGGGTGGAGAGCGATGTTTTTGCGGGCTAAGTACTATTAAAAAATGTATAATTTATTTTATCTGCTGAAAAATCTGACGAAAACTATTTGTCTTACAATTTTAAAGGGACAAGTCGTGTCAAAATATATAAGGTACGTCTAAAATAGTCAGTGAATGATTCTATTTTTAAAAACAACGCAGGATAGGAAATCGAGGGTGAATAGACGTACTGAAAGGCATGTGAATCGTCGAAATTACCTTCTCGAATTGAAATTACAAAATTACCTACTACAGAGCTATAATGATCTCCCTGGCGCCGCGGTCGTCCTACGTATTAAACGCCCCAATCCTACCATTACCAGACCCTTATTATCGCATAAGCAAATCGGGACTTTGCCCAGGGTCCCCCAAATCCATATATTAAATTATAAAATATTTATTTTTTTTCCCTTCCAACTCATCTATAAGTTCAAGTTATTAAATTCATCTTACAGTAATATAATAAGTTGCTAAAGTTATATAAAAGAATTTTGTTCTGTACTAAGAAAAAAAAGATTACTTTCATAAATTAAGGTACAGTCGTGGAAAAAAAAAAGTAAACACCCCCTACTAACTTCTCAACAAATTATCGTAGAAGAAAGTTACTGGTACCGAACGATTGGAAATAAAGTCTACTTTTAAATGATGTATATAAAATTTGTTTAAGGGGCCATCTACATATAAAAACAGAACCATAACTTTGTCTTTTTCAATAGCAGTACACAATTCTGGCAGCATAAATGAACTCTACACCTTTCAAGTAGCCTATAAACAAATTTTTATGCAATTCGTGCCATAAGTTTCTGAGAAATTAATTATTTTAAAACGAGCGTATTTTAAGGGCTATATCCGAATTGAACTTTCGAAATCGATTGTTAACTGAGATAGCCGCCTTCTTGATCATGACACGTTTAAGCGTCGGTGAAACCCGTTTGATTACAGGATAGCAGAATAAATTTCAAAAATTTACCCACTTCTATCATAGACGGCCCCTTAAACCATCATTTTGCCGTTTGTTAAGCACAATTTGAAAACTACTTAGAAGAAAATGTGAAATTTTGGATTTCCATAAAGCAGGACTTTATAAATCTAAATCCACCAAAAAAATTGTTTGTTGCAATTCATAATTTTTTCGAATATTAATTTCATAATTCATAATTCATATCATAAAATTATAAAAATTGCAAATTTAACGTATTTATGTTTGGGTATATTAGTATTTTTGCTACACAAAAAATTAGCTCATTAGGAGCGTAATTTCAGGAGATATAAATAAAAATATGAAAATGTAAATTAACATTAGAAGTACTAAATTTTGAATGTCTATAATTCAAAAACTTATCATTCGAATGATTTGAAATTTGGTTTCTAAGCATATTTTGAATCGAAGATTTGAAATATCTCGTTAAATTTGGGTACTGCTATTGAAAAAAATGAAGTTTGGATTCGTTTTAATATGTATATGGCCCCCTTAGCAAATTTTATACACACCATTTAAAAGTAGACTTTACTTCCAATCGTCCGGTACCAGTAACTTTCGGCTACGATGATTTATTGAGGAGTTAGTAAGGTGTGTTTACTTTTTTTTTTCCACGACTGTACGTTATTTAGAATTGACGGACCTAAGAATTTTCTTTTATTTAAAAACCAAGGTGCGAAAATGTTGTATATGCATTGCACATACACATATGGCTGACCATCAGCTGTATTTGAATAATTTTGCACCGAGTTGAATGAGGCCCCCTAATTTATCTTTTCCCAGGGCCCAATTAGTCATAATCGGGGTCTGAAGTACCGCTTAACAGTGCTTAACAGTGTAAAGTATTTGAGGACCTTCTGAGTTGTTACCAACTTTACGCTCAGCCATCAGTTGAATCTCTTATTATTTGTGAGTCATTGGGAAATATATGTTATAATTTTTTTTGAAAAGTTAAAGATTAATATTATAAAATAAGAAGTGGTAGAATAAGAAAATAAGAAAATTACAAGACTTTAACTAAAATTAAAATTGTTTACTAAAAAGGTGCATGAAATTTATTAAAATATTCTGTTACAAAATGAACTGGTCTATAAAAACTTAAAAACCATTGATGTTAAAAATCATATGAAACAGAAAATATGATTTCTGAGATCTTTCGACAGCAAACGCGATCATTTTCAATGGATACTTTCACTGGAATGTCGCATTCACTGAGCTATTTATACACCAGTCTAAAAGTTTCCAGATTAAATCAACGCCAAAATTTAAAAATAGTTTTAAGAACGCAAAAGTTATTATACCTACATCAGATTATTATGCTTTGAGAATTTTAGGAATCATTGGAGATTTTGAGTAAAGAAAATAGTGTATGTAACGATGTTTTATCCTATGACATACCTCATATTGGGTTTAATATTTTAAAAATATCTAATACTTCAGCATTGGAACGAAATAACTTCATAGACATCCCCATCAAATAATAGACTGATCCTTTTTCCCATTCTGGTGTATAAACAGCTCAGTGAATGCGACATTCCAGTGAAAATATCCGTTGAAAATGATCGCGTTTGCGGTAGAAAGATCTCAGGAATCATATTTTCTGTTTCATAGGATTTTTAACATCAATGGTTTTTAAGATTTAAAGACCAGTTCATTTTGCAACAGAATATTTTAATAAATTTCAGGCACCTTTTTAGTAAACAGTTTTAAATTTAGTTAGTTTAACACAAGGTGAATGTGTCATTCCACTCTGAGTTCTGTGTTTTTCAATTATAAGACTTACGGTGGGAATAATATTGGAAAGATCGCGTCTTCCCGAACCATCGATCAATGTTCGTGCAGGTGGTAGGGTGCGGACAATACCTCCTCGTATATCGCTCTTAGTACATCCTCTGTACTAGGCGTCCATTACCACCTGCTAGGCCATAATCAGATGGATATCCGCATTCGGTGTAATCTGGCATGATGTTTCCGAATGAAGTTTAACGACCGCGAATTCTGCAATGCCCACCAATGAATACTTGTTCGCAGCTGTTATTTCCCCCCTAGCATGAAAAATTTGCATAAGAGAAGGTTTCTTCTTCTCGACCTTAGTCCTTCTAATCCTCGCTGTATTTTAGCCACTCTCTTAGTAAAGTTCACTGTTCTCTCGACGTCGATTTTTTTTCGATCTTTACCAACTAAACGTGGTTTGCGATCCCCTGATCTGTAGTCATTTTTCATTCTCTTGATGGCTACTATCATCCCTTTGAATTTGTAAATGGAGTTCGGCAACATCCTGCATTCAAAAAGTAGAACTAAATAAGAAAATTTGACTGGTGTGAAAAAATTCGAGGTCTCTCTGCACTCATAAGCACGGAATATTTCGGTCGCTTTCGACGGTCTAGTTGGAAGAAGTCATGATCAGGTATTTCGGCAATAACTTCGTTTGGGAGGTCTACGTTTACCGCTCGTTGATGTATTTAATTTGATGAATTTAGCTCTAAAATTTTTCCCGGTGTACAGGTCAGGGTTAAAAAAAAAGGAAAAGCTCTCCAACGGGTGCACGGACTTTTTACACCAAGTAGTGGCGGACCTCGCTGAAGGCAGCCCGCGGGCCATTTCTTTCTTTAAACACTAACCAATACACCCGAAAAATTTAAAAGCTAAATTCTTCAAATTTAATACATCGACCAGAGGTAAAGGCAGGGTAGGGGCGTTCAATACGTCGGGCGACAGCTGCGGCTTCGAGCTTATTATTCGTACCAACAATTGAAATTTTGTTCTCCAGTTGAAAGTGTAGGATCAGAAGAAGTGAGTAACAAATGTGTTTATGACTGTTTCAAACGTTTTATTTACGGAAGGTAAACCATTGATGATAAGTCGCGTTCGGCAAACAATTGCGTACAAAATCGGATAAATCGGACAACCCGCTGCGACGTCGAGCGTGTTATTCGTCTCGACAATTGAAATTTTGTTCTCGAGCTGAAAGTGTAGGGATCAGAAGCAGTGAGTAACAAATGTGTTTATGACTGCTTCAAACGTTTTAGTTACGGAAGGTAAACCACTGATGATGAGTCGCGTTCGGTATACAACTTCGTAGAAAATCGGATAAATCGGACAACCGCTACGACGTTGATCGTATTATTCGTCTCGACAATTGAAATTTTGTTCTCGAGCTGAAAGTGTAGGGATCAGAAGCAGTGAGTAACAAATGTGTTTATGACTGTTTTAAACGTTTTAGTTATGGAAGGTAAACCACTGATGATGAGTCGCGTTCGGTATACAACTTCGTAGAAAATCGGATAAATCGGACAACCCGCTGCGACGTCGATCGTATTATTCGTCTCGACAATTGAAATTTTGTTCTCGAGCTGAAAGTGTAGGGATCAAAAGCAGTGAGTAACAAATGTGTTTATGACTGTTTTAAACGTTTTAGCTACCTAAAGCAAACTGTTGATGGTGAGCCACGTTCGGTAAACAGTTCGGTAAAGATACGGAAATCTGCAGTATTATTTGTCAAGCACATTTTTTAACCATTTGGAAAAATGGTTATTGTTCTCGTCAGGATGGGAAATCAAAAGCATATCTGAAAGTTTTTATTGGTTTAATCCGCATTTTATTCGTTTTCTGATTGGTCTACACAGTAATATGTATTTCCCATTCCTTTCAACCGAGATGGATACCTTCTGTTGCCACTATGTTAAAAAAGTAATAAAAACTACAAAAAAAATTAATAACTCAGAAACAAATTAAGATACAGTTTTCAAACAAATTGCATTTAAAAGTACATTTTTTTTCTCAATACGACGATATAAAAAGTAATATTGTGGGATGTTTAGAAGTTTAAGAATGAAATTTCCTTTAAAATGAGTCGTCAGATTTCCGAGAAATCTGACGATGGAAAAGCCTTTTCCCGAACTGCCAATGAAATGCGTGGATACTACATAAGTTTCAGGTGGATAATACGTACGAGTCGCAGGCGATTTTTGTCGCTTGGAATTTTTACGTGTCATAACACTATTAATGTTTAATTCATGGCGTACGTAATGTATGATCAACTCCGTGCAATTTTTTATGTCTTAAATTTTAGTCTTCGAAAAAATCATTTTCCAAATGGTCGTTGTAATTTGATAAATTGTTTTTTTTTTTTTTTTTTTTTTTTTTTTTTTGTCGACTTTTTTATTTTTTGAGGCGCATTATTCTTTGAAATAAGAGTATGATATACAATTAGTGTAAATAGCCTGTGAGCTCAATGCCATCAGTTTAACTGGGCACTTTTCATTTTATTTTATTTTAGTTATTTATTTCTATTTTATTTTTATTATTATTTATTTATTTTATATCCTTGTTCTCCAGTTTCTGACCCATTCACCAAATCATTACATCAGAGAAAAAAATATTCGTAAAAAGATGGAAATTATAGTCAATAAAAGTTGCTTTTCTTGTTTACAGGGTTTATACTTTTGTAATTATTGAATTTTATTTATTTTAACTATACAGCCGATATATAGTCTATATATTTTATTTAATAGGCTCGGGGATATGTTATTTTAAGTTTTCGTGAGCAAGCGCATTTTATTTCCGTTTTCACAAAGAGTAATGCATTTTTATATACCGAAACGAGTATTAATATTTATGTATTAATAATATATTCGCCGGAGAATGTTTTTCTTTTCTAAACGTTTATCATTTTTCTATCGTCAGCCCCCACCCGGACTCAGCAAACTCTTCACTTCACGATAATAACAATTTTTGCGGAAATTATTTCCTTTTCATTTTTACAAACGCATCATTTATCTTTTCTGCAGACATACTCATGAAAGATAAATTAGCTTTTTATTTTTTACAGTTGCAAAGTGGGACATGATGCCTAAAAATTCAGTGAATGGTCTTAAATTACATCTCTGTTGATTTACTCCATAATATATTTCACGAACTTTCTTTCATTATTTCTATCGTTATCATTGTTTCAATATTTTTCAAATTTCTCATTCAATTTTTACTTTCTTCTATCTTTACAAGAAGAAAGTATTGGATTCATGAAAAATTTCGAATTCCGGTTTTCGACGGATTTACACGTTTTAGGGGTCAGAGATTCCAAAAAACATGTTTTTACAAAATGTCTGTCTGTGACTCTGTGACTCTGTCTGTCTGTCTGTCTGTGTGTATGTGACACAAATTTTGTGGTCGCTCTATTTCAAGAACTAATGCACGGAATTTAATAAAAATTGATATTCAGTTAGTCCCTAATACAAATTGATGCTGATTAGTTTTTGGTGTAAATCGCTCAACAGGTGGCGCTGCTATGCTGCATTTTTCACGATTTTCGCAATAGCTCTATCTCAAGAACTAATGCACGGATTTCGATCAAACTTCAGATTTAGTTAGTCCTTGATATGAATTGATGATGATTACGTTTTGATATAAATCGCCCAACAGGTGGCGCTGTTATGATGAATTTTGCAGGATTTACACGATTTCCCCAATAGCTCTATCTTAAGAACTAACGCACGGATTTTCATCAAACTTCAGATTCAGTTAGTCCTTGATATGACTTGCTACTGATTATGTGTTGGTGTAAATCGCCCAACAGGTGGCGCTTGTCTGCTGCCTTTTTCACGATTGCCTCAATAGCTCTATCAATAGAACTAATGGACGAATTTTCATCTAACTTCAGATTTAGTTGTATGTTGACACAAGTTGTTGTTAATTAGGTTTTGGTGTTAATCACCCAATAGGTGGCGCTGCTATGCAGGAATTTTCACGATTTTCGTTATTGCTCTATCTCAAAAACTAATGTACGGATTTTCTCCAAACTTCAGATTCAGTCAGACGTTGACATAAATTGTTGCTGATTAGGATTTGGTATAAATCACCCAATAGGTGGCGCTGCTAGGCAGCATTTTTCTGAATTTAGACGATTTCAGCGATAGTCATATTTCAAGAACTAACGCACGGAATTTCATATCGTTAGAATCCTCATGAGATGCATAGATTGCCATTTAATTTTGGCAGTGTGATAGCGGATTTTGAAGTATTAACATGTATGAGATAGAAGAAAGTTTTGGGATTGGTACATCCGACTAGTTTCTGTTTGTATTTCTCAGACGATTTATTTTTTTCTTTTTAAAATTGAATTAACAAAGAATTTACATTCGAATGGAAAGAAAGCGAGTATATTGAAAAGAAAAATCCGGAATTTGTATCATAAACTACGAATTTTTTTTTTTTTTTTTAGAGTGTGAAATTATAAAAAAGACTAAATTTTTAGCGAATGTGAAAAATTAACTAGACATTTAGACTGTTATCAATCAAGAACATTTTTAAATATATATATTGCTAATTTCTGATACATTTACAAAATCATTTAATCAATAATATGATAAAAAAAAAAAAATAAGAAACTTGTATTAGTAAAATACAAAAATTATTTTTAGTATGTAAAAAAAAAAAATCCAAATCCTTAACGAAAACGATAAATTAACTAGACATTTAGCAGTATTGACTGTGAAAAACATTCTTAAATACATATTCGCTATTTTCTGACATATTCACAAAATTATTTCGTCAGATAAAAATAAATAAATAAATAAATAAATCTTAAAAATACGGAAATTGTACCTCAATCAACTTTCGTTTTTTTTTTTTTTTTTTTTTTTTTTTTTTTTTTTTTTTTTTTATATATATATAATGTCTGTGTCTTTGGAATAGTTGAATTTTTATTTCTTATGAAACTTTTAAATCACCCGGTATATAGTCTACATATTTCCTTTGGTAAGAAGAATTTTATTTTATTTTTTGCTCACCGGTTGCATTTTATTTATGTTTTCATATATGTTATACGTATAAACGTAACGCCTTTTTATGTACCGAAACGAATATAAATGTTTCTCTATTAATAATATATTCGCATGAGAATGTTTTTCTTTTCGAAAAGTTTATCATTTTTCTATCGTAAGTTTTCCCCGAGGACTCAACAAACTCTTCACGATAATAACAACATTTGCAGAAATAATTTCTTTTTCATTTTTACAAACGCATCATTTATCTTTTCTGCAGACATACTTATGAAAGATAAATTAGCTTTATATTTTTTTAAGTTGCAAAGCAGGATAAGATGCCTAAGAACTCAGTGAACGATGTGAAATTACATTTCCGTAGATTCACTCCATAATATTTCACGAACCTTCTTTCATTATTTCTATCGTTATTATTGTTTTAATATTATTTAACAGTCATTGCTACTTGGATTTTCCAGATGAATGTATATATATATTTAAATTTGATTTAAAAAAGAATTTATATTTGAATTGATAGATAGCGAATATATTGAAAATTTAAGGTCTAAGTAGCTAAAGAAGAAGCATATTTGTGTTTGAGTTAAAAAAGTCTGAAATAATGATTGTTAATTGGAGTTTTAATAGCCAGTCGAAGTAAATTAGTATAAATAAATAAATATGCATAAACTTTTATAAAGATTCAATGCTTGTATTGAAACTCACGCGTAATTTCATTACAGCAATTCATGATTTTTTTCCCCGACAATATTTCCGATCCAATACGTTGGTGAGGAACCTGACTAGGTTATTATTTGTTAGTTACAAAATTATTTTCATTTTCTATCGAGTTTTTATATTATAAATGAATGTGTAAAACAATACTATTGTTTCTAATCGAAGTATTTATATGCACATTGCACAATGCTCCAATAAAACTCTCCAAGCGTTTCACATAAGTTTTGAATTAAGAGACGTGAAAGACGTTGGAAGATAATTAAAATTACGCCAAAATAGGACATATTTCTTAAAAACAAATTAGCCTATGCAGGGATGAGAATTCTCCGTCCCAAATGGTTGATTTTCTTCACTAAATTTTAATAGTAACCTTTGCGTCATTAAATCTCACAGATTCTGCCATTAAATAAGGTGAGAAATGCCATTAAAATTTAGTGGTAGCAAATAAACATTTGGGACGGAGAATTCTTATCCCTGCTTATGGTAAATAAGGAGCAAATAAGACAATGCTCTTAACAAGGACATCAGCCTACATCTTTCAGAGAACGGTCTGCGTCCGACAAATGGAGCATATACCCACTCAGTTCATGTGTCCTTAACATGGGCGGATAGTTTCAACCACAACCAATACCATCTTCGTCGTCATTTTCAGACCAGTGTATCTCTCGACACATTGTTGTTAAAAAGAGTAACTAAATTTTCATGTGAAATTAGCGGAAATTAATGATAGAATTTTTTTAACTTTTCATGATGTTTGAGATAATTTAACAGTCCTTTAAAATGTATATTGAAATATTGTGTATTTTTAATTCTGTTTGTGTTTGGAAGTAAAATATCTGAAAAACGGCAATGCGCTAAGTAGACCCTGCAAGTACAATGCCTGGTCTTATTAAGGGACTCATTTTTAAGGATTTCATTTTCATCGTATACTATCTTTCCAAAGCTAGTGAAACATTCGTCTGGCAACTGGAGTACCAGTTTAAAACCGTTAAACTAACAGAAATAAACCGTAACATTAGCAAGTAATGTATCGTTAAGCAGTAATATTCTTTTTAATTGACTTATACGACGGTATATTAGTGCTTATTTAACGGTTATAAACAGGCACCCCAGCTGCCAGTATTATACCGAAAAATGATTTTTTTTTTTTTTTTTTTTTTTTTTTTTTTTTGCAGTATAAGGAATCTGTCATATCGATGGTAAAGATAACTCAATAGAGTGAAGGGCAAATAAAATCAACCGTTTTGGCTGTTGGAAACAGCATGCGCATAAATATAGCAGAAACACAAGATTGTACTACAAGGAGAACTCTTTATTTTGTTCTATTTTTGTATAATACCTGTGAAATATGTGTAATTATAGTTATGTCAGTGAATTTTGAAATTATGACCTTATTTCAAACACATAGTCTTAATAAATTCAATTTAAAGTGTCTTTTCTTTTGAACTCTACTGGCCCTTAATTCTCGCTCCCGTCAATATCACGGGCTGACGTGTCGTTCGTTATTTCTCGCTCCCGTCATATTTCCGGGCTGGATATTTATTGCTGGAGAAAACTTCTGAAACCAGAAAAATTTAACTGTCATTTCGGTGTGACGTCTTTGAGTATTGCCGTTTGGGTTTGTATTTTGCGCTGACTGTAATGTTGAGCTTTGTATTGCATGTTTCGAAATATCTAACACTCAAAAAATTATTAATAATCAAAATTTAATGTATATATATTGTTTCAAGTATTATTTGTAAAAATGTGTGTGATGATGATAAATAAAGATCTAAGATGTGAAAAATACGCACGCAGTGTACACGCAATAATTTGTACGGTGTAAAACAAACATTAAGACACAGAAATCTCGCATGCTGGCTTTTCTACAAATATGAATTTGTTCTATAACATCTTTTTTTTTTTTTTTTTCGCCTTAAAAAAAAAAAAAAAAAAAAAAAACTAATTGCATATTTTATTTAGAAACCTTATAATTATTCAATTTCTGTAATAAAATAAATAGGTACTTTTTTGATGTTTTTTCAAAATATTAAGAGACCGTGAAGGGGTTAAACAGCGACAGGAGTATTCATGATTTAATAGGATAAACATTTATAAATATTACCTCCAACAACATTTAAAATGTTAATTTTGATATAACACAATTTACAGTGATCTCAAACCTTAACGGGGTTTAATGAAGTGCCTCCATTAAGTGTCTTCATTTAGAACGGAAGTTCTAAGAAGTTCTACGAATGGAGTTATAGGAAGGACCTTAAAACCTTTTCAATCTGAGAGAAATGCCGCTAGTAAGTATCTCATAAAGTTCCATACTTCTCAGACCAGCCATTAATTTTACTTCAAATCACTCGATATGACACTACACCGGTCGTAACCTTCTGCTATGCACTTAGATTTGACACTATCAAATCTATAAACTTTCCTAAAGCTCTTAACTCCGACGTTACACAAACGTTTATGAGAAAATGCATCCTCTAGTAGTTTAAAGGTTCTCCAGAGACACACTTCAACAACATGAAAAGCAGATAGCTTAAATCGACTGGAAGATGAGTTTTGTAGGGATTCATCATTTCTGAACTCGCGGAAAGCAGTTCATTTTCTTCGCCGATTCAAGCGTTGGTTTGTCCAGCAAACCTGGATATGATCATGCCAGAGTTAAGTCTGGGTGTACGTTTTTGAGAGACAAGTATAAAGTAGATTAAGAGACTGTACTCTTGACTTTCGCACCTAACACGGAGGCAGAGACAAATACCTGCCGACAAGACCCGGTCTTTATATTTAAATACTGTCAAATGTACTTGTGATGTTTGTTGAGTGTCTATGTGTCGTAAAATAGAATTAGTGTTCACTTACCAAATCATTACAGTGGCTTTATTTGGTACAAGTTTCTTACTCTCTCTCTCTCTCTTTTTTTTTTTTTTTTTTTTTTTTTTTTGATACAGAATAAAATAAATTAATCATATTTTGTATTACATAAGATGCTGTAAATAAAAGCCAGATGAGTTTTGTAAGGATTCATCATTTCTGAACTCGCGGAAAGCAGTTCGTTTTCTTCGCTGATTCAAGCGTTGGTTTGTCCAGTAATCCTGTACAGGATCGTTCCAGAGTTATGTCTGGGTGTACGTCTTTGAGAGACAAGTATAAAGTAGATTAAGGGACTCTACTCTTGACTTTCCCACCTAACACGGAGACAGAGACATATTCCTGCCGACAAGACCTTGTCTTTATATTTAAGTACTGTCAAATGTACTTGTGATGTTTGCTGTGTGTCTATGTGTCGTAAAATAAAATTAGTGTTTATCTACTCCCTGTCATTCTGAGTTCACTTACCAAATCAGAACAGTGGCTTTATTTGGTACAAGTACCTTACTCTCGTTTTTAAGGTTTCGTTCATCTGACGAAACCCTATTCGTCTCGCTCCTCTCTCTGCCCGTCCGTCTGTCCGCCTGTCTGTCACAGAGCCCGTTCTCAGAAACTATACATGTTGGAGACTTGAAATTTTCCATACTTATAGATGAATACCACACATTATACGACAAATCATAAAATTTTGAAAAAGTCGTACATTTAACCCTTTGGGCTCCCACATGTGTATTTTAAACGATTCTTTCTAAGTGAGCCCCTACTTAGGTTGGAGACGTGAAATTTTGCATACTTATAGCTGAGCATCTCACATCAAACGGCAAATAGTAAAATTTTGAAAAAGTCGTACATTTAACCTTTTGGGCTCCTACATGTGTATTTTTAACAATTCTTTCTAAGTGAAACCCTATTTAGGTTGGAGGCGTGAAATTTTGCATACTTATTGCTGAACACCATCATGCGACAAATCATAAAAAATTGGAAAGTCGTACATTTAACACTTTGGGCTTCCACATGCGTATTTTAAACAATTCTTTCTAACTGAGCCCCTTATTAAATTGGAGATTTGAAATTTTGCATACTTATAGCAGTAAACCGGAGGCCAGGCGACAAATCATGAAATCTTGAAAAAGTATCACGTTTAAGCCTTTGAGGTACCACATATGTATTTTAAGCAATTCTTTCTAACAGAGCCTATAATTAAGTTGGAGACATGAATTTTTGCATACGTATAGCTGAATACCTCAGAACACACGACAAATCATAAAATTTTCAAAAAGTCTTATATTATTTACTCCTCCGTGCTCTAACTTGTATATTTTAAGCAATTTTTCTAACCTCCGCCCTTTTCACCCGGGGAACACTTTTCCAAATTTTGCCGACACTCCTTTGACCATTCTTTCATATTATGCACAATAGCCTTAAATATTTTAGTTCCACTTTTTACCGCCAGAGGCGCCTGCTTATCTCGGGTGCTATGGGCCCAATCCCTTCGACTAATATATATATACGGATAGCATGTAAAATGGAGTTTCGTTCGGAGAGAGGTTTGTTTAGAATAGAGTGCGCCCTTGTTTGCGAATTGTGGAGCTAACTGCTTTTTCAAAAGGATAAAGTGTTTTTAGGGTTTCGTTCATCTGACGAAACCCTATTCGTCTCGCCCCTCTGTCTGTCTGTCTGTCCGTCACAGTGCCCGTTCTCAGAAACTATACATATTGAAGACTTGAAATTTTGCATACTTATAGGAAAATACCACACATCATACGACAAATCATAAAATTTTGAAAAAGTCGTACATTTAACCCTTTGGGCTCTCACATGTGTATTTTAAACAATTCTTTCTAAGTGAGTCCCTAATTAGGTTGCAGGCGTGAAATTTTGCGTACTTATAGATGGACACCTCAGATAAAACGACAAATCACGAAATTTTGAAAAAATCGTATATTTAACCCTTTGGGCTCCCACATGTGTATTTTAATCAATTATTTCTTTGTGAGACTCTAATTAGGTTGGAGGTGTGAAATTTTACATACTTATAGCTGAACACCTCACATCAAACGATAAACTATAAAATTTAGAAAAAGTCGTACATTTAACCCATTGTGATCCCACATGTGTATTTTAAACAATTCTTTCTAAGCGAGCCCCTATTTAGGTTGGAGGCGTGAAATTTTACATGCTTATAGCTGAATACATCGCATCAAACGACAAATCATAAAATTTTCAAAAAGTCGTACATTTAACCTTTTGGGCTCCCACATGTGTATTTTAAACAATTATTTCTATGTGAACCTCTAATTAGGTTGGAGGCGTGAAATTTTGCATACTTATGGCTGAACACCATCATCCGACAAATCATAAAATCTTGAAAAAGTCTCACGTTTAACCCTTTGAGCTACCACATATGTATTTTAAGCAATTCTTTCTAAGAGAGCCACTAATTAAGATGGAGACATGAATTTTTGCATACGTATAGCTGAATACCTCAGACCACACGACAACTCATAAAATTTTCAAAAAGACTTGTATTATTTCTCCTCCGGGCTCTAACTTGTATACTTTAAGCAATTCTTCTAACCTCCATCCTTTTCACCCGGGGAGCACTTTTCCAACTTTTGCCGACACCCCTTTGACCATTCTTTCATATTATGCGCAATAGCCTTACATATTTTAGTTCCATTTTTTACCGCGAGGGGCGCCTACTTATCTCGGGTGCTATGGGCCCAATCCCTTCGACTAATATGTATAGGGATAGTATGTAAAACGGAGTTTCGTTCGGATAGAGGTTTGTTTAGAAGAGAGTGCGCCCCTGGTTGCGAAATGTGGAACTAACAGAATTTTCAGAAGGATAAAATGTTTTGAAAGGAATATTAAACGAAACCCTCTGTGCGATCTGTGATCACACTTTCCCACTTGTTTTTTTATAGATTGGAAAAGAAATCAAAATTAAAATTAATTAATCATATTTTGTATTACATAAGATGCTATAAATAAAACCAATCATTAAATTTTGATTTTTTAAATTATGCTAACTAAGCAATATTATTTGTCATAATTAAATCTGAAAGATTACAGTTAAAAAAACGAATAAAAACCAAATCAATCAACGGTGAAAGTTTTTATGGAAAGTTTTTCAACGGTGAAATGTTATAACACAATATCTCTTAGTTTCAGTTGTAATGATGAGTTGTAGTTTTATGCAGAATAATAAATAAGTAAAATATAAGAACATTTTCGTCTAATTATGTAAAAGAAGTATTTTTCATGCGAAAGAATATTACTTATATATATTTCAAACGTTAAGATAAATTAAAATATGTAAGAAACGTAAAAATAATAATGAAGTTATATCAAAATGCATGACATATTCCTTTAAAATTGCTTATGAGAAAAGAAAAAAAAAAATTCGCATTTTTTGATGGGGAAGGGAAAGGGCTTTTCTTTTGAATTCTAACTATCAATTATTATTTTTTGTTGTCAATTATTATTTTTTGTTAAAAAGATTGAAATATAACCTCATTTTTCATTAATTATAAAATGAATTTCTATTTTTGTATATCTTAATTTGTCAGCTGCCATTCAAGTAAAATTTCAGTTAAATAAAGCAAAAAATGCCTAATTATATTGAATCAAAATGTATGACATATTAAGCTAAAACAAACATTCACAATTTTGGTAGAGGAAAAAAAAATGACATTGGAATTCTAACAATTAATTATTGTTTCTGTACAAAAGATGAAACATAAGATCCTTGTCGAATAATTATGTAGCAGGAAAAGGTATTTTATGAGGTAATTTATGAAATATATTAAAAGACATATCAGTTTTTCTGTTGCTTATAACATAAATATTAGTTAAGAGAACAAAAGAGGTATGAGTATTAAGCTACATCAAAATAAGTGTCATATTTCGATTATGGAAAAAGAAAAAGGAAAAATCACTAAAAATATTGAAAGCAGGAGAAGGAATTTCGTTTGAATTCTAATTACCAAATATTGTTTTTGTACATGAATAAGAATACGAGGTCATTTTACATTAATTATGTAAAAAATATTTTATTTTTGTATATCGTGAATATTCTTTCAAGTAAATTTTCAGTAACCAAAGTGAAAAGCGTATTAATAATAATTTATTAAAATGTATGATATATTTATCTAAAACAAATTGGGCATACATAGTTACCAACATCCTGATTTATTGAATACCAGTAAAATCTTACAAAAATGTTCGCTTTATTTAATTGAAGAAATTGTCCGATTGTATAACACAAGTATTTCTGCATGAAAATATTGGTATTAAAAAAATCGGGCGGTTGCCAACTATGGGCTTAAGGAAAATAAACATTCTGAATTTGTGTACAGAAAAAAAGAAACCATACTTTAATTCTAGCTACTTATTATTGTTTCCGTAGGATTAAAAGACGAAAAGTAAGATTAAAGCAAACCAAAGCAAAAAAGCGTATTCATATTAAATAATTTAAATGTATGATACAATTATCTAAAACAAATTAGATACAAGGAAAATACACATTCTCAATTTAAGGTAGAGGAAAAAGAAACCACAGTTCAATTCTAGCCACTAATTATTGTTTCTGTAGATTAAATAGACGAAATGTAAGATCAAAGCAAAGCAAAGCAAAAAGCGTAAGAATATTAAATAATTAAAATGTATGATATATTTATCTAAGACAAATTAGACATAAGAAAAATAAACATTTTCAAATTAGCTACAGGAAAAAGGAAACATACTTCAATTATGGCTACTAATTATTGTTTCTGTAGAATAAAAAGACGAAAAGTACCTTCATGTGTTTGTAATATTAATATCGATAGCTAAAATTAAATATAGTTTATAATAGCTCCATGTTTTATCAGAAATTATTCATTTATGAATATTTTTTAAAATAGTGCGTATTTTAATAAAAAAATTTTATTCAGTGGTTATAGGAAAATGGCAACAAAAAGTTATAATTACTATTTTCCAACAATTTTTCCTTTACTTTCTACACTAATGGAGTACTTGCTTTGGCAAAATTAAACAAATTGTGCTAAAAACTACAAAAAATAATATCTCAAAAACAAATTGAGATGCAGTTTTCAAACAGATTGCATTTTAAAGTACATTTTTACCAATACCGTCAACAGGGGCTACTTTGGTCCACCTTTTCCTGGTTCCACTCACATTTCCATTATTAAAAAAAATTATATATGATTTTTAACGTCGAAATGAAGTTGCAAACAAATAACATGAAACAATGAATCAAACTGCATAGTTTCAAAGAGAAATCTATTTATTTTTTTATTTTTGAACTATTTTTAAAGTTTTGGAACAAAGTAGCCCCTGCTAGAGCCTTCTTTGGTCCATTCACTTAGTAAATCATATAAAATGAAAACATTTCATATGTAAAGTAATACATTTTTATTGAAACCCTCTTGAAATAGCATTTGCTAATAAATTAACACTGCAAAGTCGATAAGCAAATGTTTTTTTTTCTTTTTTTTTAACATTTAAATACAATAAAGCAATTATTAATATTAGAGAAACGAGAAACAGTTTTCGTAATGTTATCCTCCGCAACTGGAACAAAAACAATTAATCTAACATTTTGCTACAGTAACATAAAAAAAAAATGTTACTTAAAACATGTTTTAAGAGATTTGATTGTATAAAAAGCATTTCTAGGTAATTGGGGCTATTTTGAGGCCAAAAACGTCCTGGCACAAAGTAGCCCCGAAATACTAGTTTTCATGTTAGCTTTATGAAAACGTAAACATTTCCTGTCAAAATAAAAAGTTAAAGGAAAAACTATGATCACACATGGGTTACAGGTTACTAAAGGTAATATCTGGACACTTACTTATTTGTAGCTATTATCCAGATTGTTTCACTATAGAAAGTTTGGAGAGTTAAAATTTACACACAAAAACAGTTGTTTACAAACGCATCCACTGTTGCCACTAAAAAAAATTACCCCCAAAACTGTTCAAATACCCTATAGTAGGGTATAAAATATTTTTCAAGGGCAAAAGATCCAAATTATCTTGTATTGGGTGTTCAATACAAAGAAAAAAAACTTTTTTTTTATGGGATGGATCAAAGAAGCCCCGGTTGACGTTACGACGGTATAAAAATTGAAAATGTGCGATGCTTAGAAGTAAAAAAAAAATGCAGTAGTGTATTTAACCGTACAATGATAAACGTGCTTTGCTTTACGGCTGGCTTCTACAAAGTAACGTTATTTTTTAGAGGCGTCACTTTAATTGCTGGAAGAAGGAAATAGCATATCGGGGGCTAGTAACCACGAACGAAAATATACAACAACCACTACCAAGTTACTCACTATTCCCAAAAGCGTTCTTTATTATTAGAAACCTCAGAAACCAATATATTTTAGAGATTTAAAGAATCATGTATAAAACAAAAAGTAGTTTAATGCCACCTTCTTTCGGAAACGTTTAAGAGTAGTTTCTGTAGTGAATTGATCAGTTTTCTTCATCCGGATTATCGATTTTTTAGGATCCTATTTAGTCTCAATTAAACGTATTAATTCGCGTAATTGAAGGTATATACTATGCCAAAGAAACAAAATAGCATTAATTTTAATGTTAAAGTGATGTTAGCGCGATATGTTCGTCTGTAAAACATGGTTGTTTAATTTGAGAATGAATAGCATGCGGAAAAATATGTTCCGGGTTCAGAAAACTCATTAATACATTATGAAAACTACCTGGAATAGTTTCTGAAAATAATTGGTAGCGAAGGATACTTTGTTTTTATAAATCCTTTTTTAAATCTCGAAAATACATTGATTTCTGAGGTTTCCAAAGATAAAAGAATCGTTAATAACTTGGAATAGCTTATTTTATATTTTCGTTCGTTGTTATATTTTATTCTCCTAGATCAAAAAACACCTGGCACTTTTTAGGTGTGTTCGTAATTATATAAATACGTAGCACCTACAGCCGTAGTCTGATCCTTCCATCTGTCTGTCTGTCCATATCACCGCATACAGCAGCACAAAAACTACCCAACCAAATGGTTTGAAATTTAATATACATAAACGGTGCAAAATTTAGTCAAGACATTTCAAATTTTGTGAAAATCGAATCAAAATTTAAAAATATATTAATAAAAATTTCTTCATTCTATTAAATCCTACAAACGTAATTAATTCAATGATATCCCATGATGTAATGATTCTTGGTTTCCATGGTGATTATTCAAATAATCCTATCATACATAATTAATTCAAAATTATAGTCCACGGTAGGTTATGATTCTATCTTGCCATTGTGATTATTCTATTAAATCCTATCGCACGTAATTAATTTAATGATATCCTACGATAGACAATAACTCTAGGTTGGTATGGTGATTACGTCCTATTTAAGATGGAGTCTTATTATTTTTGTATTACTGTATCTAATATGTATAATCGTAATAAATTTTGTATTCATGCATTTTTGCATAAGAGTGCGACAGCTATTGCACCGAGATCTCAGTATTTATAAAACTAGTTATAGTTCGAATGCAACTCATTTGTCACGTTTGACGTACAATTTCCGTCTTGATTATAGCGTAAAAAGACCGGAGATACAGTTATTATATTCTAAACAAAAAGCACAGCATAGCAGTTATTTAATAATTAAAACCTTAACTGAATCTGCATAACATTTCGTAATAAGCAATTTGCCCACTTGTCATGATGCAATTCCATTTCACAATTACCAACTTCTAATTAATTATGAAGTTTCATGGAATTCTGTTTATTGTTTCTTGAAGTAAAGGTTAGAGTTCTGAATCAGGTCGGGTTATCACTTTTCTTTGCGGTTCTAGTACTGGTTGGGTTGATTTTGTTTCGGGTCATGTCGGTTTCGGATTGTTATTTGACTCTTGCGATTCGGTTTAACCAGATTTTTCAGAAATGTCCGGAATTTTTTTATATGAATAAACAAATATTTGCATATCATGAGTATGTACATACTAGTTTTTAAACATAAAAAATGAAATAGTCTTCAAAGATAAATTATGTTTCCTTAATTGTATTACAAAAATAATTTTTGTTTTTTCCGGATCATAACTTCTCTGATTCGGATCGGGGTTCGGGCCTTCGAAAGTTTCTATGTTGAACTTCGGTTAGACTTATATATATCTATCTATATATATATATATATATATATATAATCAAATCGAATTCATTCCATCCAGGACATTGATGATCCGTCAAAATCTAAAGTTGAAATCTATTACTTTATATAGAAAAAAGTAACAAAAAAAAAAAAAAAAAAAAAAAAAAATGCATGGACACTTTTATTTTTAATAATCTTTGGAAGCGTATGCAATATATCATTAATTAATCTCCATTTGTCAATATTGTTTATTTTATTAAAAAAAATCTGAGTGTTTATATTTCTTTTGCCTTGAGCCAATTAACTGTAAGTCGCTAAGTCATTAATATTTCTTAAAATTCATTAATCTTGGAATGCTGTTTTCTATGCGTTTCTCCGAGTAATTCCAAAGATAGTTTGAAAAACCAATAATATTAATTGGAACGAAAATATATAAAGAAAAAACTTTTGTGCAATTACATGGAAAATGTTCAATATATCATTCTTTTGCGGAACCAAAAAACATGAATAATAATTCTTAAATTAAAATGATGTTACTGTATGGCTATTTCAGAATACGTCCATGAAGAAAAAATTTAAAGTTCGATATTAACCAAATAAGAATTATATTGATCAGATTTAGTGAAATAACTGATTTTCTTTTTCTAAAAATATAAAAATAATAATAAATAGCTAAGGAAACATGCAGTACGGTTAATTTTTTACCAGCCAGTGTTCTTAATTGGTCGAATCGAATTAGAGCGGAAGACGGTTGCACAGACGCTTACCTCACCGAGTTGATGGCTGAAATTACAGGATTAGACAAAACTTGATTCGTGTATTAAAATGTATCTGGTTTTCCAAGTTATATTATCTTGGTTCAAAGCATCTGCGATCCTGATTTTAGTGTTTGATTGGTAGGTTTACCATTATGTTTTCCTGCTCCCAATCCACCATATTTTCATCTCTTTGAGAGCAGGAAAACATAATTAAAAACCTACCGATCAAACACTAAAGTCGGTTATGCAGGTGATTTCAACCAAAATATGACTTGGCAAACCAGTTACATCTTAAAACCCGAATCGGGTTTCAATTAATCATGAAATTTAAGGTGTCAACTCGATAAGGTGATGTTCTGTGCTACCGCCTCTCGGACTAAATTGAAACGTCATTTAAAAATTGAATATCACACATTTTCACTTGGCAAAACAAGCTTTGGTGCTGAAAAGTTTGTTATAATATCTGCATCATGCAGGGCACTACAAACTTCTAGTATATTTTGTAATAATTTTTTTATTAATTTATTTTTAACCGCAATTTTTAAAATTAAATAACATGTTTTAAAAGAGATGTGTGTAGTATGTCAAAATCCTGTTCGGAAATTTTTTGTATACTACCCCATTTATCGTTATGCGTTTTATATGCGCGTAGAAAAGGGGATAATGCATGAGTAATAATATGCATGATGATACAGTAGCACCTCGATTATCCGAAGTAATTGGGACCGACCCTCTTTCGGAAAATCGAAATTTTCGGATAATCGAGGATTTTTCCATTTTAAGATTAAAAATAAATATATGCAATATTTCTTATCATGGTAACAAGTGCTTAATCAAAATAAAGCAATAGCAAATTAGAAACAAGAATCACTTACCTGAATTATAATTTTAAATTTAAGTACCTTTTACATATCACAAGGGTTCGAAAAAATGTTTTGTTTGTCACCGTTTAGATTGCCTTTGCTTTGAAGCTCTATCACAGAGTTTTTTAATAGTATTAGTTCACCAGTATCACAGTCTTTCTGCTGTTCCAGCCACGTAAAACTTTTTTTAAAAACATTCAAAAGCTTCAGAATTGCTAATTTGTTCGTTTTCTCCGTTACACTCCGCAGCTTACTGGAACTCAAGTTAAATTTAAAGGAACTTTAAGAAAGGGGATCGAAAATATTTATATGTACTTGTAGTTCGGAAAGGATAGCTTGCAAACACACACACAAAAGGCTTTCAAAATGGATTTTGCACGCAAGGAACGTGAAGTAAAAGAAAAAAAAAAGCTTTAAAAATTTATTTCGGTTAATCGAGAGTTTCGGTTAAAACAGTTTCGGATAAAAGAGGTTCAACTGAACTTATAATCTGTTAACGTATGGATATTTATGTGTTAATTTTGGTGCTGCCTTCTACATACTTTGAATTGAAACACAAACACTATAAAATGCAAAAAAAAATATCGTAGTTTTCCATGATACAGCGGCAGCAGTGCTGATAGGAGTATTTCCGTGAATCGATTTGACTTGATAACCTAAGAGGGACTGCTCAGACCAGGACATACTCTGTAGAGTACAGTGCCCCCACCCGGTCCCCTTTATTAAGGCTTTAAGAATTACAATGTTCAACCCGAGCTGTACTCGCCGTTAAACGCGACAATGTTCGGGTTTGAAAATAAGTGGGCTTACGAAAAATTAATTCTTACAAACTATTGTCACAGACCAAATCACCTATGGAACGACTCTGCCAAGAAAGAACCATGATCGCGGCAGGCTGCAGTGTCGCAGAGATTTAGAAGTAGTGCTGCATTAGGAATTGAAGCTGAAGTATACTAGGTAAGGTTTGACAGATCTCAAAGTAAAAGGTACATTTTAAGTAACTTTGTATTAACGGTGAGTCTATTTATGATTCGGTGAGTCTATGAACGGTGAGTCTATTTAAGACATTCGTTGGGAGTGATTGGCAGGCTTCTTAATATGACACTGTGCTGTTAGCGGGCATGTGAAGTAGTAATGGGAGGGCAAGTCACTGCGCCACACTCGCAAAAGAATGTGTCTGCTCATTTAAATTTGCTATTTTCGTGAATTGGAGAAAGTATTTCTGAGTGTGTCGGGCCATCTACAAACTTTTTAACTCAACTTTCAAAAGCAAGCACCCATTTTTTCCGCCAACTTTATAAAATATACAAAATTGCTCATACTTCGATTTTTATTATATGCGTCGTTTTTGTTTCCTTGTAAAAGTTTTTCAAAAAATATAATGCGATCTTATATGTATATATAAACAAATATTAATGCTCCTTAATAGCTTCTCACGTGGAAAGGTATTGTTTTCTTGGAAACGGTTATTATTTCTGCTTGAAATATTTCCCCCGGGGCTCCACAAATTGTCTATTATGATTAAAACAGCATAAGAGAAAACTACATATTTTTTTCTTATTTACCAATTTTCTATTTACCTTCTCTGCACACTCTAAATCGAAATGTCTTAAATTCAGACACTTAAGTGTCTGAAACGGAGTGTTCAATTTTCAGACATTTTGAAATGTCTGAATTTTTTCAGACACTTTTTGCGTCTGAATTTTAGACACTTCAAACGTCTGAATCGCAGCCATTTTTGTTAAAGCATTATACGTAGCCATGTTTGACCACGTTGATCCGGGAATAATACATGGCCATTATTCTGCCCTACTCCCCCCCCCCCCCCCGCACACACACAGCCTGATTTTAGGGGCTCCAAAATATGGTATGCAATTTTCATAAAGCTGATAATTGAAATCTTTTTCGACATTGTACTGATTATAATCAATATTTTGAATTTATAGAGTAGAATAAGATTAAAAATTAAAATATTTGGCACAATACAGTAAAACCTCTCAATAGTAGGCACCTTAGAACCGTGGAATTTGTTCGCCATTCGGAAGTGTCTGTTTTTCTGAGGTAAAAAAATATAAAATATGTGCATGTTGTTAATAAAAAATGTGCTTCTTAAATAGTTGTGTCCTCTATGTAGGAGTGTCCGTTATGGAGATTTTACAACAAAACTTTCATAGGACAATTTTCTGCAGCGAACACTGACCTTTTTCAAGATAAATACATTTTTTTTACCTCATAAAAGCGAACACAATCGAATAGCAGGCAAATTCAACGTTCCAAAACGCCTTCGATTCGCGAGGTGGCCGCGATTGAGAGTTTTTACTGTATTTATTTTTTTATTTAGTTTTTAATCTAATTCTACTTTTAAAGTTCAAAATGCTGATTATAATCAATACAATGTTGAAACACATTTAAAATATAAGCCTTAAAAAAAATCCATATCGAATTTGGAGCACGTAAAATCGTAGGGGGGGGGGGGGGGGGGGGTCTGCCCATGCTTTAATCAGGCCCTCCTTCTGGAAAAAGTCCAACCCTGTATTATGATTCGATAAATGTACGTGTCAGTTTTAAGTGCAAAATCTAGCTATATGCAAATAAATATCTTATAAAAATCTACCTCTTTACTTTGTATTCATTTTTAATTTCAAATTACTTTTTAACTAAAAGTAATCAAAAAATCAATATTATATAATTATTTCAAATGAAATATATCTGTATATTTTTACCGCATTCTTACAATTACGTTAACGGTACATGATTACATGAATTTAAGAATCTAAAAATAATCATTAAAATTTAACAAAGTGCTAGAGATAACGCGAGATCCTTTTTCTAAATCTTTGTTGACATCAACAATTTTTTTTTCTGCTTCAACGCCTACATTGGTGACGTCAATTTCCGTTCAAACCACAGCCCTCTGAATAGTAGGCCTGAGTGCTCATTCAAAATGGCGGCTGTCGAAGGCGGACTTTTCCCCCACTAGTAAAATTATATCGTGATTGAGTGCCTAGTGAATCTCCCTTCAGGTCCCGGTTTTCTTGTAATATTATTTTACTGAAAGATTTTTAAATAAGCTCAATCAATCGATTAAAAATTTCTATCTATTAAAAATTTCTTTTGACAAGAAACTTAGTATGCCATCATTCAAAAATTAACAAAAATATTTCCCATCTATTACATTTGTCAGAAAAGTAAAGAAAATTTAAAATGTTTGTTTAGCTTCATGATCAAAGTTTTATGTGGAGCCAGCCCCTTAGTTATGAAAAGAATAACATATTATATTGGCTAAATGCATTTACACAAATTAAAAATAAATGAAAGGATAAATTTGGTATTTAAATTATGAAAAGCACATGACAAAAATTATTCACATATTGTTAAGAAATTCAGATATTCTAAGGTTGAATGCTAAAAATAAATACAGATTTATTTATTTTTCAGTTTTTTTAAATTTTTCTCTTGTATTTCTTAATTAAAAATTTTAATAACTATTTTTGAGTAATTATTTGGTAAGATCTTATATACAACTTTCATCATATTTTTAAATAAATAAAGCTGTCATGAGTGCAGGGATCTGTTTAGAGAAAAATTAGGTCCTTTAATGGACCTTTCACAACCTTTTTATTTTAAAACAGGACCCTTCACAAAATTTTTCAACTTAACAATTAGCTTTACACAAAACTTTTGCATTTCCAAACTGTACTTTTCATCACAAATTTTAAAAGTAATACTATCTAACTTGTCAAAAAAACTATTATCAAGATATAGATATGGAAAGGGTCTTGTTAAAAATGTATAACAAGAACCTGAATATAACGATAATTTCAAATTCCCAAAATTAAAAATAGATTTTTCATAAATGTGAAAAAAAAACTATTCACAATTTCAAAAATAGGACCCAGAAAGAAAAATCTGGACAGATCCCTGTGAGTACAATATTTACATAAATGATCAAAGTCATTCACTACATTTTTAACCTAAAGTTAACTAATTTTTAATAAAAAATTCATATGAAAAATCACCATTACTAGAATCAATACAGTAATTACAACAGTGATGTTTTAGCAAGTTTAGAAAGCAGCATAACCTGCAATGAAAAGTAGGATTGGCACAATGTTTTTATAAACTGGGTTTAATATATCATTTAAAGATATTTAAATGCGTCTAAATTTATCAGGCATGAAAGTGGAAAACATAAAAAAAGTTGTAAAATTTTTTCCATCTATACAATATTTATTTTTGGATACATTTTAACTTATTTATACAATAAAATAAAATATTACTGTACGTATGATTTTCTTTTAATAATTTAAAATTTATTAAAAGAAATTTAAACTAACAATTTTACAGGTCTTTTGAATCAAAACAGGAAACTGAAGACAGTTTGCTAAGATGTAAAACCACAAATATCTGATGAATTTATGTGAACTACAGCGATTAATTTGTCAAAATAAATATTATTTTAGAAGGCTTGTCTGTTTAAGATTTCCCCCCTCCTTTCAAAAACAAACGAAAAAACAAACCTCCATGCTGCATAAATACAAGCAAGTCAAATTAATCTTTACTCCAGAAATACATCTCCAAAATTGCATCACTGAAATTACATGAAAGTGTTAATTAGGAAAAAATATTCTATTCCAAAAAGAACCTTATGGAAACTTCCTTTACCTTTTAAAGTCTAAAAAAATCACTCTGGAAAGACATTTTAGAAACAATTTACACCACTTTCAGATGCTGATTCACCTTTGATTTGATTGCTTTTTTGCACAGTAATTCAGAAACAAATACCGACGATTTGAGTAAACAAAATTATTATTAAATTTCCTAGACACCCCCCCCCCTCTCATATATGCTTCCAATATTTTCTTTGCATTTTTGCATCAATCCAGAAAATGTCCAAAATTGCTTTAAAATAGGTGGAATTCCTCCTTTAGGAGAAATTGTATCGTGCCTGATTTATTGATAAATTGCATTTCTTATCTAAATATTTATCTAAATATTTTTGTTTATTATGAAAGAGCTTTTGAATTATTAGTCTTTTCTCATTTTCAATCAACTTCTCTAGAGAGATATAATAATTACTGACATATAACTGTACATTCATCATATATTTTAACAATCATGTCAACCTTATACTTATTTTCTTAGATTGCTAATATTCAAACCAAGCGTCTGATATAATTTGTTTTATTAAGACAATAAATTTTAAAAGTTAAATCAGAACTTACTTCAATAGTTATGTTAATCCTTGGTGATATCCACTGAACATCATTTTAGAATATTTAATGCATATTCTAGCCTTTTAGATGAAATTAAAATTATATTTACGAATCCTTGAGAGCCATATTTTCTTTTCAGAAAGAGAAACAATGAAACACTAGGAAAGCACATGAAACGCGGGGAAAACACATGATACACTTTCGTGAAATAAAACATAAGTATCTAAATAAAATAGATAGTATAAAGATGAAAATCGTGAACCATGTGCAACTTTATACGAAAACTGCGACTTGAATTCATCAACGATGGAATTTTCAACAACAGAATAAATGGCGACCGTCACTTTCGCTTCAATTTAACCGCCTTCGACTGGTCACGTGACCCGCCGGAGTTAGTTTAGCGATTGGGCCGGTGTAGAGATGGCTGTGGTTCAAACAATCAAATCGTGAAGCTGTGGTTTTGACTTTTGAATCATAAAATGATTATATGTTGACTATTTTCAGTATGGCAAATGGGATATTTCTAAAATACTCGGAAACACTAAAATTATATCAAAGGGAAATCTTTTAATTAGAATGACCGGATTTAATGAGTTTTATCAGTCAAAACATTTTAAAATAAATAAATGAACACAAGTAATTCGCTGTATTAAATATATGGGGGAATCAATGAATGGAAGGATGTTCGAACTATATTCTTTTTTAAAATTTATGATGTACACACTATGAGGCAGAAGAAAACTTCATTAGACAAGAAAAGCATAAATAATAAATAGAAGCAGCTATTAACAGGAATGTTTACTATAAATGCTTTTGAATTCCAGTACATAACACATAATAAATCTATCAGAAATGTAAAAATCGATGTAAACATTACAAATGCTGCCGCATTAAATGCTTATAAAAATATTGTATACGTAAATAAATAATTAAAAAGGGTACTTCAGAGTAATAATTACACCAAAAAAATATTAAGGTAGTCTTGATGGTAATTAAGAAGTATGAGCCAATCAACAGGCGATGTCACTGCGATTTTTAAAGTAATGGCTACATAAGAAAAGGTTTAGGAAGGTGTAAAATTAATAAATTCAGTAACCGCTAATATACACCATGCAGAGACACCAAAATTTATTTTAAAGATAACATTGGATAGAAAATAATACAGAAATATGATTGCAGATGATTTGAAGAGTAGAAATTTAAATATTAGCAAAATAAAATTTTAACATGGAAATACCATAGGCAAAATGCTTTGAACATATTTTGGCATAACTCAGAAACTAATAAAGCTATAGACTCGTGTGAGGTCTTCATTTAAAGAGAAAGCAATGACAAAGAGTTTTAAATACATAGTTAAGACCCCACTTACGTGGGAAAAGGTCTGATTATTCCAAAAGCACATTCGCCCAGAGGACGTCCGGACTAGAGGCTACGTTAGTATCCGTTAGTTAGGCAGACTTTGATATTTAAAAAATAAAATCCCCTTGCACATCCGGCTAGCTCTGTCAAAAGAATGGAAAATTTCCATCCTGAAAACATAGCCCGCCAGACAACAGTTCTCTTTACAAATTTGACGAGATGAAGAACACTGTATTAGTTTACAGATAAATATTAATACGGAGTACCACTATGTCGATAGAAATTAAATCCCGGAACTTCACATTCCGCAAAAAACAATCAAGTCAAAATAAATTATTAGATAAAATGTACGCGTACATAAAAACAAGCATTCAGTTTGAATTACAAACGAACATCGAGTTCGAAAGGAAGACGCATGCGCAACTGAGAGTGCCCCCTGGTGAATGCGGAGCGGAGTTACAAAGTGTCTTAAAATTAGACACTTGCAGATTTTTTAGACACTTTTATCAGTTCGTGTACACTATGATCATAGTAAGACACTTAGGTGTTTTAAATTAAGACATCTATTGTGACTGAATTTTCAGATTCAGACACTTAAGTGCCTGAAATTCTTTTTCAGTCACATATGTATCTTAATTTAAGACGCCTTTATTTGCAGTGCAGAAACATAAATTAACATCTTGAAACATAAATTATCTTTTTGACTGCAAAAAAGAAAAGAATGCTCAGAATTAAACAAACAACTTCAAGTGCATCTCTACAGATTTTTCCTCCATAAACTTTTATTAAATATTTCAATCCTCTTTATGATTTTGTGTATTTTAATTAACTCCAATCGTCACTCCAATTCTCCATCATATTTTCTAATATGTCCGACAGCATTTGGGCTGTTAAAAACATGCTCTTTCAGTTGATCATTTACTGTAGAATTTGCTAAAGAACGATATAACAATATGCAATATACTTAAACTATCCCTTAAAAATTATCTAACTAACAATGCAAGCCCCATCAAACAGCATGCCAGCCAAACCTTTTAAAGGAGTAATAATTCATAATCAGATTCATCTAATTTCAGAACTTTCCAACATTCGGTGACTAAGAATTGTACAACAATACGTTATAAACTAAAAACATTTTTAAAAATTGTCTAACAAACAATGTAAGTCTCAATAAAATCCCTAAACCGGATCTTTCTAAAAAGTCTAATCTTTCATAATCAAGTTGACCTAATTTTATATTTTTCTCCCGTAATTCTATAACTTAGCAAGGTTAATGATATGCAATATATATAATAAAATCAGCCTGAAAAATTATCTAAGTAACAATGTAAGTTTCATTGAAAACCGTCCATTAGAACTTTTTAAAAAGTCTGAACATTCATAATGGTGTTCACCTGATTATAAATATTTACCCAAAATTTCTATAACTAATCAATATACAATAATATGGTTTATACTAAAACCATCCCTGAAAAATTATCCAACTAAAAGTGCAAGTCCTATCAAAATCCATACAGCAGAACTTAAGTTATAAGTAGCCTAAAAGAAATTCCCATTTGCTTTTTTATCCATATAGAATTGTACGAGAGATAAAATAACGTATAAGCGCTAAAATAAAATATACATTTAAATACTAAAAGTGATTACAGTACTCATAAAATGATTCTTTAAAATCTTTTATTAACGGATTATCGCTTATTTGCTGTTACTTAATTCTTCTGTATCCCTGTTAAGGAATGTTATACGCAAGCACTCTATATTCTACAGTAAAAATTTTGTAATGCATTTTAGTAATGTATGCAAATTAAATTATATAGTGTAACATCGTTAAAATACACTTCAAACGTTTTTTCTCCGTAGACCACAATGCAACAGATATTTTGGCGTTTCACTCTAAAAGAATATTAAATTTTTGATAAAAATATTCTACCGAAATCGTATTTGTCTACACCCCACCGATGTATATCAATTTTATTATGTTGGAAATAATATAACATCATTAAAATACACTGAAAAAGATTTTTTCCCATAACCGTAATGTAATGAAATACTTTTGAATGAATTTTATGTAAACGAACTATTAATGCTACATAAAGTACTTCCAGTAGGGAGCCTTATGCATATAGAATTTAGTGCATAGTGTTTAACAATCTTTTACAGGAATACACAAGAATTCGATTACAGTACTGTGTATAAGCGATAACGTTTTGTTAAAAGATTTTAAAGAATGTTTTTATATGTAGTGTAATCACTTTTAGTATTTAAATGTATATTTTATTTTTGCGCTAATAAGTTATTTTCTAACTCATATAATTCTATATGTATAAATGCTATTGTAAACTTCCATAACATAACTAAATAATGTAGAGATCGAAACATATGTATGAGAGTTGGACCGCTGAGTGATAGACATGTGGACGGATACTCAGACAGACAGACATACAAACGAATTCATTCACACTTTACAACTATGTTCGAAAATGAATGCAATATTATACTGTAAAATCAATATATTTTTTAAACCATTTGGAAAAATGGTTATTGTCCTCGGTCAGGGTAGGAAATCAAAAACATTTCTGAAACGTTTCATTAATTGAATCCGCATTTTATTTGTTTTCTGATTGGTCTATACAGTAATATGTAGTTTCCCTTTACTTTTAACAGAGATGGATACTTCTGTTGCCACTATGACAAAAAAGTAATAAAAACTACAAAAAAAAATTAATAACTCAGAAACAAATTGAGATACAGCTTTCAAACAAATTGCATTTAAAAGTACATTTCTTTCTCTATACGACGGTGTAAAAAGTAATATTGTGGGATGTTTAGAAGTTTAAGAATGAAATTTCATTTAAAATGGGTCCAGGAATATTAGTGTTTAATCCGTATCGTACGTAATGTATGACCAGCTTCGTAGAAGTTTAAAAATTTACAGTACCGAAAAAAGTAATCCATGGCGTACGTAATGTATGAAATTTCATTTAAAATTGGTCCAGGCATATTAATGTTTAATCCATGGCGTACGTAATGTATGACCAGCTCCGTAGAAGTTTAAAAATTTACAGTACCGAAAAATGTAATCCATGGAGTACGTAATGTATGAAATTTTATTTTAAATTGGTCCAGGAATATTAATGTTTAATCCATGGCGTACGTAATGTATGACCAGCTCCGTAGAAGTTTAAAACTGTTCAGTACCGAAAATTGTAAAACTGAAATTTCTTTTAAAATTTGTTCATGATGGGTCCAGGAATGTTAATGTTTAATTCATGGCGTACGTAATGTATGTTCAACTCCGTGCGATTTGTTATGTCTTAAATTTTAGTCTTCGAAATAATCGTTTTCCAAATGGTCGTTGTAATTTGTTAAATAGCTTTTTTTTTCTTTTTAGCAGTCTTCTTTTACTTGAGAACAGGTGTAAGATAAAAAATATTTAAAAATGTTTTGTTACGCAATTTGCACGTTTCTGCAGCATCCGAGCCGTTATCAAAGCAAAGGAACATGTAGCTGATATAAAGTATAAGAGATTGACATTATAAAAGAAAACATAAAGATTGCAACACGTAAAAATTCAATGTGTAACGATGCAGCATCATTTAATTTACCAAAATTATGGCTTGAGTTACTTTATGATCACGAATATCGAAATAAATATTCTATTAAAAATAAAAATAATAATGTACGTAAACTGAAAGAGTACGTAAAAATTTGAATGATCACGTTTCAAATTATTACGTCATAGATCTTGCAATTTTAGAATATTCTTTTTTGTTTTGATAATGGCTCGGATGAACCCGAAACATGTAAACAATCTAATAAAAAATTTTATTTTTTTTTAATGTTTTTATTTTACATATTTCAGCGATTGAAATAAGTATAATATTACAAGGTTTTATAATATGTTGTAATTGTTTAAACAATCTTTTAGAGTTTTGAACCTGTGGATCAGATAATATTCAAGAAAACACTTACAACTTAAGTCGACTTTTGACATTTTCCAGGTATCTGAATATACCATAAAACTCATTAAAAAATATATCCACTTTGTTTGCTATTAGCATCGCTCTCACGTATAAAAGTCGAATTATTATTCAAAGTTTAACAACGGTTGACTAATCTATATCACAAAGTTCCATTCAGGCACTACTATACTTTTTAAAACATTTTCAAGTTGATAACGTCAAATATAAATTTTAAAATAATCTTTCGGCAATACTAAATCTTCCAAACTCTGTCGGTGTGTGTCAGAAATATTGGATCATTTCCAATTCAGAGAGATAAGGAGACTTTTTTGGTTGATATGATCGTGAAGCATAACTTCATAAAATTCAGATAAATGTGAGATTTTAGAAATGTCCCAAGTGATTTTAAAATTTGTATTTTTCTTTCGTCTGTTAATCTTACGTTTGATATTTTTAGATAGTTTGTTATCTTTTAACGAATTAATAATTATAAATGATGTATTTTCATTTAGTGGTAAATTTTGAGTATAGGGTCATTTGATATATATAACATTTTCTTTACTGTTTTATAATAAGTAATGTTTCTGGTGCATATGCAGCTAGCTGATAACTGTTAGAATGTTTTTTAGCTCACAGGCTATCAAAGCCTGAGAGCTTATGTGCCGCCGGTTCTGTATGTATGTATGTACGTACGTATGTACGTACGCAACGCGATAACTTTTGATAGAAATATCCGATTTGCTTCAAATTTTTTTTCCAGGTTCATTTTGATAAGGCGCTTCCTTGATTAGTTTTTGGGGTTCAGTAGTTAAGGTTAAAGGGGGAAAGGGGGGTTAGTCCACCCCCCCTCCCCCCTTAATTCAGATAAATGGGTTTTTCATGCAGAATTATTCGATTTGCGCCAAATTTGGTATACCGGTTTATTATGCTAAGGAACTTCCCTGATTAGTTTTGGGTGTTGATTGGTAAAGGATAAAGGGGGAAAAGGGAGGTCCGTCCACCCCCCTTAATTTAGATAAATGGGTTTTTCATGCAGAATTATTCGATTTGCTCCGAATTTGGTATACCGGTTTATTATGTTAAGGAACTTCCCTGATTAGTTTTGGGGGTTCATTGGTTAAAGATAAAGGGGGAAAAGGGCGGTTAGTCTACCCCCTTAATTCAGGTAAATGGGTTTTTCATGCAGAATTATTCGATTTGCTCCGAATTTGGTATACCGGTTTATAATGTTAAGGAACTTCCCTGATTAGTTTTGAGGGTTCATTGGTTAAGGATAAAGGGTTAAAAGGGGGGTCAGTCTACCCCCTTAATTTAGATAAAAGGGTTTTTCATGCAGAATTATTGGATGTGCTCCAAATTTGGTATACCGGTTTATTATGTTATGGAACTTCCCTGAATAATTTTGGGGGTTCATTGGTTAAGATTAAAGGGGGAAAAGGGGGGTTAGTCTACCCCCTTTAATTTAGATAAAAGGGTTTTTCATGCAGAATTATTCGATTTGCTCCGAATTTGGTATACCGATTTATTATGTTAAGGAACTTCCCTGAATAGTTTTGGGGGTTCATTGGTTAAGGATAAAGAGGAAAAAGGGGGGATTAGTCCACTCCTTTAATTCAGATAAATGGGTTTTTCATGCAGAATTATTCGATTTGCTCCGAATTTGATATACCGGTTTATTGTGTTAATGAACTTTCCCTGATTAGTTTTGGGGGTTCATTGGTTAAGGATAAAGGGGAAAAGGGGGGTTAGTCCAACCCCCTTAATTCAGATAAACGGATTTTTCATGCAGGATTGTTCGATTTGCTCCGAACTTGGTATACCGGTTTATTATATTAAGGAACTTCCCTGAATAGTTTTGGGGGTTCATTGGTTAAGGATAAAGGGGGAAAAGGGGGCTAGTCCACCCCCCTTAATTTAGATAAATGGGTTTTTTATGCAGAATTATTAAATTTGCTCCGAAATTGGTACACCGATTTATTATGTTAAGGAACTTCCCTGATTAGTTTTGGAGGTTCATTGGTTAAGTATAAAGAGGGGGAACGGGGGCTAATCCCCCTTCACTTTTTTGAGGGCATTATTCTTTAAAATAAGAGTGTAATATACAATTAGTGTGAATAGCCTGTGAGCTCAATGCCATCACTTTAGCTGGGCACTTTTCTTTTTTATTTAGATAGTTAATTGTCTTATTAATTAATTAATAATTATAAGTGATGCATTTTAATTTAGTGGTACATTTTGTGCCTAGGGTCATTTAATATTTATAAAATTTTCTTTACTGTTTTATTCTAAGTAAGGTTTCTGTGGTATATTTTTAGATAGATAATTATCTCATTAATTAATTAATATTTATAAATGATGTACTTTCATTTAGTGGTAAATTTTATGAATAGGGTGATTTAATATATATAAAATTTTCTTTACAGTTTTAAATAAGTAATGTTTCTAAAGTATACATAGCTGATAACTGTTAGAATGCCTAAGCAATGGCATTAAAAATATGAAGCGCAAATCGATTGGAGGTTGAATAATTTTCTGATAAAAAGTAAAGTTAACTTAGACTGTAGGTAAAAATAGTTATTAAAAATGTGGGGAGTTAAAGCATAAAATAAAAATATTCACGTTTGATATGGATAAATATCATAATGAAGATCAATTCACTTTTAAATTCTTAAGAAATTGTGTAATTCATAACATTACATTTGATATTTTTAGGTTAATAATTATATTATTCATTAATTAATAATTACTGGGTGATTGCAAAAAATTCGTTCCCTATTTGATAGATGGCAGAAACATGCAATTTTGACTGTGCTGGTGTTTCTTTTTTAACCATATTATTAACTGAAAATAATCGACATGTGATGTGAGTGAACATAATGCCAAAAAAAAAAAAAAAAATCAAATTAATTCTTGTGCAAGGTTAATATTCAAAACGGAAAAGGAAAAGTAACATTTTCGCCAAGATATGTTATACTAATTTTAAAAAGGAATGGGTGCTGGACGTGCTACAAAAAACTTTCAAGACGTTTACTTGGATCGTGCTCTTAGGACGGTTAAAAAGTGTTTTTGTCAATTTCGAAAAGATGATTTCAATCTAAACGTTAAAATGCGCTCTGAGCGACCTTCTGACATTGATAATGACTTAATCCGTGATTGATTAATAATCCACGGATTACTACTGGAGAGATTGCCGAGAGACTAAATGTTGACCATTCGACTGAATTTCGCCATTTAAAACAACTTGTGTACACTTCGAGGCATGATGCATCGGAAATCGGGCACGAACTTTTGCAATCACCCAATATAAAAGATGTACAGTGTAACCTCTGAAAAGCGGTTACCAGTGGGACTGATGAAAAGTTACCGCTATTCAGAGGTGGGTGTTATTCGGAGGTTTCATTTTTAAAAAGTTATAATTACATAAATTTAAATAGGAATGCATAGTCATTTTAATTAAACCTCATTGTTTTAATAAATTAAAAAAGTCAGTGATTTGCAGTTACTTTTTTTCTGCAAATATCTTTCTCCCTAGAAATAATAGTATGAATTGTTTTGCTGTACAACGGCATCATTATTATGCTTTAATGCAAATTTTTGATTTCACGAAGGTTCGTAAAAAATTTCATATATGTGTTAATACTGGAAATTGCAGGTGATTCTATAATCTCTTCCATATCCCCTCCCGCATCACTTTTCTCTTCCTCTCTCCTATCTTCCACCATTTTCTGTATGAATCAAATGTAGTAGTAGCTGCCAAATCTTTGTCCAGATACACAAACTTACTGGCGTTCGTGTTAGGTATGCTTGCTGTTCTAAGAATATTATCTAAATTTTCCCCATCAGTATTATCTTCATTTTCTATGTCTAGTTTTGGAAAAGATTAAGTGTTCAAGAGATGAAGTAACATTTTGTTGACATATTAAGTAAACTTTGTTTGATCTGCTTCAAACAAACTGCGATTGCGTCTAAACAGGTTTGTTTAAGCATCATATTTTCAAAAATATTTTTCATAATAATTAAAGAATGCAGCATAAAGTTATTTTGCTTTTCTTATACTGATTTTATTTTTCTTCGCAAATATTTCAGTATAAAACAAAGTGGGTCAAGCCTCCCATACAGTGGGTCAACCCTCCCATAGGTGGGGCGCCTTGACCCATTATTTTCTCATGATTAAAATCAATCAGTTTTCAAATTTATTTTTACACTTTTGTAGCAAATTTCGTTTGATAACTGATTGGATAACGAATAAAATTATATATAAAACTTTATTCTAAGTTCAATATTTAAAAAATAAAAAATCCTTTTGTAAAAAGTGTGTCAACCTACCTTAGTTTCCTCTATTTGTGTTTAGTGGTATATTTTGTGCATAGGGTTGTTTAATATTTAATGTATCTTTAATTTCATTTACAGTTTTATAATATGTAATGTTTCTGGAATATACATAGTTGATAACTGTTAGAATGTCTAAGCAATGGCGTTGAATATATTAAACGCAAATCATTTGGTGATTGAATAACTTTCTGATAAATAGTAAGGTTATATTAGGATGTAGTGAAAAATATTTGTCAAAAATGTGTAAAGTCAAAGTACAAGGTAAAATCATTAAAATTCATTTTTGATAAATATCATGGTAAAGATCAACTCGCTTTTAATTTTTTCAGAAAGTATGTGTTTCATAAAGTTTATTTCAACATTTTCTATAGTTGATAAAGCCAACTATCAAGTTAAAAATAATCTTTTGACAAGAATAAATAGTCCTGACCTCTGTCAGAGTGTGTCAAAAGTATTGGATCATTTCCAATTCAGAAAGATAAGAATACTTTTTTGGTTTATGTGATTGTCAAGCATAACTTCATAAAATTCTGATAAATGTGAGAGTTTACAAATGATATCCCAAGTGACATAACCGATTTTTTAAACATTTTTCAGTATACTTAAGCACCCACTTCCCAGTAGATTTCGATTTAATTCAAATTTTATCTTTCGTAGTGTCCGTGATTGAAAAAGTGACATTATTAGTGTGAAATTGTGACAAACTAAAAATTCTTTAACCTAATTTGATGAACTTTAATGTAAAAGAAAATAGTATCAATTTAAAAATAATCATTTGACAAGAATAAATAGTCCTGAACTCTGTAGGAGTGTGTCAAAAATATTGGACCTTCCCAATTCAGGAAGATAACAATAGTTTTTTGGTTGATGTGATTGTCAAGCATAACTTCATAAAATTCTGATAAATGTGAGATTTTAGAAATGATCTCCCAAGGGACATAACCAATTTTTTGAAATTTTTCAGTACACTTAAGCACTTATTTCCCCGTAGATTTCGATTTAATTCAAATTTTATCTTTCGTAGTGTCCGTGATTGAAAAGTAACATTGTTAGTTTGAAATTGTGACAAACTAAATGTTCTTTAACCTAATTTGATGAACTTTAATGTAAAATAAAATAGTATCAATTTAAAACTAATCTTTTGACAAGAATAAATAGTCCTGACCTCTGTCGGAGTGTGTCAAAAATATTGGATCATTTCCAATTCAGAAAGATAAGAATACTCTTTCGGTTGATGTGATTGTCAAGCATAACTTCATAAAATTCTGAAAAATGTGAGATTTTATAAATGATCTCTCAAGTGACATAACCGATTTTTTGAAAGTTTTCAGTATACTTAAGCGCCCATTTCCCAGTAGATTACGATTTAATTATTATTATATTTTTTTTTGTGTGTCCGTGATTGAAATGTAACATTATTGGTTTGAAAATGTGCCAAACTAAAAAATCTTTAACCTAATTTGATGAATTTAATGTAAAAGAAAATAGTACCAGTAATTTTTATCATTCGTATGAAAAGGTTCCTTATTTCTTTTCTGTGGACTCAGTTAAGTTTGACCCTTTTATCTGTATTTTCTAATAATTTTTGTCTTATTATTAAAAGTTTATGTGAAGGAAGTTGAATTAATGAAGAAAAAATACGCTTCTTGTGGTAAAATATGAAACACTTCATAATACTTCATAAAATACTTCATAATCTATAGATATACACTGGGTTCAAAATGATATGAACACTTAATTTTTCAAACTTAAAAATGAAGAAAATGTTACAAAACAAACTGAAGTCTAATCAATGTTAGAAATAGAACAAATCACCTTATTTTATAACAAAATATAATTCAAACAGCGATTTATACATAAAATAAACTGCATTTTTCCATTTGCGGCCTTTCATAATGATATGGACATTGACCAAAAATATAGATTAATAGCCAGTGTATGCACCAGATCTTTTAATTAATGTAAAAACGTAATCAGGCTTGGAGTAGACCAAACTTTTTAATATATTTTGATCGATTTCATTTCAGTAGAAGATGATAGCAGCTTTTAATTCTGAAATTGTGGCATATTGTTTTTCATTTGCGTAAATAACTCTAACCAGTAGGTTCCATACATTTTCCATTGGATTTAAATCAGGAGAAACAGGTGGCCATAGAGTTACATGTGCACCATTATTAAGAAACCATTCCCAAGTGATGTTTGCCTTGCGGAGGGGTGCATTGTTTTGTTGGAACATGCAGGATTGTCAGCCAATTTCCTCAGCAAATGGCAGAAAGTTTTCTTCAAGTAGATCTTGGTAGGTTAATACACTCTTTCTGCTATAGGGAAACGCAACTTTGATCTTACCCTGAAATCCAAACGCAGCCCAAATCATAGGTGAACCTGTACACTGCTGCCGTGGTTTCTTGCGCAGATGGTGCCAATAATAAGAAAAACCTTCCGGACCATCCAAATTGATTTTTACTTTTATCGGAAAATATTACCCTTTCATATTCTAACTTCCTGGACATGTGGTCTTTTGCCCAATCCAGGCGATACTGCTGATGCATTTTAGCCAGAAGTGGTTGGGGCTTTCTTTTCTTGTACCTCATCATCTTAGAGCTCTTGACTACTCTGGACAAGGTACTTTTTGAAACTCCTATCAGTGGATCTCTTGAAAGTTCGCCTAAAGTTGTTTTCCCATGCTCATTCTTTTTTAAAATGGCTCTTTTTGCCCTTTTGGATAGCTTTGGCGGACGTTCGGAAACTTCTTTGATCCATAATCCTCTTTTAATCGAAGAAAATGTAATATTACACGTGAAGATCTTTTCAATTATTTTGCGATAACTCTGGCCAAAAGTTCTTGATCCTTAAAAGCCGCAATTTTCCCTTTCTCAAAACCACTCAAAGCACTTTTACGACCCATACTTTTAGAACTTACTTTGCGATCAGGTTTGCAAATTTCGTAGTCTGCGAAGTATCTTTATATGCTAAACTAATTTGCATATTTCGGTTCCTTCTTCTCGGAGTGGCATTCAATATTCCTGTACAGTGTCGATGCTCGTTTTGTGATGATTTCGACCAATGTTCATATCATTTTGCACCACCGTTTTTTTAGATAATTCATATTTTCATTGAAATAAAGTTTGATATTTATTTTACAGCTATGCATTATGTAAAATTACTGTATTTGTCTCGAGAATGGAGTTTTCTGATAATAGTTTATGAATTTTTGTCAGGATATCACAAAATTACTAGGTGTTCATATCATTATGAAACCCAGTGTATTACGCCATCGTAAGTGGTACAGAAATCGCGATTACTTGTTAATTATTTAATGGCAAAGCTTGAATATAACGCCTCATTGGATATTGAACAGCATTGAATGCATCTCCATAACTATGACGTGGGTTACCATAGGGCGGACTCTGTTATGTCGCCAACTTGGCGATATATCGCCAAATTTGGAGACCTAAATGAGTCACCAAAAGTGCCGCCAACTTGGCGATATCTCTTATGTTTCGCTAAATTCCATAGGCTTCCATTGTAAACCAATAGGGTTTACTTGCTTACAGAAAACAAATTGAGGTAATTTAATGCAACAAAAACTAATATTAGCCTAAGGGATTATATTAATTATACAAGGTGGCCATAATTAAACTGACGGTATTCGGAGTGTTCTGTAGCACGATCTAATTGCGAGAATGGCGCCAAATTTTGTAGGAAGATTAAACAAGACGAGGGACGAAGGATTCCGCGAAAAAAATAGTTCCAAAAATCACCACCAGGGGAATATGTGGCGCTGTGTATTCGAAAATGTTTTTCAAAAAATGAAGAATCAATACTGAAATACAATTACCGTTTATTTAACGAATTTAGTAATTTAATCCAAGCTCAAAATGGTAACAGTTTATAAAAAGCAAAGAACTTTAGCATAACTTTAAAATATGAAACTTTAGCATGAAACTTTATGCATATAAGCATAATATATAAGCATATTTAGCATATGAAACTTTAGCATAAACACTGCTAAAGTTTCTTTATGTGCAATTTCCCTTATAGAGCCCCAAAGAAAGCAACAGCAGAAGAAGTTCTTTATAGAAATTCCACGTTACATCTTTTGGCCCAGTGCCAGCTTGTTCGGCTTTAAAAGGTAATGTGCTACTGTTAGAAGCAATTTCATTGAAATTTATCTTTCATAATGTCCCTTCTTTAGTCAAGCGAGCGAATTTCTTTTACCCCAACCAGTGCAATGCGCCAGCCGCTCTTTGTGCTTTTAGAAAACCACAAAAAAAAATGCGTAAAGATAACGGTCTTTTCTCAATTAATGGTTTAAAAGCAATGGTTGAGAAGTTTGAGAAAACAGGTTCTCTAAATGTTCAGTCTGGCAGAGGACGAAAACCCGTATCACATGATACAATCGAAGAAATGGCAACGGCAATTGTCGAAAGAGCACCAGACAATATTGCTAGCACTTCCAGTGCTCGTGAGATAGCTCGGAATCTGGATATGCCTCATTGTACAGTACATGGGAAATCCTACGAAAGATTATTCACTTCCATCCGTACAAGATCAGCTGTGTCCAAGAGTTACGTCACACCGACCATGATAAGCGATTGACTTTTGCTCTCACTTTTCTTGCCAGAATGGAGTCGGATGACGCTTGGTCCTGGAAAACCTTAAAGGGAGACGAGGCCCAATTTTACATGAATGGAACTGTAAATACCCAGAACTGCCGAATTTGGGATAACAAGTCACCAAGAGCATTCAAAGAAATTCCTTTGCATTCATTAAAGATAACTGTTTGGTGTGGTTTCACATCAGATATGATCATAGGACCATTCTTCTATCAGAACATTACTCAAGAGGACCTGTAACTTGTTCTGTTACCGGAGGCAAAAAACGCCAAATGCTAAACAACTTTGTTATTCCGGTACTTCAGCAAAGACAGTGCCTGGAGAAAATCATTTTCATGCAAGATGGAGCCATTCCACATATTGCTTTGCGGGTACAGCAGCTGCTACGACAGAAATTCACAGCAAAAAGAGTCATTAGCCACTGTTTTCCAACTGCATGGACACCTCGGTCCCCTGATCTTACACCCTTCGACTTTTGACTATGGGGTTACCTAAAGTCCAAGGTCTAACACGGAAGTGTCCAGGATCTGGCTAAGTTGAAGGACAACATATCGCGAACTGTACGGGAAATTCCTGCAGACATGTTATTCTCTGCTGTTGTAAATGCTGTGAATTTTCTTTCACAAAGGTTGAGGGACCTCCCATCTGAGACATAAACCTCGACATCTCCGGGCTGAAAACTGGTTTCAACGTTGTCGCATACGTCACGTGAGATCTAGTGACGGGGATTTCTTTCTCGTCTGCAATTCACCCACATGTCGAAGCAAGAATAGCACGTGTTTGTTTCTTCTTATTAAAAAAATTATTAAAAGTACACATACGCCGCCATCTTCTGTGATATATGGATGTCATTCTAATTACAAGAATGGAGGGAAATACAAGGCGTATTGTTTTATGTCTGACAAAACAAATATAATTCCCAAAAATTAATATCATTAATAAACTCTCAGAGTACAGTAAAGTAGGAAAACGTATAGTTAATTTATTTTTCAAAATATCATATATATCAGTTTTTCTTTTATTAGTTTTTATCGCATTATTTCTTTAAAAATTAAATACGAAAAAAGTTTTGTTTTAGCATAGTATATAATTTCTTGTCAAATCCATATTTAATCAGAATATGTAAAGCCTGAAAAATAATGTATATATTATATAACTATGTGTGTGAATTATATCTATTATTGTAGATTATTCTGTAGAAAACACATTTTTATTTGAATAACAAAAAAAAAAAAAATAATTATTTGAAATATTATTATTTAATATATAAATATTTTAATATCTAGGTGTAAATATTTTAATTGTTATTTCTTATTATTTAAAGTGCTATACATTCAATTTTTCGTTTTAATCGCTTTATTTTATTACGGTTTAAATGAAGCAACGTTTAAAGAATGTTGTTGTTTTTTTCTCTTATGAAAACACATTTTATTTTAGTATAGTGATGTAGTACAGTAATAGTAAATAACCCTTTATAAAATCCATGTTTACAAAGAATATGTTAGGTATAAGAAAATTATATATGCGAATTATACTTTGTAATAGTATATGTTGCAGAAGTTTTTTTTTTTTTTAAATATTAGTAATAATAATTAAGTGAAACTATTTTATTTATTATTTTCTGTTGATATTATATAGTCGAGTGTTTTAGTTATTCCATTTTATTACAACATTTCATTTACAAGTTAAATAAAGCTTATTTTAAAAATCATTTTTTAAGAATACATTTTATTTTAGTATGGTAAATTAAATTAACTTTTATAAAATTCATATTTACACAGAAATTGTAAAGTAAGAAATAATATATATATAATACGCATGGGAATTATATATTGTTGTTGAATATTCTGTAAAAAATTTAGCATATTTTATTTCCGAATAAAAAAAAAAATATAGTATTTATTTTAATTTAAGATTTTATACTTATTAATATTGTTAATTAAGTAAGCTTTTTAAATTATTATTTCTAATTAATTGAGGTAGCAATATAAGTTTTTAAGATTTAAAATTTTACTTTTTTGTAAACATAACAAAATAAGTATAAAAAAGGGAAACACGTAATACTTTTAATTAAAGTGAATATATATAATACTTTAAATGATTAATAATGTGTTTTCTTATCGTATTGTACATTGTGAGTCTATAATTCGTACCATGAGTGGCATTCATCCACTTTTGATAATGATTCAGAAACACCAAAACACTAAAAAAAAAAAAAAAAAAAAAAAAAAAAATTAAAATTAAAATAAAAAGAGGAGAACGGGGTGGGGGGGAGATGTAATTTTTGTGAAATTCTGTCCTATTTTATTCTTTCATAAGATTGATGCAAAACTATATTAAAATACTTATGCAGAAACACAAAAACTCTTCGGGAGATACAAAAAGAAATCCTGGGGCAAAGGGGGCGGGGGGAGGGATTTTCTGTGGAAGATTTTAACTCCAGATGTTTTTAAGTGTACTTTAGTACATATTTCTAATTTTGGTTGCTAAAGTTTTCCTGCACCTATTAATGATCATCTGGTAATAAAATATTATTTACCTAAAATAATTTTTTTACAAAATAATAACAGCTTGTAAAAAAAAAATAAATATTAAGAACACATTTGGCATAATATTAGTACATATTAATAAACAAGCCTTTAAAAGAACACTTTTTACTTATTTTGCTTCAATAAATATATATATATTTCAAATTTTGAAATAACAATTTAGTGTTTTTTTTTACTAAGAAAATTTATAGAAATGAATATTGTAAAATTATAAATTTAACCCAATTTTTAAGTACTGTTGACAAATAAATAATTGATGTTGAAAACGTACATCTAAAAATGTGTAACGCTTCAAGAAAGCTCACCCCTGCTGATGTGTAACCTTACATAAAATTACTGTGTAAGGTTAAATTTGAATACAAATATATATTGAAACAAAATAAATAAAAAGTGTGCTTTTAAGGGCTTGTTTATTAATATATACTAATTTTTAGTAGATGTGTTTTTAATATTTTTTTTTTCACTTAAAAGCTCTTACTATTTTGTAAAAAAATTATTTTAGGTAAGTAATATTTTAATACCAGATAGGTGCAGGAAAAATCTAGCCATTCCATCAAAACTTACCCCTACTGATGTGTAACCTTACCCACCATTACTGTGTAAGATTACAGACAAATGTGGTGAAAACTTACGCCTAATAATAGGTAACCTTTCAGGAAAGTTAGGTGAAACCTTACTTCTACTCATATGTAACCTTACACACAATTACTGTGAAAGCTTGCAGGCAATTGTAGTGTATGTAGCCTTACACAGAAATTTGTGAAATGTTTCACAATATTATGGTGTAACTTCACACAAGAGCTGTGTAATATTACACCATTTATATAAGTTAAATGCCACCGTAATATCGGACGCAGAAATGCTGCCTCTAGTGTTATGGAGTAACGTTACACCAAATGTTTTACACTGTTTTCGGAATTCAGCAATGTAATTGAAGATAAGATTCTAATCCACTCTATTTCAAACTATAATTTTCATAATTCTGATAAAGTTAAAAAATTATATACATGAGTTTATTAGTATTATCATTTCTCTTCACTTTAAGAAAGCAGTTTTCGATTTATTATTTAAGATTTTCTGTTTTGAGTAGTTTAGTTTTTGCCAAACCCCTGTTTTGAAGGTAATAGACACAGGGAAGATAATTCGGCTGCATTCCCATTTTTCTTAATAAATCCAGCAATACTAAGTTTTACTTTATTTAAGTAAAAAGGACAATGAAAAATAGACACACTTTATTATTTTATGGCCAAAACTTCGTTTTCATTTCAACTGACTAAAGTGAAAATAAAAAAATACTCCTACTCAAGTAAAAAAAAACAAGAACGAGAAATCATACAACTAGCATCGATTGTGAAACACCGTCCAACACATTCAAAATATTGTAAAGAAACTTTACAGTGTATTAGGGTGAATAAATGAACAATTTATGAAGTTCACAACTCATTTGAAAACCAAATTTGAGCAATTACCATCCATTGTCTAAAAAATATCAGATTTTTTTTTCCAATCTTGTATTCCGATCTATAGATTTGTATGTATACTACATAGTATGTTAAAAGTCAGTTCAATTAAACGTATATCACGATCTATACAATTTATACACGCGAAGTAATATCCAAAAAATCTATATATATATTACGCTATCGTACGTGGCACAGAAATCGCGATTATTTGTTAATTGTTTAATGGCAACGCCCGAATGCCTTGATGAAACGCACCTCATTGGTTATTGAACAGCATTTAATGCATCCCCATACCTATAAAGGGTTACCATAGGGAGACCATGTTTTGTCGCCAAATTTCGTCAAGTTTGTCGCCAATTTGGCGATATACCGCCAAATGTAGCGACCAAAATGAGTCCCCAAAAGTGACGCCAGCTTGGTTGGTTGGTTGTGTTTATGACGGCCAATTATCAACACGAGGGATATAGGCCCAAAGGGGGGGGGGGGAGTGCCCTTCGTAAGGGTCTTTCTAAAGGAACCTAACCCGTATTAACGCTTGGAAATCCAAGGTTCGAAGAAAACCACGAAAACTCCGAACGATTAGGGCGACGGGCGCGATTGGGTTCGAACCCAGCACTTCCCGTCTACCAGCTTCGAGAGCAGAACCTCTCGGCCACTGGTGGGGCGACGCCAGCTTGGCGATATCTCTAATATTTCGCCAAATTCCCATAGATTTCCATTGTAAACCAATAGGGTTTACTGGTTTACTTGCTTGCAGAAAAATCAACAAATTGAGATATTTTATGCAACAAAAACTAATATTAGCTTAAGGGATTATAATCATTATATTTAAGGGAATCCAAGTAAATTGAATTATGAATAAAATCAACATGATACAATGCTTAGCATGTTTTTCAAAACATAAATTTTAAGGGAGTACAAACTGGTCGCCAAGGGCGGCTAGTAGTTAAAGAAAACGCGTTCTGCAATTGAAAACGCGCTTTCGGCAATTATTCTTCATAGGCAGTACTGTAGCTAAATACTTTTGTCGGCACCTGTAAGTGAACAATAAATTATATGCACACCAGATTCTACATTAAGGGCCTTGTAGTACACCTCAGTGATATGTATAAATTTCGATATGTTTTAAATAGTGTAATATCATTAAAATTATTTAAACACTATTTTTAGAAAAAAGTAATACAAATACAATTGGGAATTAACAATTAGCAAATTGTTTTTAGGAAAAAGTCATTAAACAAAACATTATTTGCAAATTCAACATAATTCAGTAGATGTGGAAAATGACGATAGCCAAATGAAACGTAAACAAACTAATGGCAATAAAACTACTGGTAACTGCATCTCCCCGTCTCCCCCCCCCCTCTCAAGTGACCATTACAGACATGTTATATCTATTAGAAACATTGATTTTACGGTAATTAAAATGAATTAATATTATTAAAAATTTTAATTAATAATAATTTCAATGTATTTACATCAAGCTTTCAACTTCTGATGGATTCTTATGCTGATGAATTTTATTAAAGATTTTTTCCTTGTTATATCTCTTAAGATCATCGTTTTCCTGTTAATTCAAATTAATAAAACATAAAAACAATTTCAATGTATTCCCTTTTTTAATACGAAGCACTCGTAACACCATTTTAGGTTTCTCATATATTTTACTTTAGCCTTTAAACTGTGATGGATACTTAAGTTGGTATATTGTATTATTTGCTTTGAATTGCTATACCGATAAAAATAAATTATGGTAATTCAAATCATTAAGGCAAATAAAAATTGTAATTAATAGTAATTTTACTTTATTTTTTTTTTAATTTTCGTTTCGATATGAAGCGCTTAAAATACCATTGTAGTTTTTAAATATATTTTACCTTTTTTTCTTTATATTAAGCTTTAAAATTCTGACGCCTTCCTATGCTAAAAAATTTTATTAAGGTTTATCATCGCTATATCTAATAAAAAAATGCTTTTCTGGTAATTCAAATTTGTAGATTCGTTTGTTGAATTTAAAAGAAAAGTTATATAGAAGATATTTCTGTTATAGTATAATTTTTCAACCATTTTCTGGTTGATAAATCCGAATATGAATTTAAAAATAATCTTTTCACAAGAATAAATTCTCTGACCTCTGTCAGTGCATGTCAAAGATATTGGATGATTTCCAATTCCATATGATAAGGCGACTTTTTTCTTGATATAACCATGAAGCATAAATTTGTAGAATTGTGATAAATCTGAGGTTTTAGAAATGTCTCCCAAGTGACATTACCGATTCCTTGAAGGTTTTCATTATAACTAAGCACCCATTTCGAAATAGATTTCGGTTTAATTCGAATTTTATCGTTCGCAGTGTCCGTGCTTAGAATGTAACATTACTAGTTTGAAAATGTGCCAAACTAAACATTCTTTAACCTAAATTCATGACTCAGTATCATTCAATATTAAATACAATACTGATAATTTTTATTTTTCAAATGAAAAAAGTCTTCTTTTAAATTTAATTTAAGTGGATTCGCCAACCTTTGAACTTTTTTTTTATTTCAGTGATTGCCTTTTTATTAACAATAATAGCTTTTTTCATTATAAGTAAGCACCCATTTCGAAACAGATTTCGGTTTAATTTGAATTTTATCGTTTGCAGTGTCCGTGCTTAGAATGTAACATTACTAGTTTGAAAATGTGCCAAACTAAACATTCTTTAACCTAAATTCATGACTCAGTAATATTCAATATCAAATACAATACTGATAATTTTTATTTTTCAAATGAAAAAAGTTTTCTTTTAAATTTAATTTAAGTGGATTCGCCAACCTTTCAACTTTTTCTTTTATTTCAGTGATTGCTTTTTTATTAACAATAATAGCTTTTTTCATTATAAGTAAGCACCCATTTCGCAACAGATTTCGGTTTAATTCGAATTTTATAGTTCGCAGTGTCCGTGCTTAGAATGTAACATTACTAGTTTGAAAATGTGCCAAAATAAACATTCTTTAACCTTAATTCATGATTGAATATCATTCAATATCAAATACAATACTCATAATTTTTATTTTTCAAATGAAAAAAGTTGTTTTTTTAATTTAATTTAAGGGGATACGACAAACTTTGAACTTCCTTTTGTTTCAGTGATTGTCTTTTTATTAACAATAATAGCTTTTTTGACTTATGATTAAATATTTTTATGCTAGAAAATTATTTAATCAGGAAAAAATGCAATTCTTATGGTAAGATGTGCTTAAAAATAAACGGTCAAGTGCGAGGATTAATCGCACACAGAGGGTTCCGTAGAATAAATATATGAATTTGTAACTGTATTATTAAAAAAAAAAAAAAAAAAAAAAAAAAAAAAAAAAGTTGCTAAAGACTTTGTAAAAACTATACAACGTAGGTTTGGGTATAGCTGTATATATTAGAAAAGTGTAAATGAGTATACCATGAAAGTTCAAAGAGATATGGAACCTAAATAATATCAAATATTATTCGTATTCTTTTTTTTAATATTATCCTAATCTGTTTATGATGAACTTAATTCGGTACTGACAATAAAAGCAGTGCATAGTTAAACTTCATTTGGCATTTCATGAAACTATATTCAGCGTAGTAATAACCTTTATTTCTACAGTGTAGCTAAAACAAAACCTTTGTTCAAAGTTTAAATTTGGCATTAAGCTAAGCGCGCTTCGAATTGAGGTCTCAAAGTTGCAACGCCGCCTTGGTCAGTGCCGCGTTTCTCCAGATAGGTGTTTAATTAACTTTTAAAATCACTGAGAGATACAATCAATGAAAACTATCGCGAATCCCACAGTATTTATACGATTCATTCTAATTAAATCTTTCGAGGACGATGCCATTAAAGTACGGACACCTAATTTAATTAAAATTTTCCTTTTATCATGTACGAGAAAATAAGCAAGTTCGCATTTTCTAATAAATTCGTTTATAAATTCTGGTGTCAGTTCATTATTTCATAAGTTTATAAATAGAATTACTCCGTGCCGGAAAGGATTACGTGGTCGCAGGACTCTTAAAGCTTCAAAATTTAATAAATTTTAATTTTTTTAGATGTTAAACTCCTTCCTATCTTTTCTGAATATTTTGATATAATTGTTTCCTTGAAATTCCCATTAGAACAGAAATTTTGTCTTTTAGAATTATATCCACTTAATAGCTGAAGCGGCTTTTCCGAAACTTTAAAGTCGTTATTTTCCAAATGGCGTTTTTGGGGCGTAACGCGCAGGATACCTCAAAAACTTCTGAATATTTTTTCATGAAATTTTCAAAACATATATTTCATGTTAGTTTGTATAAACTGAACCTAAAATTTACTGTTTATTATTCAAAAAAATATTTTTTTAGGTGATTTTACTGTTGAAATTTTCAAAATTTTGTATTAGCTAAATGCAACATTGCATTAAAAATATAAAAATGCTTTAAAAAAATTATTTAAGTTTAAGGAAATTATTACAATCTGAAATATAAGTAAGCACCAAAATTTTCATTCTAGTTGCAATATTTATTTTGTAATCCTGCGCGTAAACTTTTATGCCAATTTTTTGTTCGACAAATGTCTAATAGTTTCGAGCCCCCTATAAATACTAATTCTGAATCTTGCATTTTTTAAAATACGTGAAACGAAAGAACATACTTATATCTTTCACCCCAATTAAAATTGTGTTTTAAAATCATATACATTTTAAGACATTAAATGTTGAAAATGGTCTTTTTTTCATTTTTTTCATTTTTTAGAGTCCCGAGACCCCTTAAATTAGTATGTTTTTAACAATTTGACGTTTATTGCTTTTATACTGTTACTGGATATTACATTACACGCATTAAAAGTTGTTAACTAGGCATAGAGTACCCCGCCCCTGTCTTTGTGTATGTCCCAACTGACTGTACCTTTAAGGGTTAATATCTCGGCTAATTACCGATGATTGTTTTCGAAAATCATTATCAACAATGCTTTTATTCTTCTGCAACGATAGGTATATTCAGCGATGCTCAACAATTTTAATGAATGCCCGTAAATCGAAATTTGTGTATAACAGAAAAATGCTAATTACTCAAAATCTATGTGACCTAGGGTAATCGCTATAATTTTCCCGGCAAGGTATATATTAACGTCTACTACCTCTATTTTTTTCATAATTTTAGTTTCAGTAGATTCGGAATTATATAGGGGGAACATATTTTTGCGCTACATTTTCAACAATATCTTTGAAAATATAATACCTAAAATTAAAAGGAATGTATTTTTGAGTTCAGCGTTACAAAAGCTTTCACAGGATACCCCACATGGTATACAAAGAAACGATTTTTTTTCAAGTAGCATAATTAGCCCCTCTACTTTTTTACTAAATATATTTATGAATGTTTATTAATCTGAAAAAATGTGGCTCAATGGTCTTTATTACTTTCCCGAATTTGAACTTTCCACGTTCCATAGTTTACGAGTAAAATGGCTGTGACAGACAGACAGACACAGGAGTGATCTTATAATGGTTCCGTTTTTACTTTTTAAGTACGGAACCCTAAAAATGCAAGTAAATTTCAAAGTCTACTTCTTCTGAAATTTAAACTTTTTAAAACTCTATTTCTTCTAAAATTTTAAACTTTTTATAATTTTTTTCTACTTGATTTCCTTACAAGTAACTATAATTACTATAACTCAAGACTTGAATTTCAAATATGTTAACTAGTTTTAGAAAAAAATAAGCAAAATAAAAATAAATTGTCATGAAATATTTAAAAGATACAGTAAAAATGACTAGTTACTTAACCCTCCAGCCGCGTGAAATGCTATTTTCATGTACCAGTGGGCTACTTTTTATTAAATTCAGATTGCTTGATTCCCATCACTTTTTTAAAAGCGTATAATTCGGCTTATTCTCGCATTATTTAATCTGTAATTAAATAAAGTGACTATTTCCACTTCAAAAAATTGATGGAAATCAAACAATCTTAATTTTAACAAAGTAACCAACTGAAATTTCGCCCGCGGCTGGATGTATAACATTATACAGGACTCAAACAGTGTTACGAAATATGACAATTTTTTTATTTGGAAATTTCGAGTTAATTGCAGAAAATTTTTAATATTAATTTTCATTTATTATATTCACGAAATGTCAATCATTATAATGAAAAAAAAAAAAAAGAAAGAAAGAAAAATCATGCGTCAAGTATAGATCACGGAACACTTTCCAACACAATCAGAATAATGTAACAAAACTTCAGTGAATAAGTTGAAATACGATGTCTAATTTAACCATTTTGAAACGCATAACATTTTTAAAATCCCTATTTCACCAATCATCTAGAGTTAGAGAATTACACGAATTCTTTGGGTAGCCCTGTGTTTGATATATATATTTGTATCTATTAACTACATGCACGCATAAAATTTAGTTCATTTAAGAAATACATACTTCAGTTGAAAATTCCCTTTCAGAAAATTTCGCTAATAAGGAGAATGGTTACGTGAATTCTTTTGTGCATCCCTGTATACGAGATATAAAATCTTTACACAATGAGTAACATGCAAAAAAAAAATTGAATTTAAAAGTGCATAGAGAAATTGTTAACGCACATTCAGCAGTTATTGCTCAAAGGCAGTACTGTTGTAACCTATTTCTTTTGTGTGTCTCTGTAAGAGAACGACAAATCCTATGAATACGCCATTCTAAAGTAATCATGCTTAATGAAATGCAGTGATTTATATAAATTTTAATGCATTTGAACTAGCGTAATGTGATTACATTAAACTGCAAACGATTTTTCCCCAATGACCCTAATGTAACAAAATTATTTTGAGTGATCTGTCAATGAACTATTAAAGCTACACTTAAAATTACACTATATGCAAATTTCTTAAAATAGGAAAAAATACTTTAAAATGTGCTAAATTACTTTAATATCCTTAGTACTTTCAACTATAACATAACCTTCGTCAGATAATACAAAACTACAAGCGTCTTATTTTCAAATTTCACGTAGTTGGTGTCAAAAGGAGTGAAAGTGAAAGTCAAATTTTAGATCCGGAAAACATAGGGAAAATAAAAATATGGATATAGAAGGAAGTGGAATATTATGATTATTTATTTTATGATTCTTTAAGCATGCTGAGCCAAATTTGCTTGATTTCAATTAAGCACCCAATAAAAAGTTTATTTTAAATAAATTACTCGCTTAATAATTTAAGGATCTCAAAAAAAAAAAAAAAAAGCGAGAAGATTAAAAAACTGTATGTTGAAGTTTCAAATAATGAAAATATCACTTCTAAATATGGAACTTCGACATTTCAGTACACTGTAAAAAAAAAAAAAAAAACGACCAGTTTTCCTGTAGGAATCGGAAAAATAGTTGCTCTTATCGTACCGGAATATTTTCCGACCCAGCTCGAAATAAAATCTGTAAAAGAAAAGGAAATAGTCAATAAAACGGTATTTTACGGATTTTATTCCGAGCTGTGTCGGAAATTTTTCCGGTACGATAAGGGCAACTATTTTTCCGATTCCTACAGGAAAACTGGTCGTATTTTTTTTACAGTGTAAAACCTCAAACAATTCTCATATAAATGTGTAGTTTACTTATATTTTGATGAGAAAAGTAATATGCGATGATCTGATTAAGTTTTTACCAATTTTATTGTACAGGTTTCTTACGGGACAGGGAATTTCATTGACTTTACGTCATATAAATACTAGTATTTTCTTAGAAAAAACTCGTCTTTTGGAATCGCGTGATTATACTCGTACACTGTAAAAAAATCCGACCAATTTTCCTGTAGGAATTGGAAAAATAGTTGCCCTTATCTTTCCGGAAAAATTTCCGAAACAGATCGGAATAAAATCCGTAAAAAAAGGAAATAGTCAATAAAACGGTATTTTAAGGATTTTTTTCCGATTTTAAGGATTTTATTCCGAGCTGGGTTGGAAATTTTTCCGGTATGATAAGGGAAACTATTTTTCCGATTCCGACCAAGTTTCCTGTAGGAGACGGAAAAATAGTTGCCCTTCTAGGTACGGAAAATTTTCCGACCCAGCTCGGAATAAAATCCGTAAGAGAAAAGGAAATAGTAACTAAAATGGTATTTTTTGGATTTTATTCCGAGCTTTTGTCGGAAAATTTTCCGTACCGAGAAGGGCAACTATTTTTCCGTCTCCTACGGAAACTTAGTCGGATTTTTCTTACAGAGTGTTATTTCAATTACGCCCCAGTAAAAGGTTTATTTTAAGTAAATAACTCGCTTAACAGGTTGAAGTTTCAAATAATGAAACTAACTTCAAAATTAAAATTTTAAATTTAATAAATATTTAAAATCAAACATTTAACAAATATAAAAATAAAAACACGTGGCAAATTGTGTGATACGTTTCGTAACTGAATTAAATTTTGCATATGACCTAGTATATACGTATACAAACCTGCAGATAATATACAAGGATTCACAGAATAATTCGAATGCTTTTCAGGTGCGTTCAGAATTATATAAATACGTAGCACCTATAGTCGTCGTCTGGTCCGCCCCTCACTCTGTCTGTCTGTCCGCGTACACTGTAAAAAAAAAAAATACTACCAGTTTTCCGGTAGGAATCGGAAAAATAGTTGCCCTTATCGTACCGGAATAATTTCCGACCCAGCTCGGAATAAAATGCGTAAAAATAAGGAAATAGTCAGTAAAACGGTATTTTACGGATTTTATTCCGATTTTACGAATTTTATTCCGAGCTGGGTTGGAAATTATTCCGGTACGATAAGGGCAACTATTTTTCCGATTCCTACTGGAAAACTGGCATTATTTTTTTACAGTGCATAACAGAGCAAAAACTACTCAGCCGAATGGTTTGGAATTTAATATTTAACCGTTGGAGAATTTTGTCGAGTCATTTGAAATTTTATGAAAATGGAATTAAAAAAATAAAAAGATTTAAATAAAAGTATTCTTTCTTCTATTAAATCATATGATACGTCCTAAATTCAATGATAGCCCATAATAGGCAATGGTTCTGGGTTGCCATGGTGATTGCGTCTTTTTTAAGACGGAGTCATATTTTTTCTGCATTACGAAATGTAATATATATAATAGTAATAAATTTTGCATTCATGCGTTTTTGTATAAGAGTGCAACAGCTACTGTACCAAGATATGAATATTTATAAAACTTGTTAAATTGCAAACGCACCTCATTTGCCACGTCTGACATACAATTTCCGACGTGTTTCGCTTACAAATGACAATTTTTAAAACTGTGTTTTCTTCCAAATTCTTTCGTAGATATCATTTCTCACCTTATTAATACTTCAATGCATGATTTTTTATTTTGTTCGGAAACCACTATATTTGAACCTATTTTTGTTAATTGACCACTAGAAAAGTAGGGAAAAAATTTATCTAAGTTTTTGTTGAACATAATGTCGTAATGCCATTATTGAGTTACATAACAAAAATGACTCCAAAATGATAATTTTAAGATATATACAGGGTGGTGATAAAAAAAAACCCTTTCCCCGATGAACCCCTAGTGGCCTAACTGCTCAAAAATTCGCAAAGAAATTTTAGATATACTCATTTGAATGTATGCGCTCGAGATCGTGATGATTTAAGACAATAGAGCTCTAACAGTTACGGATATAGTGAAAACATGTCGAAATTTTCGGATAGCAACACCCAATTTTTTTCATGCGCAAATTCATTAGCGCATTAAAAAACCGCAATTGGCATTGGAATGATACACATACGATGAAAATTGCCGCCGTAAAACACTTGCATAAAAGACCATTGCGAGGAACACAGCAGTGGCTACAAGACATGTTTTTCAGTAGCTGATTTTTTTTTTTCACTTGCGAACTGAGAAATGTTATAAAATTTGTTTTAAAAAGCGTTTTTGAGTTGTTTTAGTGTACACATAGTGAAAATAAAAATTTAATCATTTCTTTAGAGTACTGAATATTACGTTACATAGGAACTCATTAGGATTGAGTACCACGAATTACACCGGCAATTTTAATCAGCCGTGTATCCTTCCAACGCCATTCATGATTTTTCAATGCGCTGATAAATTTGCGCAGAGAAAAAAAAGGGTGTTGCCATTCGAAATTTTCGAAATTTTTTCATTGTAAACGTAACTGTGTGAGCTCTATTGTTTAAAACCATTACGATCTTGAGCGCATGCCTTCAATTAACTAAATCTGAAATTTCCTTTCGATTGGTTGAGCGGTTAGGTCGCTAGGGGTACATATATCTCGGAAGTTTTCTTATGACCACCCTGTACTTATTTTAAAGTGTTTACGCTCCAAAACAACAACTATTCAACGATATAATAATTTTTATAATGTTTTTAATGGTTTGCAGAATTAATAATGACCACCTTTTAAAGATAGAGAAAAAACGCCAGTCGAACATATTGCAAGCAGTATCAATAAAAATGTTATAACCTCCCCGTCATAACAGATCAGAACAAAAATAGACTTCATGAACTTTTATGCATGTTATCAGACGTAAGTAACACATAATAATTCATCAAAAAGAGCAATAGAAAACGCCAAATGACAAAAAAAGCTCATGTAACTCCAGAGTTCAACTATGCATTCAAGGGTTAAATCTCGAAAATATATTGGTTAATTTCGTTAATCTCGAAAATTTCGTTAGAATTTGATGTGTTGGAAAATGTTTCATAATGTATGCTTGACGTATGATTTTTCCTTCTTTTTTAATATTTATATGCGTAAATCTGAAGCACATATTTGTAAAATTCAGATAAAGCTGAGGTTTCAGAAAGGGTTTACCAAGTGACATTACAGATTTTTTTTTCTTAACTTTTCATTATAACTAAGTATATAAATTCGATATACATTTTCCTTTAATGCAAATTTTATCTTTCGCAGTGTCCGTGCTTGGAATATTATGAGTTTGAAAACTTGCCAAATTATTTAACTCAATTCCATGACTTTTAATGTAAACGGTATTACTAGTAGAATTTTTACATTTTTTTCTCGAGCGAAATTGTTGCTTAGTATTATCATGAAAAAAGGCGTATCATCTAATATATAAAAATGAAAATTTGTCTGTCAGTCTGTTTTTCTATACAAATCAACAGTTTAAACGTGAGAATTGTGAAATATTATATACAGGCGTATTAAAACATGGTCGAAAAAATTAAAGTAATTTGAAATCGAAATAAATTATAGTTAATTTTTAATTGATATAAAAACAACAGTTTAACAGTCGTTTTCTTATATTATTTAACCATTTTTTGTTATAGCATTTACCAAATATCCAAAACCCACATTAAAGTCCTTTCCACAGCAATTAATTTTCAAGTGAAAGATTTACACGTGAAAAAGAAAAGAAATAAAAGGTTTCAAGAAATAGAAAGGTGAATATGACGCCATATTCGAAGTATAACGGACATTTTCGAACATTTGACAATACTACAAGGAGTATGAATACGAGTAAGTACAGAAAGCAGGTTAATATGACGTCATTAAAATAATAATTAAAAAAATAATATGACGTTATATTGGAAATACAAAGGACATTTTCAAACATTTCGCAATCATACAAGGAGCATCAATATGAGTAATTATAGAAATCAGGTGAATATGACGTTATACAGGAAGTATAAAGAACATTTTCGAATATTTACAATACTACAAGGAGCATGAATATTAAGTACAAAAAGTAGAAGAATATGGAGTCATGTTTGAAATATAGCGGGCATGTTAAAATATTTGTAAATAATACAAGGAGCATCAATATAAGTATATACAGAAAGCAGGTAAATATGACGTCATACTTAAAACTAATACATTTCTTCTACAAGAGAAAGCGATGTTATGAATGGCTTTTCATTTATAAAACTTGAATTTTTATTTCCCTTTCAGTTTTTTTTTTTAAATAATCAAGACTATATTTATTATGCTTAGGAAATATTTCTTTAAATAATGATATAAAAGTAAATTTTTTAAACTATTTCTATAAAAAAAGCAAGATTCCTCTACGAGTAAAAAAAGTCCTTCCGGCCAGTGCCGGGAGGAAGAGGTAGCTTTCATATTCCTTATTTTTAAAAAGCCAACTTATATTATTAAAACACACGAAGCTCAATTAAGTGGAAACCGAATGTAGGAGATTCAATACTAATTTTTATCAATACTAAATCATTATGAATGAGAATTTCGCGAAATTACTCAGCTTTATCCAAGCTGCTTTTATTTAAAGTCACTTATATTTGGCTGCCAAATTCGGCGATTTCTTAAAGTGCCTGCCATTTTAAGACAACATGGTAGATGCGGCTAACCAGTGAACTTGGTCGAGACCTTAGTAATTGCTGTGCACATGCTCACTCATATCGGAATCGGTTGATATATACGAGTGCTGTCGCAGGCAAAAAATCAGATTTTTCAAAATGTCACCCACTTTAGAAATTGAAACTGCTATATCTGAGCCATTTTTTAAGATAAAGACAAACAAAAAATGCTCCTGAATCCTTATATCAAGGTCAAATACTTAAGAAAGAAACCTTTTCAATTTCTAATTTTTTTGCACCTCACTTTAAATATAATTTTTTTTTAATTTAATGGCCGCCATTTTGAAACAAGATGGCAGATGAAGCTGGCCAGCGAACTTGGTCGAGATATTGATGTATACTATCCACATGCCTTCTTCCATCGAAATAGGCGAATACGTGTGGTATCGCGTGACAAATACAAGATCGTTTCAAAGTGTTAGCCATGATAGAAATTCAAAGTGCTATAATTCAACCACTTTTTGAGATATAAAAAAAAGAACAAATTTTCAGAAACAAAAACTGCTCCAGAATCTTTGTATCAAGGCCAAACACATAGAAAAAATCTTTTTCATTTTCCAATTTTTTAATACCTCATTTTAAATTTTAAATTACATTTTTTTTTTAAATGGCAACCCTTTTGAAACAAGATGGCAAATGAAGCTGGCCAACGAACTCAGTCGAGACATTGGTATGTACTATGTACAGACCAAGTTACATTCAAATCGGTTCATAAATACGCCTGTTATCGCGTGACAAAAATCAGGTCGTTTTAAAATGTCAGCCACAATAGAAATTCAAAAGGTTATAACTCAGCCATTTTTTTAGATGTAGACGAAACAAAACCTGTTCCGGAATCTTTATATTAAGGTCAAACACATACAAAAAAAATCTTTTTCATTTTCCAATTTTTTAATACCTCATTTTAAATTTTAAATTACATTTTTTTTTTAATGGCAACCCTTTTGAAACAAGATGACGAATGAAGCTGGTCAAGGAACTTCGTTGAGTTATTTGTATGTACTATGTACACACCAAGGTACATCCAAATCGGTTCATAAATACGTCTGTTATCACGTGGCAAAAATCAGGACGTTTCAAAGTGTCAGCCACGCTAGAAATTCAAAATGCTATAACTCAGCCATTTTTTAAGATATAGACGAAACAAAAACTGCTCTCGAATCTTTTTATCAAGGTCAAACACATAAGAAAAAAATATTCTTTCAATTTTCAATTTTTTGCTACCACATTTCAAATTTAATTTTTTCTTAAAATTTTAAATGGCCGCCATTTTTAAACAAGATGGCGGATGAAGCTGGCCAACCAACTCGTTCGAGACATTGGTCTGTACTATGTATAAACGAAGTTACATCCAAATCGGTTCATAAATACGCCTTTTATCGCGTGACAAAATTCAGGACGTTTCAAAATGTCAGCTTCCCTAGAAATTCAAAAGGCTATAACTCAGCCATTTTTTAAGATATAGACAAAACAAAAACTGCTACGGAGTCTTTGTATAAAGGTTAAATACATAAGAAAAAAATATTTTTTTATTTTCAATATTTTGGTACCACATTTCAAATTTTAAATTTTTTTAAATTTTTTAAATGGCCACCATGTTGAAACAAAATGGCGGATGAAGCTGGCCAACGAACTCGGTCGAGACATTGGTATGTACTATGTACACACCGAATTACATCCAAATCGGTTCATAAATACGTGAGTTACAGTGTGACATAGGTCAGATATATATATATATATATCAATTTTGAACGGAGGGTGGTTTCGGGGACTGGGGGTCATTATCGATGAAAATATAGCAAAATTTTTTGAAATCGCTTTCCTCCGAACGGCTGCAATAGGTAGCTTTTTGTAAAGAAAGCTACCTAAAATACGTTGACAAGTATTAGTCTATACGGTGTTTAATTTTGAAATTGATTTTTCTAAACAAGCACTCTTAAAATCCCGGTTAATGCTGTGTACTTGAGCTAGTTTATAATAAAAGCAGTCCCGATTACGAGCATAAATAATTGTTCAGTATATCGAAGCATCGTAATTACTCGTGTATAATACGCACTTTTCCTCAAAAGTTTACACCTAAGACGTATGGTGCACAGTATACATGGGATATTTCCGACAGTTGTAACAAACCAATATGATGCCACTTAATACAGTTAGATATTGCATTAAAAATACGCGAATGTAAGAGAAGTAAATAAAAGAAGTGAAATAATTGCATCCTCACGAACCGGAAGTTTGTGTACTATGAACTACTAAACGGTACAAGTATTGATTTCCAGTAATTTGTTTAATAAGACAAAAATACTTATGACAGAAACCTTGTGATTATATTTTTTTTATCAGGAGGAAGGGTATCGGTGAATGAATACGTACTTTTAGGGGGTTTAAAAAAAAAAAAAAAAAAAAAAAAAATTCCTACACAACCACGCAAATCTTTCTGACGGACTCATTTTTATGCATAGAAGCATGATTGGTTGAGCGGCTGCGGATTCTACGCTTATCTTTTGCACATTAAGACTAAACAGACGAAACCTACCTCCGTTTTCAGTGGAATCTGAGTCATTACAAACATCCATGTCTGAAATTTGAAATTGGCACTTTTTGTCTAGTTAGCCTGAGCTCTAACAATTAAACAAGCAGGTGGTCACACAAAAGAATGATATTTGCAGTCATGACTGCTGAAGTTCTTTATAATCAAAAGGTCTTTTTTTTTTTTTTTTTTTTGATAAATGAATTACATCCAGAGTTACAAGCAGTTGTTCTGTCATGATCTGTTCCATAAAATACGGAAAACTAACTCGTCAGTCCACTTTTTGCAGCGACCGCATTACGCGTTTAATGAGCGAAAGTTATGAATCTTGAAATTTTCTAAATATTAGAGACATTTTCCCAAACTTTTCCGCATACTTTTGATCATTTCTGCATCTTTTTCATATTTTTATGAGCAATACTTAACAAATTTGTCATCTCTTTTGTTGAGCTTACATAAAATTTAATTTTCACTAATATCAAATTAAATATTTGTAATGAAATTAAATAAAATCCATAGATTTTTAATAGAAAATATATATCAGTGAAATTAGTACCAGCTTCGTACTGTTTTAAAAAGAAAATCGAATTTGAAAATATCTATCCCATATTCTATGGGAGGGAAATCTGTGTTTTCAAATAAATTTTCCTCCGAAATTCTATTGCATTGTATTCATGGGTGGACCGCTGGATTCAATGTGAAAGAATAGGGAGTTAGTTCTACGTTCTATTCTCGATATCAGTGGTCATGACGCCATTTTTCTTTCATTCCCACGTCCGGAAATGCCGTTCAAAATACAAGATTTAATAGTATTTTCTGTCAGATCTTGTGTTCTTACCAAAAAATTAAAAAGAAAGTGCTAGATTACATAGTTTTTGAATGAGTGCCAGTTTCATGCGATTATGAACAAGAATGAATTGAGAAATAGTTCAGAAAGTAGCCAGCTTCGAGTACATAATATTTTTATAGACTATACCGAACTGCTCCTCGATTTATTTACAAAATCCTCGGAGTTATATGTTCAATGAGATTACTGATTATAATAAGTAAGATGAATTTCGTTTTATAATTATTTTTGTAAGGGTGAAGGGATGTCATATATCATTATGATAATATTATAGCTGACGGGTGAAAACAATATTACAGTATACATACATATTACATAATGCATATGAAAATTTTATATATACATCTTGTATGTCATTTATATCAGATTCGAGAGCAAACTTAAGTTCGAAAGCAAAATGATTTTGCTTTCGAAGTCAGGATTTCTACAGGTTGATTCTCCAAATTTGCGAGTTTTCTACTTTTTGAAATACACTCAATGTCAAAATTTTAGCACGCAGCGGTAAAATGCGGAAAAATAGACAAGTACTTCTTGGATTGATATGAAATATTGCAAGAAAGTAGCAAATATGTTTATGCTTGAAACACAACTTAAAATTACATACAAAGATAAAATCGGTATTGAATATTCATAAGTTATAAGAGGAAGTCATAATGGAGTCATTAACAAAAACATGTTTAAAGACAAAAAAACAGACAAAACCGACAATAATTGGGTATGTGAGCACCCCTCGCCTGCATATAACTTTTACAGCGTGTGACCAAGCTTCCCAATGTAGAGTCAAGTATTCGCATTTCCTCCTGTAGAGCAATTTGCAACTCTGTGAGAGTGGCCGGGGTGGGAAACGTGTACACACAGCACGACTGAGGGCATCCCAAAGATTTTCAATGGGATTAAAGCCGGTCGAGTAAGCCGACATATCCTAAGGTGTAATCCTCCACTCTCCAGGTAACCTTCGACGTGACAGCTCTATAGGGACGCGCATTATCATCCATTAAAATGAAAGCAGGACGAACAGCTACAGCGTACGATCTCACAGGGGTCTGGAACTTCGTACTGATACCGGAAAGACGTCATAGAACCGCGTCTAAAGATGTTAAGGTTGGTGTGATATGATAACGAAATCCTTGCCCACACCATGATGCTTCCACCTCGGAATGCGTAAAGTTCTTTAATGTTATGGCGCCTATTGCGTTTGCCTACATCCCTTCAGACCCTTACATGCTTGACACCTTGTTGTAGGACAAATCTCGACTCATCCGTGAACATAACGTTGTCTCAATCAGACAGTCTAATTGATATGTTGCCGACACCACTTTAATTGGGCTCCTCTGTATTGGACGAATACAGGAATACTGTATCGGTGTACGTGTGAGTACAATACTTTCATGTTTAGCCTTCCGTGAACAGTAGTTGGAAATATCGTCTTAGCAATGGACGCTGCAACCATTGGCGTCACACGTGTGGAGGTCGCTCTTTCATTACGCCTGGCTATAACAAACAGCAATCTGTAATAAATGTCGATCTGTAATAAATGGAAAAATGGTTTCTTCCATTTCGTTTTGAATACTCATATTGGATAAATTATAATTTATGTATTTCTATTACTTTTAAATTGATTAACACTAGAATTACGGCAGCGGTCATTTTGACCGTAAATCCAATTTAACGTACGTAACTTTTTTAATTTCCTGTTTATAGTCTGAATATTTTTTGATTTTTTCCAAAAACGCAAGAATATTACATAAAATATTTTTTGTTCAATTTAAATAATTATTTTTAAAAATATTAGTATGCATTCCAAGAATTACGGCTACCGGTCATTTTGACCGTATCTGGAAAATTACACATGTCAAGTTATTTTCTTCACATTCATAGCTGTTTACGCTATTCTAATAGATAAGCATCTGTGGTGAGAGGAATATTACTTTGTGTATTTCAAAGCATTATTTGTTACGTGGGAAGCGAGAAAAGGGGAGGGAGAGGAAAAACACCTGTTTGATATCTGTTTAGAATGGCAGCGCGCCTTCTGACTGCGCATTTCTATTGTGTAAGAAATATTATTTTTCAACGGATACAAATATATTGAGCTGCATTTCGTTTCAGTGAATATCAGTGTTCAGACTTGCTTATTTTATTTGCTTCTTGTCATGGCGCGTAGAAGTGTTGCTAGAAAATATCTAACAAAAGAAGATGCGCTAAAAATTTTTGAAACTATTTCCGATGATAATTCTGGTTCAGATATTGAACCTGATGAAAAATTTAATATCGAAACTATATCCAGGTTATCTGACGAAGACTGGATTGTTCCTTTAGGAACAAGTGGATATGATTCATCTGATGAAGAGTCTTTTCACGAAACACCAAATGAAAATGATAATTTAGATCCAGAAAATATTTCTTTGCCTGCTGCTAGTACAGATTCTAGAAATGAAATCAGTGGTAACAGTCAAGATCAAGAAAGTAGTCAAGACCCACCAAACAGAACTGGAAAACAGCTTAGACATACCCAATGCGAGGAAAACACAAAAGATGAAGGAACAGCAAATGACGGTTCAATTTGGAAAATAGGAAATATTTCGACAAATGTTACAGGGAGACGTCCCATCAGAAGGTCTTACGAGAAGTGTCTGGGCCAACGTCGCATGTAAAAAGAAAAATAGTTGATGGCAGTGCAAGTAGTGCATGAACATTGTTTATCAACGGAAAAATATTGCGTCATATTCAACAGTGCGCTGAAGAAGAGGCTCGTAAAAAATCCCAAAATCCAAATTGGTCTTTGTCACTCAATGAGTTAGACGCTTTCATATCACTGCTGTATACTCGAGGAGCTTTGGCTGCAAAAGGTCTTTCTATTTTAAGTTTGCGGTCAAAATTCTGGGGTCTGAAATTCTTCGCTGAGACAATGTCCAGGGATAGGTTCTTGGAAATTTGCGCTTCGACATGAAGTCAACTAGATCCGAAAGGTTTCAAACTGATCCATTTGCCCTTATTTCATATATTTTGAATACATTTATCGAAAATTGCTGGACGAATTATAAACCGGAGGAAAATATTGTAGTGGATGAACAATTGTTTCCCGTGAAGACACGATGTCGATTTATTCAGTATATGCCTAAAAAGCCGGACAAATTTAGCATTAAGTTTTGGCTTGCTACTGATGTGCATTCAAAATATTTACTGAATGGATTTCCGTATTTAGGTAAGGATGAAACCAGGCCCTATGGTAGAACAGTTGGCGAACATGCAGCTTTCCGCTTGATTGAACCTTACTACAACACTGGAAGAAACCTGACAACGGACAATTTCTTTACATCACTCAATTTAGTAAAACAAATGAGAGACGCAGGAATAAGCTGTGTTGGTACAATAAATCGTTCAAAAAGAGAAGTACCTAATTCTTTCAAGAAAACAAGAGATGTGCTGTATTCTAGTAAGATTGCTAAGCATGAAAATATAACGCTTACGTCTTATCAAGGAAGGAAGAACAAAAACGTCTTGCTCTTGAGTAGTTTAAACCCAACATTGGAAATTTCATCTAATGAAAAACAAAAAACCTGAAGTTGTAAATTTTTACAATGCGACCAAATATGGAGTTGATGTTTTGGATCAGATGGCCAGAAAATATTCTGTGAAGTCCTCATCCAGACGTTGGCCAGTTCAAGTTTCTTTTTAACATTCTTAATTTTGCAGCTATAAATGCGTAGATCATTTATAGAGAGACGACTGGATATAACAACTACAGCCGCCGTGATTTCATTTTAGATACAGCTTAGGAGCTCAGAAAGATGTACATTTCATCAAAGAAACCAACGCTTTCTTCTTCTAACCAGTTGAGAATTGATGCTTCTCACACTCCATCCCGTAAACGTAAATAATGCCAAATAAATACTTGTAAAGGCAACAAAACTCAGAATATTTGTGAAAACTGTAGAAAATATGTTTGCAGAACCTGTACAAGTAAAATTAAGAAATGAGTAATCTGTGTATGCTGTCAAACTGAATAATGTGAGTAATAAATTTATTTAATTTTAAATAAAATCTATTTGTATTTAAATTTGTTAAACTATAACAAGTTTTTAAAATCTTGAATGTTTTTTTTTTTAACGCTTTGTTATGCTAAATTAGCATTTCTTTACAGTTTTTTATCTTATTAACTATATAGTTTACTTCTTTAAAAAGCATGTCGTATATTTACAAGATTTAACTTACATAATACTAGCAAAAAATACGCTTTTCCATTTATTCGACAGTAGCGGTCAAAATGACCGGTGATCGTGGTTATAGGTATACGAAAAACGCCGTAATGCTAGTGTTAAATAGGTTGTGGTTCGATGGAACTTTTCTTTCTCGGGTTCGGGTTGACTTCAATTGGAAATTTCATGTTCGGTCACGATATTTGACAAACGGTTGTTCACTTTTTAATTAGCCTGGAACTACATAGACTCATTGCAATAAGCCTGCAAAAGTATGGATGATTGACAAGCAAGTGGTTATTTTTAAATTATTCTACCGCTAGTGTCTTTACAATAAGCCTAAAAATATCAGCCTGATTGAGAAATAAATGACCATATTCTAATTAGCCTAACGCGTGCTCGGCTCTTTCTGGGCAAAGAGCTGGATTTCTCAAGTAGTCCACGACATATATATATATATATGTGACATATATATATATATGACTAAATATGTTATTTAGCTTATATATAAGCTAAATAATAATAAGCAGTTAGATATTGCATTAAAAATACGCGAATGTAAGAGAAGTAAATAAAAGAAGTGAAATAATTGCACTCTCACGAACCGGAAGTTTGTGTACTATGAACTACTAAACGGTACAAGTATTGATTTCCAGTAATTTTTTTAATAAGACAAAAATACTTATGACAGAAACCTTGGGATTATATTTTTTTAATCAGGAGGAAGAGTAACGGTGAATGAATACGTACTTTTAGGTGGTTTATAAAAAAAAAAAATATTTTTCCTACTCAACCACGCAAATCTTTCTGACGGACTCATTTTTATGCATAGAAGCATGATTGGTTGAGCGGCTGTGGACTCTACGCTTATCTTTTGCACATTAAGACTAAACAGACGAAACCTACTTCCGTTTTTATTGGAATCCGAGGCATTACAAACATCCATGTCTGAAATTTGAAATTGGCACTTTTTGTCTAGTTAGCCTGCGCTCTAACAATTAAACAAGCACGTGGTCACACAAAAGAATGATACTTGCAGCCATGATTGCTGAAGTTCTTTGTTATCAAAGGGTCTTTTTTTATTTTTGATAAATGAATTACATCCAGAGTTACAAGCAGTTGTTCTGTCATGATCTGTTCCATAAAATACAGAAAACTAACTCGTCAGTCCACTTTTTGTAGCGACCGCATTACGCATTTAATGAGCGCAAGTTATGAATCTTGCAATTTTCTAAATATTAGAGACATTTTCCCAAACTTTTCCGCATACTTTTGATCATTTCTGCATCTTTTTCATATTTTTATGAGCAATACTTAACAAATTTGTCATCTCTTTTGTTGAGCTTACATAAAATTTAATTTTGACTAATATCAAATTAAATATTTGTAATCAAATTAAATAAAATCGTAGATTTTTATTAGAAAATATATATCAGTGAAATTAGTACCAGCTTCGTACTGTTTTAAAAAGAAAATCGAATTTGAAAATATCTATCCCATATTCTATGGGAGGGAAATCTATGTTTTGAAATAAATTTTCCTTCGAAATTCTATTGCATTGTATTTATGTGCGCACCGCTGGATTCAATGTAAAAGAATAGGGAGTTAGTTCTACGTTCTATTCTCGATATAAGTGGTCATGACGCCATTTTTCTATCATTCCCACGTCCGGAAATTCCGTTCAAAATACCAGATTTAATAGTATTTTCTGACAGATCTTGTGTTCTTACCAAAAAATTAAAAAGAAAGTGTTAGATTACATAGTTTTTGAATGAGTGCCAGTTTCATGCGATTATGAACAAGAATGAATTCAGAAATAGTTCAGAAAGTAGCCAGCTTCGAGGTGAATGAAATTTATATAATTATACATAATATATTTATAGACTATACCAAACTGCTCCTCGATTTATTTACAAAATCCTCGGAATTATATGTTCTATGAGATTACTGATTATAATAAGTAAGATGAATTTCGTTTTATAATTATTTTTGTGATTGAAAAATATGAATGTCAAATTCACAATATATCTTTACTTAATAGGTGCTAAAAATACAAATGTTAAAAACATTTTAAAAACAATGCAGATGTTGAGAACATTGAGTCACATGATGTTTAAAATCCGAGCTCTTTCGACTGAACCATCAGTCGTCATCAGGGAAAAGAGCACTGTCGAATGAAAGACAAACAGCTGGTTAAATATCAAAGGGCGAAACCAAACGAACCACAAAATAGGAGGGTGGGAAGGATGGAAAAAATACAGAGAGGAGCAGCCAATCAGAAAAAGAGAGAGAGGGGGGGGGACAGGGAGGAGGGAAAATGGTTAATCAAAACCAAATTTCCCTGTAACCCCTAGAATTTTAAACCAGATTCTTGGTATGTTATAGGATAGAACATCATTACAGGTACTCTTGCCTTTTGCTAAAATTTCTAACGACTCTCTAATTATACAAATATTATAAAATGAAGCGTGTGCGATGATTTTAACTTCTTTGAATAAGATATCAATGTCTTTAACTTGACTTAGCCGGGATAGAGCTGTGGATGGTCTATCCTTTTTTAAATCTGTCATATGCTCCTTAATCCGTTCCAATAATTTCCGAGTGGTCATTCCTATGTAAGTATACTTTTTTGAACTGCCTCCAATCCTAAAAGGGACAATATAAACTCCGGATTTATCAAAATTGTGTATAGGATCGACCTGTCTGTATACCAGTTGCTCTAATTTTGTCGGTGGTTTAGCGATAAGTGTAACATTATATTTCTTTAATGCATACTTAATTCTTTCAAAAAGATGTGGAATATATTTCATTCTGCAAAATTTAGGTTTTTCTTTATTTTTGCTAACGCTTGTAGATTAGCAAAAATAGATAATAGCAAATTCGCAATTAGAGCAACTGGTATACAGACAGGTCGATCCTATACACAATTTTGATAAATCCGGAGTTTATATTGTCCCTTTTAGGATTGGAGGCAGTTCAAAAAAGTATACTTACATAGGAATGACCACTCGGAAATTATTGGAACGGATTAAGGAGCATATGACAGATTTAAAAAAGGGTAGACCATCCACAGCTCTATCCCGGCTAAGTCAAGTTAAAGACATTGATATCTTATTCAAAGAAGTTAAAATCATCGCACACGCTTCATTTTATAATATTTGTATAATTAGAGAGTCGTTAGAAATTTTAGCAAAAGGCAAGAGTACCTGTAATGATGTTCTATCCTATAACATACCAAGAATCTGGTTTAAAATTCTAGGGGTTACAGGGGAATTTGGTTTTGATTAACCATTTTCCCTCCTCCCTGTCCCCCCCCCCTCTCCCCCTCTCTCCTTTTCTGATTGGCTGCTCCTCTCTGTATTTTTTCCATCCTTCCCACCCTCCTATTTTGTGGTTCGTTTGGTTTCGCCCTTTGATATTTAACCAGCTGTTTGTCTTTCATTCGACAGTGCTCTTTTCCCTGATGACGACTGATGGTTCAGTCGAAAGCGCTCGGATTTTAAACATCATGTGACTCAATGTTCTCAACATTTGCATTGTTTTTAAAATGTTTTTAACATTTGTATTTTTAGCACCTATTAAGTAAAGATATATTGTGAATTTGACATTCATATTTTTCAATTATATTTTAAGGTGAATATGTCGTTCTTTGAAAATATAGTTTTTCTATATTTATTTAATTTGAATTATTTTTGTAAGGGTGAAGGGATGTCATATATCATTACGATAATATTATAGCTGGCGGGTGAAAACAATATTACCGTATACATACATAATGCATATGAATATTTTATCTATACATCTTGTATTTCTTTATATCAGATTCGAGGGCAACCTTAAGTTCGAAAAGAAAAAGATTTTGCTTTCGAAGTCAGGACTTCTCCAGGTTGTTTTTCCAAAATTGCGAGTTTTCTACCTTTTAAAATACACTCAATGTCAAAATTTTAGCACGCAGCAGTAAAATACGGAAAAATAGACAAGTACTGCTTGGATTGACATGAAATATTGCAAGAAAGTAGCAAATATGTTTATGCATGAAACACAAAATTACATACAAAGATAAAATCAATATTGAATTTTCATAAGTTATAAGATGACGTCATATTGCAGTCATTAACAAAAACATGTTTAAAGTTTTAAAAAACACGCCAAACCGACATTAATAAGGTTTATGAGCATCCCCCGCCTGCATATAAAGTTTACTGCGTATGGCCATGCTTTTCATGAGGTGATCAACCAACGTAGAATCAAGTAATCGCCATTCCTCCTGTAGAGCAAGTTGCAAATCTGTGAGAGTGGATGCGGTGGGAAACGTGTACACACAGCACGACCGAGGGCATCCCAAAGATTTTCAGTGGGATTAAGGCCGGGAAATTACGCCAACCTCTCCATACGTGTAATCCCTTAACTTTCCAGGTAGCCTTCGACGAGGACACTCTATGGAGATGCGCATTATCATCCATTAAAACGAAAGCAGGACGAACAGCTACAGCGTACGATCTCAGAGGGGTCTCAAACTTCGTACTGATACCGGAAAGCTGTCATAGAACCGCGTCTAAAGATGTTCAGGTTAGTGCGATATCATAACGAAATCCTTGCCCACATCATGATGCTTCCACCTCAGAATTCGTTATGTTCTTTAATGTTCTGGGGCCTATTGCGTTTGCCTACATCCCTTCAGACCCTTACATGCTTGACACCTTGTTGTAGGACAAATCTCGTCTCATCCGTGAACATAACGTTGCCCCAATCAGACAGTCTAATTGTTATGTTGCCGACACCACTTTAATTGGGCTCCTCTGTATTGGACGAATACGGGAATGCAGAATCGGGGTACGTGTGAATACAATACTTTCATGTTTAGCCTTCCGTGCACAGTAGTTGGAGATATCGTCTTAGCAATGGACGATGCAACCATTGGCGTCACACGTGTGGAAGTCGCTCTTTGATTACGCCTGGCTATAACAAACAGCAATCTGTAATAAATGTCGATCTGTAATAAATGGAAAAATGGTTTCTTCCATTTCATTTTAAATTACTCATATTGGATAAATTATAATTTATGTATTTCATTTACTTTTAATTTGATTAATTAGGTTGCGGTTCGATGGAACTTTTCTTTGTCGGGTTCGGGTTGACTTCAATTGGAATTTACATTTTCGGTCACGATATTTGGACAAACGGTTTTTCATTTTTTAATTAGCCTGGAACTACATAGACTCATTGCAATAAACCTGCAAAAGTCAGGATGATTGACAAGCAAGTGGTTATTTTTAAATTATTCTACCACTAGTCTCTTTGCAATAAGCCTAAAAATATCAGCCTGATTGAGAAATAAATGACCATATTCTAATTAGCCTAACGCGTGCTCGGCTCTTTCTCGGCAAAGAGCTGGATTTCTCAATTAGTCTACGACATATATATATATGTGACATATATATATATATATGACTAAATATGTTATTTAGTTTATATATAAGCTAAATAATAATAAGAATTTTTGTTGTTTAATTTTGAGTTCATTTAGTGCGTCGCATTTAAATATACTATTAACAAGCAATTTCCAAATACATTAAAATCGCTTGCAATTTGCCAGGAGAAAGTATTGTTTTCGCGTGTTTTCGCAATTGTACTTTATTTTTTCATATTTTCTACTGTAATTCCGCAGCTAAATTTTACTGATAATTTATTACATACATGAGTAGTTTCATTAGTATTTTTCACAAAATATTCTGAGTATGCGGTTTAAGAACTTACTGCCTTCTGAAGTATATAATTTGTTTCAGACCCTATATTATTCTGATATAAGGCAAAATTGAATAAAAAAGACCAATTCATATATTTGATGGATTTTCTCTAATCGAATTATGCTCGAATAATAAATTATTTAAGTCAATTTCAAATAACTGTAGAAAGGGTCACATTCTCTACCATTTTTTCCTTAGGCAAACAATACTGTGTTAGCACATAAATCAGAAATTCAAGTAGTTTACTTATTTTATTTCCGTTAATTTTCATTCAGATGTTCTTAATTTTCAAATGAATTACCCGAACTTAATGATTTTCTTACTTCGCTAAACAACAGTTTGAACTGCAAATTACTATTTTTGCTTTTTGCGCTCATTTAAATTATGCAATAATTATTAATAAATTCTCTTATAACTTCTCAGCTGATTTGTTTTGCAATAAATGTTTCCTTTTATTGTCATAACTTCTATTTTTTCAGGATCTTTTATAACCCCCCGCCTCCTCTCTTTTTGCTTTTGTCAATATTTTCTGAAATTTTATTTTCTTAACATATTGAAAAAGAAAAGATGTCTAATTTGAATATTTTATTTCACAATGCACATTTTGCATGTTAAAACAAGAAAGAAATATCATGCGTTAAGCATAGATTATGAAACACTTTCCAACACATCCTGATGGCTTTAACAAAACTTCGTTATTTAGGGAAATAATGTATATCAGATAACAAAGTAAACATTTTAGAAAACGTATAAAACACTTTAAAAACTGATTTCAGTACTTATCGTTCATAGCCAAATACGTATTCCAATTCTTTTGCACAACCCTGTATTTGATATGTAGGTTGGTATATATACTATATAATGGGGAAATTTAGTTTAGCAAGAGAACGCATAACAGGTCGAAATTTCTCTTTTAGCAATTTATACTAATAGATGGAAACTTACTTGAATACTTTTGTACAATCCTGCAGTTAACCTAGCACCTTTGTTACACGCCACTATTTAGTTAAAATTTAATTCAAACTAAAACACTCTTAAAACTACTGAAATCGGATTTCCAGAAATTATCATTTGTAGACGGTCAGTTATTCAATACTTTGCGTGACCCTGCATATCATTTTATCTATATTCTACAAATATTTTTTAGTAAAATAAATGCTAAATGCAGTTTATCTTAAAAATGCATAACTCATTTAAAAAACACCTTTAAGCAATTTGCACCCATACCCAGTAACTTTTAAGAATTCTTTTGTGTGGCCCTGTATATGAATTATAGCATTTATACACGCCATATAATATGTATATAAATATAGTGAAACATTAAAGCGCATATCCTAATTAAAAATGCATTTCCAGAAATCATCGCTAATGTATAGTAATTCGGATACAATATAGTATCTGAAATCTTTTGTGTGTCCCTGTAAATGGTGTAGACTTCGTATTATACATGAATTAAGTTATAGTAAACCTCAGCGACGTACATCAGTTTCATTACATATGAAATATTTTAACATAATTAAAATACAGCGCAAACAATTCCCTTCATTCCATTATCATTATGTAATGGAATTCTTTTATGTGGCCCTGTAAATGAATAATAACTATTCTTTACACTGCATATTCTGAAGAATGCATATTTTAGTGCACTTCATTAATGCATATAAATTTTATTATTCTTGAAAGCGTGTAACACATTTAAAAATCATTTTAAACGATTTTTCCCAAAAGGTCGTAATGTAACGGAAAACATTACTGTCCCTGTAAATGAACTAAACTTGCTACAAACTTCATTTGCAATAGGGAACGTGCTATGGTAAACGTCAATAACATCCAAACATTTTCGGGCAATCCGAGTATATTTACGTGAGTTAGAGTTTGGATAGAAGGACAGACAAACCGAAATCATAAATACTTTTCAACTTTGTTGGAAAGTGTTAAAAATGTTTTAATTTTAATATTCTTTTTTAGGTTGTTTAAAAGAAAGATATAAATGCAAAACTTGATTACTACAACATTTGAGCAACTTCTTATTCCTTAGAGAAATCATTATTTTTACTATGTCAGGGGAAACTAAATATTATTAAATGTTAAATTAATAAAATGTGTAAAAAAAAGAACAAAATTATTCGTTTTTCGAAAATAATTAAATAATTTTCTGTGAATACATTTTTTTCACATATAAAAAATGTTAATAATAGAAATTATTTTATTAATCAGAGAGTACGAATAATTAAAATTATTTAATTAAAGAAAGAAGTTTTGCAAGTATATGTAAAAGATGCAAATAGAAAATTAAATTTTGCAATGTGGATAAAAACTTTATATTCAAGATAATAATTTTTAATTGGGAAAAAAGATCAAAAACAGTTATGAGTAATTCCATATTAAAATTTTCACTCCTGGTTAAAATAAAACGACCATAATATAAATGATTTAACTGTTGCATCATTTTAGATGTAAATTTCCAACTGAGCGAAAGATGTACGGACCAGGATTCGAACCAGGGATCTCCTGGCTGAAGCCGCCAGTGCTCTGCCATCTGAGCTATCACGGACGAATCTGATGGAACTTTCTCACCCATCTAACCTTAATCATTATAGCATCTGGTCTGAAACCTGGTTCAGCTCCACATAATCATTATAATCTTCTGCTATAATCATTATGGTTAGCTGGGTAAGAAAGTTCCACCAGATTCATCCGGGATAGCTCAGATGGCAGAGCACTGGCGGCTTCAGCCAGGAGATCCCTGGATCGAATGCTGGTCCGGACATTTTTATCCCAGTTGGAAATTTACATCTAATATGATTTATTTACCAATTAGAATAATTGTGTTAAAATTAATCTAGTGTAATTTCGTATCCAGTGTTTTCTGGAGTTCCATTACCTGAGATTTATTCTGTTGAACTGAACCAGGTTTCAGACCAGATGCTATAATCATTAAGGTTAGCTGGGTGAGAAAGTTCCACCAGATTCGTCCGGGATAGCTCAGATGGCAGAGCACTGGCGGCTTCAGCCAGGAGATCCCTGGTTCGAATCCTGGCTCGGACATTTTTCGCCCAATTGGAAATTTACATCTAATATGATTTATTTACCAATTAGATTAATTGTGTTAAAATTAATGTAGTGTAATTTCGTATACATCGTTTTCTGGAGTTCCATTACCTAAGATTTATTCTGTTGAGCTGAACCAGGTTTCAGACCAGATGCTATAATCATTAAGGTTATCTAGGCGAGAAAGTTCCACCAGATTTGTCCGGGATACCTCAGATGGTAGATCACTGGCGGCTTCAGCCAAGAGATCCCTGGTTCGAATCCTGGTCCGAACATTTTTCGCCCAGTTTGAAATTTACATCTAATGTGATTTATTTACCAATTAGAATAATTGTGTTAAAATTAATCTAGTGTAGGATCATTCTCCAAAACTAGAACAATTGTTTTAACCAGATTTCACTGAATGCAAAAATGTTAATTTTTGAAACATTTTGTTAGAATTTTGCATGCAACAGCAGAAGCGTTAGTAGACGTACTTCTTCCATTCATAAAATTATGATTTTCTTTATTCGTTTTTTTTTTTTATTTAATTTCGAAATAGGTAAATATAAACTCCATGGACTGTAACCATACCTATGTTCATAAATAAAACACATTGTTTTCAGCACTTAGACTTAATTTAAATATTTTGACTTTTGACTTTGTCTAGGAAAGACAGTGAGCTTCTAATGAAGAGCGAAGCATTATTTGTGTCAGTTTTTTAAATGTCAAAATATCTGAACTAGTGCTCGCGATTATACTTATAATAAGTATAAAACGTATTATACCGTCTCGTATTTTGGATAGATATAATATGGTAAAATCGGTTCTCAACGTATACATTTTATACCTATTATACGTATAATCGCAAGCACTATTCTGAACATATTTAACCAGGGTGTGTATCAACTACATGTGTATCTTTTAATTAACATAAAAACCTCATTTTGTTTGCTGTTCAGTTGAACAAGAAGGGTGTCATATTGCAACAACTGTATCGATTGCTGCTATTGTATTCGTTGATAAAACTGAAAGGGATAAGTTCGGGGTTTAAAGGCTTACGCCAAATACCCAGTTTGGATGCACTATACTTAAATTGTTATAAAATAATCTATACTCCTATTATAAAGAGGAAAAAATTGTTTATTTGTCGGAGGTAAGCTCTGGAACTACCGAACCGATTCCAAAAGTAATGGTATCAAAATGATGGTGTTAGTCCAACTTAGAACATAGGCTATATCTTATGTCGGTGCCACTACCCCAAAGGGGGTGTAGGAGCAAAAAACGTTCTAAAAATGCGATTTTAGAGTTACTGAAAGGCCTAGAAATATGAAATTTTGAATATTAGTTACTTATAATATATATATGATGTCTAAGAACAGTTCTTAAACAATTCGAAATTTGAAAGGGGTGAAAATGCACAAAAAGCGTTCTAAAAAACGTTCTAAATTGTAGTTTCTACACAATCTCAGGAAATACCAAACCGATTTAAAAAATATTGGTGTCAAAATGATGGTGACAACGCTTGCTCCAAGATAGGCTATGTTTTATATCGGTGCCACTACCCCAAAGGGGGTGTATGAGCAAAAAACGTTCTAAAAATGCGATTTTAGCGTTGCTGAAGTGCATAGAAATATGAAATTTTGAATATTAGTTACTTATAAGATATAAATGGTGTCTAAGAACAGTTCTTAAACAATTCGAAATTTAAAAGGGGTGAAAATGCACAAAAAGCGTTCTAAAAAACGTTCTAAATGGTATTTTCTACATAATCTCAGGAAATACCAAACCGATTTCAAAAGTAATGGTATCAAAATGATGGTGTTAGTCGAACTTAGAACATAGGCTATATTTTATGTCGGTGCCACTACACCAAAGGGGATGCAGAAGCAAAAAACGTTCTAAAAATACGATTTTTGCGTTACTGAATGACCTAGAAATATGAAATTTGGAATATTAGTTACTTATAAGATATAAATGGTGTCTAAGAACAGTTCTTAAACAATTCGAAATTTAAAAGGGTTGAAAATGCACAAAAGGCGTTCTAAAAAATGTTCTAAATGGTAGCTTCTACATAATCTCAGGAAATGCCAAACCGATTTAAAAAATATTGGTGTCAAAATGATAGTGACAACGTTTGCTCCTAGATAGGCTATGTTTTATGTCGGTGCCACTACCCCAAAGGGGGTGTAGGAGCAAAAAACGTTCTAAAAATGCGATTTATATGTTACTGATGGGCCTAGAAATATGAAATTTGAAGTATCAGCTACTTATTAGATATAAAGGATTTCTAAGAACAGTTCTTAAACAATTCGAAATTTAAAAGGGGGTGAAAATGCGCGAAAAGCGTTCTAAAAAACGTTCTAAATGGTAGTTTCTACACAATCTCGGGAAATACCAAACCGATTTAAAAAATAATGGCGTCAAAATGATGGTGAAAATCCTTGCTCCAACATAGGCTATGTTTTATGTCGGTGCCACTACCCCAAAGGGGCTGCAGGAGAAAAACGTTCTAAATTGCGGTTTTTGCGTGACGGAAGGGCCTTGAATCGTGAAATTTAGAATGATAGTTAGTTATAAGATATCAATGATCTCTAAGGACATTTCCTAAAAAAATCGAAATTTAAAAGGGGATCAAAATGCGCAAAAAGCGTTGTAAAAAACGTTCTAAATTGCAATTTCTATGCAATCTCAGGAAATACTGAACCGATTTCAAATATAATGGTGTTAAAATGATGGTGACAGACCTTGCTCCAAGATAGGCTATATTTTATATCTGTTTCCACTACACCAGAGGAGATGCAGGAGCAAAATGCGCGAAAAGCGATCTAAAAACTTTCTAAATGCCGTTTTGTCAGCAATATCTCAGGAAGAATCAAACTTATTTCAAAAGTAATGGTAGGAAATTGATGCTGACAGCCTCTGCTCTAACATAGACGCTATTTTATGTCGGTATAACTATCACCTAGATGTTGCAGGAGCAAAAAAGCGTTCTAAATTTCGATTTTTGTGATCGGTAGGGGCTAGCAACTTAAAATTAGGCAAAGTACATATTTATTAGATATAAATTATCTTTAAGAACAGTTTCGAAAAAATTGGAAATTTAAAAAAGGGTGAAAATGCGCGAAAAGCGTTCTAAAAACGTTCTAAATTGCGATTTCTACTCAATCTCAGGAAATTCCAAAGCTATTTCAAAAGTAATGATTGCAAATCAATGGTGATAGTCCCTGCTATAACATAGGTTATATTTTATGTTACTGTTACTACCATCTGAGGGTTGAAAAAGCAAAACATGTTCTAATTTGCGTTTTTTGCATAACTGATGGGTCTAACACTTTGAAGTATGACATGTTATTTACTTACAAGATGCATCTGCTTTCTATGAACTGTCGAAAGAAAATTTCAAATTTAAAAAGATGAAGTGAGCGAAAAGCGTTATAAATTACAATTTTTATGCAATCTTTTGAAATACCAAACCGATTAAAAAAAATAATGATAACAAATTGTTGGTGATAGAACGTGCTCGAACATAAGCTATATTTTATGTCTGTGCCACTACCACCAGAGGGTTGTAGTAGCTAAAAACTTTCTATAACTGCGATTTCTGTGATACTGAAAAGGCTAGAAACTTTAAATATGGCATGGTAGTTACTTATAAAATACAAATGCCCTCGAAGGACTGTCGAAAATAAATTCAAATTAAAAAGGGGTGAAGTGAAGGGGAGGTGCGAAAAGCATTCTAAAAAAGTCCTAAATTACGATTTCTACGCTATTTCATGAAATATAAACCAAATATAAAAGTAATAGTTGCGAATCAATGGTAACAGTCTCTGATCTTACACAGGCTATATTTTATGCATATGATTCTACCACCTGGGATTCACAGGAGCAACAAACTCTCTAAAAAAGGCCTTTAAAAGCTTTCTAAATTACGTTTCTGTGGAATATTAGGAAATAACAAACCAATTTCAAAATTAATGTTGGCAAATTAATGGTGACAGTTTCTATTTCAACATAGCCCTTTATGTTGAGAGCAGTGGTAGGTCTTGGAATTTGACATGATGGTAAATTTTAAGATGTAAGAAGATGGTTTCTAAAAAATTCAAAACTTCAAATGAATACTGAAATGAGCGTATTAATTAAGCATAAAAGTTTCAAAATATTTTCTAAATTATTATTTATTTAGTTTTATTTCGTTTTATTAATTTAAGTCTGATTTCTGCCTTATGCAGTGTAACAATGATATTTAATCAAACTGTGTTTTAAATAGTAATTTTTTTTAATTATTCCTAAACGTAATAAGTACCTTTTAATAAAATAAAATATTACCTTTTAATAAAATAAAAATTTAGTTAGTACCTTTTAATAAAAATTAGACATATAAATATCACTTGGCATATTTCAAATATTACGCGAGCAAAGCCGCGGGGTTTGCTAGTCCTATTATAAAGAGGAAAAAATTGTTTATTTGTCGGAGGTAAGCTCAGGAACTACCGAACCGATTCCAAAAGTAATGGTATCAAAATGATGGTGTTAGTCCAACTTAGAACATAGGCTATATCTTATATCGGTGCCACTACCCCAAAGGGGGTGCAGGAGCAAAAAGCGTTCTAAAAATGCGATTTTTGCGTTACTGAAGGGCCTAGAAATATGAAATTTGGAATATTAGTTACTTATAAGATATAAATGATGTCTAAGAACAGTTCTTAAACAATTCGAAATTTAAAAGGGGTGAAAATGCGCGAAAAGCGTTCTAAAAAACGTTCTAAATGGTAGTTTCTACATAATCTGAGGAAATACCAAACCGATTTAAAAAGTAATGGTATCAAAATGATGGTGTTAGTCTAACTTAGAACATAGGCTATATTTTATGTCGGTACCACTACCGCAAAGGGGGTGCAGGAGCAAAAAACGTTCTAAAAAGGCGATTTTTGTGTTACTGAAGGGCCTAGAAATATGAAATTTGGAATATTAGTTACTTATAAGATATAAATGATGTCTAAGAACAGTTCTTAAAGAATTCGAAATTTAAAAGGGGTGAAAATGCACAAAAAGCGTTCTAAAAAACGTTCTAAATGGTAGTTTCTACATAATCTCAGGAAATACCAAACCGATTTAAAAAATATTGGTGTCAAAATGATAGTGACAACGTTTGCTCCAAGATAGGCTATGTTTTATATCGGTGCCACTACTCCAAAGGGGGTGTAGGAGCAAAAAACGTTCTAAAAATGCGATTTATGTGTTACTGAAGGGCCTAGAAATATGAAATTTGAAGTATCAGCAACTTATTTGATATAAAGGATTTCTAAGAACAGTTCTTAAACAATTCGAAATTTAAAAGGGGTGAAAATACGCGAAAAGCGTTCTAAAAAACGTTCTAAATGGTGATTTCTACACTATCTCAGGAAATACCAAACCGATTAAAAAAATAATGGTGAAAACCCTTGCTCCAACATAGGCTATGTTTTATGTCTGTGCCACTACCCCAAAGGGGGTGCAGGAGAAAAATGTTCTAAATTGCGGTTTTTGCGTGAAGGAAGGGCCTTGAATCGTGAAATTTAGAATGGTAGTTAGTTATAAGATATCAATGATCTCTAAGGACATTTCCTAAAAAAGTCGAAATTTAAAAGGGGGGGGGGGTCAAAATGCGCAAAAAGCGTTGTAAAAAACGTTCTAAATTGCGATTTCTAGCAATCTCAGGAAATACTGAACCGATTTCAAATATAATGGTGTAAAAAATGATGGGGACAGATCTTGCTCCAAGACAGGCTATATTTTATATCTGTTTCCACTACCCCCGAGGAGATGCAGGAGCAAAATGAGCGAAAAGCATTCTAAAAACGTTCTAAATGCCGATTTGTCACCAATATCTCAGGAAGAAACGAACTGATCTCAAAAGTAATGGTAAGAAATTGATGCTGACAGCCTCTGCTCTAACGTAGACGCTATTTTAAGTCGGTATCACTGTCATCTAGACGTTGCAGGAGCAAAAAAGCGTTCAAATTTTGATTTTTGTGATCGGTAAGGGCTAGCAACTTAAAATTAGGCAAGGTACATATTTAATACATATAAATGATCTTTAAAAACAGTTTCGAAAAAATTGGAAATTTAAAAAGGGGTGAAAATGCGCGAAAAGCGTTCTAAAAACGTTCTAAATTGCGATTTCTACTCAATCTCAGGAAATTCCAAAGCTATTTCAAAAGTAATGGTTGCAAATCAATGGTGACAGTCCCTGCTATAACATAGGTTATATTTTATGTTGCTGTCACTACCATCTAAGGGTTGCAAAAGCAAAACATGTTCTAATTTGTGTTTTTGCATAACTGAAGGGTCTAACACTTTGATGTATGGCATGGTATTTACTTACAAGATGCAACTGCTTTCTAAGAACTGTCGAAAGAAAATTTCAAATTTAAAAAGATGAAGTGAGCGAAAAGCGTTATAAATTACAATTTTTATGTAATCTTATCAAATACCAAACCGATTAAAAAAATAATGATGACAAATTGTTGGTGATAGGACCTGCTGAAACATAAGCTATATTTTATGTCTGTGCCATTACCATCAGAGGGTTGCAGTAGCTAAAAACTTTCTAAATTGCGATACTGAAAAGGCTAGAAACTTTAAATATGGCATGGTGGTTACTTATAAAATATAAATGCCCTCGAAGGACTGTCGAAAATAAATTCGAATTAAAAAGGGGTGACGTGAAGGGGAGGTGCGAAAAGCATTCTAAAAAAGGCCTAAATTTCGATTTCTACGCAATTTCAGGGAATATAAACCAAATATAAAAGTAATAGTTGCGAATCAATGGTAACAGTCTCTGATCCTACACAGACTATATTTTATGCCGATGATTCTACCACCTGGGGTTCACAGGAACAACAAACGCTCTAAAAAAGGCCTTTAAAAGCTTTCTAAATTACGTTTCTGTGGAATATTAGGAAATAACAAACCAATTTCAAAATTAATGTTGGCAAATTAATGGTGACAGTTCCTATTTTAACATAGCTCTTTATGTTGAGAGAGGTGGTAGGACTTGGAATTTGACATGATGGTTAATTTTAAGATGTAAGAAGATGGTTTCTAAAAAATTCAAAACTTCAAATGAATACTGAAATGAGCGTATTAATTGAGCATAAAAGTTTCAAAATATTTTCTAAATTATTATTTATTTAGTTTTATTTCGTTTTATTAATTTAAGTCTCATTTCTGCTTTATGCAGTTTAACAATGATGTTTAATCAAACTGTGTTTTAAATAGTATTTTTTTAATTATACCTAAAAGTAATAAGTGCCTTTTAATAAAATAAAATATTACCTTTTAATAAAATAAAAATTTAGTTAGTACCTTTTAATAAAAATTAGACATATAAATATCACTTGGCATATTTCAAATATTACGCGAGCAAAGCCGCGGTGTTTGCTAGTAGAATATAAAAAGATTTCTCTTACCATTTCTGGTAAGCAGATGAAGAATTTTCTATCATCATTCGTCGCTGTCAGATTTGCTAAAAAGGTTTGAAGTAATTTTTATTTAATAATAAATTGTGTTGCGCTGTAATGTATGAGAAAGACTACTTCTTCATGACGAAAGAGACCGAATATGTAACATGCTTCTTTAACCCTCCGTCTACCAGACGGGTCCATTGGACCCGACAGGTACATACAAAATATTCATTCAAACCAGAAATTTCTTTAAAATAAACTAAGTATATTAACCAGACAAAAATAAGGTAAATAAATAAGTTAAACAGTTTTAAATAAAAATTCTGGTGTAGAACGTTTTATTAAAACTTGAATAAAATTCCCGGTAGATCTAGGGTTAATTCAAATAACACTTTCTTGGCTATATACTTGTGCATTGAAAATATAAGTAAAACAGGATAAATTACATAAATATTATCCACCCTAATACAGGCAGGAAAGGAGTGTTTCTGAACAAAAGGTTTCGCGCAGTGAATTCGTGCGAAGTTGCTTGGTTGAGACCAGCGCACGAACTGGAAAGTTTTGGGGGCTGCAAAAGTTCACAGAAAGTCTAAAACAAAACAGAAATGCTGAGTTCGCATAATTTCTTTCTTTTCTCAGGCGTACATGATCTTGTCTCGTGAAACGGAATGGAAATATATTATATCGGTGATGGTGCCATCTGTTGATTTTTTCGGATAACTTTTTGGTCTCCGTGTGGTGTCTCCACCTGGTGGATGCTGGGATAAGTTCTTTACTATTTTGGAATTAGAATGTTAAAATAGTTTAATTGAAGCACTGATTGAGTTTATTTGACATTGGATAACTATGTGGTGGATACCACACAAGAAATAGTTGTGTCACGCACGACCGGGAGTTTGGCATAAACACGCAAATCCTAATAAGAATTCCATCACCCCCGCTTTTTGTGTAAAACCGACGAGCGTATAATATTTAATTTATTTCTCAAGCACTCGAAATGTGCCTTTGGCAGCGGCTTGGTGAGGATGTCTGCTAACATCAATTTTGACGGGCAATAAGTTATTTTTGTTGTACCATTCCGGCATAGATTTCTGATATGATAGAACTTTGCTTCAATGTCTTTGGTCCTTGTTTGTGCTTTTTCATTTTCAGTCAAATTTATAGCTGACAAATTATCTTCATACAATGTTACAGGTAGTTGTTGATACAGTCGAGATCATTTAATATGTCTAATAACCACGCGATTTCTTGACTTGCATTAGAGGCAGCGATGTATTCAGCCTCCGTGGATGAGAGCGCTATGCAAGTCTGCTTTCTCGATAACCATGCCAATATGTTATTTCCTAATTTAAATAAGTTCGCAGTAGTAGACTTCATGTCCAACCCTATCATTGCCCCAATCGGCATCGCTATATTCCTTTAAGACTGTTTTTTTTCTTATGTATAATAAATTTTATATCTTTAGTGGTGAGCAGATATTTAATCAACTTCTCGCTGGCTTGCCGTCTACTTCCCTTGGTGATTCATTCCTCCTTCCCAGGATATTAACGACTGATGCTATGTCGGATCTAGTTAAAGTTGCAATGTATAAAAGCCCTCCTATAGCTTATCTGAATTTTACATTATATCCCATTAACTTTTCGTTTGGATCCAGATTAAAGTAGTTAGGGTTCATGAGTGTATAGGAAGGCTTACCATTTAACAAATTGAATTTTTCTGCATCTGTATTATTTTGTGTTTCTGCTTCTGATTCTAGATTTACGTTTTCTGTATCCTTTATGTTTATTCCTAGATATCGTGTAACTTGTCCTAAATTTTTGATTTCACAGTTCAGTGCATATTTCGTGTGAGTCTTCTTTATCTCCCGCGACTAAGATGTCATCGACGTATACGATTATGTACGCGATTTTTTCATTTTGGACCCTTTTATACAGACATTTGTTTGATGCGTATTCTACGAAATTTAATTCTCTCAGCTATTTACTGATTTTTAGGTTCCACGCCCTAGCTGCCTGCTTAAGGCCGTAAATTGCTTTATTTAGACTACACACTTTATCACCCCCTTTGGATGCAATATACTTAAATTGTTATAAAATAATAGAATATAAAAAGATTTCTCTTACCTTTTTTGGTAAGCAGATGAAGAATTTTCTTTCATCATTCGTCGCTGTCAGATTTGCTAAAAAGGTTTGAAGTAATTTTTATTTAGTAATAAATTGTGTTGCACTGTAATGTATGAGAAAGACTCTTTCTTCATGACGAAAGAGACCGAATATGTAACAGGCATCTTTAATTCAAATAACACTTTCTTGGCTAAATACTTGTTCACTGAAAATATAAGTAAAACAGGTTAAATTACATAACTATTAACAACCATAATACAGGCAGGAAAGGAGTGTTTCTGAACAAAAGGTTTCGCACAGCGAATTCGTGCGAAGTTGCTTAGTTGAGACCAGCACACGAACTGAAAAGTTTTGGGTGCTGCAAAAGTTCACAGAAAATCTAAAACAAAGCGGAAGTGCAGAGTTTGCATAATTTCTTTCTTTTCTCAGGCGTACATAAGCTCGCCTAATGAAACGAAATGGAGCGCAATATTATCGGTGATGCTACCATCTATTGATCTTTTCGGATAACTTTTTGGACCTCGTGTAGTGTCTCCACCTGGTGGATGCTGGAATAAGTTTTTTACTGTTTTGCAATTAGAATGTTAAAACAGTTTAATTGAAGCACTGATTGAGTTTATTTCACATTGGAAAACTATGTGGTGCATACCTCACAAGAAATAGTTGTGTCAGTCGCGAGGGGTGTTTTGGCATAAAACACGCACATCCTGATAAGAATTCCATCAGTATTTTCACAAAGCACCTTTTATTAACTAAAAAAGGATAAAGTTATATTTTTATAACATGAACTCCATGCCACTCTGACAATTTGAAGAATATAATTAAAAATAAAACATCTATTTCAGTGTATTTTTAGATGTACCCAGCTTAACTACTTCTAAACCATGTCCTTATTAGACTAAAATTATGGGGATCAAGTAGGCTGGTATAAAGTTGATATTTCCAACTGCATGGACATCAACTTCATGTCATAAGATTACCAGACAGTTGATATCAGTACCCATGGAGTTGAGTGAATTTATTTAAAATTATATTAATAGTTTAAATTATTCTTTAATTTTATTTATTTTATATAATATAAAATATGCGCATATATGATAAAGTAACATTATAAACCTATAAGTTTTCTATTTAAAAGAAGCACTGTGTTTTTAGAATAAAACTACTTTCTTTATAACATAAGCTGGTTACAAAGCTATTAAACTTTTATATTATGTTGTTTAGGTATATACTTACTGGGTTTTGGTGTTTTTGGAGATTTTTACTATAGGCAATTTTTTCAGTAAAAGAAAATTGCTGTTTTGTTTTAAGTTTATAATATTAAAAATACTGATTTGTTATAAATAAATGTACTAATTATTTACTGAAATTTCGAAATAATTGTACATTATTTTTGTACTTTTCTTTATTTCATTTTAAGCACAAGGAAAGTTTAAATAGTAAGAAACAAATTAAAAAAATAAACCGTTTCCAAAAAAGAGTTACAGAAAGGAAAAGAAGCCAGCTAATTAAAAACAACCCTTTAATGCATGAGGTGTTTCACGTTTGTAGATTTGTTATAAAGTGGTTTACATTCAATGCAATATTTTTTTTTATTGTAAATGGTAAAGTTAGAATGACATTTGAAGTAAGTATTGTCAACCCCATGGACATTAATTTATTTAAGCTAAAAGGAACTTCTTAAAACACCATACAAATTTTAATAAATGCACAAGGCCTTTCAAAATAACTAGTATTTCTTCATCAGGCTCAGAGAACACCCCTACTACTTCGAAAAAAGCAGCAAACTTATATAGAAGAGGTAAGGGTACGGGCCAAGTTGAAGAAAGAACCAATAGGGAAGCATCAGAAGGAAACAGCCAATAGGAAAGCAGAAGGCATCAGCCAATCACACAAGAGCATTACCGAAAGAGGAAATCACAGGTCAACGGGAGAAAAATGAAGCAATCTAATAAAACTAAATAGTTTTCATTATTGATTAGAATAATACTTAATTAAATAAAGTAAAAATCAGCAATTTAATCAATAAATAAAATCAAAACAATAGCAATGCAAAGTACAGATAATAAAGGAGAAAAAAAAAAGGGGGTAAGTGTAATCACAGATCGGACAGAGGGTTTCGTTTAATATTTCTTTGAAAACACTTTATCATTTTGCAAAATCTGTTAGTTCTACATTTCGCAACCAGGGGGCGCACTCTGTTCTACACAAACTTGTATACGAACGAAACTCCGTTTTACAACCTATCCGTAGATATATTAGTCGAGGGGATGGGGCCCATAGCACCCGAGGTAGGTGCCCCCTGGCGGTAAAAATTGGAACTGAAATATGCAAAGCTATGTGCATAATATGAAAGAGTGGTCAAAGGGGTGTCGGCAAAAGTTAGAAAAGTACCCACCGGGTGCAATGGGGAGGTTAGAAAAATTGCTTAAAATACACAGAGCCCGAAGGGATAAATAATATAAGACTTTTTGAAAATTTTATGATTTTTCGTGTTATCACAAGTGTTCTGCTATAAGTATGCAAAATTTCAAGTCTTCAATTTAAATAGGGGCTCAGTTAGGAAAAAAAGCTTAAAATACACAAGTTAAAGCCCAGACGGGTAAATATAAGACTTTTTTCAAAATTTGATAATTTATCGTTTGATATGAGGTATTCAGCTATAAGTATGCAAAATTTCAAGTCTTCAACTTAATTAGGGGCTTAGAACAAAAAGATTAAAATACACAAGTTAGATCCCAGAGGGGTAAATATAAGACTTTTTCAAAATTTTATGATTTGTCGTTTGTTGTGAGGTGTTCAGCTATAATTATGCAAAATTTCATATCTTCAACATATATAGTTTCTGAGAACGGGCTATGTGACGGACAGACAGGCAGACAGACAGAGGAGGGTCATTCCATACAAAATGAGCAAATCACCTGTGGCAGACATGTCACAGATTTTAACGAAAATCATTTTGTAAGTAGATCATATCCATTTATGAGTAAATGTAAAATAATAGATTTTAGGATTGTTTATTTAAGTATTAAAATTTATATTAAAAGTGGATGCAAAATCGTGGTTTTGGCTACATGCTTGAAGTTTCAATTTTGGTTATTAGCCTTAAGAATGCAAAGACTATATTACAAATTATTTATAATTAGGAATGAATGATAAGTAACAGATTGACGTAAGTTAGTAATTGTATTTTTATTCTTTAATGAGAAAAAAATAATTTTGAAAAAAATTGAGAGGAAAATGCAACGTTTCTATAGAGATGAAGGACACCTCTGACAATATCAAAATTGCTTGACGTTATAGCTAAAAGTATATATATTAAATATTTAAACTTTAATTCTTGCCTTTTTTATTTCTTAATGAGAAAAAAAATAAATAGTAAAAAATGTTGAGGATAAAATGCAATATTTCTATCACTTGTTTCGACGTGAAAGAAAGCTTTTTTAAAACTTTTAATTCTTTTAATATTATAGATAACAGTGTATATTTTAAATATAAAGACTTTTATACTTGCTTTCAGTTTATTTTTTCCTCAAGAAGATTTTTAATTAAAGTAGAAAAAAAGCTCAATTGAACAGAAAATTAAATATTAATTTCTAAACCCACATACAGAAAATAGATGGCAGCACTAAATTTTTTCACCTTGAAATCGTGCAATATTTTAAGAAACGCGCGCGAATTTTAAAAAAATAGCTCATGGAATATAGTTAATATTGCCTTTTTAACCCAATTTTGTGACGTTAGGAATCAAAAAGGCATGCTTGAATTTTTTTATCAGATTATGGACTTATTGATCTTTATGTCTGTCCAATAACTGTAATGTGGGACATTTCCTTCATTGTTTTTTTTACCTGTCAATAAGAGGAAAAATTACGATTTTGTCATTTTTTTTAAAGTTTCTAAAAATTTTTAAAGGTGAAGGAAATACATGGCAACTTAAAAACTTTAGTAATTCGATCTTAATATGTAAAACTACATAAGGCATTAATTTCTCAGATGTTTTTGAATTCCTTTAATTTTTATTACGTTTTTAATTTTCTCAAAATTTGCAAATTTTCAATTTTTACAACCAATTAAAGAATAATCATGGTGTTACCAGATTATTATTGCTCAATAAATAAGAAGATAATTTTTCAGAGGTTACATTATTAAAAAAAAATTCATTTCAGTTAAATAGTTTTCAAGATACAGAACTTCAAACCTGCAACTTTGGACGATTGCACACATGCCATTCTTTATCACAAGTTTTTTAAATGTCCAAAACTGCTAAAATAATTTATTTTTTGTGAAGATATTTTGCAGAGCTCTATTTGAATATGAATTGAACCTGTATATCAAATTTTATTAAAATCTGTTACTATGTGGCCACGACTTTTTTTAAATTTTTGCTCATTTTACGTGGAATGACCCAGGAGCGAGACGAACAGGGTTTCGTCAGATGAACGAAACCCTTATTTGTCCAGTCAAAATAGACGAAAAAAAGGGAAACATAGCCAAAACTGGCGGAGAGCTGAAAATTTGGGAAAACCTTTAAGACATCATTCTAAATGAAATTCCAAAAATCTTAATCCATCTGGCAGGAGCAAAAAATTTTTTTCAAGGTCAAAGGTCAAAGATAATAAAAAATTCGTTTTTTGCAGATATCTGGTAGACGGCAGGTTTTATCGTAAAAATAGTTGTTATAAAAATTGAAAATATTGAAATTTTCTATAAAAGAGATCTTTACATCGCCCCCCCCCCCCCGTTTGTGAGATATTGCGATTTCAAAAATTGTAAAAATCTAAAATTTTCATATTTTGCATAATATCTACACTTTCTAAATGCAGTGCATGTTATTAGCTGTTGAATGGAATAAATATAAGTAGATATAATAAAATTAAATATAATAAGGTCAAAGGTCAAAGATTAAGGCCAAAATAGACATATAACATTGCCAAAAATGGAGGAAATTTGCAAAAACCTTTAAGATATCATTCTAAATGAAATTCCAAAAATCTTAATCGATCTGCCTGGAGCAAAAAATTTTATTCAAGGTCAAAGGTCAAAGATAAAAAAGAAATTCGTTTTTTGCAGATATCTGGTAAACGGCAGGTTTTATCGTAAAAATAGTTGTTATAAAAATTGAAAATCTTGGAATTTTCTACAAAAAAGGTCTTTACACCGCCCCTTCCCCCCGTTTGTGAGATATTGCGATTTCAAAAATTGTAAAATAAAAATTGTAACTTCAACACTATATATCCTACTTTACTATACGCCCAGGAAAATTTAAAAAGTTATGTCCACGATGTATGTATTATTACTTTTGATCAACCTTTGTATGCTAAAGCACGAGAAATTGTATCTGCTGCTCCTCAAGGATCTGAATTATCAAAGATTGTAGTAAGACTTGGAGGATTTCATTTAATTATGTCGTGTCTTGGGGCCATTGGTTTTATCATGCAAGGAAGTGGTATCAGAGAGGCACTTTCTTTAATTTATGCATCTAATTCACTTGAAAAAATGCCCAATGGTCATGCTTACGCCAGAGCAGTCAGAGCTCATACATTAGTTCATCCCACTTTAGCAACAATAATATCTAAAAAACTTGCCATTGATGATAATATGCGTGAATATGGTTGAAGATGTAATAAATAATACTAATTCATATGGTGATATTGAAAATAGTGACGAAGATGTTAAATCATTACTTTATAAGTTTAATATAAGTTTAATGTAAAACTGAAAGAATATGAAGGACGAGGCCCTACAGCCAAACTTTGGATGCAATATTTTCGTATGGTATCAATAGCGAATTAGTTTATAAGAGCTGAACGTATGGGAGATTGGTATGCACATTTGAATAGCGTTAAAGAAATGCTTCCTTACTTCCACGCATCAGGACATTTTCCTTACGCCAAATATGCTCACTTGTACCTCCAGGATATGCTACAATTAGAAAATTCGATTGATCCTAGTGTTTTCAGTAAGTTTACGCAAGGATTCTTTACCATTATACGCTCTGAAAAATTAAATTTTGGAACTTCGACGGATATGATAACTGAGCAATCACTGATGAAATCAATGAAAACAAAGGGGGTGTTGCTCGAGGAAGAAGTACGCAAGAAAAAGTAATAGGTAAATGGGTTTATAGCATGCATGCAATGAATACTGTGTGCGAAGGATTGGAAGATCTTGCTAATATTAAAATGGATACTACAAATCAGCATGTAGATGCAAGTGATTCACGCATGAAAAGAGATACTGCAGATGTTAAAAAACTCTTCGAGTGGTTCTCATTATATGATCCTTTTGCTGAGGTTCAGAAAATAATGTCAATCGCAAGTGAAATCATTGGTGATGACAAAATCAATTGTCATGATGCTCGTGAAGTTGGAATTGCTTCTATGACTAATATCATTGACAAAACGTTTAATAATATCAAATTGAAGTGCGCTGATAAAGTATTCCGAATTTTAACGGTCAGTAGCGCTGTAAAAGTTCATGATGAGAAAGTGCCTATAGATCCTTTATTATTATTCCAACGCATGAGCGTTACTAAAGCTTTTAAAAATCAACTAGAGCAATTCTTCGAATATGAATTAGCTCCGTATCCATTAGCACTTTTTGATGAAATTGGAATGCGTAAAACATAAAAATCGGCCGTTTACAAGTGCTTTCAATGTGTAAATGTTGAATTTGATAAAGCAGATGCGACTTTTATCATCGATGGAGGTTATTTTTTACATCGTGTTGTGTGGGATCGACAAGAAGCATTCAATGTTATTTTCGATAAATATATTCATTATGTACATAAGCATTATGGTCACAACGTTATTATAGTATTTGACGGTTATGCTGATTATAAAAAAAATATAAAAGCTGCAGAACAACGTGGCCGGGCTACTAAAATTTCTTCTTCTGCTGATGTTCTTTTTGATCGATTTATGACTGTTTCAATGAACCAACAACAATTCCTTGCTTATACTTATAACAAGACTCGGTTTATTTCAATGTTATGTGAAAAATTAAATGCGGCTGATATTTCTGTTAAGCAAGCTGATAATGATGCTGACGTTCTTATAGTTGAAACAGCTATAGAACAGTCAAATACAAGTACAACCATTATTGTCGGTAAAGATGTCGATTTGTTAATCATATTAACTGCACGAACTTCTATTGATAAACCAGTTTATTTCTTGAAACCGGGAAAAGCTCAGATAGAAACAAAAATGTATTCATCACAAAATTTGGAGTTATATCCTATGTGTAGAGATCATATATTTTTTTTACATGCAATAACCGGTTGCGACACGACGTCAGCTATCTTCTGAAAAAGCAAAACTCAAATATTTTAATTATTTGAAAAAAGTAAGGACTTAATTTGCTGTGCTGAAGTGTTTAAGAAAATTGACTCTTCTCCGGGTAGCATTATCTCTAACGGAATTCGCTTTCTTCTTGCGATGTACGGAGCTCCAAAAAACATTGATTCGACGATAGCTACAGATATCAAAGTTTTGCGAAGAGTACACGGCACAATAAAGTCGTACAGTTATCCTGCCTTCCACCAACATCCAGTGCTGCTCACCAATATTTGTACCGAAATCACCCACTCGTGGACAGCCAATCTTTCGACATAGGAACTGAAAGTCCACGAGGGGATAACCAAATCCACCATCCAGCGAGGACCCCAGTCTCCAGGAATCGTCAACGTACTCACGTCGACGACGGCAACATTTGTACCGAGTTTACTACCAAGTCCAAATATGGCTAGGTAATAAACTTGACCGTGAAAACTGGGGATGGGTATTGAACAATAACGACTTGGAGCCAGTTAAAACCCTACTCCCTCCTGAACCAGAAATATTGATCTATACCATTTTCTGTAATTGCACAAAGGGTTGCAATTTCAATTGCGGTTGCAAAAAGTTGGTTTGTTCTGCTCATCAATATGTAGCAACTGTCACCGGCAGTCTTGCTCTAATGTTGCTACAAATACAGCAGATGATGCTGCTTCTGACATCAGTGAAGAAATACTAGATCCATCTGATCTCTTAGAGCAATGTACATGAGTTCAGCAGCCCGAGGAGGAAGACGATGAAAATGCAACTCAAGAAGTAGAATTCGCAGACGATTAATTAACAAGTAAGCTAAAATTATTAAAAGTGTAAAGACTTTTTATGTAGAAAATTCCAATTTTTATAATAAACTTTAATTTTTATAATAATCATGATTACAATAAAGCTTACCGTTTAACAGATATCTGAAAAAAAAAAAAACGAATTTTTTGTATCTTTGGCCTTATTATATTTAATTTTATTATATCTACTTATATTTATTCCATTCAACAGCTAATAACATGCATTGCATTTAGAAAGTGTAGATATTATGCAAAATATGAAAATTTTAGATTTTTACAATTTTTGAAATCGCAATATCTCACAAACGGGGGGGGGGGGGGGGGGTAAAGATCTTTTTTCTAGAAAATTTCAAGATTTTCAATATTTATAACAACTATTTTTACTATAAAACCTGACGTTTACCAGATATCTGCAAAAAACGATTTTTTTTATCTTTGACCTTTTGACCTTGAACATTTTTTTTTGCCCCAGCCAGATCGATTAAGGTTTTTGGAATTTCATTTAGAATGATATCTTAAAGGTTTTTGCAAATTTTCAGCTCTCCTCCAGTTTTGGATATGTTATATGTCTATTTTGACCTTAATCTCTGACCTTTGACCTTATTATATTTAATTTTATTATATCTACTTATATTTATTCCATTCAACAGCTAATAACATGCACTGCATTTAGAAATTGTAGATATTATGCAAAATATGAAAATTTTAGATTTTTACAATTTTTGAAATCACAATAGCTCACAAACGGGGGGGGGGGGGGTAGGCGGTGTAAAGATCTTTTTTGTAGAAAATTCCAAGATTTCCAATTTTCATAATAACTATTTTTACGATAAAACCTGCCGTTTACCAGATATCTGCAAAAAACGATTTTTTTTTAATCTTTGACCTTTGACCTTGAGTAAAATGTTTTGCTCCAGCCAGATCGATTAAGATTTTTGGAATTTCATTTAGAATGATAACTTAAAGGTTTTTGCAAATTTTCAGCTCTCCGCCAGTTTTGGCTATGTTATATGTCTATTTTGACTGGACTATATTACTTACAGAAAAAAGGGGCACCAAAGAAAGAAAAATCCCAGAATAAGGACAATCACATTTTTGAAAGGGCTTGCGCATTTATTAAAATTTGTATCGTGTTTTAAGAAGTTCATTTTAGCTTATCATTCCACATCAGCTTGTTTAATCATTTAATAAATTTAATTATTTAACAAAAACAGCATGATGTTCTCTGCTGATATTATTTTTATACTTAACATGCCTATAGAAGTTGTCTTTTTTTTTCATAATTTTTGAAGAACTTAAAAAAAAATGTTTTTTCATGATCAAATTGTCCCCTTTTTTAAGAATGGCCCTATTGTACGGAATCATTGATTCAGTATTTCGCATAACAAGTATAACATTATTTTTTAAAAATACACTTATCTCTGCTGATATCATTTTGTAGTTGTCCTAATTTTTGAGGAACTTAAAAAGACTTTTTTTCATGATGAAATTACCATAGTTTTGAAGAATGACCCTGTTGTATGGAATAAATTATTTATTATTTAGAAAACAAGTATAACAGTATTTTTTAATACACTTTTTTACAAGCATTGCAAACTTATCTCGAAAATCATTTCTAATTCATGACTGAAATTCATGAACTTTACAAAAAATATTCCGTTTCAATATGTCGATTTGACTTTGGCACCAAATCCGATTACTGAAAAGTTACCGTTTTTTTACGCTTAAAAGAAAGCGCGAGCTAGTGAATTTATTTCTTTTAAATTATAATTTTTGCTTTGCTTATATTTTCAGATATGACACCAGGAAATATTTTTTTTTCTAAACTACTTCTTTAGGATTTGAAGATGGAATTCTCAGTCGTAATTTAGTATAATCATAATTTAATTAAAATTAAACACTTGATTTATTAAAGAGTACTTAAAAATAATCACACTTTTTATAATAAATTTTTATTTTTTCGTGTTTACAATATTTTTTGTAGCAGCTTCACAGCCAGTTACGGCCTTTCTTGGCGAGCATAGGTTAGTGCATCATTAAATTCTTTGTTGAAGTAACTTACATGAAGTTGCAACCATAAAGATTATTTGGCTACTTATCACCAGCGTTTGGTTAACAGAAAATTCCTTAAAACTAATTTAATAATTAACAAAATTTACAAAATATTTACAACATTTATAAATAAGTATATTTAAAAATTTTGTAATCACAAAATTCTATTTAAATTACTCAAAGGTGTTTTTTATTCCCAATGAGATACGTTTAAAACCTACTACTTTCAAGCATATTCATGCGAATCATCAAGGTTAAACAAATGCTTTTTTTTTTTTTTTTTTTTTTTTTTTTTTTTTTTTTTTTTTTTTTAATCCTGATGATGAGGATGAATATGCTTGAAAGTACTAGGTTTTAAATGTATCTTACTGTAAATAAAAAAACACCTTTGAGTAATTTAAATAGTATTTTGTGCTTATAATATTATTAAACTTCTTACTGTCAGGTGAATTTAAGGTTTTCAAGAAACTGATATGTTATATCATTTTTTAACTTAATATTTATAAGTAAGTTCTTAAAATATCAAAATGCTGTACTGTCATCGAAAACGCACAGATTTTTTATATTTCTAGCACATCTGGGAGTGAGTTAAAAATTTATTACAAAATTTTCTCTTTGCATACAAAAAAATGTTGAGTTAAATAAATGTGTATAAAAATCCCAGACTTTATTTATAAATTTTAAAATGTTAATTGAAATTATTTAATACATTATTTTAAAGTTTGACATTTTGTGAAAAATGATTCACGTTCATTTTAATATTCAAATGGACTATAAGCATAAAATGTATATTAAAAGTTCAAGCATAACATCAGATTAATTCAAATCGTATACTATGGCCTTTTCTCAAAACTTTTCTGGTCGACAGAGCAGTATATCAATTTGAGAATAACATTTTGAAATCTGAAATCTGATCTATGCTGCCGTACGAATTGGACCATTTCCAATTCAAAAGATAACATTTTCATTCATATCTTAGTAAAGCATAACTCAGCATTGATGAATAATAACTTCAGATAAGGCTGAGATTTTATAAAAGGTCTCGTATTCTTGATTCTTGGAAAGCTTTCAGCATTGCTAATTATCGACGTTTTAAAAGAAGATATTGTTTAAATTTTATCTTTCCGGTAATACGCTAATGGGATGTAATTTTATTACTACCTCGAAAATATATTAAAGTAATGTTTCTGCATTTTAATTTGAAATATTGATTATATATAAACGGTTTTATCTGTTTATACTTTTATAATGTCTTTCGAATTTGAGATAGATATAAAACAGAAAAACTTTACCTATTATTGATCGGTATTACGTGTATTAAAACCGCCTTTTATTAAAAAAATAACAAATTTTCTCCGAAATTTATGTTATAAAATGATCTGAAAAACATACTAATTAAATTTTCTGATGTAGATATGCAAAACTTAATTTGTTTCATCGCATTCATACGCTGTAAAAATAGACAGATGTTTCTAAGTCTACAGAAATATGATATAACCACTTCCAAGTTATCCACTATTGGGAAAGCGTTCTTTATCTTTAGAAATTTGAGAAAGCAATATTTTTCAATGTTTAAAGACTCATTTACAAAGAGAAAGTTTCATTTGCAGCGACTGATTTTCGAAACTCTTCTGAGTATAGTTTATAAAAACTACTCGTTTAATTTCTGAAGCGTTTAATTCTGCATTACTACAGTTCTAGGTTATTTATATTAGCTTACTTACCATTAGGTTAACTTTTAATATCTTACACAATTTCATTTGAAACATATCGCATAGAAAACATTTTTAAACATTTAAAACATATTTAAACATATTGATTACTTTAACCCTTTATGTACTGAAATATGAATTCATGAAAATTTTGTCTTCTAAAGCATTTTTCGTGAATTGTTTAAACTACATTAGAAGATTGGTATAACCATTTAATAAGTTTTAGAAGGATTTTAGACGGTTTGAAGGATTAATTAAATTAGAATTTATGGGGATTTTGTGCAATTTATATAATTCCACTCAAGCCTTTTACTTTAAATATTTTTCTTGGTATTTTGTAGAAAAATATAATGTTCTTAAAATAGAAATATAGAAATATTTCCGAATTAAAAAATCCCCCCACCCCCCAATGCCAATAAAGCTGAAAAGATGCAAAGGCAAAATAAATCATCCTTATAAAAATATTTTTTGTTTTGTGTAGCCCATAAGGTTTTTGGAACAATATAAAGCAATGTATCTATAACTCATTATAAACTGTATTACAAAATTTCGATGTATTAAATGATTTTTATAACAAGTTATTTAAATGGTACGTATATGTGCCGTCAGTAGATAAAGGGTTAAACTTACACACATTTTAATTTATTAAAGCAAAAATTTATTAAGTGTGAATTCCACAGTTTTTTTTCTTCTTTTTAGAATACATCTTGCGGTAACTCGAAATTTTATTTGCTTATTCACGGTTTAATTACGTAATTCGACTTATATTTGGGTCTATATTTATCAAATACTGTCTGTGGAATTATAATTTTTGAAAAACTTTTTGGAATTCTTTAATGTTATTTTCCTTTTCGGCCTTTTCTGAAAGTTACATTTTCAAAATACTGCGCCATCTTGCTGCAAGAAGAGCAATACCCATTTCGTACTTTGAGCAGTAATCGAAAGAGCATCTAAAAAGTTACCCGCACTAAGTGAAAATTCCACTAACCGAAACCGCACTATGCAAGGGATACGTGTATTGCATTTTTTGCAAAAATTTATCTGTAGAGAAACTTTTGTAATTGAAATATAGACAAAATAACTTTTAAAAAATGCGTGTACGCTAGAACGTTTTGTTTTTTGAATTCACGATTAAAGAGCGATACATCCGAATCAACGATGTAATGACGTGCTATACAACGATAACCCACTGTGGTATGTTTTTCTTTTCATTCTTTCTCTCAAGACAAAAAATAAAAACCTACTTTCTCTCATGTATTATTTTTTAAATTTAATATTCTGTGAAAAATTAGTTGCGTTGGTTGTGCTACTTCATCAAATTATAAACACAAAAGTTATTTTATTAATACAAGCACATCAGTAGCGTCAGGCAGGATTGCCAGTTTGGCCTTTAATTAAATTCACAAATCGGAAATTCATGCCGAAAATTTCTAAAGTAAGAAATTTACCTTAAATAATTGCAAAATGTCTGCCATTAAATAAAACACAAATTTCTATTCTGGTGAGAATTCGAAATTTCTGTTAATGAAAAAAACCTAGACAGGTAACCCTGGGTTGAGGTTTAATTCAAAACTCAAACATTCGTGTATACTAAGTTTTTTTTTTTTTTTTTTTTTTTTTTTTTTTTTTTTGTCAAAAAATTTCTGATTTACAGACTACAATATTAATTTAAGATTAACATTTTTAGAGAGGAAATCTGATCTGTGCTGACTCGCGATTTGGATAATTTCAAATTCAAAAGATCAGATAACATTTTTCGCGATACGATACCAGAGGAATATACAACTTAGCATAAAAAAATAATTCCAGATAAAGCTGATATTTTATAAAAAGTCTCATACTATTTATACATACTATATATATATTTCTGAAAAGTAGGTATTCTTTAAATATTATCTCTCTAATATTCTGTGATTGGATATCACTTTTATTATTTTAAAATTTATAAAAATAATGTTTATGCATTTTAATTTCAAATATTTTAAATCTAAATGATGATAGCTAGTTGCATTTAAATATGTTAAATGGAAAAATGAGATTTTTAATGAGGCAACGGTTATTTAAACACTTTTATTCATCATAGCTTATACATACTAATAAAATAAAACTGTTTGTCTGCATATCTGTGCCAGTATGTGTGTGTGATGGCTACGAAAAATCTACCGCACGTGCAGGTCTGAAAATTTGGATGAGGACAGAAGAAGGCAGGTTCTAAAGCACCTGTCGATCAGAATTTTGCTTTTTTTATAATTAGCCGAGATATTAATTAAACCTTGCAATTATAAAGGTCAACCGAAAAAGCGTCACGCCGAGCCTGCTAGAACCCTTCCAAAAAGTGGGAGTAGAGACGATCCCTAAGTGCGAAAGGGGCTTCTCCACCCCCGTCTTTCAAAACACGCACAGAGCCAGAATCGGCGTAACTTTTAGAAATACGGCCAAACTGATTACATTAAATTTAAGATCTTACTTCAAGTTTTAAAATTCCGCAATCTGATAAAAAGAGAATATTAATGTTAACTTCTTTTTTTTTTCTAAGGTTCCCGACAGCCATTTCGGTGTTTTTTGTGATTTCTACAATCTTTAAAAATCTGCATCTGTGCTTCTTATAAAAGTACAATAAAAAAAAAAAAGAATTATCGGATAACATCAATGTTCCCTTTGTTGTCAAATTCAGCAATCCATTTAGAAAATTATAAATATTAACCCTTTGAAAAAAATTCGTTTGTAAAACTCTTTTTTACGAATTCCGTTTTTTCTACGATGTTTAAAAATTTGCATCGGCTTCGAGAATGAAAATACGAAAGGAAAAAAAAACGAAGTTGCAAAACTAATTCTTTATTTATTTTTCCTATAAAACAGCGCCTTTGGTTTTATAAAACATTAATATTAATCTTTTCAAAAACGTTCAACACGCAATGTTAAAAATTCTGTATCGGCTTCGGAAATCAAAAAAGAAAAATGATTGACTATATTTGCGCTTATTTTCCTTTCGAATGTAGCAATCAGTTAAAAAATTATGAATTTTAACATTTGTAAAATTCGTCTTCGAAAATCACTAACGCGAATTTCATTGTTATTTCTGCAATGTTTAAAAATCTGCATCTGATTCGGAAATCAAAGTACGAAAATAAAATATGTATACCATATTCTTTCTATGTTCATATTCCTTTAAAACGACACCTTCGGTTTTAAGAAATATCAGTATTAAAACTTTCAAAAACATCCGTTTCCCGTAAGTCACTTTCGCGAATTCCACTTTTACTGCATACTTAAAACACTGCACTCAAAAATATAAATTCATCCAACGCTTATTTTAGGTATATTGACAGCTATTATCACAGTTCCGGGTGACACCTAGCGGGATAGCTGTGTAGCGCACATGATTCTCAAACCCGTAGAATTATTTTTACAGAAAAATACATAAACAGACGTAGAAATTAAACAATATGTTTTTACTATCATCAAATTATATGGAGCACTATTTTCAAGTTTTGTATTCCATTAAAAATCATTCACATTGTTTATGGCAGGAACGGTGAACCTATGGCATGTTTCACAAAATGCATTAATTAATTTACATCTTTGTTTATCTTAATCTGATTAGCTTCTTTTGGTTGTTATTGTCATACAGATTGATGAAACTAAAATATAACTTAATGTATCCCAATCTAGCTGAATATTGACTCACAAAATTTTAAGAATAAGAGAAAATTGAGAGATTTTCGCAGAGGAAAGATTAAAAGGTAATATAAACAAAAATGTCGATGGTAAAATTATAACAACTTGGAATTCAGTTCCAGACACTAAAAGCTGTAGATTCTCCTATTTGCCATTTTGACAATTTTTTCCGCAAGACTATCTTTTCGGTAACAAATAATACGAAAAACTCAAATAAAACATTTTGTCAAATGAGCCCAATTCAATTTGCATTACCTTAAAAACAACTATGTACGAAGCGGGTATAAATTATTTGGCGTCTAAGATGAGACAATATAAATAATATTTAAAAATAATTTTCCAAAGTATAACATCAAATATTACCTATATTTTTTTAATGCTAAAACAAACTTTTATATAATTTAGATTCATTATTATTTGATCCATTAATTATTTTTATTGTTGACACGTTATGATAACGTAAAACATACAGTAGAATCTCGATTTTCCGAAGTAATTGGGTTGGGTTGGGTTGGGTTGATTGTTGACGGCCGATTATCTACTCGAGGGATATAGGCCCTAGGGGGAGTGCCCTTCATGGGGGTCTTTCTAAGGGAACCTAACCCGTATTTACGCATGGAAAATCCAAGGCTTCGAGGAAAACCACGAAAACTCCGAAACGGTTAGGCCGACAAGCGCGATTGGGTTCAAACCCAGCACCTCCCGTCTACCAGCTTCGAGAGCAGAACCTCTCAGCCACTGGTGGGGCCCCGAAGTAATTGGGACCGACCCGCTTTAAGAAAATCTAAATTTTCGGATAATCGAGAATGCTTCAATTTTAAGATTCAGGAGTGATATATACAACATTTCTTATTATGGTAACAAGTGCTTATACATATTACTATTAATAAAAATAAAACAATAGCAAAATAGAAACAAGAATAAATTACCTGCATTTTAATTTTGAAATTAAGTACCTTTTACATATATCACAAGGGTTTGGAAAAATGTTTTGTTTGTCGTAGTTTCGATTGCCTTTGCTTTGAAGCTCTATCACGGAGTTTTTTAATATTATTAGTTCACCAGTATTACAGTCTTTCTGCTGCTTCAGCCTCGCCAAACCTTTTGCAAAGCATTCAAAAGCTTCAGAATTGCTAATTTGTTTGTTTTTTCCGTTCCACTCCGCAGCTTACGTGAGCTCTAGTTAATTTCAAAGAAATTCTAAGAAAGGGGATCGAAAATGATATCATATGAATCATCATATAATCATATGAACTCGTAGTTTGGAAAGAAACGCTTGCACACGAGGAATATTATAATTTTTTTTTTTTTTTTTTTTTTTTTTTTTTTTAAAGGTTTCAAAATGGATTTTGCACACCAGAATGGGATAGAAAAAAAAAGTTTAAAAATGGATTTCGGTTAACTGAGAGTTTCGGTTAAAAGAGTTTCGGATAAAAGAGGTTCTACTCTATTTTTGAAAAAAATTGGCACTTGTATCTGAAAAGGTTCGCCGTTCCTGGTTTATGGTAATCATATCATTTATAGACCTAAAGTTATACTTTTAGTCTCAGCACAGTACCATCAGGTTAAATCAAATCTCAAACACTCATTTCACTGATGCTATGGTCATTTATAAAAGATATCTGTTTGACAGAGGAAAATATCAATTTAAGAAGAACATTTTGAAAGAGGAAATCTGATCTGTGCTGCTGTAGGAATTGGATCATTTCCAGTTCAGAAAATAAAATAATATTTTTCTTTATATGATTACAAAGCATAGCTTAACATATTACAAAGCAAAACTTAACGTAAAATAATAATTTCAGATAAGGCTGAGTTTTTTAAAAAGTCTCATATTCTCAATTCTTAGAAAGTTTTGGTTTTTCTAATTATCTCAATTTTACAAGAAGATATTTTTTCAATTTTATTTTTCGAAGATTCCTTGATTGAAATTCCATTTTATTAGTACATACCCTGAAAAAGAATTAAACTAATGTTTATATCCAGTTTCTACATATAATGTTTATATATAGTTTAATTTAAAATACTTTCGAACTAAACGATAGCATTTATATTTATTTAAGTGTATTACGAGAAAATTTAACGTGAGGAAATGCTTATTTAATCATTTTAAGAAAACAAGTTGTTTGAATATTTTTTGAACGATTATGATGATATGTAAAATAATTATATATTAGAAAGGATATGTTTTATAGATGTAAAACTTTAAAAGTATAAATTATTTTTATTTTCTTTTTTTTTTTTAAACTGTTTTTTTTTGTATACTTCCAAATTCACTACCTCCTATGTAGTCGAGTGTCCTAACTACCTTTCTTACAAACAAGCCATATTTCAATGGTTATTAGCTACTATGGACTAATGCTCACTGTTGAGGTAGATTTAACAAATGTTGCTGGAGAATTAATTTATATATAGCAAATATACAATAAATTGAATTTCAGTTTTATTACAATTTTAAATAATAATTACGTTATTTTCCCTATTCGAAAACATATAGATATGTATACAGATTTATTTATTTATTTACTTAGTTCAGAAGTTTAAATTTTTTTTATGGAATATTAGACAGAAACAAATGCTCAAATATTTATTTTGTTTTAACTTAAACCAGTTAATCTTTCATAACTAGGTTTCACGCGACAGAGATAGATTTAAAAACAAATTCATGCTTGAAAATAATTATAAAATCCATAAAAAAATTAGCAATTTGCGGTACAATTTTCAAACAAATTGTATTTGAAATTAAGAATTTTTTCCCTATTTGATAGTGTAAAAATTTAAACCGTTTGATGTTTGGAAGAAAAAAAAACATTAAATATGAAATTTATTGGTTTAACCCTTTCCGGATACCTAATTTTAATTCCAAACTTCCGAATGACACCAAGAATATTTTAGTAAAATTTTGCTTTCACAATGAATAGTCAAAGTAACGTGTTTTTAATTTCTGAAAAAGTCGTTTTAAAATTCCGGTGTCAGTCGATAATTCATCATTTGACAACAAAAATTGGCCGTGCCGGAAAGGGTTAATACATGAAAACCTGAAAATGATTTTAGCGTTACTCACGTACATGTTTTTACTTTTTAATATAGATATATCTTATTAGTATATACTAAACCCGTAGAAAAATTTATAAAATGAAATGGATAAATAGATAGGTATAAAACGTTGTGTTTTTGCTAACACCTAAAGAAAAAAAAAACCTGCATTATCTTAATGTTTTATATTCCAATAAATGTTTCTCATATTGGTACTCACATCAGTTATAAACATAATAGTTGAGTTATTAATAAAAGATAAGCACTATCAGAATAAATTCAAAACGTAAACATTCATTCATACTACAATTGTTGTTGTTTTTTTTCAGAATTTTCTGTTCGACGGAACGGAATATCAATTGAAGAATAACATTTTGACAGATGAAATCTAAAGTGTGCTGCCGTACGAAATGGGTCATTTCCAAGTCAAAAGATATGATATCATTATTTCTTAATATTGCAAAGTAAAACTTAACATAAAAGAATAATTTTAGATAAAGCTGACATTTTTCTCGATTGTAGTAAAGTTTTCAGAATTTCTCATATTCAATTTTTAAAAGAAAAATATAATTTTCCTACCTAAGATTTCATGATTGTAAGTTATTTTTATTTATTTATTTATTTATTTATTATTATTATTATTATTATTTTTTTTTTTTGCTGCATAAGTTTAAAAGTGCTTTAAACAGTTGTTTCTACAGTTTAATTAAAAGTACTTTAGACATAACAGATAGCATTTATATTTAGGTATTTCTAATAACGAATAAATTTAAAAAATCAAAAAACCCGACTGCGTAAAAAGCGAACTAATAAATTAGTTCTTCTCAATGATAAACTATTTTTTATATTACTTACCTATTTATTTTATTTACTTGTATTGATGACATTGAAGTTGAGTTTAATTGTTAGTTCTTATCTATAAGCATTGTTTTGATGAAGCCTATAGAAGTCTATGAAGGTTAGAGTTGCAGTAAAGCTAGAGATCGTACTTACAAAACTACCAGGTTGTGTAATATTTAAACTGAGTTTTTGACTGTAAAATAGTCAATGAAACATCGTCTTCATTTTGAAAGACCTATCCAGTGATATGCCACTCAATAGGGTGAGTAATTTTTTTTTTCGTCTCTACCACCATTTTGTATTTTACGGGCGCCATTTTGAATTTATAAAAACAAAACCTAGTCTATAACCATCGGATAGTTAAGACGAATCGATAGCGATCGCATTTATTAAAATCCATCCAGCCGTTGGGATGTTTAGAGGGTATAAAGAAATTTAGATACCCAGATACGCGTGAAACACATAACCCTTCTTGGCAGTCGGTTAAAAAGAAATTTTGACATGAGAAAATGCTTATTAGTAATACCTTTAGTAAATGACTAGTCCTTTTATTATTTTGCTCTCTATGGCTCTCTGATTGTAATTTTATTTTACTACTACTGATAAGAAACAATAGTATACACTAAAGAAATAAAAATATCTAAAGTGGTAAAATAGGTACAGTCGTGGAAAAAAAGAAAACACACCCTACTAACACTGCAGTAAATTATTGTAAAAGAAAGTTACATGACGATTGGAAATGAAGTCTACTTTAAAAGATATATGTAAAATTTACTTATATCTACTTACTTACCATCTATATATCTAAACGAACCCAAACTCTGTTTTTTCTATAGCAATACCCAAGTTCGACGCCGTTAATAAATTCTACACTCTTCAATTAGCCTAAATCCAAATTTTCATGAAATTTGTAAGATTAGTTCTGGGAAATTAATTATTTAAAGATGATCCTATTTTCAGGGCTGTATCCAAATTGAAGCTCGGTACTTGATTGCTGAATTGCTACAGAATGACTATGCCCTTTCTATTAATGTATTATTTGTTACCAATATGACAATTTCACTCGCTTAATGGGTTTTGACTATTGCCAGCCCAAATAATTCGATAAATTTAATAGAATATATTTTTAAAATTATGCTTTTCTTTCATGGCCCCAGGGGTTAAATTTGGGGGGAGGGGTTCGGGAGGTGCATAGCATGAATAAGTGGTCACAGGCCTTTCCAACAATATGTCACATGTGGGGGTCGGCAAAAGTTAGAAAATGACCCACTTTGAGTATACTATCGCACTTCCTGAAATAAATCCTCTCCTTCTCTTTGAAATACAGTTTGAAAAAAATGTGTTACTGTGCTCGGTGACTATATAGAAAAGGATTAATACAATGTAGCAATTTCATAAATTTCACTCAATTATTTCTATGTGAGGGGCAAAAATTTATTGATACACCCTCGTTTTACATAGTATGATAAAAATTGGTTCAATTAAATGCATAGATCAGTTGAAATTTCCCATTCAGCAATTCCCGTCAATAAACAGAAATGAACTTGGGAACTTTTGCATGTATATCACCAATAGAATTTATACATACCAAGTAATATGCAAAAAAAAGTTAAATTTTAGAACGCATGTCACAATTGAAAACTCTCTTCCAGCAATTATTATTCATAGGCAGTACTGTGGTTAAATACAGTGTCCCTGTTAAATGTGTGTCCCTGTAAATCAATTGTAAATTATATGCACACCAGATTCTACAGTAAGCTTTTAGTAGTACACCTCAGGGATATATACAAATTTCAATACATTTACATAGTGTAACTAAGGGGCTCTGCCCCCTGCAAGCTACGCTCGCCAACCCCCGTTCAGACACCGCAGAATCTAAAAACACGCTAATCTGATGGGTTTTTAAAATATTAGAGAAGATTGAATTATACTGAAAAAAGATGTGCAGATATCCCTGTAAACGGGTTTCCATTTAATTCCCTTTGATTGCAAAAATTTAAGGCCGAATAAGTTGCTGTTAAGACATCCAATGGTTGTTTTCGTTTTTGATTAAAGAGGATCAGTTAAACATTTGAAAAGAAGCTAAAATAAAATAAATTAAGTATAAGAGTCTTTGTCCCTGTATTTTAAAACAATCTCTATAACAATAGCCTAAGTCATGTGACTATCATCAACAGTTCCAGGCGGACCACTTCGCTTTTTATACTCTAGGTGGCATTTTGGTACTTTAATGTTAGCCAGGCACATGTGTTAAGTCGTCAAATATTATTCTATCGCCATCATTTCATCTATATTATAATAGTTCAAGTCGTCAACTGCCAAAAACAAATACGGTCTGATCCCTTCGCCGTTCATATGAAAGTTTGGCAAAGATGTCATATTCGTCCCATATTGGCGTGATTTTTTAACGACGCCAATTTGTGGAACGTATCAACAGCATTAACAGCAACAACCGGCTTACCATATCAAGCAAGATAACGATACTTTGGCGCCAGTTATGTGCCTGTTCCGTATATGATATTGGCCTCAGAAAAAAATCGCGCCAATATGGGACCGTAAGTCTTCCCTTTTGATTAAAAAATCAATTTTATTTTTCGAATAAAACTACATAAAAGTTGCCATTGTCCCAAAGAATTCTAGGTACTGTTACGCTAGCAGGATGCAAATCTCGCCAATAGCTTTTTTTTCAACTCGCCAGTTAGCATTTGTTTTTCGAGTGGTAATATTTGGCCAGATACGCACCGCAGGTTTGGCGTGATTTTTATTTTTTTACGAAAATTTGGCGAAAACCTCGTTTTCAAATACCAGTTACATATGCATTTTTGGTATTCCTTAGATTTCCCGACGACCAAAAATCTATCGCCAAACTATAAGATTAAATGCCAATAATGGTTGATCGTAAATATCACATTCACTTGACTTTAAGCAAAACACGTGTTTACAACATGAAGTGATTTTTATTTCGATGTTTTATTCATATATTTATTAATGTTATACTAATTTATTTGTTCTTTCGTTATTTACAATAAAAATTATGCTAATTTGTATAATTTGGCGAGTGTTTTGTCGATTTATATAATTTGGCGAAAATAGTCGACGGAATAACTAAGTAGTACTGTATTTCTTATTTATTTTCTATTATTTTCTAAAGGAAATGTCAAAAAAATAATTAATAATCATAGAACAAAATCATTTATATAATGTGTGAAAAGAAATAAAAGTAAATAAACAAATCAAATTATCAAATAAACAACCATAGCCGGTTTGCCATGTCTTTGATGTTATACCGTCTGTTACCATCTGTTTGATTAAAATTTGAGTTACAACTATTAGAAAAATGTATATAAAATTAGAAAAAAAAAATTAATATTTCGAAAACTAATTCGAATTTTAAAATTCTAATACCAGTTTTGAAATCTGCGGATCAATATTGATTTTTGCTGTTAATTTCATCGCAAAGTATTCCATATTTTAGGAGAAATCGCCGTGAAACGTAATCAGTTGTTTAATATTTCAATTCATACTTCCGTTTCATAAATTCGTTTCATTAGGATTTTATATATATAGGGTCGATATCATTAAAATACTCCGCAAACGATTTTTCCTCGTAGGCCGTAATGCAACAGAATTTCTTTAAGTGTCGCTGTAAATGAACCATTAATGCTACACACTTCATTTTAAATTCCCAACATGCCACAGTAAACATACAATAATATACAAGGGGACCATAATTAAACTGACAGTACTCAGAATATTCTGTAACGCGATCTAATTGAGATAATGACGCCAAATTTTGTAAGAAGAATAAAGTGGACTGGGGATGAAGGATTCCGAGAAAAAAAATAGTTCCAAAAGTCACCGCAAGGGGAATATATGGCGCTGTGTAATAAAAAAGAGAGTTTTAAAAAGTGCAGAATCAATACTGAGATAAAATTACCTTTTATTTAGCACATTTAACGATTTTAGTATTGATTCTGCATATTTTGAAACTCCCTTTTCTGTCACACAGCGCCACATATTCCCTAGCGGTAGCTTTTGGAACTACTTTTTGAGGAACCCTTCGTCCCCCGACTTATTTAATCTTATCACAAAATTTGGTATCATTCTCACTATTAGATCGTGCTACAGAACGCTCTGAGTAATGTCTATTTAATTATGGCCCCCTTATAAATCAATTTCATGGCAATCTGACTATATTTAAGTGAGTTAGAGCATGGGCGGACAGACAGACAGGCAAACGGAATTCATAAACATTTTTCAGCTATGTGGGAAAGTAATAAAAACAAAAAAAAACAAATGTTTATCAATTTATTTTCACAAAATCGCGCTAAATAAGCAAAAAAAAAAAAAAAAAAAAAAAAAAAACTAATCTGAAACTTATCCTTGAAGCCCTTATGTTTACTTAAATTCGCTCTTAATTTTGAATGGACTACAAAAAGTCTCATCCTTTTTTTTTTTCTAGACTGTATTTTATTTATGACTTTTTATGCGATAAAAAATATGATAATTTAATTTTTATTTATCCATTTTTCTTCTATTAAAAAGGCGAATGTTTGTTTTTGTTTTGCCATAAGCTAATATCCTCTAAGATAATATGTCAAACAGTTTGGCGTACACATAATTAATCTTCTTTCATCCCCCGCTTCTTGTATCTGAAAGTTTACATAAAAGACGATGGAAAATTTACTGATGCATTTTACATAATATATTGAAGTAAGAACTTTAACATAATTAGGCGAAAATGTTTTTAGATTATTTTGTTTTAATCTGCTGAAAAAGAATTTGATAGACATAATTAAAATACAAAGGTACTATAATGCTCTAACGCATTTTCTCAAATCTGTTAATTTGTCATAACTTCTGTTGTTCATTTTGATTTTGGAGTACGCTAATTTATCTGTACTACAACATAAAATAGACTGTCTGTCTGACATTTTCAGAAAAACACGTATTTCTGAGTTCATTAGAATATTTAGATGACGTATAGTAAAAAGTAACAGTTATAATTAAAAACTCTTATGAAACTTATCAGCGTACACATAAATAAAAACTATATTAAAAACACATTAAAAATTAATCCCAACGTTTCATGCCCTTTCTAATGAGCCATCATCAGGGGAGAGGGTTCTTGATCTCCACGAAGCAAAGTTACAAACAGTACAGTCACTTTCACAACATCAAACTGAAAGCATTTCAGTAACTGATCATTAAACATCAAAATTAATACTGTGTCGGATATGGCGCCATCTATTGGTAGGCTATAACACTATTATCATAAACTAAGAAAATTTAAAATTAACATTCCAAATGTACTCCTTTTAAAATATTTAACCAAACATTAGAAATCTGAAATGAGATATTGTCATTGCATACTTCGGTTTTTTTTTTTTCAGACGAATTTCTATGGATTCACGTATAAGTGTTTTAAGAGGGTTGGAATACTTATTTATGTATCAGTTATATTTTCTTTTGTCTGTCTGTTGATCTTTTTGTCCGGAATGGGCTCAGAAGCCGCTGCATAACAAACACTAAAATTTTCTGGAACACATAATGAATGTTTCTGGCAACAATGTTTAGCTCATCTCATTACGATTTCTATAACATGTTTCGATAATGCTAGAAAAAAAAACCCGAGAAAATCAACTGAGGAGTAAAAATGGAAAACGCTGAAAGTCAAAAGAGATAACTTTCCAAGAGAGCGAAAAAAGAAAAAAAAAAAAGCAAACTCCTATTTCTGGTACTTCCAGCGTTTTCCACTTTAATCCTTTTGGGCTCTTTGTTATACACTTTAAAATGTAGGTACCTTAGCTTCCTTTCGTTTAGTATTTAAATACCTAATATTGTCATTTGCTCATAACATTTCTTTTATTTATATATTATTTAATATTTTTCAAACATTGCTTAAAAATATCCCATTGGTGTAAACAATACCAAAATTTTATAATAAAACACTCATACTACAATATATATTAAAACATACATACACACATAAATAACGCCTGCATTCAACAGTTAAAGGTATATATAAACATTATACAGGCATACAAACAATAAACACAATAAACCCAACTGGAGTGAAAAATTAGCCAGAGCCAGGAATCGAACCCAGGACCACAGTATACAAGACTGCTGCTCTAACCACTGAGTTTACTTCGGCCGATGCCTGAGTCTGCAATTTCTCACTAATAAACCATGTTGGGGAAGCCACCAGCCATTAATACAACAGCCTTGGATGACCGGATAACGATGAATAGATTTTACTATTACATCGATCTACGATAATTATAATAAAACACTCATACTACAATATATATTAAAACACACATACACTCATAAATAACGCCTGCATCAACAGTTAAATGTATAGATAAATATTAAAATTTAAATATTACAATATATATATAAATATTACAGTTATATAAAAAATATATAAATAATATAAATAATATATATAAATATTACTATTGTAGTATGAGTGTTTTATTATAATTATCGTAGATCGATGTAATAGTAAAATCTATTCATCGTTGTCCGGTCATCCAAGCCTGTTGTATAGATGGCTGGTGACTTCCCCAACATGATTTATTAGTGAGAAATTGCAGACTCGGGCATCGGCCGGAGTAGCTCAGTTACAGCGCCTAGAAGATACAGTGTGGAAAACGGCTATTCCTATAATGCTTTAAAAAGTGCTAAAAACGTGTATCCCATAAATCTCCAACAATGCTCAGCGGCATTATGCTGATACGAGCGCCATCTGGTAACTCTTTTCAATATAAGCCCTGTGTTTTCAAAAATTATAGAATGTTAAATATCGGAAACTATAAATATAAGATATTTTAGTCTGCTATAAGATAAGGAATGACGTGAAATAGGTTAAAGAGTCTCTTTTAGAATGACTATCGTTTTTAAATCACTACGATGGCGCTACGATCGACATCTTGTTATTCAGCATCGTTGTACATTTATGGGATTCAATTTTTTGCACTATTTTGTAGCCGTTTTCCACACTGTATCTTCTAGGCGCTGTAGCTCAGTGGTTAGAGCAGCAGTCTTGTACACTGTGGTCCCGGGTTCGATTCCTGGCTCTGGCTAATTTTTCACTCCAGTTGGGTTTATTGTATTTATTGTTTGTATGTCTGTATAATATTTATACAGACCTTAATACCAAAATTTGTGTAATGGCTACCAGTCTCCGTGCATCTTATAACTGGCACATTCAGCGTCCTCCACTTCACTTCGTGTGGCACATTCAGCGTTTCCCACTTCTTTTCGTGTGGCACATTCAAACAGAGACATTTTTCTACTCTCTTTTGAACTTCTTTTATTAGGATTCTTCTAGTAGCGTGTGCACTTTAAGGGTGCTCCTGTTTCGTAAGCTAAAAAAGAAAAAATCAGTTTCCATCTCAATTATTTCCTAGTGATACTTAAATATTTGCGATACCCGCTCGTATAGGTATGTGAGATATGTGTGGGGAAACAGATAAATAAGAAAAATATGTAATAATTACAAAAATCGAGCATTAAGTATGGTTAGCATGAAGGTATTTTAAAAGTAAGATTTTTTTTTCATTTTAAATCATTTGGCGATAAAATAAGTAGGGATTTATTTTTGACTAATCTCCTTTTCAACACATTCCAACAAAGTTGAAAACTGTTAATGAGTTCGGTTTGTCTGTCCGTCTGTCTGTCCACGCTCTAACTCGAGTAAATATACTTGGATTTTCATTTTTTGAATTTCTGTATGCGCTTTTAAATTAAACTAATTTTCTGCATATTAATCGTTGTATATAAATTCTATACCTCGTATACAGGGCTGCTCAAAAGAATTCACGTACCATTCTCCTTATTAGCGGAAATTACTGAAAGTGCATTTTCATTTGAGGTACGTATTTCCTAACTGAAATAAACTTTTGCATGCATGTAGTTAATAGATACGAATCTATATATCATATACAGGGCAACAGAAAGAATTCGGGTAATTTTCCAATTGTAGAAGGGAATTATCCTATTTCAACTTATTAAACGTTGCAGTTTTGTTACATTCCTCTGAATGTGTTGGAAAGTGTTTCATAATCTACGCTTGACGCATTTTTCTTCCTTGTTTTACTATAGATACTATATCATTAATCGATACAAAAACTTCATTTACTTAATCTTTTCCATTTCTTGCTTGAGAGAGAAAATAAAACGTGTTCTTTACGCCAAAAATTAGCTTTCTCTTTTGGTAATACTGAACTACGGAAATTGAATATTCTGACAAACTTCCGCAATCACAAAAGTAGGACTTAGCATCAATAAAAGTAAAATATCACAAAAGAAAAATTTCTGCAAAGCCACATAATACTGTAATGACATTTGAATTTTATGGAGATAGAACAGAGATCAATAAAATCAGTTTCGAAAACATTTCTGAAATTTCATTTCATGATTTCAAATTGAGCTGGCATCAGAAATGCTTTTGATGCAATTTATACGAAAATAAATTTATTTATTTTTTCTTTGGCACAGAGAATAAGAATTATCTGAAAATAAAACCTGTATATGAATTCTTGCAATATAGTAATTGCATCACATATAATATTTTTGAAAACTCTGAAATAGCTGCTTTTTGAAGTATACATTTCATTAAAAGGAATTGGAAATAATGATAATAATAATAAAAAAATATCTGGAAAAAACAAAAAACAAAAAATGTACTCTGTTGCTTTATATTTAGAGATTTCAAAATTGCATGACGTTCCCTAAAACTATTTTAAATGTTACTTTCATCATTATTACTAATTTTATTATTTGAAAAAAAAAAAAAAACTTGTTATTACTTTCTTCTGTCTTTACAAGAAGAAAGGATTCATGAAAATTTTCGATTTCCGATTTTCGAGGGATTTATGCGTTTTAGAAGGTCCTGATTACGATTTGACTATTTTTAGAAAATGTCTGCCTGTCAGTTTGCCTGTTAGTCTGTCTGTGACATAAAGTTTTTGGGCGCTCTATCTCAAGAACAAATGCACAGAATTCAATAAAACTTTAGTTTCAGTTAGATCTATATATAAATTGGTGCGGATAAAATTTTGGTGTAAATCGCCCAACAGGTGGCGTTGCTATGCTGCATTTTATACGGTTTTCGCAATAGCTCTATTTTAAGAACTAATGCACGGATTTTCATCAAAATTCAGATTCAGTTAGAGGTTGACATAAGTCTTGTTGATGAAGTTTTGGGCGTAAATCTCTCCACAGGTGGCACTATACTACTCTATTTTTCTAGATTTCCGCCAAAAGCTCTATCTTAAAAACTAATGCACGCATTTTGATGAAATTTCAGTTAGTTGTTGAAATAAATTGTGGCTGATTAGGTTTTGGTATAAATCGCCCAACATGTGACGCTGCTATACTGAATTTTTTAGGATTTATCCAATTTTAGCGATAGCAAAAAATAATGCACTGAATTTCACGAAACTCTATATTCTGTTAGAACTTAACATAAGTTATCAGGCTTTCGTGTAGATTATATAACATGTGGAGGGTTAATATCACAAAATACGGAAATTGCGGTCCGCACAATAAAATTTCTATTTAATTTTATATAATGCAATTTTCATTTTTACATTCTAATAAAAAATATTCAAAGAAGTATTTTCAAGAGATATTATATTCATAATAACACCAGAATAAAGCAATTAAAAGACTTAAAATTTCAGATTGTCATTTTCCTGGCATGTCACACTGTGATGTGTGCAAAGTAAAAGATTTTCTGCTATCATGTACAGATATCTTTTTTCTAGTTTTTTTTTATTTATTTTTAATAATTATACCTTATATAACACATATATGTGGACGGTAATAAGTTCTGTATTTTACAAATAATTTTTTATAATTAAAATACGATTGTCACTGAAAATGAATGTCATTGTCCTGGCCTGCTCATTTTAGTTCTTCATGAGGTATAATAATGTCACTGCAGAGTAATTCTTCTTGTTGTTGACATAGTTTAAGTCAGAAGTAGTAAAATCATTGCGACCAGCAAGATCCTTCAGATATTTCTTTGAAAATAATGTGTTTAAAGGCTTTTTAAAAATTGAGCAGACTTTTACTATGTCATTTTCCTGGCTTCTATAAATTACAAATAAAACTCAATATTACACTGAAATTGAGGTACTATAGAGGAAACATCTTCCTTTAAACAAAATTAAAATGTTTGATCTAAAAATAAAAAAAACAAGAATGTGAAAAATGATTCAGAATGAAATTGTCATTAGCCTGGCGGACATTATCCTGGTATACATATGCCATGAAAATGACACATATTTATAATTACATAAAAATGTACTTAAGCTCTTCAAACTTTAACAATTTTACATATAAATTCCTTTATTCAGATGTTCAACCAACATTTAAAAAAAAAATAGAAGCTTTGAAACAATGTAAATTTTCAAAACTTCTGTTTTCAAAATCTGACATTTTGTGGTATTCACCCTAGATCTGCTATGCTGCTCCGCGATTCCTTCAATACCTATATCTCAAAAACAAATGGACAGAATTTAATCAAACTTCATTCTTTCTCATAAATAGATTCCTATTACGCCTTGGTTTATGTACAGCTCAACAGGTGTTGCTTTTATGGCCTATGGGTCGGGAATTTTGGTTGCAAACATGTAGGAATGCGAGTGCCGAAATTCACTGTATGTTTGAAAAATACGGTGCTCATATCCCCTTTTTAAATTCACACAGATCAGATTGTCACTTAATTTTGGCACTGTGATTGCTAATTTTGAAGTAATAACATGTATGAGATAGAAGAAAGTTTTGTGATTGGCACATCCGACTAGTTTGTATTTTTGGCATGTTTTTATTTTAGGAATGTTTTATTTTAGACATGCACGGCTAGTTTTTATTTTTTTCATGTTACGGATGAATGTTAGTATGTTATCATGGCCGTATCCTGTGAGGGGGGGGGGGATGTTGCGAAGTGCAAGTAGCACAAAATGTTTGTAGAAACGTTGGCTAATTGTTGTTCCACGTTGGATCAAAGTAAAAAATGTCGGCCTTTCTGCTCCATTAACTAACTAACCATTTGCAAAAAAAAGGCCCAAGAGTGGACCATCCGTTTGCTGCTCAGAATTCTTCTCAGGTGATCTCCAAATTAGCGAGATATCTGAAGCTACCATTTCCCTTATTTATCCTTATTTTCCCAATCCCACGATTCATGAAAATCCAAGTATATTTATGGGAGTTAGAGCGTGGATAGACGGACAGACAAATCGAATGCATAAACACTTTTAAAATTTATTGGAAAGTGTTAAAATCTATACGATCCTATAAAGTAAACCTCAGTATGAGAAATATCAAAACTAGTTATGTTTACAAAGTAACTCAACAGTTAGTATGTAATACGCGTTAGTAAAATAAACCATTCTCCTGTGGTCGTATTACGGGGAGGGTTTTTTTTATTCAAAACTCTACGATAAGAATTTCAGAATAAATAAAAACAACAACAACAAAAACTTACTCTTCTGAAATGCAATGAATGATGTTTTATTTCAATTTACTGCAGATAATTATCCAAACACATGATAATAATGTAAATAATGTAATAACATTAGTAGCAATAAATGTAAACAAGAGATTCTTCAAAATCAACAAAATCGCTCAAATTCGCGAAAAACAATTGTCCCCAAAAGATGAAGCTGATGTAAGCTTTCACCTCCAAGTCGAATTCTTGCAATCGGATGATGTTTTAGCATTTTATTTACATTAATTAACTAGTTGAAACCCGTAGAAACTCGACGAACTAAACTGTTTAAAAAATAATTGTTAGATCGAATTTATAATAAACTTACAAAAATAATTACAATAAAAAAATCATTTTACATTGAGTATCTAACTCTAAAATTTAAAACTAATAATATTTTTCGAATGTTAATATTAGTTCACACTCCCCCTATATATATATATATATATATTGTTCAAATTTTCAATCGTTAATGAAATACTTATTATTCATCCTATCAAGTTGAAATAAATTTTTTAAACTTGTACTGGATGACAATTGATGTTAATACAGTTTTTTCAAATATTAATTCATTAATTAAATTTTAATTAATTAAATTTAGTTTTACATGAGAGACAAAATGGCGGTCATTGGTTATCGAACAGCATTTAATGCATCTTCATATCTATAACCACGAAATTCTTCGCCAACTTGGGGATATATCGCCAAATTTGGCGACCAAAATGAGTCGCCAAAAGTGACGCCAACTTGGCGATAACTCTAATATTTCGCCAAATTCCCATAGACTTCCATTGTAAACCAAATTTTGCTTATAGAAAATCAACAAATTGAGATATTTTAATGCAACAAAAACTAATATAAGCTTAAGGGATTATATTAAATTTTTCTTTCATGACCTAAGTAGGAATTGACTTAAAAAACAAAATTTTTATTGAAATGCAGTAAACCAACGTTTAAAATGCACAAATAATGCGTGAAAAAGCAGCAAACAGCTGTTTTGAATCTACAGCGAGATTCTTCTTCAGTGCAAGAGAGGGAAAAAAGGAACAGCGTGCTAGAAAAGCAAGGCTGAGCCAAATGGGTTTAAATGGGTTTTTTTTATATTACTTGTTAACCTAAAGTTATCAAAATACGATTTCCACAAATTTAAACTGTTTAAATTATTGAAAAATTAAAGTATATTAGAATACGTAATCAAGATGAGTAAATATGATGAAGTTATCAATTGAGGCTCTTATGTTTGGCATTATGGGATAAAAAATCAGCAAAAAGTCTTTCGCTTTGTCACATCATTGAAGTGTTTCTCCATAACATCTAACTCTTACGTTATTTTCACATTCTGAAAATTTACTTACGCAACACTCAAAACTGTATTCACTATTTAAAAGTAGTTTTACGCGCAGTAGATTAATAATGATTATATTTTCAATCTTAAAATCACGTTTGCCCGATACAACTTTTCATGTGAACATTCGCACTCATGACATGAGGTTCTAATGTGAGTACCCGCGAGCAAAAATAAATCAGAAATTTGTCTTTTAGATGCATTTGTAACATAATGAAAATATGTTGAAATGTAAAACATTTATGAGTGAGAATGCGTGTTTTTTAAAGGCTGGTGTCATTTTTTGTTCAATGATTTTTAAAAAATTACTTTTATTTGTAATGAGAAAATGGCATCAATAAAGATATAAACAATAACAATAAATAAAGATCATTATTGTAATAAAACACTCATACTACAATATATATTAAACCACACATAAATAACGCCTGCATTCAACAGTTAAAGGTATATATAAATATTATACATACATACATACAATAAATACAATAAACCCAACAGGAGTGAAAAATTAGCCAGAGCCAGGAATCGAACCCGGGACCACAGTATACAAGACTGCTGCTCTAGCCACTGAGCTACTCCGGCCGATACCTAAGTCTGCAATTTTTCACTAATAAACCATGATGAGGAAGTCACCAGCCATCTATACGAGAGTCTTGGATGACAAGACAACGATGAATAGATTTTACTATTACATCGATCTACGATAATTATAATAAATTACTTATACTACAATATATATCAAAACACGCATACACACATAAATGCCACACATGCAAAAAAACACATGCCTGCATTCAACAGTTAAAGTATTATATTTATATATACCTTTAACTGTTGAATGCAGGCGTTATTTATGTGTGTATGTGTGTTTTAATATATATTGTAGTATGAATGTTTTATTATAATTATCGTAGATCGATGTAATAGTAAAATCTATTCGTCGTTGTCCTGTCATCCAAGACTGATGTATAGATGGCTGGTGACTTCCCTATCATGGTTTATTAGTGAGAAATTGCAGACTCAGGTATCGGCCGGAGTAGCTCAGTGGTTAGAGCAGCAGTCTTGTATACTGTGGTCCCGGGTTCGATTCCTGCCTCTGGCTAATTTTTCACTCCAGTTGTGCTTATTGTATTTATTGTACGTATGTCTGTATAATATTTAAATATACCTTTAATCCTCATTATTTTTCATTTCTCTGCAACAATGGAAGTAATCCAATTGCCACAATTTTGAAGAAGTATCATAAAAAGCTTTTAAAATTAAAAATAAAATATAAAAAGGGAAATAAATTAAAAAATTGCTAGAATTGGCGCATCTACAAATAAACAGCTTTTATTTTTTTTTAAAAAATATCACAACTGCTTCAGTAGAAAGCTCAGGCTGGTGACTAAAAAATAGTCTGGTCTTTTAAATATATAAATTAATTTGATTAATTTCAACAAAATTAATATAATTGTTAAATAAATCACACGAATTGTAATTTTCCAACTGGTTGAAAAAGGGCCCACACCAGGATTCGAGTCAAGAATTTTTTGGCTGAATTTGTCAATTCTTTGCCGACTGAACTAACCTGGAAAAATCTGACTGATTCACATTTTAACTTACCAAAATTATGGCTTGAGTTATACCATGGTTACAAATATGGAATTAAACATCTAGGTAAAAATAAAAAATAACGCGCGTAATCTGAAACAGTACGCGTATTTGTTGATGGCATTTCAAAATATTACATACTAGATCGTGCAACTATACAATATTCTTATTTATTTTTAGAATGGTTTAAAGGAAGCCGAAATATGTAGAGTCTAATAAAACATTTTTTACTTTTTTTATTTTAGAGCTTTTAGCAATTAAAAGAATTATATGAAAGTTTTATGATATGTAAGGTATTTTAAAAATAGCGTGAACATGAAAACAAGTTTGAAACTGATCGTCAAACGCGGCAAATGAGGTGCGTTCCTACTATAACTAGTTTTATAAATATGTTTTGCACCGCATATTGTACTGAATGTATATTTTAGTGCACTTCATAAGTGCATATCAATTTGATTCTGTTCGAAAAGCTGTGACATCATTAAAATGCACTTGAATTATTTTTTTCCCATTGGCCTTAATATAACGGAATACTTTTGACTGTCCCTATAATTAAACTATATACCCAATTTGTATAAAATTTGAAATGATTCGACAATATTTTGCTACAATTGTATATTTAAAATTTCAGATCATTAAGTTGGGTTGTTTTTGCTCTATTATATGGGGGCGGACAGACAGACAGACAGACGGATTGAACGACGACTGCAGGTGCTACGTATTTATATAATTACGAACGCATCTAAAAAGACATTGAGTATATTAGGAATAATACTTTATGTTTTAGCCTTTTATTATATTTTTTAAATATTAAACGCCAGCCTTATTAAACTTTAGCTCAAAGAAAACTTAAAAATTTTAAAGTTTCCTTTATAACGAAAAATTTTCTTGTTGATTTTTGAATTCCCATTTTATGAAAAGTTTTTATGCTGGTTTTTAATGTTTTCTATTGAAAAAAAAATGTTTTCGAATTTTATCCGCAGTGGCACGAAAATAATATCTGCCTATGAATTTGAGCTTTTCCTCTCGTATCAAAGATAGTGTCTTTTCATATTTTCGCCATTGAAAAGAAAAATATACATATGTAAATATATTACACTTTTATTGAATCTTTTCCACGTCGTCTTTGAAAACGAAAGCAAGAAGTTTTCCATGCATAAAATTAACTTTCATTTGTGATGGATATACAGTGAATATAAATTGAATTTGCTGATAAAATTTGGAAAGTACTGAACAAAGACTTAATATCAATAAAATAAAATTAAAAGAAAATTTTAGCTAAACCTCATAATGCTCTAATGTAATTTGAATTCCATGAAGATAAACATGTCTGAATAAAAGCACTTTTTCCAATAATAATTCTTAAGTTTTATTTTATGATCAGATTTTAGAGGGAATCAGATATTCCTTAGACATGATTTATACAAAAATATAAATTTATACACGAAAAGAGAAGCTCAGCTTCTATAATTTTAATTCCAAGAAGATCTATATGTCTGAATAAAAGCACCTTTTCCAATCATTCTGAAGTTTCATTTCATGATCAGAATTTAGATGGAATCAGAGATTCCTTTCAAATGATTTATACGAAAATATAAATTTATGCATTAAAAGAAAAGCTCAGCTAAACTTCATAAGGCTCTAATATAATTTGAATTCCATAATAAAAGCACCTTTTCCAATCATTCTGAAGTTTCATTTCATCATCAGAATTTAGATGGAATCAGAGATTCCTTTGAAATGATTTATACGAAAATATAAATTTATACACGAAAAGAAAAGCTCAGCTAAACCTCATAATGCTCTAATATAATTCGAATTCCATAATAAAAGAACCTTTTTCCAATAATTCTGAAGTTTCATTTCATGATCAGAATTTAGATGGAATGAGAGATTCCTTTGAAATGATTTATACGAAAATATAAATTTATACACGAAAAGAAAAGCTCAGCTAAACCTCATAATGCTCTAATATAATTCGAATTCCATAATAAAAGAACCTTTTCCAATAATTCTGAAGTTTCATTTCATTATCAGAATTTAGATGGCATCAAAGATTCCTTTGAAATGATTTATACGAAAATATAAATTTATACACGAAAAGAAAACCTCAGCTGAACCTCCTAATGCTCTGATATAAGTCGAATTCCATAATAAAAGAACCTTTTACAATAATTCTGAAGTTTCATTTCATAATCAGAATTTAGATGGAATCATAGATTCCTTTGAATTGATTTATACGGAAAAATAAATTTATACACGAAAAGAAAAGCTCAGATAAACCTCATAATACCCTAATATGATTCGAATTCCATAATAAAAGCACCTTTTCCAATAATTCTGAAGTTTCATTTCATGATCAGAATTTAGATGGAATCAGAGATACCTTTGAAATAATTTATACGAAAATATAAATTTAAACAGAAAAAGAAAAGCTCAGATAAACCTGATAAGGCTCTAATATAATTCGAATTCCATAATAAAAGTACCTTTTCCAATAATTCTGAAGTTTCATTTCATGATCAGAATTTAGATGGAATCAACGATTCCTTTGAAATGATTTATACGAAAATATACATTTATACACGAAAAGAAAAGCTCAGCTAAACCTCATAATGCTCTAATATAATTCGAATTCCATAATAAAAGAACCTTTTCAGATAATTCTAAAGTTTCATTTCATGATCAGAATTTAGATGGAATGAGAGATTCTTTGAAATGATTTATACGAAAATATACATTTATACACGAAAAGAAAAGCTCAGCTAAATCTCATAATGCTCTAATATAATTCGAATTCCATAATAAAAGAACCTTTTCCAATAATTCTGAAGTTTCATTTCATTATCAGAATTTAGATGGCATCAAAGATTCCTTTGAAATGATTTATACGAAAATATAAATTTATACACGAAAAGAAAAGCTCAGCTGAACCTCCTAATGCTCTAATATAATTCGAATTCCATAATAAAAGAAACTTTTCCAATAATTCTGGAGTTTCATTTCATAAACAGAATTTAGATGGAATCAGAGATTCCTTTGAAATGATTTGTACGAAACTGTAAATTTATGCATTAAAAGAAAAGCTCAGCTAAAACTCATACGGCTCTAATATAAATCGAATTCCATAATGAAAGCACCCTTTCCAATCATTCTGATGTTTCATTTCATGATCAGGATATAGATGGAAACAGAGATTCCTTTGAAATGATTTATACGAAAATATAAATTTATACACTAAAAGAAAATCTCAGATAAACCTCATAATGCTCTAATATAATTCGAATTCCATAATAAAAGCACCTTTTCCAATAATTCTGAAGTTTCATTTCATGATCAGAATTTAGATGGAATCAGAGATTCCTTTGAAATGATTTATATGAAAATATAAATTTATACACGAAAAGAAAAGCTCAGCTGAACCTCCTAATGCTCTAATATAATTCGAATTCCAAAATAAAAGAACCTTTTCCAATAATTCTGAAGTTTCATTTCATAATCAGAATTTAGATGGAATCAGAGATTCCTTTGAAAAGGTTTATACGAAAATATAAATTTATGCATTAAAAGAAAAGCTCGGCTAAACCTCATAAGGCTCTAATGTAATTTGAATTCCATAATAAAAGCACCTTTTCCAATAATTCTGAAGTTTCATTTCATGATCAGAATTAAGATGGAATCAGAGGTTCCTTTGAAATTATTTATACGAAAATATAAATTTATACACGAAAAGAAAAGCTCAGATAAACCTCATAATGCTCTAATATAATTCGAATTCCATAATAAAAGAAGCTTTTCCAATAATTCTGAAGTTTCATTTCATGATCAGAATTTAGATGGAATCAGAGATTCCTTTGAAATCATTTATACGAAAATATAAATTTAAACAGAAAAGGAAAAGCTCAGATAAAACTCATAAGGCTTTAACATAATTCGAATTCCATAATAAAAGCACCTTTTCCAATAATTCTGAAGTTTCATTTCATGATCAGAATTTAGATGGAATCAGATTCCTTTGAAATGATTTATGCGAAAATAAAAAAAATTATACATTAAAAGAAAAGCTCAGATAAACCTCACAATGCTCTAATATAATTCGAATTCCATAATAAAGGCACCTTTTCCAATCATTCTGAAGTTTCATTTCATGATCAGAATTTAGATGGAATCAGAGATTCCTTTGAAATGATTTATACGAAAATATAAATTTAAGCATTAAAAGAAAAGCTCAGCTAAACATCATAAGGCTCTAATATAATTCGAATTCCATAATAAAAGCACCTTTTCCAATAATTCTGAAGTTTCATTTCATGATCAGAATTTAGATGGAATCAGAGATTCCTTTGAAATGATTTATACGAAAATATAAATTTATACACGAAGAGAAAAGCTCAGCTAAACACCATAATGCTCTAATATAATTCGAATTCCATAATAAAAGCACCTTTTCCAATAATTCTGAAGTTTCATTTCATGATCAGAATTTAGATGGAATCAGAGATTCCTTTGAAATGATTTATACGAAAATATAAATTTATACACGAAAAGAAAAGCTCAGCTAAACCTCATAATGCTCTAATATAATTCGAATTCCATAATAAAAGAACCCTTTTCCAATAATTCTGAAGTTTCATTCCATGATCAGAATTTAGATGGAATGAGAGATTCCTTTGAAATGATTTATACGAAAATATAAATTTATACACGAAAAGAAAAGCTCAGCTAAACCTCATAATCCTCTAATATAATTCGAATTCCATAATAAAAGAACCTTTTCCAATAATTCTGAAGTTTCATTTCATAATCAGAATTTAGATGGAATCAGAGATTCCTTTGAAATGATTTGTACGAAAATGAAAATTTATGCATTAAAAGAAAAGCTCAGCTAAACCTCATACGGCTCTAATATAAATCGAATTCCATAATAAAAGCACCCTTTCCAATCATTCTGAAGTTTCATTTCATGATCAGAATTTAGATGGAATCAACGATTCCTTTGAAATGAATTATACGAAAATATAAATTTATACACGAAAAGAAAAGCTAAGCTAAACCTCATAATGCTCTAATATAATTCGAATTCCATAATAAAAGAACCTTTTCCAATAATTCTAAAGTTTCATTTCATGATCAGAATTTAGATGGAATGAGAGATTCTTTGAAATGATTTATACGAAAATATACATTTATACACGAAAAGAAAACCTCAGCTGAACCTCCTAATGCTCTGATATAAGTCGAATTCCATAATAAAAGAACCTTTTACAATAATTCTGAAGTTTCATTTCATAATCAGAATTTAGATGGAATCAGAGATTCCTTTGAAATCATTTATACGAAAATATAAATTTAAACAGAAAAGGAAACGCTCAGATAAACCTCATAAGGCTTTAACATAATTCGAATTCCATAATAAAAGCACCTTTTCCAATAATTCCGAAGTTTCATTTCATGATCAGAATTTAGATGGAATCAGAGATTCCTTTGAAATGATTTATGCGAAAATAAAAAAAATTATACATTAAAAGAAAAGCTCAGATAAACCTCACAATGCTCTAATATAATTCGAATTCCATAATAAAGGCACCTTTTCCAATCATTCTGAAGTTTCATTTCATGATCAGAATTTAGATGGAATCAGAGATTCCTTTGAAATGATTTATACGAAAATATAAATTTAATCATTAAAAGAAAAGCTCAGCTAAACATCATAAGGCTCTAATATAATTCGAATTCCATAATAAAAGCACCTTTTCCACTAATTCTGAAGTTTCATTTCATGATCAGAATTTAGATGGAATTAGAGATTCCTTTGAAATGATTTATACGAAAATATAAATTTATACACGAAGAGAAAAGCTCAGCTAAACACCATAATGCTCTAATATAATTCGAATTCCATAATAAAAGCACCTTTTCCAATAATTCTGAAGTTTCATTTCATGATCAGAATTTAGATGGAATCAGAGATACCTTTGAAATGATTTATACGAAAATATAAATTTATACACGAAAAGAAAAGCTCAGCTAAACCTCATAATGCTCTAATGTAATTTGAATTCCATAATAAAAGCACCTTTTCCAATAATTCTGAAGTTTCATTTCATGATCAGAATTAAGATGGAATCAGAAGTTCCTTTGAAATTATTTATACGAAAATATAAATTTATACACGAAAAGAAAAGCTCAGCTAAACCTCTTAATGCTCTAATATAATTCGAATTCCATAATAAAAGAACCTTTTTCCAATAATTCTGAAGTTTCATTTCATGATCAGAATTTAGATGGAATGAGAGATTCCTTTGAAATGATTTATACGAAAATATAAATTTATACACGAAAAGAAAAGCTCAGCTAAACTTCATAATGCTCTAATATAATTCGAATTCCATAATAAAAGAACCTTTTCCAATAATTCTGAAGTTTCATTTCATAATCAGAATTTAGATGGAATCAGCGATTCCTTTGAAATGATTTATACGAAAATATAAATTTATACACGAAAAGAAAAGCTCAGCTAAACCTCATAATGCTCTAATATAATTCGAATTCCATAATAAAAGAACCTTTTCCAATAATTCTGAAGTTTCATTTCATTATCAGAATTTAGATGGCATCAAAGATTCCTTTGAAATGATTTATACGAAAATATAAATTTATACACGAAAAGAAAACCTCAGCTGAACCTCCTAATGCTCTGATATAAGTCGAATTCCATAATAAAAGAACCTTTTACAATAATTCTGAAGTTTCATTTCATAATCAGAATTTAGATGGAATCATAGATTCCTTTGAATTGATTTATACGGAAAAATAAATTTATACACGAAAAGAAAAGCTCAGATAAACCTCATAATACCCTAATATGATTCGAATTCCATAATAAAAGCACCTTTTCCAATAATTCTGAAGTTTCATTTCATGATCAGAATTTAGATGGAATCAGAGATACCTTTGAAATAATTTATACGAAAATATAAATTTAAACAGAAAAAGAAAAGCTCAGATAAACCTGATAAGGCTCTAATATAATTCGAATTCCATAATAAAAGTACCTTTTCCAATAATTCTGAAGTTTCATTTCATGATCAGAATTTAGATGGAATCAACGATTCCTTTGAAATGATTTATACGAAAATATACATTTATACACGAAAAGAAAAGCTCAGCTAAACCTCATAATGCTCTAATATAATTCGAATTCCATAATAAAAGAACCTTTTCAGATAATTCTAAAGTTTCATTTCATGATCAGAATTTAGATGGAATGAGAGATTCTTTGAAATGATTTATACGAAAATATACATTTATACACGAAAAGAAAAGCTCAGCTAAATCTCATAATGCTCTAATATAATTCGAATTCCATAATAAAAGAACCTTTTCCAATAATTCTGAAGTTTCATTTCATTATCAGAATTTAGATGGCATCAAAGATTCCTTTGAAATGATTTATACGAAAATATAAATTTATACACGAAAAGAAAAGCTCAGCTGAACCTCCTAATGCTCTAATATAATTCGAATTCCATAATAAAAGAAACTTTTCCAATAATTCTGGAGTTTCATTTCATAAACAGAATTTAGATGGAATCAGAGATTCCTTTGAAATGATTTGTACGAAACTGTAAATTTATGCATTAAAAGAAAAGCTCAGCTAAAACTCATACGGCTCTAATATAAATCGAATTCCATAATGAAAGCACCCTTTCCAATCATTCTGATGTTTCATTTCATGATCAGGATATAGATGGAAACAGAGATTCCTTTGAAATGATTTATACGAAAATATAAATTTATACACTAAAAGAAAATCTCAGATAAACCTCATAATGCTCTAATATAATTCGAATTCCATAATAAAAGCACCTTTTCCAATAATTCTGAAGTTTCATTTCATGATCAGAATTTAGATGGAATCAGAGATTCCTTTGAAATGATTTATATGAAAATATAAATTTATACACGAAAAGAAAAGCTCAGCTGAACCTCCTAATGCTCTAATATAATTCGAATTCCAAAATAAAAGAACCTTTTCCAATAATTCTGAAGTTTCATTTCATAATCAGAATTTAGATGGAATCAGAGATTCCTTTGAAATGGTTTATACGAAAATATAAATTTATGCATTAAAAGAAAAGCTCAGCTAAACCTCATAAGGCTCTAATGTAATTTGAATTCCATAATAAAAGCACCTTTTCCAATAATTCTGAAGTTTCATTTCATGATCAGAATTAAGATGGAATCAGAGGTTCCTTTGAAATTATTTATACGAAAATATAAATTTATACACGAAAAGAAAAGCTCAGATAAACCTCATAATGCTCTAATATAATTCGAATTCCATAATAAAAGAAGCTTTTCCAATAATTCTGAAGTTTCATTTCATGATCAGAATTTAGATGGAATCAGAGATTCCTTTGAAATGATTTGTACGAAAATATAAATTTAAACAGAAAAGGAAAAGCTCAGATAAAACTCATAAGGCTTTAACATAATTCGAATTCCATAATAAAAGCACCTTTTCCAATAATTCTGAAGTTTCATTTCATGATCAGAATTTAGATGGAATCAGATTCCTTTGAAATGATTTATACGAAAATATAAATTTATACACGAAAAGAAAAGCTCAGCTAAACCTCATAATGCTCTAATATAATTCGAATTCCATAATAAAAGAACCCTTTTCCAATAATTCTGAAGTTTCATTCCATGATCAGAATTTAGATGGAATGAGAGATTCCTTTGAAATGATTTATACGAAAATATAAATTTAAACAGAAAAGGAAAAGCTCAGATAAAACTCATAAGGCTTTAACATAATTCGAATTCCATAATAAAAGCACCTTTTCCAATAATTCTGAAGTTTCATTTCATGATCAGAATTTAGATGGAATCAGATTCCTTTGAAATGATTTATGCGAAAATAAAAAAAATTATACATTAAAAGAAAAGCTCAGATAAACCTCACAATGCTCTAATATAATTCGAATTCCATAATAAAGGCACCTTTTCCAATCATTCTGAAGTTTCATTTCATGATCAGAATTTAGATGGAATCAGAGATTCCTTTGAAATGATTTATACGAAAATATAAATTTAAGCATTAAAAGAAAAGCTCAGCTAAACATCATAAGGCTCTAATATAATTCGAATTCCATAATAAAAGCACCTTTTCCAATAATTCTGAAGTTTCATTTCATGATCAGAATTTAGATGGAATCAGAGATTCCTTTGAAATGATTTATACGAAAATATAAATTTATACACGAAGAGAAAAGCTCAGCTAAACACCATAATGCTCTAATATAATTCGAATTCCATAATAAAAGCACCTTTTCCAATAATTCTGAAGTTTCATTTCATGATCAGAATTTAGATGGAATCAGAGATTCCTTTGAAATGATTTATACGAAAATATAAATTTATACACGAAAAGAAAAGCTCAGATAAACCTCATAATGCTCTAATATAATTCGAATTCCATAATAAAAGAACCCTTTTCCAATAATTCTGAAGTTTCATTCCATGATCAGAATTTAGATGGAATGAGAGATTCCTTTGAAATGATTTATACGAAAATATAAATTTATACACGAAAAGAAAAGCTCAGCTAAACCTCATAATCCTCTAATATAATTCGAATTCCATAATAAAAGAACCTTTTCCAATAATTCTGAAGTTTCATTTCATAATCAGAATTTAGATGGAATCAGAGATTCCTTTGAAATGATTTGTACGAAAATGAAAATTTATGCATTAAAAGAAAAGCTCAGCTAAACCTCATACGGCTCTAATATAAATCGAATTCCATAATAAAAGCACCCTTTCCAATCATTCTGAAGTTTCATTTCATGATCAGAATTTAGATGGAATCAACGATTCCTTTGAAATGAATTATACGAAAATATAAATTTATACACGAAAAGAAAAGCTAAGCTAAACCTCATAATGCTCTAATATAATTCGAATTCCATAATAAAAGAACCTTTTCCAATAATTCTAAAGTTTCATTTCATGATCAGAATTTAGATGGAATGAGAGATTCTTTGAAATGATTTATACGAAAATATACATTTATACACGAAAAGAAAACCTCAGCTGAACCTCCTAATGCTCTGATATAAGTCGAATTCCATAATAAAAGAACCTTTTACAATAATTCTGAAGTTTCATTTCATAATCAGAATTTAGATGGAATCAGAGATTCCTTTGAAATCATTTATACGAAAATATAAATTTAAACAGAAAAGGAAACGCTCAGATAAACCTCATAAGGCTTTAACATAATTCGAATTCCATAATAAAAGCACCTTTTCCAATAATTCCGAAGTTTCATTTCATGATCAGAATTTAGATGGAATCAGAGATTCCTTTGAAATGATTTATGCGAAAATAAAAAAAATTATACATTAAAAGAAAAGCTCAGATAAACCTCACAATTCTCTAATATAATTCGAATTCCATAATAAAGGCACCTTTTCCAATCATTCTGAAGTTTCATTTCATGATCAGAATTTAGATGGAATCAGAGATTCCTTTGAAATGATTTATACGAAAATATAAATTTAATCATTAAAAGAAAAGCTCAGCTAAACATCATAAGGCTCTAATATAATTCGAATTCCATAATAAAAGCACCTTTTCCACTAATTCTGAAGTTTCATTTCATGATCAGAATTTAGATGGAATTAGAGATTCCTTTGAAATGATTTATACGAAAATATAAATTTATACACGAAGAGAAAAGCTCAGCTAAACACCATAATGCTCTAATATAATTCGAATTCCATAATAAAAGCACCTTTTCCAATAATTCTGAAGTTTCATTTCATGATCAGAATTTAGATGGAATCAGAGATACCTTTGAAATGATTTATACGAAAATATAAATTTATACACGAAAAGAAAAGCTCAGCTAAACCTCATAATGCTCTAATGTAATTTGAATTCCATAATAAAAGCACCTTTTCCAATAATTCTGAAGTTTCATTTCATGATCAGAATTAAGATGGAATCAGAAGTTCCTTTGAAATTATTTATACGAAAATATAAATTTATACACGAAAAGAAAAGCTCAGCTAAACCTCTTAATGCTCTAATATAATTCGAATTCCATAATAAAAGAACCTTTTTCCAATAATTCTGAAGTTTCATTTCATGATCAGAATTTAGATGGAATGAGAGATTCCTTTGAAATGATTTATACGAAAATATAAATTTATACACGAAAAGAAAAGCTCAGCTAAACTTCATAACGCTCTAATATAATTCGAATTCCATAATAAAAGGACCTTTTCCAATAATTCTGAAGTTTCATTTCATAATCAGAATTTAGATGGAATCAGCGATTCCTTTGAAATGAATTATACGAAAATATAAATTTATGCATTAAAAGAAAAGCTCAGCTAAACCTCATAAGGCTCTAATGTAATTTGAATTCCATAATAAAAGCACCTTTTCCAATAATTCTGAAGTTTCATTTCATGATCAGAATTAAGATGGAATCAGAGGTTCCTTTGAAATTATTTATACGAAAATATAAATTTATACACGAAAAGAAAAGCTCAGATAAACCTCATAATGCTCTAATATAATTCGAATTCCATAATAAAAGAAGCTTTTCCAATAATTCTGAAGTTTCATTTCATGATCAGAATTTAGATGGAATCAGAGATTCCTTTGAAATCATTTATACGAAAATATAAATTTAAACAGAAAAGGAAAAGCTCAGATAAACCTCATAAGGCTTTAACATAATTCGAATTCCATAATAAAAGCACCTTTTCCAATAATTCCGAAGTTTCATTTCATGATCAGAATGTAGATGGAATCAGAGATTCCTTTGAAATGATTTATGCGAAAATAAAAAAATTATACATTAAAAGAAAAGCTCAGATAAACCTCACAATGCTCTAATATAATTCGAATTTCATAATAAAGGCACCTTTTCCAATCATTCTGAAGTTTCATTTCATGATCAGAATTTAGATGGAATCAGAGATTCCTTTGAAATGATTTATACGAAAATATAAATTTAAGCATTAAAAGAAAAGCTCAGCTAAACATCATAAGGCTCTAATATAATTCGAATTCCATAATAAAAGCACCTTTTCCACTATTTCTGAAGTTTCATTTCATGATCAGAATTTAGATGGAATTAGAGATTCCTTTGAAATGATTTATACGAAAATATAAATTTATACACGAAGAGAAAAGCTCAGCTAAACACCATAATGCTCTAATATAATTTGAATTCCATAATAAAAGCACCTTTTCCAATAATTCTGAAGTTTCATTTCATGATCAGAATTAAGATGGAATCAGAAGTTCTTTGAAATTATTTATACGAAAATATAAATTTATACACGAAAAGAAAAGCTCAGCTAAACCTCATAATGCTCTAATATAATTCAAATTCCATAATAAAAGAACCTTTTTCCAATAATTCTGAAGTTTCATTTCATGATCAGAATTTAGATGGAATGAGAGATTCCTTTGAAATGATTTATACGAAAATATAAATTTATACACGAAAAGAAAAGCTCAGCTAAACTTCATAATGCTCTAATATAATTCGAATTCCATAATAAAAGAACCTTTTCCAATAATTCTGAAGTTTCATTTCATAATCAGAATTTAGATGGAATCAGAGATTCCTTTGAAATTATTTGTACGAAAATGAAAATTTATGCATTAAAAGAAAAGCTCAGCTAAACCTCATACGGCTCTAATATAAATCGAATTCCATAATAAAAGCACCCTTTCCAATCATTCTGAAGTTTCATTTCATGATCAGAATTTAGATGGAATCAGCGATTCCTTTGAAATGAATTATACGAAAATATAAATTTATACACGAAAAGAAAAGCTCAGCTAAACCTCATAATGCTCTAATATAATTCGAATTCCATAATAAAAGAACCTTTTCCAATAATTCTGAAGTTTCATTTCATAATCAGAATTTAGATGGAATCAGAGATTCCTTTGAAATTATTTGTACGAAAATGAAAATTTATGCATTAAAAGAAAAGCTCAGCTAAACCTCATACGGCTCTAATATAAATCGAATTCCATAATAAAAGCACCTTTTCCAATAATTCTGAAGTTTCATTTCATGATCAGAATTTAGATGGAATGAGAGATTCTTTGAAATGATTTATACGAAAATATACATTTATACACGAAAAGAAAAGCTCAGCTAAACCTCATAATGCTCTAATATAATTCAAATACCATAATAAAAGAACCTTTTCCAATAATTCTGAAGTTTCATTTCATTATCAGAATTTAGATAGCATCAAAGATTCCTTTGAAATGATTTATACGAAAATATAAATTTATACACGAAAAGAAAACCTCAGCTGAACCTCCTAATGCTCTGATATAAGTCGAATTCCATAATAAAAGAACCTTTTACAATAATTCTGAAGTTTCATTTCATAATCCGAATTTAGATGGAATCATAGATTCCTTTGAAATGATTTATACGAAAAAATAAATTTATACACGAAAAGAAAAGCTCAGATAAACCTCATAATACCCTAATATAATTCGAATTCCATAATAAAGGCACCTTTTCCAATCATTCTGAAGTTTCATTTCATGATCAGAATTTAGATGGAATCAGAGATACCTTTGAAATAATTTATACGAAAATATAAATTTAAACAGAAAAAGAAAAGCTCAGATAAACCTCATAAGGTTCTAATATAATTCGAATTCCATAATAAAAGTACCTTTTCCAATAATTCTGAAGTTTCATTTCATGATCAGAATTTAGATGGAATCAGCGATTCCTTTGAAATGATTTATACGAAAATATAAATTTATACACGAAAAGAAAAGCTCAGCTAAACCTCATAATGCTCTAATATAATTCGAATTCCATAATAAAAGAACCTTTTCAGATAATTCTAAAGTTTCATTTCATGATCAGAATTTAGATGGAATGAGAGATTCTTTGAAATGATTTATACGAAAATATACATTTATACACGAAAAGAAAAGCTCAGCTAAATCTCATAATGCTCTAATATAATTCGAATTCCATAATAAAAGTACCTTTTCCAATAATTCTGAAGTTTCATTTCATGATCAGAATTTAGATGGAATCAGCGATTCCTTTGAAATGATTTATACGAAAATATAAATTTATACACGAAAAGAAAAGCTCAGCTGAACCTCCTAATGCTCTAATATAATTCGAATTCCATAATAAAAGAAAATTTTCCAATAATTCTGGAGTTTCATTTCATAAACAGAATTTAGATGGAATCAGAGATTCCTTTGAAATGATTTGTACGAAACTGTAAATTTATGCATTAAAAGAAAAGCTCAGCTAAACCTCATAATGCTCTAATGTAATTTGAATTCCATAATAAAAGCACCTTTTCCAATAATTCTGAAGTTTCATTTCATGATCAGAATTAAGATGGAATCAGAAGTTCCTTTGAAATTATTTATACGAAAATATAAATTTATACACGAAAAGAAAAGCTCAGCTAAACCTCTTAATGCTCTAATATAATTCGAATTCCATAATAAAAGAACCTTTTTCCAATAATTCTGAAGTTTCATTTCATGATCAGAATTTAGATGGAATGAGAGATTCCTTTGAAATGATTTATACGAAAATATAAATTTATACACGAAAAGAAAAGCTCAGCTAAACTTCATAATGCTCTAATATAATTCGAATTCCATAATAAAAGAACCTTTTCCAATAATTCTGAAGTTTCATTTCATAATCAGAATTTAGATGGAATCAGCGATTCCTTTGAAATGAATTATACGAAAATATAAATTTATGCATTAAAAGAAAAGCTCAGCTAAACCTCATAAGGCTCTAATGTAATTTGAATTCCATAATAAAAGCACCTTTTCCAATAATTCTGAAGTTTCATTTCATGATCAGAATTAAGATGGAATCAGAGGTTCCTTTGAAATTATTTATACGAAAATATAAATTTATACACGAAAAGAAAAGCTCAGATAAACCTCTTAATGCTCTAATATAATTCGAATTCCATAATAAAAGAACCTTTTTCCAATAATTCTGAAGTTTCATTTCATGATCAGAATTTAGATGGAATGAGAGATTCCTTTGAAATGATTTATACGAAAATATAAATTTATACACGAAAAGAAAAGCTCAGCTAAACTTCATAATGCTCTAATATAATTCGAATTCCATAATAAAAGAACCTTTTCCAATAATTCTGAAGTTTCATTTCATAATCAGAATTTAGATGGAATCAGCGATTCCTTTGAAATGAATTATACGAAAATATAAATTTATGCATTAAAAGAAAAGCTCAGCTAAACCTCATAAGGCTCTAATGTAATTTGAATTCCATAATAAAAGCACCTTTTCCAATAATTCTGAAGTTTCATTTCATGATCAGAATTAAGATGGAATCAGAGGTTCCTTTGAAATTATTTATACGAAAATATAAATTTATACACGAAAAGAAAAGCTCAGATAAACCTCATAATGCTCTAATATAATTCGAATTCCATAATAAAAGAAGCTTTTCCAATAATTCTGAAGTTTCATTTCATGATCAGAATTTAGATGGAATCAGAGATTCCTTTGAAATCATTTATACGAAAATATAAATTTAAACAGAAAAGGAAAAGCTCAGATAAACCTCATAAGGCTTTAACATAATTCGAATTCCATAATAAAAGCACCTTTTCCAATAATTCCGAAGTTTCATTTCATGATCAGAATGTAGATGGAATCAGAGATTCCTTTGAAATGATTTATGCGAAAATAAAAAAATTATACATTAAAAGAAAAGCTCAGATAAACCTCACAATGCTCTAATATAATTCGAATTCCATAATAAAGGCACCTTTTCCAATCATTCTGAAGTTTCATTTCATGATCAGAATTTAGATGGAATCAGAGATTCCTTTGAAATGATTTATACGAAAATATAAATTTAATCATTAAAAGAAAAGCTCAGCTAAACATCATAAGGCTCTAATATAATTCGAATTCCATAATAAAAGCACCTTTTCCACTAATTCTGAAGTTTCATTTCATGATCAGAATTTAGATGGAATTAGAGATTCCTTTGAAATGATTTATACGAAAATATAAATTTATACACGAAGAGAAAAGCTCAGCTAAACACCATAATGCTCTAATATAATTCGAATTCCATAATAAAAGCACCTTTTCCAATAATTCTGAAGTTTCATTTCATGATCAGAATTTAGATGGAATCAGAGATACCTTTGAAATGATTTATACGAAAATATAAATTTATACACGAAAAGAAAAGCTCAGCTAAACCTCATAATGCTCTAATGTAATTTGAATTCCATAATAAAAGCACCTTTTCCAATAATTCTGAAGTTTCATTTCATGATCAGAATTAAGATGGAATCAGAAGTTCCTTTGAAATTATTTATACGAAAATATAAATTTATACACGAAAAGAAAAGCTCAGCTAAACCTCTTAATGCTCTAATATAATTCGAATTCCATAATAAAAGAACCTTTTTCCAATAATTCTGAAGTTTCATTTCATGATCAGAATTTAGATGGAATGAGAGATTCCTTTGAAATGATTTATACGAAAATATAAATTTATACACGAAAAGAAAAGCTCAGCTAAACTTCATAATGCTCTAATATAATTCGAATTCCATAATAAAAGAACCTTTTCCAATAATTCTGAAGTTTCATTTCATAATCAGAATTTAGATGGAATCAGCGATTCCTTTGAAATGAATTATACGAAAATATAAATTTATGCATTAAAAGAAAAGCTCAGCTAAACCTCATAAGGCTCTAATGTAATTTGAATTCCATAATAAAAGCACCTTTTCCAATAATTCTGAAGTTTCATTTCATGATCAGAATTAAGATGGAATCAGAGGTTCCTTTGAAATTATTTATACGAAAATATAAATTTATACACGAAAAAAAAAGCTCAGATAAACCTCATAATGCTCTAATATAATTCGAATTCCATAATAAAAGAAGCTTTTCCAATAATTCTGAAGTTTCATTTCATGATCAGAATTTAGATGGAATCAGAGATTCCTTTGAAATCATTTATACGAAAATATAAATTTAAACAGAAAAGGAAAAGCTCAGATAAACCTCATAAGGCTTTAACATAATTCGAATTCCATAATAAAAGCACCTTTTCCACTATTTCTGAAGTTTCATTTCATGATCAGAATTTAGATGGAATCAGAGATTCCTTTGAAATGATTTATGCGAAAATAAAAAAATTATACATTAAAAGAAAAGCTCAGATAAACCTCACAATGCTCTAATATAATTCGAATTTCATAATAAAGGCACCTTTTCCAATCATTCTGAAGTTTCATTTCATGATCAGAATTTAGATGGAATCAGAGATTCCTTTGAAATGATTTATACGAAAATATAAATTTAAGCATTAAAAGAAAAGCTCAGCTAAACATCATAAGGCTCTAATATAATTCGAATTCCATAATAAAAGCACCTTTTCCACTATTTCTGAAGTTTCATTTCATGATCAGAATTTAGATGGAATTAGAGATTCCTTTGAAATGATTTATACGAAAATATAAATTTATACACGAAGAGAAAAGCTCAGCTAAACACCATAATGCTCTAATATAATTTGAATTCCATAATAAAAGCACCTTTTCCAATAATTCTGAAGTTTCATTTCATGATCAGAATTAAGATGGAATCAGAAGTTCTTTGAAATTATTTATACGAAAATATAAATTTATACACGAAAAGAAAAGCTCAGCTAAACCTCATAATGCTCTAATATAATTCAAATTCCATAATAAAAGAACCTTTTTCCAATAATTCTGAAGTTTCATTTCATGATCAGGATTTAGATGGAATGAGAGATTCCTTTGAAATGATTTATACGAAAATATAAATTTATACACGAAAAGAAAAGCTCAGCTAAACTTCATAATGCTCTAATATAATTCGAATTCCATAATAAAAGAACCTTTTCCAATAATTCTGAAGTTTCATTTCATAATCAGAATTTAGATGGAATCAGAGATTCCTTTGAAATTATTTGTACGAAAATGAAAATTTATGCATTAAAAGAAAAGCTCAGCTAAACCTCATACGGCTCTAATATAAATCGAATTCCATAATAAAAGCACCCTTTCCAATCATTCTGAAGTTTCATTTCATGATCAGAATTTAGATGGAATCAGCGATTCCTTTGAAATGAATTATACGAAAATATAAATTTATACACGAAAAGAAAAGCTCAGCTAAACCTCATAATGCTCTAATATAATTCGAATTCCATAATAAAAGAACCTTTTCCAATAATTCTGAAGTTTCATTTCATAATCAGAATTTAGATGGAATCAGAGATTCCTTTGAAATTATTTGTACGAAAATGAAAATTTATGCATTAAAAGAAAAGCTCAGCTAAACCTCATACGGCTCTAATATAAATCGAATTCCATAATAAAAGCACCTTTTCCAATAATTCTGAAGTTTCATTTCATGATCAGAATTTAGATGGAATGAGAGATTCTTTGAAATGATTTATACGAAAATATACATTTATACACGAAAAGAAAAGCTCAGCTAAACCTCATAATGCTCTAATATAATTCAAATACCATAATAAAAGAACCTTTTCCAATAATTCTGAAGTTTCATTTCATTATCAGAATTTAGATAGCATCAAAGATTCCTTTGAAATGATTTATACGAAAATATAAATTTATACACGAAAAGAAAACCTCAGCTGAACCTCCTAATGCTCTGATATAAGTCGAATTCCATAATAAAAGAACCTTTTACAATAATTCTGAAGTTTCATTTCATAATCCGAATTTAGATGGAATCATAGATTCCTTTGAAATGATTTATACGAAAAAATAAATTTATACACGAAAAGAAAAGCTCAGATAAACCTCATAATACCCTAATATAATTCGAATTCCATAATAAAGGCACCTTTTCCAATCATTCTGAAGTTTCATTTCATGATCAGAATTTAGATGGAATCAGAGATACCTTTGAAATAATTTATACGAAAATATAAATTTAAACAGAAAAAGAAAAGCTCAGATAAACCTCATAAGGTTCTAATATAATTCGAATTCCATAATAAAAGTACCTTTTCCAATAATTCTGAAGTTTCATTTCATGATCAGAATTTAGATGGAATCAGCGATTCCTTTGAAATGATTTATACGAAAATATAAATTTATACACGAAAAGAAAAGCTCAGCTAAACCTCATAATGCTCTAATATAATTCGAATTCCATAATAAAAGAACCTTTTCAGATAATTCTAAAGTTTCATTTCATGATCAGAATTTAGATGGAATGAGAGATTCTTTGAAATGATTTATACGAAAATATACATTTATACACGAAAAGAAAAGCTCAGCTAAATCTCATAATGCTCTAATATAATTCGAATTCCATAATAAAAGTACCTTTTCCAATAATTCTGAAGTTTCATTTCATGATCAGAATTTAGATGGAATCAGCGATTCCTTTGAAATGATTTATACGAAAATATAAATTTATACACGAAAAGAAAAGCTCAGCTGAACCTCCTAATGCTCTAATATAATTCGAATTCCAAAATAAAAGAAAATTTTCCAATAATTCTGGAGTTTCATTTCATAAACAGAATTTAGATGGAATCAGAGATTCCTTTGAAATGATTTGTACGAAACTGTAAATTTATGCATTAAAAGAAAAGCTCAGCTAAACCTCATAATGCTCTAATGTAATTTGAATTCCATAATAAAAGCACCTTTTCCAATAATTCTGAAGTTTCATTTCATGATCAGAATTAAGATGGAATCAGAAGTTCCTTTGAAATTATTTATACGAAAATATAAATTTATACACGAAAAGAAAAGCTCAGCTAAACCTCTTAATGCTCTAATATAATTCGAATTCCATAATAAAAGAACCTTTTTCCAATAATTCTGAAGTTTCATTTCATGATCAGAATTTAGATGGAATGAGAGATTCCTTTGAAATGATTTATACGAAAATATAAATTTATACACGAAAAGAAAAGCTCAGCTAAACTTCATAATGCTCTAATATAATTCGAATTCCATAATAAAAGAACCTTTTCCAATAATTCTGAAGTTTCATTTCATAATCAGAATTTAGATGGAATCAGCGATTCCTTTGAAATGAATTATACGAAAATATAAATTTATGCATTAAAAGAAAAGCTCAGCTAAACCTCATAAGGCTCTAATGTAATTTGAATTCCATAATAAAAGCACCTTTTCCAATAATTCTGAAGTTTCATTTCATGATCAGAATTAAGATGGAATCAGAGGTTCCTTTGAAATTATTTATACGAAAATATAAATTTATACACGAAAAGAAAAGCTCAGATAAACCTCATAATGCTCTAATATAATTCGAATTCCATAATAAAAGAAGCTTTTCCAATAATTCTGAAGTTTCATTTCATGATCAGAATTTAGATGGAATCAGAGATTCCTTTGAAATCATTTATACGAAAATATAAATTTAAACAGAAAAGGAAAAGCTCAGATAAACCTCATAAGGCTTTAACATAATTCGAATTCCATAATAAAAGCACCTTTTCCAATAATTCCGAAGTTTCATTTCATGATCAGAATGTAGATGGAATCAGAGATTCCTTTGAAATGATTTATGCGAAAATAAAAAAATTATACATTAAAAGAAAAGCTCAGATAAACCTCACAATGCTCTAATATAATTCGAATTCCATAATAAAGGCACCTTTTCCAATCATTCTGAAGTTTCATTTCATGATCAGAATTTAGATGGAATCAGAGATTCCTTTGAAATGATTTATACGAAAATATAAATTTAATCATTAAAAGAAAAGCTCAGCTAAACATCATAAGGCTCTAATATAATTCGAATTCCATAATAAAAGCACCTTTTCCACTAATTCTGAAGTTTCATTTCATGATCAGAATTTAGATGGAATTAGAGATTCCTTTGAAATGATTTATACGAAAATATAAATTTATACACGAAGAGAAAAGCTCAGCTAAACACCATAATGCTCTAATATAATTCGAATTCCATAAGAAAAGCACCTTTTCCAATAATTCTGAAGTTTCATTTCATGATCAGAATTTAGATGGAATCAGAGATACCTTTGAAATGATTTATACGAAAATATAAATTTATACACGAAAAGAAAAGCTCAGCTAAACCTCATAATGCTCTAATGTAATTTGAATTCCATAATAAAAGCACCTTTTCCAATAATTCTGAAGTTTCATTTCATGATCAGAATTAAGATGGAATCAGAAGTTCCTTTGAAATTATTTATACGAAAATATAAATTTATACACGAAAAGAAAAGCTCAGCTAAACCTCTTAATGCTCTAATATAATTCGAATTCCATAATAAAAGAACCTTTTTCCAATAATTCTGAAGTTTCATTTCATGATCAGAATTTAGATGGAATGAGAGATTCCTTTGAAATGATTTATACGAAAATATAAATTTATACACGAAAAGAAAAGCTCAGCTAAACTTCATAATGCTCTAATATAATTCGAATTCCATAATAAAAGAACCTTTTCCAATAATTCTGAAGTTTCATTTCATAATCAGAATTTAGATGGAATCAGCGATTCCTTTGAAATGAATTATACGAAAATATAAATTTATGCATTAAAAGAAAAGCTCAGCTAAACCTCATAAGGCTCTAATGTAATTTGAATTCCATAATAAAAGCACCTTTTCCAATAATTCTGAAGTTTCATTTCATGATCAGAATTAAGATGGAATCAGAGGTTCCTTTGAAATTATTTATACGAAAATATAAATTTATACACGAAAAGAAAAGCTCAGATAAACCTCATAATGCTCTAATATAATTCGAATTCCATAATAAAAGAAGCTTTTCCAATATGTCTGAAGTTTCATTTCATGATCAGAATTTAGATGGAATCAGAGATTCCTTTGAAATCATTTATACGAAAATATAAATTTAAACAGAAAAGGAAAAGCTCAGATAAACCTCATAAGGCTTTAACATAATTCGAATTCCATAATAAAAGCACCTTTTCCAATAATTCCGAAGTTTCATTTCATGATCAGAATGTAGATGGAATCAGAGATTCCTTTGAAATGATTTATGCGAAAATAAAAAAATTATACATTAAAAGAAAAGCTCAGATAAACCTCACAATGCTCTAATATAATTCGAATTCCATAATAAAGGCACCTTTTCCAATCATTCTGAAGTTTCATTTCATGATCAGAATTTAGATGGAATCAGAGATTCCTTTGAAATGATTTATACGAAAATATAAATTTAAGCATTAAAAGAAAAGCTCAGCTAAACATCATAAGGCTCTAATATAATTCGAATTCCATAATAAAAGCACCTTTTCCACTATTTCTGAAGTTTCATTTCATGATCAGAATTTAGATGGAATTAGAGATTCCTTTGAAATGATTTATACTAAAATATAAATTTATACACGAAGAGAAAAGCTCAGCTAAACACCATAATGCTCTAATATAATTTGAATTCCATAATAAAAGCACCTTTTCCAATAATTCTGAAGTTTCATTTCATGATCAGAATTAAGATGGAATCAGAAGTTCTTTGAAATTATTTATACGAAAATATAAATTTATACACGAAAAGAAAATCTCAGCTAAACCTCATAATGCTCTAATATAATTCAAATTCCATAATAAAAGAACCTTTTTCCAATAATTCTGAAGTTTCATTTCATGATCAGAATTTAGATGGAATGAGAGATTCCTTTGAAATGATTTATACGAAAATATAAATTTATACACGAAAAGAAAAGCTCAGCTAAACTTCATAATGCTCTAATATAATTCGAATTCCATAATAAAAGAACCTTTTCCAATAATTCTGAAGTTTCATTTCATAATCAGAATTTAGATGGAATCAGAGATTCCTTTGAAATTATTTGTACGAAAATGAAAATTTATGCATTAAAAGAAAAGCTCAGCTAAACCTCATACGGCTCTAATATAAATCGAATTCCATAATAAAAGCACCCTTTCCAATCATTCTGAAGTTTCATTTCATGATCAGAATTTAGATGGAATCAGCGATTCCTTTGAAATGAATTATACGAAAATATAAATTTATACACGAAAAGAAAAGCTCAGCTAAACCTCATAATGCTCTAATATAATTCGAATTCCATAATAAAAGAACCTTTTCCAATAATTCTGAAGTTTCATTTCATAATCAGAATTTAGATGGAATCAGAGATTCCTTTGATATTATTTGTACGAAAATGAAAATTTATGCATTAAAAGAAAAGCTCAGCTAAACCTCATACGGCTCTAATATAAATCGAATTCCATAATAAAAGCACCTTTTCCAATAATTCTGAAGTTTCATTTCATGATCAGAATTTAGATGGAATGAGAGATTCTTTGAAATGATTTATACGAAAATATACATTTATACACGAAAAGAAAAGCTCAGCTAAACCTCATAATGCTCTAATATAATTCAAATACCATAATAAAAGAACCTTTTCCAATAATTCTGAAGTTTCATTTCATTATCAGAATTTAGATAGCATCAAAGATTCCTTTGAAATGATTTATACGAAAATATAAATTTATACACGAAAAGAAAACCTCAGCTGAACCTCCTAATGCTCTGATATAAGTCGAATTCCATAATAAAAGAACCTTTTACAATAATTCTGAAGTTTCATTTCATAATCCGAATTTAGATGGAATCATAGATTCCTTTGAAATGATTTATACGAAAAAATAAATTTATACACGAAAAGAAAAGCTCAGATAAACCTCATAATACCCTAATATAATTCGAATTCCATAATAAAGGCACCTTTTCCAATCATTCTGAAGTTTCATTTCATGATCAGAATTTAGATGGAATCAGAGATACCTTTGAAATAATTTATACGAAAATATAAATTTAAACAGAAAAAGAAAAGCTCAGATAAACCTCATAAGGTTCTAATATAATTCGAATTCCATAATAAAAGTACCTTTTCCAATAATTCTGAAGTTTCATTTCATGATCAGAATTTAGATGGAATCAGCGATTCCTTTGAAATGATTTATACGAAAATATAAATTTATACACGAAAAGAAAAGCTCAGCTAAACCTCATAATGCTCTAATATAATTCGAATTCCATAATAAAAGAACCTTTTCAGATAATTCTAAAGTTTCATTTCATGATCAGAATTTAGATGGAATGAGAGATTCTTTGAAATGATTTATACGAAAATATACATTTATACACGAAAAGAAAAGCTCAGCTAAATCTCATAATGCTCTAATATAATTCGAATTCCATAATAAAAGTACCTTTTCCAATAATTCTGAAGTTTCATTTCATGATCAGAATTTAGATGGAATCAGCGATTCCTTTGAAATGATTTATACGAAAATATAAATTTATACACGAAAAGAAAAGCTCAGCTGAACCTCCTAATGCTCTAATATAATTCGAATTCCATAATAAAAGAAAATTTTCCAATAATTCTGGAGTTTCATTTCATAAACAGAATTTAGATGGAATCAGAGATTCCTTTGAAATGATTTGTACGAAACTGTAAATTTATGCATTAAAAGAAAAGCTCAGCTAAACCTCATACGGCTCTAATATAAATCGAATTCCATAATAAAAGCACCCTTTCCAATCATTCTGATGTTTCATTTCATGATCAGGATTTAGATGGAAACAGAGATTCCTTTGAAATGATTTATACGAAAATATAAATTTATACACTAAAAGAAAATCTCAGATAAACCTCATAATGCTCTAATATAATTCGAATTCCATAATAAAAGCACCTTTTCCAATAATTCTGAAGTTTCATTTCATGATCAGAATTTAGATGGAATCAGAGATTCCTTTGAAATGATTTATACGAAAATATAAATTTATACACGAAAAGAAAAGCTCAGCTGAACCTCCTAATGCTCTAATATAATTCGAATTCCAAAATAAAAGAACCTTTTCCAATAATTCTGAAGTTTCATTTCATAATCAGAATTTAGATGGAATCAGAGATTCCTATGAAATGGTTTATACGAAAATATAAATTTATGCATTAAAAGAAAAGCTCAGCTAAACCTCATAAGGCTCTAATGTAATTTGAATTCCATAATAAAAGCACCTTTTCCAATAATTCTGAAGTTTCATTTCATGATCAGAATTAAGATGGAATCAGAGGTTCCTTTGAAATTATTTATACGAAAATATAAATTTATACACGAAAAGAAAAGCTCAGATAAACCTCATAATGCTCTAATATAATTCGAATTCCATAATAAAAGAAGCTTTTCCAATAATTCTGAAGTTTCATTTCATGATCAGAATTTAGATGGAATCAGAGATTCCTTTGAAATCATTTATACGAAAATATAAATTTAAACAGAAAAGGAAAAGCTCAGATAAACCTCATAAGGCTTTAACATAATTCGAATTCCATAATAAAAGCACCTTTTCCAATAATTCTGAAGTTTCATTTCATGATCAGAATTTAGATGGAATCAGAGATTCCTTTGAAATGATTTATGCGAAAATAAAAAAATTATACATTAAAAGAAAAGCTCAGATAAACCTCACAATGCTCTAATATAATTCGAATTCCATAATAAAGGCACCTTTTCCAATCATTCTGAAGTTTCATTTCATGATCAGAATTTAGATGGAATCAGAGATTCCTTTGAAATGATTTATACGAAAATATAAATTTAAGCATTAAAAGAAAAGCTCAGCTAAACATCATAAGGCTCTAATATAATTCGAATTCCATAATAAAAGCACCTTTTCCAATAATTCTGAAGTTTCATTTCATGATCAGAATTTAGATGGAATCAGAGATTCCTTTGAAATGATTTATACGAAAATATAAATTTATACACGAAGAGAAAAGCTCAGCTAAACACCATAATGCTCTAATATAATTCGAATTCCATAATAAAAGCACCTTTTCCAATAATTCTGAAGTTTCATTTCATGATCAGAATTTAGATGGAATCAGAGATTCCTTTGAAATGATTTATACGAAAATATAAATTTATACACGAAAAGAAAAGCTCAGCTAAACCTCATAATGCTCTAATATAATTCGAATTCCATAATAAAAGAACCCTTTTCCAATAATTCTGAAGTTTCATTCCATGATCAGAATTTAGATGGAATGAGAGATTCCTTTGAAATGATTTATACGAAAATATAAATTTATACACGAAAAGAAAAGCTCAGCTAAACCTCATAATGCTCTAATATAATTCGAATTCCATAATAAAAGAACCTTTTCCAATAATTCTGAAGTTTCATTTCATAATCAGAATTTAGATGGAATCAGAGATTCCTTTGAAATGATTTGTACGAAAATGAAAATTTATGCATTAAAAGAAAAGCTCAGCTAAACCTCATACGGCTCTAATATAAATCGAATTCCATAATAAAAGCACCCTTTCCAATCATTCTGAAGTTTCATTTCATGATCAGAATTTAGATGGAATCAGCGATTCCTTTGAAATGAATTATACGAAAATATAAATTTATACACGAAAAGAAAAGCTCAGCTAAACCTCATAATGCTCTAATATAATTCGAATTCCATAATAAAAGAACCTTTTCCAATAATTCTAAAGTTTCATTTCATGATCGGAATTTAGATGGAATGAGAGATTCTTTGAAATGATTTATACGAAAATATACATTTATACACGAAAAGAAAACCTCAGCTGAACCTCCTAATGCTCTGATATAAGTCGAATTCCATAATAAAAGAACCTTTTACAATAATTCTGAAGTTTCATTTCATGATCAGAATTTAGATGGAATCAGAGATACCTTTGAAATGATTTATACGAAAATATAAATTTATACACGAAAAGAAAACCTCAGCTGAACCTCCTAATGCTCTGATATAAGTCGAATTCCATAATAAAAGAACCTTTTACAATAATTCTGAAGTTTCATTTCATAATCAGAATTTAGATGGAATCAGAGATTCCTTTGAAATGATTTATACGAAAATATAAATTTATACACGAAAAGAAAAGCTCAGCTAAACCTCATAATGCTCTAATGTAATTTGAATTCCATAATAAAAGCACCTTTTCCAATAATTCTGAAGTTTCATTTCATGATCAGAATTAAGATGGAATCAGAAGTTCCTTTGAAATTATTTATACGAAAATATAAATTTATACACGAAAAGAAAAGCTCAGCTAAACCTCATAATGCTCTAATATAATTCGAATTCCATAATAAAAGAACCTTTTTCCAATAATTCTGAAGTTTCATTTCATGATCAGAATTTAGATGGAATGAGAGATTCCTTTGAAATGATTTATACGAAAATATAAATTTATACACGAAAAGAAAAGCTCAGCTAAACTTCATAATGCTCTAATATAATTCGAATTCCATAATAAAAGAACCTTTTCCAATAATTCTGAAGTTTCATTTCATAATCAGAATTTAGATGGAATCAGAGATTCCTTTGAAATTATTTGTACGAAAATGAAAATTTATGCATTAAAAGAAAAGCTCAGCTAAACCTCATACGGCTCTAATATAAATCGAATTCCATAATAAAAGCACCCTTTCCAATCATTCTGAAGTTTCATTTCATGATCGGAATTTAGATGGAATCAGCGATTCCTTTGAAATGAATTATACGAAAATATAAATTTATACACGAAAAGAAAAGCTCCGCTAAACCTCATAATGCTCTAATATAATTCGAATTCCATAATAAAAGAACCTTTTCCAATAATTCTAAAGTTTCATTTCATGATCAGAATTTAGATGGAATGAGAGATTCTTTGAAATGATTTATACGAAAATATACATTTATACACGAAAAGAAAAGCTCAGCTAAACCTCATAATGCTCTAATATAATTCAAATTCCATAATAAAAGAACCTTTTCCAATAATTCTGAAGTTTCATTTCATTATCAGAATTTAGATGGCATCAAAGATTCCTTTGAAATGATTTATACGAAAATATAAATTTATACACGAAAAGAAAAGCTCAGCTAAACCTCATAATGCTCTAATATAATTCGAATTCCATAATAAAAGAACCTTTTCCAATAATTCTGAAGTTTCATTTCATTATCAGAATTTAGATAGCATCAAAGATTCCTTTGAAATGATTTATACGAAAATATAAATTTATACACGAAAAGAAAACCTCAGCTGAACCTCCTAATGCTCTGATATAAGTCGAATTCCATAATAAAAGAACCTTTTACAATAATTCTGAAGTTTCATTTCATAATCAGAATTTAGATGGAATCATAGATTCCTTTGAAATGATTTATACGAAAAAATAAATTTATACACGAAAAGAAAAGCTCAGATAAACCTCATAATACCCTAATATAATTCGAATTCCATAATAAAGGCACCTTTTCCAATCATTCTGAAGTTTCATTTCATGATCAGAATTTAGATGGAATCAGAGATACCTTTGAAATAATTTATACGAAAATATAAATTTAAACAGAAAAAGAAAAGCTCAGATAAACCTCATAAGGCTCTAATATAATTCGAATTCCATAATAAAAGTACCTTTTCCAAAAATTCTGAAGTTTCATTTCATGATCAGAATTTAGATGGAATCAGCGATTCCTTTGAAATGATTTATACGAAAATATAAATTTATACACGAAAAGAAAAGCTCAGCTAAACCTCATAATGCTCTAATATAATTCGAATTCCATAATAAAAGAACCTTTTCAGATAATTCTAAAGTTTCATTTCATGATCAGAATTTAGATGGAATGAGAGATTCTTTGAAATGATTTATACGAAAATATACATTTATACACGAAAAGAAAAGCTCAGCTAAATCTCATAATGCTCTAATATAATTCGAATTCCATAATAAAAGAACCTTTTCCAATAATTCTGAAGTTTCATTTCATTATCAGAATTTAGATGGCATCAAAGATTCCTTTGAAATGATTTATACGAAAATATAAATTTATACACGAAAAGAAAAGCTCAGCTGAACCTTCTAATGCTCTAATATAATTCGAATTCCATAATAAAAGAAACTTTTCCAATAACTCTGGAGTTTCATTTCATAAACAGAATTTAGATGGAATCAGAGATTCCTTTGAAATGATTTGTACGAAACTGTAAATTTATGCATTAAAAGAAAAGCTCAGCTAAACCTCATACGGCTCTAATATAAATCGAATTCCATAATAAAAGCACCCTTTCCAATCATTCTGATGTTTCATTTCATGATCAGGATTTAGATGGAAACAGAGATTCCTTTGAAATGATTTATACGAAAATATAAATTTATACACTAAAAGAAAATCTCAGATAAACCTCATAATGCTCTAATATAATTCGAATTCCATAATAAAAGCACCTTTTCCAATAATTCTGAAGTTTCATTTCATGATCAGAATTTAGATGGAATCAGAGATTCCTTTGAAATGATTTATACGAAAATATAAATTTATACACGAAAAGAAAAGCTCAGCTGAACCTCCTAATGCTCTAATATAATTCGAATTCCAAAATAAAAGAACCTTTTCCAATAATTCTGACGTTTCATTTCATAATCAGAATTTAGATGGAATCAGAGATTCCTTTGAAATGGTTTATACGAAAATATAAATTTATGCATTAAAAGAAAAGCTCAGCTAAACCTCATAAGGCTCTAATGTAATTTGAATTCCATAATAAAAGCACCTTTTCCAATAATTCTGAAGTTTCATTTCATGATCAGAATTAAGATGGAATCAGAGGTTCCTTTGAAATTATTTATACGAAAATATAAATTTATACACGAAAAGAAAAGCTCAGATAAACCTCATAATGCTCTAATATAATTCGAATTCCATAATAAAAGAAGCTTTTCCAATAATTCTGAAGTTTCATTTCATGATCAGAATTTAGATGGAATCAGAGATTCCTTTGAAATCATTTATACGAAAATATAAATTTAAACAGAAAAGGAAAAGCTCAGATAAACCTCATAAGGCTTTAACATAATTCGAATTCCATAATAAAAGCACCTTTTCCAATAATTCTGAAGTTTCATTTCATGATCAGAATTTAGATGGAATCAGAGATTCCTTTGAAATGATTTATGCGAAAATAAAAAAATTATACATTAAAAGAAAAGCTCAGATAAACCTCACAATGCTCTAATATAATTCGAATTCCATAATAAAGGCACCTTTTCCAATCATTCTGAAGTTTCATTTCATGATCAGAATTTAGATGGAATCAGAGGTTCCTTTGAAATGATTTATACGAAAATATAAATTTAAGCATTAAAAGAAAAGCTCAGCTAAACATCATAAGGCTCTAATATAATTCGAATTCCATAATATAAGCACCTTTTCCAATAATTCTGAAGTTTCATTTCATGATCAGAATTTAGATGGAATCAGAGATTCCTTTGAAATGATTTATACGAAAATATAAATTTATACACGAAGAGAAAAGCTCAGCTAAACACCATAATGCTCTAATATAATTCGAATTCCATAATAAAAGCACCTTTTCCAATAATTCTGAAGTTTCATTTCATGATCAGAATTTAGATGGAATCAGAGATTCCTTTGAAATGATTTATACGAAAATATAAATTTATACACGAAAAGAAAAGCTCAGCTAAACCTCATAATGCTCTAATATAATTCGAATTCCATAATAAAAGAACCTTTTCCAATAACTCTGAAGTTTCATTTCATAATCAGAATTTAGATGGAATCAGAGATTCCTTTGAAATGATTTGTACGAAAATGAAAATTTATGCATTAAAAGAAAAGCTCAGCTAAACCTCATACGGCTCTAATATAAATCGAATTCCATAATAAAAGCACCCTTTCCAATCAGTCTGAAGTTTCATTTCATGATCAGAATTTAGATGGAATCAGCGATTCCTTTGAAATGAATTATACGAAAATATAAATTTATACACGAAAAGAAAAGCTCAGCTAAACCTCATAATGCTCTAATATAATTCGAATTCCATAATAAAAGAACCTTTTCCAATAATTCTAAAGTTTCATTTCATGATCAGAATTTAGATGGAATGAGAGATTCTTTGAAATGATTTATACGAAAATATACATTTATACACGAAAAGAAAACCTCAGCTGAACCTCCTAATGCTCTGATATAAGTCGAATTCCATAATAAAAGAACCTTTTACAATAATTCTGAAGTTTCATTTCATGATCAGAATTTAGATGGAATCAGAGATACCTTTGAAATGATTTATACGAAAATATAAATTTATACACGAAAAGAAAACCTCAGCTGAACCTCCTAATGCTCTGATATAAGTCGAATTCCATAATAAAAGAACCTTTTACAATAATTCTGAAGTTTCATTTCATAATCAGAATTTAGATGGAATCAGAGATTCCTTTGAAATCATTTATACGAAAATATAAATTTAAACAGAAAAGGAAAAGCTCAGATAAACCTCATAAGGCTTTAACATAATTCGAATTCCATAATAAAAGCACCTTTTCCAATAATTCCGAAGTTTCATTTCATGATCAGAATTTAGATGGAATCAGAGATTCCTTTGAAATGATTTATGCGAAAATAAAAAAATCATACATTAAAAGAAAAGCTCAGATAAACCTCACAATGCTCTAATATAATTCGAATTCCATAATAAAGGCACCTTTTCCAATCATTCTGAAGTTTCATTTCATGATCAGAATTTAGATGGAATCAGAGATTCCTTTGAAATGATTTATACGAAAATATAAATTTAAGCATTAAAAGAAAAGCTCAGCTAAACATCATAAGGCTCTAATATAATTCGAATTCCATAATAAAAGCACCTTTTCCACTAATTCTGAAGTTTCATTTCATGATCAGAATTTAGATGGAATTAGAGATTCCTTTGAAATGATTTATACGAAAATATAAATTTATACACGAAAAGAAAAGCTCAGCTGAACCTCCTAATGCTCTAATATAATTCGAATTCCAAAATAAAAGAACCTTTTCCAATAATTCTGAAGTTTCATTTCATAATCAGAATTTAGATGGAATCAGAGATTCCTTTGAAATGGTTTATACGAAAATATAAATTTATGCATTAAAAGAAAAGCTCAGCTAAACCTCATAAGGCTCTAATGTAATTTGAATTCCATAATAAAAGCACCTTTTCGAATAATTCTGAAGTTTCATTTCATGATCAGAATTTAGATGGAATCAGAGATTTCTTTGAAATCATTTATACGAAAATATAAATTTAAACAGAAAAGGAAAAGCTCAGATAAACCTCATAAGGCTTTAACATAATTCGAATTCCATAATAAAAGCACCTTTTCCAATAATTCTGAAGTTTCATTTCATGATCAGAAATTAGATGGAATCAGAGATTCCTTTGAAATGATTTATGCGAAAATAAAGAAATTATACATTAAAAGAAAATCTCAGATAAACCTCACAATGTTCTAATATAATTCGAATTCCATAATAAAGGCACCTTTTCCAATCATTCTGAAGTTTCATTTCATGATCAGAATTTAGATGGAATCAGAGATTCCTTTGAAATGATTTATACGAAAATATAAATTTAAGCATTAAAAGAAAAGCTCAGCTAAACATCATAAGGCTCTAATATAATTCGAATTCCATAATAAAAGCACCTTTTCCAATAATTCTGAAGTTTCATTTCATGATCAGAATTTAGATGGAATCAGAGATTCCTTTGAAATGATTTATACGAAAATATAAATTTATACACGAAGAGAAAAGCTCAGCTAAACACCATAATGCTCTAATATAATTCGAATTCCATAATAAAAGCACCTTTTCCAATAATTCTGAAGTTTCATTTCATGATCAGAATTTAGATGGAATCAGAGATTCCTTTGAAATGATTTATACGAAAATATAAATTTATACACGAAAAGAAAAGCTCAGCTAAACCTCATAATGCTCTAATATAATTCGAATTCCATAATAAAAGAACCCTTTTCCAATAATTCTGAAGTTTCATTCCATGATCAGAATTTAGATGGAATGAGAGATTCCTTTGAAATGATTTATACGAAAATATAAATTTATACACGAAAAGAAAAGCTCAGCTAAACCTCATACGGCTCTAATATAAATCGAATTCCATAATAAAAGCACCCTTTCCAATCATTCTGAAGTTTCATTTCATGATCAGAATTTAGATGGAATCAGCGATTCCTTTGAAATGAATTATACGAAAATATAAATTTATACACGAAAAGAAAAGCTCAGCTAAACCTCATAATGCTCTAATATAATTCGAATTCCATAATAAAAGAACCTTTTCCAATAATTCTAAAGTTTCATTTCATGATCAGAATTTAGATGGAATGAGAGATTCTTTGAAATGATTTATACGAAAATATACATTTATACACGAAAAGAAAACCTCAGCTGAACCTCCTAATGCTCTGATATAAGTCGAATTCCATAATAAAAGAACCTTTTACAATAATTCTGAAGTTTCATTTCATGATCAGAATTTAGATGGAATCAGAGATACCTTTGAAATGATTTATACGAAAATATAAATTTATACACGAAAAGAAAACCTCAGCTGAACCTCCTAATGCTCTGATATAAGTCGAATTCCATAATAAAAGAACCTTTTACAATAATTCTGAAGTTTCATTTCATAATCAGAATTTAGATGGAATCAGAGATTCCTTTGAAATCATTTATACGAAAATATAAATTTAAACAGAAAAGGAAAAGCTCAGATAAACCTCATAAGGCTCTAATATAATTCGAATTCCATAATAAAAGCACCTTTTCCACTAATTCTGAAGTTTCATTTCATGATCAGAATTTAGATGGAATCAGAGATTCCTTTGAAATGACTTATACGAAAATATAAATTTAAGCATTAAAAGAAAAGCTCAGCTAAACATCATAAGGCTCTAATATAATTCGAATTCCATAATAAAAGCACCTTTTCCACTAATTCTGAAGTTTCATTTCATGATCAGAATTTAGATGGAATTAGAGATTCCTTTGAAATGATTTATACGAAAATATAAATTTATACACGAAGAGAAAAGCTCAGCTAAACACCATAATGCTCTAATATAATTCGAATTCCATAATAAAAGCACCTTTTCCAATAATTCTGAAGTTTCATTTCATGATCAGAATTTAGATGGAATCAGAGATTCCTTTGAAATGATTTATACGAAAATATAAATTTATACACGAAAAGAAAAGCTCAGCTAAACCTCATAATGCTCTAATGTAATTTGAATTCCATAATAAAAGCACCTTTTCCAATAATTCTGAAGTTTCATTTCATGATCAGAATTAAGATGGAATCAGAAGTTCCTTTGAAATTATTTATACGAAAATATAAATTTATACACGAAAAGAAAAGCTCAGCTAAACCTCTTAATGCTCTAATATAATTCGAATTCCATAATAAAAGCACCTTTTCCACTATTTCTGAAGTTTCATTTCATGATCAGAATTTAGATGGAATTAGAGATTCCTTTGAAATGACTTATACGAAAATATAAATTTAAGCATTAAAAGAAAAGCTCAGCTAAACATCATAAGGCTCTAATATAATTCGAATTCCATAATAAAAGCACCTTTTCCACTAATTCTGAAGTTTCATTTCATGATCAGAATTTAGATGGAATTAGAGATTCCTTTGAAATGATTTATACGAAAATATAAATTTATACACGAAGAGAAAAGCTCAGCTAAACACCATAATGCTCTAATATAATTCGAATTCCATAATAAAAGCACCTTTTCCACTAATTCTGAAGTTTCATTTCATGATCAGAATTTAGATGGAATTAGAGATTCCTTTGAAATGACTTATACGAAAATATAAATTTAAGCATTAAAAGAAAAGCTCAGCTAAACATCATAAGGCTCTAATATAATTCGAATTCCATAATAAAAGCACCTTTTCCACTAATTCTGAAGTTTCATTTCATGATCAGAATTTAGATGGAATTAGAGATTCCTTTGAAATGATTTATACGAAAATATAAATTTATACACGAAGAGAAAAGCTCAGCTAAACATCATAAGGCTCTAATATAATTCGAATTCCATAATAAAAGCACCTTTTCCACTAATTCTGAAGTTTCATTTCATGATCAGAATTTAGATGGAATTAGAGATTCCTTTGAAATGATTTATACGAAAATATAAATTTATACACGAAGAGAAAAGCTCAGCTAAACACCATAATGCTCTAATATAATTCGAATTCCATAATAAAAGCACCTTTTCCAATAATTCTGAAGTTTCATTTCATGATCAGAATTTAGATGGAATCAGAGATTCCTTTGAAATGATTTATACGAAAATATAAATTTATACACGAAAAGAAAAGCTCAGCTAAACCTCATAATGCTCTAATGTAATTTGAATTCCATAATAAAAGCACCTTTTCCAATAATTCTGAAGTTTCATTTCATGATCAGAATTAAGATGGAATCAGAAGTTCCTTTGAAATTATTTATACGAAAATATAAATTTATACACGAAAAGAAAAGCTCAGCTAAACCTCTTAATGCTCTAATATAATTCGAATTCCATAATAAAAGCACCTTTTCCACTATTTCTGAAGTTTCATTTCATGATCAGAATTTAGATGGAATTAGAGATTCCTTTGAAATGACTTATACGAAAATATAAATTTAAGCATTAAAAGAAAAGCTCAGCTAAACATCATAAGGCTCTAATATAATTCGAATTCCATAATAAAAGCACCTTTTCCACTAATTCTGAAGTTTCATTTCATGATCAGAATTTAGATGGAATTAGAGATTCCTTTGAAATGATTTATACGAAAATATAAATTTATACACGAAGAGAAAAGCTCAGCTAAACACCATAATGCTCTAATATAATTCGAATTCCATAATAAAAGCACCTTTTCCAATAATTCTGAAGTTTCATTTCATGATCAGAATTTAGATGGAATCAGAGATTCCTTTGAAATGATTTATACGAAAATATAAATTTATACACGAAAAGAAAAGCTCAGCTAAACCACATAATGCTCTAATGTAATTTGAATTCCATAATAAAAGCACCTTTTCCAATAATTCTGAAGTTTCATTTCATGATCAGAATTAAGATGGAATCAGAAGTTCCTTTGAAATTATTTATACGAAAATATAAATTTATACACGAAAAGAAAAGCTCAGCTAAACCTCTTAATGCTCTAATATAATTCGAATTCCATAATAAAAGAACCTTTTTCCAATAATTCTGAAGTTTCATTTCATGATCAGAATTTAGATAGAATGAGAGATTCCTTTGAAATGATTTATACGAAAATATAAATTTATACACGAAAAGAAAAGCTCAGCTAAACTTCATAATGCTCTACTATAATTCGAATTCCATAATAAAAGAACCTTTTCCAATAATTCTGAAGTTTCATTTCATAATCAGAATTTAGATGGAATCAGAGATTCCTTTGAAATTATTTGTACGAAAATGAAAATTTATGCATTAAAAGAAAAGCTCAGCTAAACCTCATACGGCTCTAATATAAATCGAATTCCATAATAAAAGCACCCTTTCCAATCATTCTGAAGTTTCATTTCATGATCAGAATTTAGATGGAATCAGCGATTCCTTTGAAATGAATTATACGAAAATATAAATTTATGCATTAAAAAAAAAGCTCAGCTAAACCTCATAAGGCTCTAATGTAATTTAAATTCCATAATAAAAGCACCTTTTCCAATAATTCTGAAGTTTCATTTCATGATCAGAATTAAGATGGAATCAGAGGTTCCTTTGAAATTATTTATACGAAAATATAAATTTATACACGAAAAGAAAAGCTCAGCTAAACCTCATAATGCTCTAATGTAATTTGAATTCCATAATAAAAGAACCTTTTCCAATAATTCTGAAGTTTCATTTCATGATCAGAATTTAGATGGAATCAGCGATTCCTTTGAAATGATTTATGCGAAAATAAAAAAATTATACATTAAAAGAAAAGCTCAGCTAAACCTCATAAGGCTCTAATGTAATTTGAATTCCATAATAAAAGCACCTTTTCCAATAATTCTGAAGTTTCATTTCATGATCAGAATTAAGATGGAATCAGAAGTTCCTTTGAAATTATTTATACGAAAATATAAATTTATACACGAAAAGAAAAGCTCAGCTAAACCTCTTAATGCTCTAATATAATTCGAATTCCATAATAAAAGAACCTTTTTCCAATAATTATGAAGTTTCATTTCATGATCAGAATTTAGATGGAATCAGAGGTTCCTTTGAAATTATTTATACGAAAATATAAATTTATACACGAAAAGAAAAGCTCAGCTAAACTTCATAATGCTCTAATATAATTCGAATTCCATAATAAAAGAACCTTTTCCAATAATTCTGAAGTTTCATTTCATAATCAGAATTTAGATGGAATCAGAGATTCCTTTGAAATGATTTATACGAAAATATAAATTTAAGCATTAAAAGAAAAGCTCAGCTAAACATCATAAGGCTCTAATATAATTCGAATTCCATAATAAAAGCACCTTTTCCACTATTTCTGAAGTTTCATTTCATGATCAGAATTTAGATGGAATTAGAGATTCCTTTGAAATGATTTATACGAAAATATAAATTTATACACGAAGAGAAAAGCTCAGCTAATCACCATAATGCTCTAATATAATTCGAATTCCATAATAAAAGCACCTTTTCCAATAATTCTGAAGTTTCATTTCATGATCAGAATTTAGATGGAATTAGAGATTCCTTTGAAATGATTTATACGAAAATATAAATTTATACACGAAGAGAAAAGCTCAGCTAAACACCATAATGCTCTAATATAATTCGAATTCCATAATAAAAGCACCTTTTCCAATAATTCTGAAGTTTCATTTCATGATCAGAATTTAGATGGAATCAGAGATTCCTTTGAAATGATTTATACGAAAATATAAATTTATACACGAAAAGAAAAGCTCAGCTAAACCTCATAATGCTCTAATGTAATTTGAATTCCATAATAAAAGCACCTTTTCCAATAATTCTGAAGTTTCATTTCATGATCAGAATTAAGATGGAATCAGAAGTTCCTTTGAAATTATTTATACGAAAATATAAATTTATACACGAAAAGAAAAGCTCAGCTAAACCTCTTAATGCTCTAATATAATTCGAATTCCATAATAAAAGCACCTTTTCCACTATTTCTGAAGTTTCATTTCATGATCAGAATTTAGATGGAATTAGAGATTCCTTTGAAATGACTTATACGAAAATATAAATTTAAGCATTAAAAGAAAAGCTCAGCTAAACATCATAAGGCTCTAATATAATTCGAATTCCATAATAAAAGCACCTTTTCCACTAATTCTGAAGTTTCATTTCATGATCAGAATTTAGATGGAATTAGAGATTCCTTTGAAATGATTTATACGAAAATATAAATTTATACACGAAGAGAAAAGCTCAGCTAAACACCATAATGCTCTAATATAATTCGAATTCCATAATAAAAGCACCTTTTCCAATAATTCTGAAGTTTCATTTCATGATCAGAATTTAGATGGAATCAGAGATTCCTTTGAAATGATTTATACGAAAATATAAATTTATACACGAAAAGAAAAGCTCAGCTAAACCACATAATGCTCTAATGTAATTTGAATTCCATAATAAAGCACCTTTTCCAATAATTCTGAAGTTTCATTTCATGATCAGAATTAAGATGGAATCAGAAGTTCCTTTGAAATTATTTATACGAAAATATAAATTTATACACGAAAAGAAAAGCTCAGCTAAACCTCTTAATGCTCTAATATAATTCGAATTCCATAATAAAAGAACCTTTTTCCAATAATTCTGAAGTTTCATTTCATGATCAGAATTTAGATAGAATGAGAGATTCCTTTGAAATGATTTATACGAAAATATAAATTTATACACGAAAAGAAAAGCTCAGCTAAACTTCATAATGCTCTACTATAATTCGAATTCCATAATAAAAGAACCTTTTCCAATAATTCTGAAGTTTCATTTCATAATCAGAATTTAGATGGAATCAGAGATTCCTTTGAAATTATTTGTACGAAAATGAAAATTTATGCATTAAAAGAAAAGCTCAGCTAAACCTCATACGGCTCTAATATAAATCGAATTCCATAATAAAAGCACCCTTTCCAATCATTCTGAAGTTTCATTTCATGATCAGAATTTAGATGGAATCAGCGATTCCTTTGAAATGAATTATACGAAAATATAAATTTATGCATTAAAAAAAAAGCTCAGCTAAACCTCATAAGGCTCTAATATAATTCGAATTCCATAATAAAAGCACCTTTTCCACTATTTCTGAAGTTTCATTTCATGATCAGAATTTAGATGGAATTAGAGATTCCTTTGAAATGATTTATACGAAAATATAAATTTATACACGAAAAGAAAAGCTCAGCTAAACCTCATAATGCTCTAATGTAATTTGAATTCCATAATAAAAGAACCTTTTCCAATAATTCTGAAGTTTCATTTCATGATCAGAATTTAGATGGAATCAGCGATTCCTTTGAAATGATTTATGCGAAAATAAAAAAATTATACATTAAAAGAAAAGCTCAGCTAAACCTCATAAGGCTCTAATGTAATTTGAATTCCATAATAAAAGCACCTTTTCCAATAATTCTGAAGTTTCATTTCATGATCAGAATTAAGATGGAATCAGAAGTTCCTTTGAAATTATTTATACGAAAATATAAATTTATACACGAAAAGAAAAGCTCAGCTAAACCTCTTAATGCTCTAATATAATTCGAATTCCATAATAAAAGAACCTTTTTCCAATAATTATGAAGTTTCATTTCATGATCAGAATTTAGATGGAATCAGAGGTTCCTTTGAAATTATTTATACGAAAATATAAATTTATACACGAAAAGAAAAGCTCAGCTAAACTTCATAATGCTCTAATATAATTCGAATTCCATAATAAAAGAACCTTTTCCAATAATTCTGAAGTTTCATTTCATAATCAGAATTTAGATGGAATCAGAGATTCCTTTGAAATGATTTATACGAAAATATAAATTTAAGCATTAAAAGAAAAGCTCAGCTAAACATCATAAGGCTCTAATATAATTCGAATTCCATAATAAAAGCACCTTTTCCACTATTTCTGAAGTTTCATTTCATGATCAGAATTTAGATGGAATTAGAGATTCCTTTGAAATGATTTATACGAAAATATAAATTTATACACGAAGAGAAAAGCTCAGCTAATCACCATAATGCTCTAATATAATTCGAATTCCATAATAAAAGCACCTTTTCCAATAATTCTGAAGTTTCATTTCATGATCAGAATTTAGATGGAATCAGAGATTCCTTTGAAATGATTTATACGAAAATATAAATTTATACACGAAAAGAAAAGCTCAGCTAAACCTCATAATGCTCTAATGTAATTTGAATTCCATAATAAAAGCACCTTTTCCAATAATTCTGAAGTTTCATTTCATGATCAGAATTAAGATGGAATCAGAAGTTCCTTTGAAATTATTTATACGAAAATATAAATTTATACACGAAAAGAAAAGCTCAGCTAAACCTCATAATGCTCTAATATAATTCGAATTCCATAATAAAAGAACCTTTTTCCAATAATTCTGAAGTTTCATTTCATGATCAGAATTTAGATGGAATGAGAGATTCCTTTGAAATGATTTATACGAAAATATAAATTTATACACGAAAAGAAAAGCTCAGCTAAACTTCATAATGCTCTAATATAATTCGAATTCCATAATAAAAGAACCTTTTCCAATAATTCTGAAGTTTCATTTCATAATCAGAATTTAGATGGAATCAGAGATTCCTTTGAAATTATTTGTACGAAAATGAAAATTTATGCATTAAAAGAAAAGCTCAGCTAAACCTCATACGGCTCTAATATAAATCGAATTCCATAATAAAAGCACCCTTTCCAATCATTCTGAAGTTTCATTTCATGATCAGAATTTAGATGGAATCAGCGATTCCTTTGAAATGAATTATACGAAAATATAAATTTATACACGAAAAGAAAAGCTCAGCTAAACCTCATAATGCTCTAATATAATTCGAATTCCATAATAAAAGAACCTTTTCCAATAATTCTAAAGTTTCATTTCATGATCAGAATTTAGATGGAATGAGAGATTCTTTGAAATGATTTATACGAAAATATACATTTATACACGAACAGAAAAGCTCAGCTAAACCTCATAATGCTCTAATATAATTCAAATTCCATAATAAAAGAACCTTTTCCAATAATTCTGAAGTTTCATTTCATTATCAGAATTTAGATGGCATCAAAGATTCCTTTGAAATGATTTATACGAAAATATAAATTTATACACGAAAAGAAAAGCTCAGCTAAACCTCATAATGCTCTAATATAATTCGAATTCCATAATAAAAGAACCTTTTCCAATAATTCTGAAGTTTCATTTCATTATCAGAATTTAGATAGCATCAAAGATTCCTTTGAAATGATTTATACGAAAATATAAATTTATACACGAAAAGAAAACCTCAGCTGAACCTCCTAATGCTCTGATATAAGTCGAATTCCATAATAAAAGAACCTTTTACAATAATTCTGAAGTTTCATTTCATAATCAGAATTTAGATGATGATTTATACGAAAAAATAAATTTATACACGAAAAGAAAAGCTCAGATAAACCTCATAATGCTCTAATATAATTCGAATTCCATAATAAAAGAACCTTTTCAGATAATTCTAAAGTTTCATTTCATGATCAGAATTTAGATGGAATGAGAGATTCCTTGAAATGATTTATACGAAAATATAAATTTATACACGAAAAGAAAAGCTCAGATAAACCTCATAATGCTCTAATATAATTCGAATTCCATAATAAAAGAAGCTTTTCAAATAATTCTGAAATTTCATTTCATGATCAGAATTTAGATGGAATCAGAGATTCCTTTGAAATCATTTTTACGAAAATATAAATTTAAACAGAAAAGGAAAAGCTCAGATAAACCTCATAAGGCTCTAATATAATTCGAATTCCATAATAAAAGCACCTTTTCCAATAATTCTGAAATTTCATTTCATGGTCAGAATTTAGATGGAATCATAGATTCCTCTGAAATGATTTATACGAAAATATAAATTTATACAGAAAAAGAAAAGCTCAGCTAATCCTCATAATGCTCTAATATAATTCGAATTCCATAATAAAAGCACCTTTTCCAATAATTCTGAAGTTTCATTTCATGATCAGAATTTAGATGGAATCAGAGATTCCTTTGAAATGATTTATACGAAAATATAAATTTAAGCATTAAAAGAAAAGCTCAGCTAAACATCATAAGGCTCTAATATAATTCGAATTCCACAATAAAAGCACCTTTTCCAATAATTCTGAAGTTTCATTTCATGATCAGAATTTAGATGGAATCAGAGATTCCTTTGAAATGATTTATACGGAAATATAAATTTATACAGAAAAAGAAAAGCTCAGCTAATCCTCATAATGCTCTAATACAATTCGAATTCCATAATAAAAGAACCTTTTCCAATAATTCTGAAGTTTCATTTCATTATCAGAATTTAGATGTCATCAAAGTTTCCTTTGAAATGATTTATACGAAAATATAAATTTATACTCGAAAAGAAAAGCTCAGCTAAACCTCCTAATGCTCTAATATAATTGGAATTCCATAATAAAAGCACCTTTTCCAATATTTCTGAAATTTCATTTCATGGTCAGAATTTAGATGGAATCATAGATTCCTCTGAAATGATTTATACGAAAATATAAATTTATGCATTAAAAGAAAAGCTCAGCTAAACCTCATACGGCTCTAATATAAATCGAATTCCATGAAGATAAACATGTCTGAATAAAAGCACCTTTTCCAACAATTCGGAAGTTTCATTTAATGATCAGAATTTAGATGGAATCAGATATTCCTTTGAAATGATTTATACGAAAATGTAAATTTATGTACAGGTGTAAAAAAATTCCCTGACACATTTTAAAACTCAATGTAAAATCAACTAAGGTTAGTTGGGGTAACTGGGCCATGATTTTACAATGTGACTCTGTAGCTTCTGACAATTCAGCTTTAAAAAGCTAATGTTCATTTGAATTAAAGTCTGAACTTCTGTAAATGTGTTCAGTTAGGTTCCCTCTATCAGACAGAAATGCTGAAAGCTACATTTTAATATTAAAAAATATAAAAATATTTATATTTCATCTTTCTTTCCTCATGGGTCCAATTGTCCCCAAAAAATGGGGGTAACTGGAACAGGGGGGTCTATGTTCCACACGGGTTTATATTTTTTCATATCGGATATAGTGTCCTGTTTGAAAAAATGTAAACAACTTAAAAAAATTTAAACCAGGCAGATCATGTAAATTATATGTCAATAAAGAGCGTTGAAAGAAACCTTTGCTGTCACTATGTCTAAAAAAAGCCCTAAAAGTGAAAATATTAGATTTATTTATACCACAAACATAAAATTTAAGTAAGTACTTATGTACTTTAGTATAGATAATAAGTATAAAAGTCACATGAGTATTTTAAGGAAAAAAATAGCAAGATAAATCTACAAACAAACGGCTACGTAAGTACTTTGTCTTTATCCAGGAGTCGAATTATATAGGGAAAATGTTATTGTTCCTACCAGAACCCTTAAAAAGGTGCAATGAAGATATTATTTTCAAAATAGTGTAGGAACGATAAAAAGTTCCCTATAAAACGCGACTCCTGGTTATAGCACAATTTCAAGGTCTGGCTATCTCACTTTCAGAGGCAATGTACTTGCATTCGTAAAATGTTGAAATAATTTACTGACACCAATATCTACAAGAGAATCTATCTGAAAACAAGTGAAAGTATATTTTCGCGTACTTAATAATTAAAAATTTTCAATATAAAATCCAGGTGCCTATGTGGCAATTAGAATTAAAATTAAGTAATGCCACAACGGCATCACCGCCTCTCAAGGGGTCAAGAAATTTGGTCTGATACCACTCAATATGCTTTTTTAAATTTCATTACGTAATTTTTATAAGGTATTCTATCATTTTCTTTATTGTGAGCAAAAAAACAATGGAGAAATTTACTTCCCGTAGTAAGAGAAACACACACACACAAGAAAAAATTATAACTATTGGGGTAACTGGATCCAGCATGGTCCAATTACCCCATTGTCCCAGTTACCCCATTCTTGAAACATTTATGGGGTAACTGGGACACCGGGCTTACATTTAAAACATGAAGTAAATATGTATAGATACTTAATAATATTAATGTAGTTATATGTCTAATCTTAAAAAAAAGGATTGTTTAATAAAAGTACTTAGAGTATTTTAATAAAAATCCGAGGAAGTTCAACCATAGTTTTTAAAAAAAGAAACGTAAATTGTTGACAACCTATCACAGCAAAGTGAGAGTTATGATTGAAGCAACACACGTTGTTTTAGGAAGTAGAGATTAAGGGGCATTGTTCGCAAAAGCTAAAACTTAAAAAACAACAACAGTTTTTTTTATAAAATAGCCTATGGCCCAGTTACCTCGTGGGTCCAGTTACCCCAACTAACCTTAATTGTCGTATAGGAGTGCGGTTTGGACTAAAATGCTTTTCATGCCGAAAAGTTTTCTTCAAGCGAATAAAAATAATAAGTTCCAAACCTCGATCATAGATGGAGCCTTCTTGCTCCTTGTAAAGTGCGTGTTTGATTACAAAAATGCACTTTTTCTCATTTTCAGATAAGGTTTGATGCTGTGACACAGAAATAATGACTGAGACAGGGAATAAGAATGGGAGCGGCCATTTTTGTGTAACAACGTCAAAACTAATATAAAAATACGGAAAAACGCATATTTTAAATCAAACTTACCGACAAGTGGCGCCATCTACGATTGAAGATTGGAACTAATTATTTTTATTCTCTTGAAGAAAACTTTTCATCATGAGAAGCATTTTAATCCAAACGGCACTCTTGTACTACAATTAATGATTTTATATTGAACTTTAAAATTTATCAGGGACATTTGGGACACCTCGTATATATACAGTGCTGGCCAAATTATTATGGTAACAGGATAATTTACACAGAAATCAGCCTGGAAGTCAGTTTATTGCATCACATTTAATATTCGATGAATATACAGTGAAACCTCTTTGAACGGCCACCTCTAAACAACGACAACCTCCGAATACCGGTTACATATTGATGGAACCGAACACATTCCATGGCATTAACATTAGTACGAACATCTAAATAAGGAATTCTTAACAACGGCCGCTCAAAAGTCATGACAAACGTTTTTTTAACAGTTTCTGGAACAACTGCATATTTATTTGCAAACCAAAATCTAAAGTTAAATACAACATAAGCTTAAATAGAAATGCACTGTCATTATAATTTTCATTGTTTTAATACATTAAAAAAGTCAGTGATTTGCAGTTGCTTTTTTTTCTGCAAATATCTTTCTTCAAAGAAATAATTGTATGAGTTGTTTTGCTGAACAACTCATCATCATTATGACAAAATTTATTATGATCATTATCATCATTATGACAAAATTTATTATGATCATCATCATCATTATGACAAAATTTATTTAATATGTCAACAAAATGTTACTTAACGCATTCAGGGGCAGGGCATTTCTGCACCAAAAAATTTCAAATAATTAATTCACACCTCAATTTACGAACAAATTTGTTTGAAAATAATCAAAAACATTTCTTCACGTATGTTATGAGATCGAAATTGTACTGAAAAATTACTGATGCCATTTGGCAGTTTGGACATTAAAATTATCCGTTTTCAAACAGCATACGACGTCCCTGAAAGGGTTAATCTCTTGTACACTTAATCTTTTTCCAAAACTAGACATTAATAATGATGGGGAAAACTTAGATAATATTCTTAGAACAGCAAGCATAACTAAAACGAACGGCAGTATGTTTGTTTGTTTTGACAAAGATTTGGCAGTTACTTTTACATTTGATACATACAGCAAATGGTGGAAAATGGAAGATAAAAGTAATGCAGAAGGAGATATTGAAGAGATTATAGAATCATCCAAAATTTCCAGTATTAAGACATATACCGAATTTTTGACGAACCTTCGTGAAATCAAAAATTTTAGTAAAATCATAATGATGATGAGTTTTAAAGCAAAACAACTCATACTAATATTTCTTTGGAGAAAGATATTTGCAGAAAAAAAAAGCAACTGCAAATCACTGACTTTTTTAATGTATTAAAACAATGAAAATTAAAATGACTGTGCATTTCTAGTTAAGCTTATGTAATTATGATTTTTTTTTAATGAAACCTCTGAATAACACTCACCTCAGAATAGCGGTCACTTTTCACCTGTCCCAGTGGTAACCGTTATTAAGAGGTTACACTGTATACATGTATATGTATTACTTAAATGTATTACTTAACATATTTATAGATGTCCACTCATGGTACTTCATATGTCCATCTTTAACAGCTATGACTGCTTGACATACCTTGGATGTACAGTCGTGGAAAAAAAAGTAAACACCCCCTACTAACTCCTCAAAAAATTATTGTAGAAGAATGTTACTGGTACCGAACGATTGGAAATAAGGTCTACTTTTAAATGAGGCATATAAAATTTGGTTAAGGAGCCATCTACATATTAAAATAAACCCAAACTTCATTTTTATCAATGGCAATACCCAATTTTCACGGCATAAATGGACTCCACGCCCTTCAATTAGCTCAAAAACAAATTTTTATGCAATTCGTACCGTACGTTTCCGAGAAATTAATTACTTTAAAACGAGCTTATTTTAAGGGCCGTATCCAAATTGAAATTCGGTACTCGATTGTTAACCGAGAGAGCCCCCTTCTTGATCGAGGCACATTAAGTGCCACTCAAGCAGTCAATGAATCCTGCTAGATTACAGGAGAGAAGAAGAAATTTCAAAATATCTAGTCCTTCTATCATAGACGACCCCTTAAACCATCATTTTGCCGTTTTTAAGCATAATTTGAAAACTACTTGGAAGAAAAATGTGAATTTTCGGATTTCCAATAAAGCAGGACTTAATAAATCTAAATCCATCAAAAAAATTGTAGGTTGTACTTCATAGCTTTTTCGAATATTAATTTCATAATTCATAATTCATATCATAAAATTATAAAAATTAAAAATTCAGCGTATTTATGTTTGGGTATATTAGTATTATTACTACACAAAATATTAGCACATTCGGAGCATAATTTCAGGAGATATAAATAAAAATATGGAAATTAAATTTAACATTAGAAGCACTAAATTTTGAATGTTTATAATTCAAAAACTTATCATTCAAATGACTTGAAATTTGGTGTCTAAACATAGTTTGAACGGAAGTTTTGAAATATCTCGCTAAAATTAGGTATTGCCATTGAAAAAAGAAAATTTGGATTTGTTTTAATACGTAGATGACCCCCTAAGCAAATTTTATATACATCATTTAAAAGTAGACTTTATTTCCAATCGTTCGGTACCGGCAACTTTCGTATACGATAATTTGTTGAGGAGATAGTAGGGGGTGTTTAATTTTTTTTTTTTCACGACTGTACTTCTGAATCAGTGGTTCCATTTCATCACTATGATGCCATGCACGAATTAATTGCTGAAAACCTAGTTTGTTGCTGCAATTTTGCTGACTCTATTTTTCGAGTCAATAAAATTGCAGAAACAAGTTCAAATAATTGAGCGATTAATTCGTGTATGGCATCGTAGTAATGAAATGGAACGACTGGTTCAGAAGAAGGGATTTCAAGATGTATAAAGCAGTCATATGGTGCTAAAGTTGTACATACGAAGTGCTAAAAGTCATGAGTGGACATCTATAAGATGTTCATTGTAAGTAATGCATATATATTCACAGAATATTAAATGCAATACAATAAATTAATGTCTAGGCTGATTTATGTGTAAATTTTCCTGTTACCATAACAATTTGTCTAGTACTGTATATGTATATTTAAAATGGAGTACCAGATTTATTCCGACATAAATCTTGCATGTAAAGGTTACATTATATTTTCGCAAACCTTAAAAAAGATACGGGCTAGATTTAAAAAACATTTGTCTTTTTATGCAGACACCATAAACTCTCATTATATGAAAAACATATATTTTTTTTAAGTTTCAAGCTTGTATCCATTTTCAATGCGAGAAATCAAATTTCCTGTTTTTGATAACTGTATACTGATTATAGGGATATAGTGATTATTAACTGGCAAATGTTACATCAAGTTTGGGGATATATTAACCTATTGCACATTAAAATATTTTTAAAATAGTGAATATGAATATGAAAAGTATTCATGTAAATTTTGAGACGGTGAAAAAGATGTTATTAGTCCCCGTACGGTATGCTATTTCTTTCTCCCAGCTTATTTTATGTCGGCTCCAAAAAATAACGTTACCTTACAGAAGCCAGCTGAAAACAAAGCAGTCCGATTAAATACTCTATAGCAATTTTTTTAACTTCTAAGCATCACACATTTTCAATTTTTATACCGTCGTATTGAAAAAAAAAGCTCTTTTAAATGCAATTTGTTTGAAAACTGAACCTACATTTACTTTTGAAATAATAATTTTTTTTTAGTTTTTGGAACCATTTGCTTAATATTGGCAACGAAAGTACTCCATTTCTGTAGAAAATAAAGGAAAAATAGTTCTAAAATAGTAATTATATATTTTTGTTGCCATTATTTCATAACAACCGTAAGAAAATGTAATTAAAATACGTGCTATTTTGAAAAAAATAGAAACGAATGATTTCTTGTAAAACAATGGAGCTATTGTAAACTATATTTAATTGTAAGTGTCTATGAATCATTAGATAGACTTTATTTTGTCGATTTTCTTTAATGACGGCATCTTTTTGCTGCATTTGTACATTATTTTGCGATAGTGATGTGCTATGCATGCTTTACTGTAGATGTTTAAGAGTAGATCGTAAATGTGGAATTTTTAAGCGGATAGGAATGACGTCATTTTACATAAAATAAAAGCGTGTGCTTTAAGGCTTAAAATTTAAATACGTTTTGTACTGCAGTAGAGTCCCGCTTAACCGAGTTATTTTCTTCTGATGGACTGGTGGTTTCTATTGCTATGAAACAGCCATTATAAATGAAGCGTTAGGTGAAGATGAAAGAGCAGTCGTAAAAAGTTAGAACTCTGATTTTCTGGTCAGAATGAAAAAAAAATTTCCATATTTCTTTTTTTTTTAATTATGGCCGATTTTTTTTTTTCATTCTGACCAGAAAATCAGAGTTCTAACTTTTTTACGACTGCTCTTTCCTCTTCACCTAAACGCTTCATTTATAATGTCTGTTTCATAATAATAGAAACCTCTAGTCCGCCAGAAGAAAATGAAGTAATGGAAATGTCGGAGGCGACACTAAATTCTGAAAAAGCAGAATTACTGTTCTCTATTTTTTAGATTTCGTTGAAAACATAAATTATAATTGTTTCATAGTGACGAAATTTTCGTTGATTTTTCCTTGCATAATACCAAAGATAAAAGCCTCAATTAATAATTTCATAATTTCCTTATCTTAATTGCATTTCACTGATTACGTATAGGAATAACGTTTAATTTTTGAATAATTTGAAAAGTTGAAATTAAACTTTAGCTCAAAATAATATTTGTTTCAAGAGTTAGGTCAGCCATTATAGATTGATTATGTATTGTAAATATTTTTATGATTTTTTTGTTTTATAAATTCATTACATTTTACTTATATCCTCCTGAGACCCAAGCAAAATATAATGCATATATTTTTTTTAATGAGTTTTTTTTTTTTCAACAAATAGGCATCAAAAATAATGTTTTTAAAGAAATTAATAAATTTCGATTTTTTAATTTTGTTTTACAGCACATCCATCTAAATGGATGTTCAGGCCATAACTCGCTTTAAAATAATTTAAAAGATGCAAAAAGTATGCGAAATAATAGAATTTATTATAAAGAACATAAGGAAAGTAATCTGCTATTAAAATTGCAAAAAAAAAAATAGTTTAAACAAATTAAAATAACTTAAAAACGAAGCTTACGAGCAGAACGTAGAATTCCAACTTGACTCATTTATTACGAAATTTTGTAAACAAAGTAGTTACCGTTGCCAAAATCCAAAAGCTGGATGTTGATTTTTGTTTCATACATTACCATGCCAAACTCTTTTTAGATTGCTACAATGAAATATAACACAATAGAAGGAGAAAGAAAAACATCCATTTAAATGGATGCCAGGTCTGAGGAGGTTATACATTTTCACTCATCAAATTCGACGGGTTTCGTCTCGTTTCGTTCTTCGTTTCGTTTAACAAGATTATATATAGATTAAATAACCCTAAACACGAAACTTACCATTACATGAAAATACATCATTTATAATTATTAAGTAATGAATAATTAACTATCTAAACCTCTCCAACGTAATATTAACAGACGAATTAAAAATCGAAAATTTAATGTATTTAATTAAATATACTCATGCCCCTTGGGAGATAATTTCTGAAATCACAAATGTATCTGAAATTTATGAAGAACATATCAACCAAAAAAGTCTCCTTATCTTCCTGAATTGGAAATGATCCAATATTTCTGACGCACACCGACAGAGGTCGGTGGATTTATTCTTGTCAAAAGATTCTTTTAAATTGATATTCGGCTTTATCAACTAGAAAATATTTTAAAAAGTAGAGTAGTGCCTGAGTAGAACTTTCTCATGTATATTAATCAACCGTTGTTAAACTTTGAATAATAATTCCGCTTTTATACGTGAGAACTATGCTAATGTCGGACAAAATGAGTGTTTTTCAAATGACTATTATGGTTTCTTCAGGTATCTGGAAAATGTCAAAAGTTAGAGAAAGTTTAAAATTTGTTATCTTGAAAATTATTAGATCCACAAATTGAATATAGCTAGCCAATATAATATTAATTATTTATTGTAATTATTTTTATTATTTTTTTTTATAAATTCAGTCAATCAGTTCTTTAGACATCTTCATTCGTCGAATACGACGGGCTTCGACTCGTATTCGTTAATTGTGCTATTAGCCAAACATCACTTTTTAGCTTAATGAACGTTCACAAAACTAATGATTCTGAAAACGGTTAAGAATCTACCTAATATAATTTATCTTACTTTTAAAACTTGTTTAAAATTGAATAGCTTTTTAAACATGCGTATTACTTACCAAAAAATATTTAAAAACATGTTTTTCGAACTAGAACATATAATTTTATACGGTAATATTATGTAGTGTGATTTTAAATTCATGGTACAAGCTTTAAGGGTTAGTAGAGAACACTGTAAGAATCTATTATTGTTTAGGAATGTATGGGCGCAAGTGACGCGTTGATGTACAATCAACAGGGGGCTTTTTTACCTCTTTTTAACACTTTCCAACAAAGTGAAAAAGTGTTTATGCATTCCGTTTGTCTGTCCGCCTGTCCGTCTACCGTCTGACCATCTATCCACGTTCTAACTCCCGTAAATATACTCCGATTTTCATGTAATTGATAATCCATATTTAGAGTCACATAACCATGTTTGGTATTGCATATGAAGTATGTGGGATTAATATTTCATTTACAGGGCCACCCAAAAGCATTCCATTACATTATGGTACATGTGGAAAAATAGTTTGCAGAGTATTTTAATGACATTACGCTGTTTCAAATGTATTGAAACAGATATAAATCAGTTAATTTCACTACAAGATTACGACAGAAAAGGGTATTCATAGCAATTGTCATTCATTTACAGGGACACACATAAGAAAATGGTTACAATACTGTCTTTGAGTAATAATTGCGGAAGTGCGTTTTCAATTTCGGCTTGCGCTTTTAAATTTAACTGTTCTAATCCTATACAGTGCTGCTCAAAGTATTCGGATAATTTTCCGATTGTAGATGGAAACAACTGAAATTGGGTTTTCAAATGTGTTATGCGTTTCCATAGGGTTTAATTAGACGTAATATTTTAACTTATTAAACTATGAAGTTTTGTTACATTATTCTGAATGTGTTGGGAAGTGTTTCATAATCTATGCTTGACGCATGATTTTTCTTTCTTGTTTTTTTTTTTTTTTTTTTTTTAAGTTTCTCATTCATACCAGAAAATTTCTATAATATTTCAAACGATTTAAAGCGATTTCATGATTACATATACCGGGTGTCCTAAAAAGGACTGACTGATTTTAAAATTCAATATCTTGCAAACGGTGACAGATATAAAAAAAAAATTCTTGCAGGAGGGTTATGCATAAGGTCCAAAGTTTTATTACAGTGATTTTCGATTTTAGTTCGAATTACAAACAATAGATGGCGCTGTAAGCAATAGTCGCTAAATAGAGGCTCGATTTTTGGTCCTTTCTCTTGTTCCATTCAGAAAAAGGAGATGGAAATGTATTAAGCGGGCCGCGAAGTACCAAAAATCGAGCCTGAATTGAGCGTCTATTGATCGCAGCGCCATCTATTGTTTGTAATTCAAACTAAAGTCGAAAATCACTGTAAAAAATCATTTGACCTTATGCATAACCCTCCTGCAAGAATTTTTTAAATATCTGTCACAATTTACAAGTTATTGAATTTTAAAATCAGTCAGTCCTTTTTAGGACACCCGGTACAAACAATTCTCCTTTAAAAATTTCCGGTACGGAATCGAAAATTTTGAATTAAAAAACTCGCGAAATTGGCATATCTGTCAAACACACAATATACATGAAAAGAAAGAGAAATGGAGTTTTTTTTTTAATTCAAAAATTTCTAATTCATACTGGAAATTTTCAAAGAAGAATTTTTTCTTTATGTAATCACAAAATGTCTTTCTTAAATAAAGAAAAGAATAGTACAGGAATTTTCTGGTATGAATGAGAAATTTTTTAATTGAAAAAAGGGCCAAATTGGTCCCCTGGTGTTTGTACCTCAACGCGTCACTTGAGCCTATACACTCCTATAAAATATATGTTTGTTACTGTGTCCTGTACCAACCCTTAATGTTTATACCATGGAGTTAGAATCAACCTGTATATTACATTTTTTACTTTTAATAAAGTCTATGCCTCTTATAATAAAAGATTATTTTATGAATAATCTATTTCAACAGATACTTCCGAAAATCGGAAAAGGAATATAAATCGTGAACGTGGTATCGAAAATTGCGCATTTTAAAATTTTCAAAATAAATACGTGGGTTGTTCTATAATTATTGTCCCTTGTATATATAAAATAGTTGTACTGCGATGGTTGATTTGAAATATCGAAGCCTAATCTCTTAAATGCCAATATGCTCAATTTCAGAACCGTAGCTGCTATATTAACATAGATTTGGATGGAGGGGTGAAGTTTTAAAGGCCTATTTTTGAGGGAGTTTTTAAGGAGGGGGGTGAGGGTGAAATGCTGGTTTGGAGCTTATGAGGCTACATTTGTGACAATGGATGAGATGTGGCTACATCACTGTCATGTGGCTACATCACTGTCATCCCGATTCCAAACGACAGTAGTTAAGGCTCATCCACTGTCATAAATCAAGCCCCATAAGCCAAAAATCAGCCTTTCAACCCCACTCCCCCCCCCTTTCACTCCTCCTTCCAAAACTACGTGAATGTAGCAGCTACGGTTCTGAAATTGAGCATATAGGCATCTAAGACATTAGTCTTCAATATTCCACAGCAACCATCGCAGTACAAATATTTTATATATACTAGGGACAATAATTATTGAACCACCCATGTAAAACCATTATAAACCAATGCTCATCTTCAACCGTGAATATGCAAATTATAACTGAATTTTTATTTAAATTAAAAATTATGTATTAACCTTTATAAAATTCTTTGATACAGATCATCATAACGAGTGAGACAAGAAATTAAAACTATAATAAACATTGGAAAAATGGAAATATTTTCGGAACCAAGGGTAGAATTACCTTGAGTTTCACAAATAGAATGTACGGTTTAATCCTTGCGGATGCCATAACAAGCGAAAAAATGCAAAATTTGGGGGACCGTACGATATAAATCCAGAAAAGAAGCATATATTACTTTTCAATAAATGGAGGCGTTTTTACAGTCTTTTATTTAACTCAACCTCATTTGTGTATGTAAATCTGGAGTTTTGAAATCGATTTTTACGAGTTCCGGATATGCTATAATTATACAAATTATGTACAGTCGTGGAAAAAAAAAAGTAAACACCCCCCCACTAACTCCTGAACAAATTATCGTAAAAGAAAGTTACTGGTACCGAACGATTTTAAATAAAGTCTACTTTTAAATGATGTATATAAAATTTGCTTAGGGGGCCATCTACATATTAAAACGAACCATAACTTTGTTTTTTTTTTCAATGGCAATACCCAATTCTGACAGCATAAATGAACTCTACACCCTTCAAATAGCCTAAAAACAAATTTTTATGCAATTCGTGCCATAAGTTTCCGATAAATTAATTATTTTAAAAGGAGCGTATTTTAAGGGCTGTATCCAAATTGAAGTTGGGTTCTCTATTGCTAACCGAGAGAGCCGCCTTCTTGATCAAGGCACCTTAAGCAGTCAATGAAGTCTGTTAGATAACAAGGCAGCAGAAGAAATTTCAAAATATCTACTCACTTCAATCATAGACGGCCCCTTAAACCATCATTTTGCCGTTTTTTAAGCATAATTTGAAAACTAATTGGAAGAAATATGTGAAATGTGGGATTTTCATAAAGCAGGACTTAATAAATCTAAATCCATCAAAAAAATTGTAGGTTGCAATTCATAATTTTTTCGAATATTAATTTCATAATTCATAATTCATATCATAAAATTATAAAAATTGCAAATTCAGCGTATTTATGTTTGGGTATATTAGTTTTATTTCTAAACAAAAAATTAGCACATTAGGAGCATAATTTCAGAAGGTATAAATAAAAATATGAAAATGTAATTTAACATTAGAAGCACTAAATTTTGAATGTTTATAATTCAAAAACTTACCATTCAAATGATTTGAAATTTGGTGTCTAGGCATATTTTGAACAGAAGATTTGAAATATCTCGTTAAAATTGGGTATTGCCATTGAAAAAAATGAGGTTTGGGTTCGTTTTAATATGTAGATGACCCCTAAGCAAATTTTATATACTTCATTTAAAAGTAGACTTTATTTCAAATCGTTCGGTACCAGTAACTTCCGTCTACGATAATTTGTTGAAGAGTTAGTAGGGGGTGTTTACTTTTCTTTTTTTTTTCCACGACTGTACAAAGGTTCCGATTGCGGTACAACATTTTAATATTTGTACAACTTACTTATAAATAAATACGTTGCTCTTAAGGCATTTTTCAATTAGCCCGCCATGCACTCTCAGAAATGGATACTCAGATTTCACGAAGTTTTCTTCGTTTTTGACGAAACCGTTTCCTGGGAAATGATCCGAGCGAATATTTCGTCAAATTTAGAAAATTACTGTTTTGCTTGTTTAAGGATATAAATTTCGTCAAAAGTGCTTGTTCGAAAGCTGCAATAAAAGGGCTGGTGGTGCCATCTGTTGAACAGTTTAGAACCATCTGTATTTATTGACAGGGGAAAAAGTAAAATCGCTAATCTTTTCCTCCGGGATGTATCGAACTCACAAGCCTCCGGTGTAGGAGTCCATTGTCCTAGCTATCTCGTTATTGGGTAGTCGCATAGATGTGATTTTAGAAGCATGTAATGGATTCAAATGTGTTCTTATATTTTTATAAGGAGGATTGTAATTTTATCGATGCTGTTATAATTCCTGAAAGTTCTAATTAATCAGACTAATTTATTATTATGGTTTTCCTATGGCTTATGAAGAAATAGAATATGGTTTGATTAATATAATTTATCAGAGAAATTTTCTTTGCTCAATGAATGATTAAAATATGGTTTGGTTAATTTGTTGCTCAGAAATAGTGTATTTTGAAGTGCATATTGGAGTAGATTTTATCAAATTGAGTAGGTGGTTAAGATTTTAACACTTTACTGTTTACAAAAGGGAGAAAAAAAATTAAGCATATTTTTAATTTGATATTTATATGAACAAACTTCTTAAATGAAAAAGAGATCCTGGAATTTTGAAATTTTATTGAACAAATTTTCTTTTTGACCGATATTGTAAAACAAAGGGAATTTATTCTTTTCGAATTAAACCATAACGAACAACAGCAAAATAATAATAATAATAATAATAAACATTCTTAAAAACTTTAACAGCTAAAACAATAACTACCTATATTTCAGTATTTTTTGAAAAGCACTAAAAAGTGCTATTTTTTAAATAAATTGTGACAGGAATAACATTAACAAGCAAATACATGCTTATTAAAATCGCAGGATTTGAGGAGGTACAGTAAAGCGCCTCTCTTTAAACAGCTACCGCAAATGTTTCCTTAAAATGCATGAGTCTGGCGTGAGTGAGGAAACACTTTCGTCAAATATTTGAGAGTTTGCGTTTCGTTAAAAGACACGTGATTTTGATTCGAAATGATTGTCAAAAACGACGAAATATGGCTAAAGGTTTGTTGAATCGTTAAAAGGGAGAGTTTTATTTCTGAAAGTGTAGGTGATCAACCGCAAAAAAATAATATCTGTAACTCGTACAATTGTGTGGGAGTTGAAATAATAATGTATTTAATGATCCACTAATAAAGCTCGCCTAAATAGTGAAAATTGCTGTAACACTGCAAAAATGATTAATTTAAACACTACAAAGGATAAAATTAGTTAGAAGTAAAAAATGAAGATATTAATATTTTATAAAAATACGCTTTTATCAGCAAATAGTTTAATATCAATTAATTTACGATTATAAATTGAGAAATTAATATAGAAATCCAAAAAATGTAGCGGAAAGTTGCATAAAATGACCCCCTTAAGGGGAAAACTTGTGTAAAATAACATAATTGTTTAAATAAAACTTTGGTCCTATGCTGATATGTTTTAAACTATATTTTGCATTATAAACATATTTTAATATTTTAAACTCAAATTGAGTAATGAAAAAAATGGATTTTTAAAAAAGTGTCCAAAGGATCATTTTACCCTCACCAAAGGGCAAAATGATCCTTCATTTAAAAATACTTGTAATTTGTTTTTTTATCTGCAAAATAAAGGATATAAAAGTAATTATGACAATACATAATGAAATAAAACAAATTTTACAATCAAATTGCATACACAATTTATTTTATGTTAATTTTAAAATAAAAAGTCTTACAAATAATTTTGAAAAAACAATAAAATGGAATATTTGAAAATTATGATCCAAAAACAATGGGATAACACGTGGATCTTGGGGCTGTCACACACTTGTCTCCCATAGTGGCTAGGACACGGTACCGGATTTTCTTCAGCCTATGTAATGGTAGTAAAACGATCTACATAATGGATCATTTTACACGGCAACATGACCGTCCATTTCAGGTGATATATCTGGATGATGCCGAGAGACATAACAAACTTATCAAGTGTAATTTACGTCTAAAAACATACTCTATTAAGTGAATCAAGTCATATTTCTGTACATGAAAGACTGTATATCTAAATAAATATGAAAATTAGTGCTTATCTATAACAGATGTTATAAAAACCCACGTTTTCAAACAGTTCTATTCCGATGCGTAATGCTACAATCGCTTGAATGCCACTATTGCTTCTTCTTCCCTTGGCACTACTAGTTTATGTGTTACCCTGTTGATAGCATGGAATATCTGGAAGAAAACATATGTGGACCCTTCTCCCCGCTAGGATCATTTTAGGTCACCTTCCCCTAATTTAAATAGCATTCCATTTTTTTTCCTGTCGTCCTACTGTAAAAAGAAACAGTGCAAAAAATACACTTATGTTTGTAAAAACTGCAACATCATAAAGGAATCACGTGATTGAGCTGAAAATTTCAGAGAATGCAAAGTATAGTACGTTATGCAAATGATTCCAATCTCAGAGTCACCACGCATGAGCGGGCTGAGCAGCACCCTCTGGACTGCTGCTGAAACCGTATAAATAGAGGGCTTTAGTGAGGCGTTGAGAATTGTCTATAGTTACTTGCTATTGGTAAACGTTATGTGAGACGTAACTATGCCACTTCGACGAAAGTGGGTGGCATTTCTAGAATTGACGGAGTTTGAATGGGGAAATCCTGAGTTCATTATCCTACGTCATAGTGGACGAACACAAGGAGTTATGGTCTGGGATGCGATTGTGTATCATGGACGATCGCAGACGAATTGTGAGTAATCTGAACAGCAAGAGGTACATCAGTCAAGTGCTGAAGCCCGAAGTCGTTCCTTTCCTTCAAGGCATTCCTGGAGCTATCTTTCAACAGGATATTTCACGACCACATGTTGCAAGGAATTATTAAGACTTTCTGTCAGCATAACGCAGCTTCTTGAGTGGCCTACGTGTTCGCCGGATATTTCATCCATTGAACATAAAGGGATATCATTGATTGACGTCTCGCTCGTTACCCTCCTCCTGTACCTTCTACAGATGGACTTTGGGTACGCATACAAAGAATTTGAAATGGTCTCCACCAGGCAGACATTTAAAATTTGTTTGACTCCATGCCACGTCGTATAGCAGCACTTATTGCAGCGCGTGGTAGCTACACCAAATACTCATTTTAGACACTTAATATTGTTTTATTGCTTTGAAAATGTAATCATTTGTTTGTAACAATACCAGTCGTTTATGTATTAAATTTCATTCATTTATGATGATTCCTTCGTGGTGTTGCAATTTTCACAAACATGAGTGTATATCCGTTATTATGATTATATGAGGAGGTGACTTTCCAAATTCGCCTTATCCAGAAAATCAAATTTTGGGAAATCGCGAAAAACCTCTGACTACGTCCATTGTTTTTCATTTTAAACCGAGATTTTACAATGCCAGAAATACACGATAAAGTAGCCATTTTGCAGATTGTAGTGTTTTTTCAATGCATGTTCATCAGTAGAATAGATTGATAGAGAAAAATCGTTTTTTTTTTTTTTTTTTTTTTTTTTTTTTTTTTTTTTATTTTGGATAAGGCAACTTTTGAAACCCACATCCTCATATATTGTTGCTGTAATTCTAAACACTATCGTGTGATTTCTTTCTGTAATATTTTAGGCTGTGCGAAGAGAGTGGACTTTCGCCCCAATATTAGACCTCTCCATAGAGTCGGGTAACCCAATTTTACCCGAACCCTGGCCCAATCCGCGACTCGGATCGTGAAGCGTTCTCGATAATTTATTTTATTGCGAGTTGGGTTGACTTTAAATGTTTCCCATTCGGAAAAATTTTGGGTTGACACAGTTTTTCAAAAGACAGTTCTGAATATTTTTCAAATGAAAAAGTATTTGTCTGAATATGATAAGCGTATATGCATTCATTTTTATGCAAAATGGTAATAATTGATATTAGAAATATAATTCCGGACTATTTTCCCATAAATATAAATATTAAAATATGATTTAATTTACTTTCTTTTCCAGTTCGGGTTCTGTTCGGGGACGACGAAACTTTTTTGTTCGGGATCATGTCGGGCACAACCCAAACCGTGCAGTCTTCTACCTTGAATTCTATCTTTGATAAGGTAGGGTATTGGAAATACTTGAATATCTCATTGTTATCCACAGTGAAATTGAGTGCAACATTTGAGAAAAATCGATTCACATGATGTCTGTAATAAATCGATTGTAAACACAGAGACACTACACGAAGTTAAAAAAGAAAAGCAAAAGGTACAAGTAAGAAAGTAATGAGTTCTGTGAGTTTCATATATTTAAAAGATTTTCATGACGTTGCTAAATTTATTTTAACCATACCTTCATTTTTCCTATTGCACTGATTTGTTGAAAAAAAAGGCTTTTCCTATCACAGTTTTTGTTACCTAGCTATGTTTTATGAAAATGAATGTATACATGGCCTATAATATTAATTAAATTATGTATATATGCCATACTTTCCAGATCTCTGATTTTAGTGGGAGATTTTCGATCAAATAAACATATTTGAACTACAAATTTTATTAATGAATGAAATCAAGTAAATTTTAATTGACTACCACTAAAGGCAGGGTATATTTAATTATAAATTTTCAGGATCAAAGTATTATTTTTATTTAAAAAACACCGATGATTAACAAGCATGTTATTGTATGATTCTATGGTATGATTATGGTACGATACAAATAAATGTAATATATACCTATGCAATATATATGTATGTAAAATACAGGGTGCCCACGTATAACTTGACACACATTTATTTTCGCAACCATTGGTCCTAGATGCATACTTCCTATTACAAAAATGGTTTAAGTAACTTAAAGAATTATGTTTAAAGCGATTTGGGTCCGAGTGAATATACGGAACTTTTCGTATTTGCAATACTTTTGAACAGACAAAACGTTATAAATATAAGTATAGTAACTGGGGGGCTATATAAAAATTTAGATTCTGTAATTCTTCACTAAATTGTTTTTTCGCTTCAATTTTTATTTTTTTATCTTAACTCTGCATCTAATTTTGACAACTTTTGTAATTGGAAATATGCATCTAGGACCAACGGTTGCGAAAATAAAGGTCGGTCAGGTTATACGTGGACACCCTATACATGTACGTAATATAAAATAATGATCTATGAAAGATGTATACATGTAGATATATTTGGAAAGTGTATATAATCGAATAATAACTTGAAAATTTACAAATAATATTTAATCTTAACTACTCTATATGTAAATAATATATGACCACAAACCATTTTTATTATTATTAGTTTCACCCTTCTATGAGAGATAAAGCTATGATTTAATAAATTTCTTCGTGAAAAATAAAAGAAAATGTAGACATAATGTAAAAATGTAGACCCTTTTTTTATTGAATCTTTTCTCTTCCAATCTTGAAAAAGAAAATAGTATATGTTTTATATGTCAAAAATCTTTTCTTGTAGGAAGATATATATTCTTTTGCGTTTTCTGCCAAAAATTAACATTCTCTTTTGATACGTTGAATATAAATTGAATTCACTGATAAACTCTGGCAAACACAAAAGAAATCCTCGATATCAATAACAATCACAAAAGAAAAAGATCTGCTAAAGCTCATAATACTGAAATATAATTTGACTTCCATGAAGAAAAAACTAGACTCAATAAAAACCGTTTTTCCAATATTTCAGAAATTTTAGTTCATGATCGGAATTTAGTTGGCATCGAAAATTCTTTTGAAATGATTTATATGAAAATATATATTTATATTATTTTTTAATACGGAATTTTCGAATTATTTGAAAGTAAGTCTATTCACGAATTCTTGCCGTGCAGAAACTACACCACAAATAATAATTTTATAGTTTCTCAAATAGTTGCACTTAAAAAAATATATATATATATATTTATTGAAAAAAGTTTATTCTTTTTTCAGTACTAATATTATGAAAAGATGTAGCATTTATATGAAATATAAATATTATGTAATATAATATAATACGCATTATTATATTATTATTATTATATTATATAACAGGGATCTAGACAAGATTTGGGCCCTATTTAGAGCTCTTTCACAAAATCCATATAATAAAATAAGTCGCTTCACAAATTTCCTCTTTACAAAACTCCATTATATAAAAAAATGTATGGTTTATTGATTATTTTTATATTTTTTTAGGTTATTGGCAAACAAAATAAGTTCACGTGAATGAAAATTTTAGCAAAACAACTTAGAAGTTATTATTCACAAATATACGGTTTATTGATTATTTATATATTCTTTTAGGTTATTGGCAAACAAAATAAGTTCACGTGAATGAAAATTTTAGCAAAACAACTTAGAAGTTATTATTCACAAATATACGGTTTATTGATTATTTATATATTCTTTTAGGTTATTGGCAAACAAAATAAGTTCACGTGAATGAAAATTTTAGCAAAACAACTTAGAAGTTATTATTCACAAATATACGGTTTATTGATTATTTTTATATTCTTTTAGGTTATTGGCAAACAAAATAAGTTCACGTGAATGGAAAATTTTAGCAAAACAACTTAGAAGTTATTATTCACAAATATACGGTTTATTGATTATTTTTATATTCTTTTAGGTTATTGGCAAACAAAATAAGTTCACGTGAATGGAAAATTTTAGCAAAACAACTTAGAAGTTATTATTCACAAATATACGGTTCATTGATTATTTTTATATTTTTTTATGTTATTGGCAAACAAAATAAGTTCACGTGAATATAAAATATTAGCAAAACAACTTAGAAGTTATTATTCACAAATATACGGTTTATTGATTATTTTTATATTCTTTTAGGTTATTGGCAAACAAAATAAGTTCATGTGATTGGAAAATTTAAGCAAAACAACTTAGAAGTTATTATTCACAAATATACGGTTCATTGATTATTTTTATATTGTTTTTAGGTTATTGGCAAACAAAATAAGTTCACGTGAATATAAAATATTAGCAAAATAACTTAGAAGTTATTATTCACAAATATACGGTTTATTGATTATTTTTATATTCTTTTAGGTTATTGGCAAACAAAATAAGTGCACGTGAATGGAAAATTTTAGCAAAACAACTTAGAAGTTATTATTCACAAATGTTTGGTTCGAGAATTTGAGTAAATGGATTTCATCTTTCGTTACAAAATGTTAATTTTCGCGAAAATATAATAAATTTCACAAAAATGTAATATGATCCTCTTATATGTTGATTTTCATTAAAATTCGTGACGTATCAGCCACAGCTGATTTGCTCATTTTGTATGGAATCACAAAGCTGCTAGTTTTTGATGATTTTTCTTTTTCGCACAGTGGAAGGGGATCCAGGAATCCTCGAAACGGCCGTATGTGATTTTTGTGTGTGTGTGTCATGGTATTATACGTATTTGTCCGTTAAAACCTTGTTAAAAGTTTTAGCTTATATATTAAAAAATACATACAAACACTTTAACTCAGAAAGCTCAAAAACTAAAGCTTTAGCCAAAGATTGTTTTTTAAATACTTGCGAGTAATTAGAAAACCATTAATTAATATGTGTTTTAAAAACTTGTACAAACTCTCCAAATTTGCAGCTTCGAATATGGGTTCTCAAATAAAAATAGTACCGGTGAAGGGTCATAAATGATTTTTTAGTGTATTTTTTTACTAAAAAATGGGATACGGGTCAACGTTGATGAATTCATAGTTTTACTTTTATGAATATATTATTAATTTATCGTTATTAAATAATCATAAAAATTCATCTTTTTACTCTTTTATTTACCCAGAATAGTTTTGGAGATTATTACTTTTTAATTGACTGATTCTTCGTTTAAAAAGTGAAGGTCGTTTTTAAACATTTTATTAACATCACATTTTTCTTAATCAAATATATCTTAAGTAATATTTTACAAAAAGAATAAAGACTAATAATGTTAATAAGGTGCATCTGAATCTACTTGACTATTTATTAGCTTAACAACTTTTCAAGATTTATGTTTTTCTGAATAATAAAATAAAATGAACTAAAATTAAATAAATGTATATAAAATAAATTATTCTGCTCACTTTACCTTTTTAAAATGGAAAAGTAGCATTGTTAATTCATAGCGTAAAATATTTCACTGAGACATGATCAATCGATAAAAAAATTTATTTCCATTTTTAAAAAGCGCAATTCTATTCACATGTCAGGATAAAATATATTTTTTTTTTAAATTTGCTTAGATGTCCAAATAGATATAAATACAACTTTTAAAATATTACACTTCTAAATATCATGCGTAATATAATCGTTACATGTTTTATTATATTTAATGGCATTAATAGTATAATAAATCTGTTCGATTTGATAAAATATTAAAAACATTTATTTTTTAACTCAATGTAATTAATTTAACATTCAACCTAGCAAAATGTAACTTCTGTTGCTGCATTCACATATTGTAGCTTGGAAATAATAACTATGTCACCCAGAAAGCATTACTAGACTGTATTATAGAAGATTTCCTTAGAAAAGAAATCTGGTGCCATTTTGACTCATTAAATGTTAAAAATATAAAGTAACAGCTCCAGTTTTTGAAGAAAGTCTGTTTTTTATTTGTAATAATTGTTATTTCAAATTTATTTTTAGATATTATTTTAAATGTATATATTTTTAATTTTATAAAAATGTGTAAAAAAAGTTTATATAAAGAACAAATTTATTTATCTGAATACAATTATTGAAGATATAAATTTAAATTTATTAAATAATACCTTTTTTGCTATATATTTACATTTGTTTGCTCCAAATACAACACGAGAAAGATGTATTTTAATTTAAAAATTGCATTTTTTTATGGTGGTGCAAGTTTTATATAGACTCCATATAGAGGCTAACGTACATACACTCCTTAAAAAAAAAAAAAAAAAAAAAAAAAAAAAGTTTAAAAACGTAAAAATTACGTGCAGAAATTTGCCGGAAGACATCTTTGATTCGGAGAGATTTTTTTGCGTCTTATTAGAAGATTTTTTCGCCTTTGGCTTGAGAGTTTATGGAAAGTTTTGAGCTTCGATTCGCGACGTTTTCGTCTTTTGAACGGATTTATAAATTGCGTTTCTGTAAAAGAAAAGAAGCACTGAAAAATCCATGTTAGAAAAAAAAATCATTCTTTACCCATAAAATTTACGTGGAACAGTAATAATTTTTTCACTTTTATGTAAGAATAATAAACTTTATGAGTTTTAAAATGTGTAGTCAATAAAGAAAGAAATCGCCTTTAAATTATTTTAAACATTCTGAATACTATCCAAAATAAGTTTATTAAGATTAGAGAAAACTGACTAGCAGGAAATATTTTCAAAAGGAAAATTATATCACTGTGTTCTTTTAAGAAAAATTATAGTACTCTTTTTAAGAAAAGGGGAGGAGTTAGAATAATATAACTCACAATACAAATATATAGCTATGCTTTTAAATCTCTAAAGAATTGCTTACTATTATTCTCAGTCTGCTGTTCTTAACAATAATAATGATTATAATAATAATGATAATAACTCCCTGTTCAACAACATGAATCTTTCTCACACATTTTCGAGCTCGTGTTTAGGAGCGTCGTAATTATATAAATACGTAGCACCTATAGTCTGTCTCCATATACAGCGCAAAAACTACTCAACCGAAGGATTCGAAATTTAATATATACAATCGTTGCAGGATTTTATCAAGTCATTTCAAAATTTTATAAAAATCGAATCAAAACTTAAAATGATACTAATAAAAGTTTTCTTTCATTCTATATTAAGTCCTATCTCACGTAATGAATTTACTGATATCCCATGATAGGTAATGATTCTGAGTTGCCATGGTGATGACATCCTATTTAAGATGGAGTACTATTATTTTCGTATTACTGAATTTAATATATATAATCGTACTAAATTTTGTATTAATGCATTTTTGCGTAAGAGTGCAACAGCTATTGAACCAAGATCTGAATATTTATAAAACTACTTACAGTACGAACGCACCTCATTTGTCACGTTTGAGGTAGGGTAAAGTGCCCATATTTCGTCCCCCTTAACTTCTTCACTTCTACGAAAGTGGCGCCACTTATGAAGCAAGGCACTGGGGACAGAACGTAAAAGGGGTCAATGTTGAAAGTTTTGTTCGCCAAGACGCATAGATAAATTAAATATGGTGAATTTCCTATTTTTCGAAGACCTGAGTTCTTATTACGTCATTTGTAGAACGTTATTTACTGTACTGTAAGTATCTCATATTCCTTGCATGTATTTTACGTTGGTAAGATGCTGACAGTAGAATATAGTGAGTTTTAGGACACTCAGTTCATCTTACTGGAACTGAAGCTCCGTCATATTGGGAAGTAGCGTTGTTCCAATTTCGTCCTCCTTGCAGTTCTTATTTACGTCTCGCGGACAAAATTAGGAATGCTTTTTCAAAACATTTTTTTTTTAAATTTGTTTCCTCATGTTGGATTGCTAATGTTTCGTTATGTTATTCTTCCAATGATAATTAGTACATTTCTTTGTGCTTTACTTAATGTAAATTAAATTACTTACTCATTGAGTAATAAATTTTGATTTAGTTATAAGTTAAGTCTCGGCGTATTGAATTTTTTGGGAGGACGAAATTGGAACCATTTTTTTCTTCTGCATTTTTTAGATACTTTTGAAAACAACATTTCGCATTGTTAAAATTTTACACTATTTGCCTATATTTCTATGTGCGTGGGTAGTTAGTCTATGTAAAATCCAAATTTTGTAGTTTTTCACTGAAAATGACAACTTCCAAGGGCCTAAAAGTGACTGGGGACGATAATAGGGCACCTTACCCTACAATTTCTGACTTGTTATCATAAAAGGTCCAAGCTTTCAGGCATGATTATTGTCGTGATTGCTAATCGAAGAGTTTTTTGTGCATTTTCCGATAAATTAATTACATCTTGAATTATAAACAGTTGTTGTAAGAAGATGACAGTTTTTTTTTTCTTTACCTGCGCTGTTGGTTGCGGAAATTCGGTTCAAAACACTCACTTTGACAGTATTTTCCGAGTAGTTTTCTGCCGTTCCCGAAAAATAAAATCCACAGTTTTATTACACAGCTTCTTAATTAGAGCACATGCAATTTGTAAACCAAATACAGGGTTGCAAAAAATATAATAGGAGAAATCGGATTTTCAAATGCGTTATGTGTTTTCTAAATTGTTCATTTAGGCGCCATCTTTCGTCTTAGTAAGCTGTGAGTTTTGTTATAGTATTCTGAACTGTTTCATAATGTATGCTGCACGCTTGATTTTTCGTTCTATTTTTTTAGAGTGTTCTTCTATCCGAAATTATGCTCATTAGACAAAATGTCCGTTAAACAACTGATAGCTGTTGATAATCAAATTCTAGCAAAACTTTACGTTTAAACTTAAAAAAGTATCACAATTGTCAGCATGGAGTAGACGAATATGTTATACGCAATATTATTCATCATAAAAATAAAGAATTCATATTCTGAACAATTTTTTTGAGCAGGGCCGACAAGAAAAAATCTGAAAAGCTGGAAAGATCGTTAATTGATCCATTACTACTGCAGCCATATCATTCCCATTATGGAAGATTATACTTCTCCATGAAAAAAAAAAAAAAAAAAAAAAAAAGAGCACAAAAAAATTTTATCTTAAGAAACAAAATAACATTCTTTATCCATAATATTTATAACAGTAATTGCTTTTTTATTTTTATCAAAGAATAATCACTTTTATCAGTTTTAAACTGTTTAAACATCAGAGAAAGTAATTGCCTCTAAATTACATTAAAGGAGCACATTCTGGAAGCTATCCAAAATAATTGGTTAGTAGAAAACACTTTCAAAAGAAAAATGATAGTTTTGTGTTCTGTTAACAAAAAATTACTTTAACAAAAAATACATTTCTTTGAAAAGATGGGAGTGGGGGCGGTGTTATAATGATATAAGGCATGTCACAAAATATAGATTGAGTAAAGTGAACAAATTTCGTCACTATTAGGCCCTAAATGTTGTAATTTTCAGTTAAAACCTACCAAATTTGTATTTTACATAGTCTAACTACCCACGCGCCTAGAAACATAGGCAAATATCGTATAAAATATTTTAACAATGTGAAAAGCTGTTTTTTCAAAAGTATCTAAAAAATGCAAAAGAAAAAAAATGGTCCCAATTTTGTCCTTAAAAAAATCCAATACACCAAGGCTTAACTTATAACTAAATCAAAATTTATTTCTAAATGAGTAAGTAATTTTATTTATATTAAAGTAAGGCACAAAGAAAGGTACTAATTTCAGTCGAAGAATAACATAACGAAACATTAGCCATCCTAGCGTGACGAAAAAATTGTCATGAAAAAGAATTCCTAATTTCGTCCCTGGGACGAAAATAAGGACTGCAAGGGGGACGAAATTGGGACCAACCTACTTCCCAATATGGCGGAGCTTCAGTACCCGTAAGATGAACTAAGCGTCCGTTCAAAAACCCACTGTCAGGTATGCTACTGGTAGGTATGCTACTGTCAGCATCATACCTACGTAAAATACATGCAATAAATAAGAAAAAAAAATACTTACAGTACAGTAAATAACGTTCTATGAACGACGTAATAAGAACTCAGGAAATTTTTTTAACAATTATTAAAATTAATAATTATTAAACAATTATTTATAAGGCCAATGAAATTTATTTATAAGGCATAATACATATAGAAACCTTTCAAATTATGTTCATCTTAGATTTTAATATTTCTTTATGTCATTTTACACATTTAGAAAATTTATAATTTTAATCAATGATTTGTTTTAATCAGCTGATTAAAATCACGATTTAATCACTGACTTAAATTATCTGATTAAAATTGTTGACAAGTTAGTTAATAGCTAAGAGTAATATAAACAATGAAGAAACAACCAGGCATTTGACCGCAAAGGAAAATTACCAGCATTTCACCCCAAGGGAAAACAACTGGCATCTTACCCCCCAAAATTTTCGTCGACTCACCCCAAAGTATTGGGCAAGACGCCGGTGGCCCCCACTGATGTGAAGAAGCGGGAACCGGCCATCATTTATTCTTTGCAGAAAGACCAGGTACCAGTACTCTCTAAAAACATCAGATTTATTTATCTGGTGTTTAAACTAAAGTTCATATAGGCAAATAAAGAAGTCACGTAAAAGAATTCGGACACTTACCAGAAGTGTTATGACGAAATAGCAATAAAAATTACCACTTATTTTTATTTTTAAAAAAAAAAGAACGCAAATGGAAATTAAAATATCCCTAGGGAACTCTCTTTTTTACAACTAAGCAACGTTTCCTCACATCACTTGCGCAAATGAAAACTACGTGATACGGCATCTTGTACAACACGGCATCTCACCTCAGGTTTGCCTACTATGTGGAATAGGGCAAACTGAGGAGGGTTCACCCATTTTTTACAAAATATTTTTTTTATTTTTTAAGTATTAAACTTGGATAAAAGTTTCATATATAATTTTATGCGTTATACAATCACTTATCAAAATAAAATTTCTACACAAATGTGCTATATAAGAAACTTGAAAAATGACTGATTTTAAACATGAAAAATTAATGTGTCAACTCTTCTCACATATGTGAGGCTTGACACACCTTTTTTTATACTAAAATACTTGTTAAGGGAAATAAAATAGTTTTAAAAAAGGCAGAATAATTTTAAGCTACAACTTTTAATTAATATAAAAATTATTTGGGAAAATGTGAAGTGTAAACAAACCTGCTTAGATGAAATTCTAAGCAAGGGAGAAAATTTCCGTTTTAAACACACACTTTTTTTGACACTCGACCTAGCAACACTATTTGCCACATAGTTTGGCTCCATCTCATTGCGCTTATCTTGGTGAAATTTATCTACATACATTCCTAAAGTGTTTTGATCAATGTTATTTTCTTTTGCAGATGAATGAATATCTAACATTTCTTAAGGCTGCTGCTTTCATTATTTCTAGTATTTTCCATTCTTTGTATTTATCTACTATCGGTATTATTTAAATGAAATAAACTTCCTATAAACTTTCCAATTTATATTTCAGTTTAAAATTTTTCTTGCTTCTTATAGCAATTTTTCTCATCTTCATTTATTCAGTTTTAAACATTTTCCTTTCTATCACTTCTGTAATAATTTCAAGTCCCCATTAAAAATATTAGTAGCCTCCGAAAAGAAATTATTTAAATTTATATAGTAACATAATTTATTCTGGGTTAAATAATCTCAGTGTAATTATACAATATCGAGATGCTGGGTTCGACGTCGATTGTCTATAAGAAGGTCCAATTTCACAATATGTCCAACGAACTACGGAGTTTTATTAGTGTCGAATTATTAGTGTCATGAGGCATAGAAAAAGATATTCTGCGATGCCTGCATTATTATCTGCTCAAAGCACATTGTCCTATCCCTGTGGGAAACTGTCGTCCGTTGTAAATTCTAAACTTGGGGCGCTGTTCTGTTAAATTGATCACTAATTAGTGCTAATTATTCGAAGACTTTACACTCCCTTTTACTGTAGCTTTACAGAATAAATTTACATTATTTTAGAAATATTACCATATACCTTTCAATATGAACAGTCTGTAATACAAATATATCCCAAAACACATTTTTAACGAGCTTTGACCATCTGGTCAACAATCCCCACTTCAATCCTCCACAATCCCCACATCAATTCCCCCAACAATCGAATTCTGCGACAATTCTGCAACAATCGAATAATTATTTGAAGACTTTACACTTCATTTTAGTGTAGCTTTACAGATTAAATTTACATTATTTTAGAAATATAATCATATACTTTTCCTTATACACTGTCTGTAATAAAAATATGTCCCAAAACACTTAATTAACGAGCTTTGACTATCTGGTCAACAATCCCCACGTCAATCCCCCAACAACCCCCAAGTCAATTGGGTCGGTCCTCCCAACGTAGCCACTTTTCAAAGTATAGCACATAGTTATGTTTACCCTAATTTTCTGTAAAATCTTTATGTCTGGAATGGAAGCTGAATATCTCTATATTATTTAAAATCTACTTACTTAAATTTCTAAGATATATTTTATTTGAAAAAATCTTAAGAAACTTTTCTATAAAATACATTTTTTAAGGTGAAAACACTTCACGATTGTTTTTTCTACGCCTGTTTCAATTATCTTCACGAAACAAAGACTATTGTTTGAGCATTTTAGTAGCTTTTGTTGCCATCCATTGGCAAAACTCTGAAATTCTGTTAAATATGAAACTGAAGGGTGAGTCAAGCTTCCACTATGGTCAACACACCCTAGCCTCCCCTATATATACATTTATAGATTAAACACAGGTCTGAACAAATAAATTCAAGAACTTTTCCGGCTATGAACGGTAATCGCTGAATCCTGTTTTTCAAATATGTTATGCGTTTTCTAAAATGATTACTTAAGTATCTTATTTACCCTATTAAACAGTGAAGTATTCTGGAATTGTTGGAAAGGGTCTCATAATCTATGCTTTATCATGACTTCTCATTCTTGTTTATTTCGTAGTAATTATACAGAAACTTAGATGCATGAGTGAGACTCTTACATTTTGGTTGTTTGGTTAATCAACTAATAGCTCTCGGAAATCAAATGCTAACAAAACTCTACTTTTAGGTAGATTTCGTATGAAATACTACCTATTGGGATCGTTCCTATGCTGGAATTTCTGAAAAATTTTGCAGATCTACACCGATCATGATCCCTAGAACCCAAAACCACCCTCAGTAAAAAACTTTATCTATCTATCTATCTATATATATATATATATATATCACTTTCTTCTGGACACGATAACTTTCGTAATTCTGCACCAATCTCTTCCAAACTGATACATAAAATCAAAGGGCATAAAATCTCAGTCAAGTTCGTTAATGGGCAAAATCGGACCAAGGGGATGGAAATAGGGAGGGGGTTTGTGAATAACCGAAAACCCCCCATAACTTCTTAATTTTTGTACATATCAAATCAGTTTAAAGTTTTTATTACTTCTAAAAATAGGGCCAAAATTTTATGTATCACAGATTTTTGATAAAGTTAAAAATGGGCGCAAGGGGCGCAAAAATAGGGTTTTTGGGGGAAAAAAATTCGTAACTTCGTCAGTTCTCAAGATATCAATTCTAATTAATTTTATTATAAATCTCTTTAATATTATCTACAACTTTTATATTCACAAGTTTTTGATAGGACCAATTCGTACCGCAAAAAAAATAAAAACGAAAACAAAAGGAGGTTTGAAGAAGTAAAAAATCCATAACTCCGTCAATTCAAAAGATATAAAATCTCCGTGAATTTATCATATATCTTCTTAATATTGTCTACAACATCTATATAGACAAGTTTTGGATAGGACCAATTCATACAGCAAAAACAAATTAAAAATACATAGCGGTTGAAGAAAAAAATCATCTTAGTAAGGGTGTATTCAAATACAAACTGCTTATTTTCTGACTCATTTTACAATCCATTTTTGCTCTCAAAGGCTTCCAATTTGGTACGTTTTCTTACTCAGAAACTATATAATGTACCGTAATGGTCGATTTTTTGATAGAGGCAGAATATATTTTTTAAAATGCTGTTAAAAAGGGCATTTTGAACCGAATTTACCGAAGCGGATTGTGTTGGAAAAATCATTGTATTAAGGATGCACTCAAATCCAAACTGCTTATTTTCTGACTCATTTTTAAATTCATTTTTGCTCTCAAAAGCATTTAATTGGTATATTCGCTTATTCAGAAACAATATAATGTACCGTAATGATCGATTTTTTGATAGAGGCAGAATATATTTCAAAAACTGATGTCAAAGTGGGCATTTTGAACGGAATTTCCCGAAGCGATTGTATTAGAAACGAAAAATATTGTCCCTCTGAGAAAATAATTGTTTATATATCAAGTTTTAATTAATTGAACAAAAAATAAAAACATAGGTCCCTTATAAATCTCTTCAAAAATCACGTCAGCTAGTTTCATATTTTTTTTTAATTAAAAATGAATCTGGAATTATGCCAGAAAATTTCGAGTTGTTGAGCATGGAAAAGTATTTTTTTGAATACCGCCCTAACATGATTCTGATAAAACCAGCTATTATATAAAAATGAAATAAAAACTCGTCAAAAGCGGCCAGATAAAATTGTTAAAATGGATTTATCTCTAATCATGATTTAGTTTTTGTTTGTGAAATTAGTATACTTCGAAATCTACCTCTGCCTGTAGGCCGGGCCGGCAGGGATTTTTTATTTTATTTTAAAAAGAATCAAAATTGTCAGAATGGTGCAGACTAACGTACTATACACAATTTTATTCATCATAAAAAACAAAATAATTTATTTTCTCCTTTTTTTTTTTTTTTTTTAGCAGGGCAAAACGCACAAGAAAAAGTCTAAAAACTTGGCAAGATCCTGAATTGATCCAATACTACTGGAGGCACATTATTTCTACTATGAAAGATTATGATTCTTCATGAATAAAAAAAGCACCAAAAATGCAACTTCGAAAAAATGCATTCTTTATCCATCATATTTATAACAGAAATTGTTTTTTCACTTTTATCAACGAATAATCTGTTTTATCAGTTTTAAACATGAGAGAAAAAAATGCCTTTAAATTGTATTAAAGTACATTCTGGAAGCTATCCAATATAAGTTTATTAATTGGTTAGCAGAAAATACTTTGAAAAGAAAAATGATAGCTTTGTGTTCTTTTAACAATAAAATACAATATTTCTCTCCAAACGCTGGGGGTGGGAAAGGGGTTATAATGCTGTTAGGCACGTTTTGAAATATAACTATAGTGCTAGACCTATAAAATATTACTTACTATTCTGTCTCACAAGAATCATTAAAAGGCATTTCTTCTTTATTAAGACTGTTCTTAAAAATTATTTTACCCTGCTCAACTACGACAAACTTTCTCACGTATTTCCCAACAAAATTTTAAACATAAAAACACGATGCTTCCAGGCAGGATTTTTAAAATGAACAGTTTTTATTTTTTTATTTTCTGGTACATAATGTCTATCTTGAATTATAAGCGAATGCTGTCTCCAGATGCTAGTTTTTAGAGTTTCGCTCATCTTACGAAAACATATTAATCAGAATGCTGCGGTCCCGGGTTCAATTCCTGGCTCTGGCTAATGTTTCATTCCAGTTGGGTTTATTTTATTTATTGTATGTACGCCTGCATAATATATATATATATATATACTGTTAACTGCTGAATGCAGGCATTATTTGTGTGTGTTATATTATATATTATAGTATGTGTGTTTTATTGTACACGGGTGTCCAAAATTAAGGACCAGTCACAAAATGCTAATTTTTAAGTAAGCGAATACTCAAAAGGAAATAATATAATTCAAATAATCACTATCCCTACAGCACAGCTAGTCCATATAGCATCTCATTCATGTCAGACATGGTCACAAGTGTCACAGTCACTACGGTGAAACAAAAAATAGGAAATTCCACACGTCTCATTATGAGTCTCAAATGATCACTAATGTGGCTCCACTGATACGTCAATATGACTGTTGCTTTGTGACTAGAACACCAGGTGACTTTACAATCTAGTTACACTGTGACTCTCATGTGACTGTCATCTTTAGACTCAATTTCAAAGTCATCGTGAACGCTGCATTGTGATGAGTTACCAAATAATGCGACATTAAAGTCACATGATGACTTTCAGGTGACAGAGAGACTATTGTGAAGTCACCATTGTGCTCTTTTGTGAAAAGTCATGATGTGACTATAATGTGATATTATTTGGGGACTTATAATGCAACGTTCACGATGACTTTGAAATTGAGCCTGCAGATGACAGTCACATGAGAGTCACAATGTAACTACATTGTAAAGTCACATGGTGAATCGTCACAAAGCAGCAGTCACATTGACGTCTCAGTGGAGTCACATATAGTGATCATTTGAGATTCATAATGAGATGAATGGAATTTCCTATTTTTCTGCTTCACCGTAGTGACTGTGACACTTGTGACAGTGTGACATGAATGAGATGTTATATGGACTAGCTGTGCTGTAGAGATAGTAATTATTCGAATTATATTGTTTCCTTTTGAGTCATGGCGTACTTGTAAATTAGCATTTTGTGATTGGTCCTTAATTTTGGACACCAGTGTATATCGTAGATGGATGTAATAGTAAAATCTATGCATCGTTGTCTGGTCATCCAAGGCTGTCGTATAGATGGTTGGTGACTTCCCCAATATGGTTTATTAATGAAAAATTGCAGACCTAGATATCAGCCGGAGTATCTCAGTGGTTAGAGCGACAGCCTGGAATGCTCTGATCTCGGGTTCGATTCCTGGCTCTGGCTAATTTTTCACCCCAGTTGGGTTTATTGTATTTATGTTTGTATAATATTTATATATACTGTTAACTGTTGAATTCAGGCGTTATTTGTGTGTGTTATATTATACATTGTAGTATGAGTGTTTTATTATATTAGTCTAATTCCTCTGTCTCTCTCTCTATTCGTCAAAGGGTCCGTTATCAGAAACTGTATAAGTTAGAGACTTGGATACTTATAGCTGAATACCTCCAACCACACGACAATTTAAAAAAATTGTAAAAGGTTTATATTATTTTAATTAAATTATAGGAGACTGCTATTTCTCTCTCCCGCCGATGAGAGGTTTTATTTTAGCCAATAGAGTGGAGGTGCATTTCTTTACCCTGTGTTTCTTCCGAGCGCTTTTAGAGTCACGTGACACAGAAAAATTCGAACTCTCCATAAGCTGCAGTTTATTATCACAGTGACGTTATGCGAATATTGACTATGTGTTGTTTCAGTTTAATAAAGTTTATTTTTCTACGAAAAACTTTCTGATCATTCGAGTCACCGATATATTTTATGATTTCCGTAAATAATTCTCAAAAAAATCAATTAATTTAATGACATCCGACTATTTTTAAAATGGTCTCTTTCACTCGTGATTTAGATGGCTCGTGGTAAATCATCCGCCTATCAATCAAAAGGTTTCCTGTTCAAACACCGGTGTCGGTGTTTGAATTTTATTATCATGAATTGATTTTATTATATAATAGATACAATTTTACAAAGGTTTTATAATACAGTAGAGCGCCGATTAACTGGATTGTCCAACTAACCGGATCGATCAAGGTTGGTTGGTTGTGCTTATGACGGTCAATTATCAACACGAGGGCTATAGGCCCTAAGGGGGGGGGGGGGTTGCCCTCCGTGGGGGTCCTTCAAAGGGAACCTAACCCGTATTAACGCAAGTAAATCCAAGGTTCGAAGAAAACTACGGAAAACCACGAACGAATAGGCCGACTCGCGCGATTGGGTTCGAACCGAGCACCTCCCGATCGATCAAGGACCACAAGTTATTTTTCTCCCCTTCTTCAAATTTTTTAAAATGAAATTTCTTTAGGAGTGGTAGGGTAAATTCTGCTGGATATCATGAAAGTTATTCGTTAAATAATCATTTCTGAATCCTTAAATCTTCAAATTCTCTGAAGGGCGCCGGAAAATTGCTTATTTTGTCCCTTGGTACCCTCGGGAAGAGGACCCCCCCCCCCCCCTCTTCTCTCTGCTCGCGTTTGCTCGTTTGTTTTTGTGTCACAAAAATGACTGATGGATTTTAAAATTCAATAACTTGCAAACGGTGACAGATATTTTAAAAAAATGCAGGAGTGTTATGTATAATGTCAGAAGTTTTTATTTTTTTTACTGTGATTCTTGATTTTAGTTCAAATTTCAAGCAATAGATTGCCGTGAGAGCAATAGGTGCTCAGTCGAGACCCGATTTTTGGTACTTCGGGATCTATTCAATATAATTTAATCTCATTTTTTCGCATGGAAGAAGAGAGAGGCCGAAAAATTGAGCCTGGATTTGAGCGGATATTGCTTGCAACACCATCTATCGATGCTATTTGTAACTAAAACTAAGAATCGCAGCATAAAAACCCCTGACACCTTACATAACACTACTGCAAGAATTTTTTAAATATCTGTCACCGTTTGCAAGTTATTGAATTTTAAAATCCATTAGTCATTTTTGGAACACCCTGTATATGTTACTGTGAAAAACCGAATTTGGAGAATGTCGACCTTCACCGGAGAATGTCAACATATACCAAATACGTCGGTGAAAGACCGAATAATTGATTATATTCTTGTACATTCGAATCGTCACCGGTTTATGTCAAGCACAGATATGCTTTGGTGGATGTCGAAAAGAGAAGCCGAGGTCAACAGATAGGCGACAGTCTCTCGCTAAAACCTTTGTTCTGCTGCGAGTGCCAGTTTTATGCAAGGTTTGATGGTACGTTTCTTAAATTTTATGTCCTTTAAATCTATCACGGCATTTAAATTCTCCGGGGTTAGTCCCGCAGTGAAAACTTCTCTACAGAGTGACACCCCTCTCCTCATCGTATCTGGTCACTCCTTTCAACTAGAGAAGCGAGAAAGTTACGTCGCCCTTGTGACGTTTTATATCGCCTGAAATTACGGAGAAGAAAGTGCAAATCTCTGACATGTTCAACATTCACCATTAGTGCACAGTGAATGTGGACATTTTCTGGTGTAACTGAGAAATAAGGATATTTAGCAAATATTTCGGACATACACCAAGCGACTATGTGAATGTTGACATTTACTGGTGAAATTCGACATTCTCCAGATTTCGATCCTTCACAGTAGCATATATATGCAATAATTTCCATGTTTACTTTTATGTACAACTGTGTACCAATTTTGCAGAAAATAAAATAAAAAATGATAACTTCTAAACACGACATTTTTAATATGCTAAAATTTGCACTACTACAGTAGCCAGTACTAAGCCTGAAAAAGTTGTGAATGGAAGTTACCTGAAAATCATTGCCATAAGCTTTTTTAAAAGTTGTCCAATTATCCGGATTCGATTACCCGGTCCGAATAATCGAATCGGCGTTCTACTGTATTTCGTTTGCCATTTTGACTCTATAAGTTGTAAAATATTTTATAAATATATTTTTTTTTAATTTAAACATTCTTTTTTTCCGAAAATCCAAAATTTTAAATCGACTGCATTTCATTGTCCGATGGATTCAATTTAAGAACTTTGGTATTTTTTTTACGAATTTAAGAGTTTAGTTTAGTTTTATATTAACTAAAATTAAATCATATAATTAAATATACTTTTCAGATACACGAAAATTGTCTGAAAAGCGGTTTTTGATTATTTTTAATTTGATTACCAAAAAATTTTCCAATTGCAATAATTTTAAAATTAAATTTAATGGTGCTGCCATCTATGTTATTAGAGGTACGTTAAAGCGGGTAAAGATCTAATAATTATAAAGTAACGATTTGGATTTATTAATTAAAGAATATAGTGTGTTGAAAGGGAAATTAAACGGAACCCTCTGTGCGAACTTCGATCTGTCTTACCTACTTGTTTTCTTTTCCAGCGCTGTCGAGTGCGGAAATTCATTTCAAAATGCTCACTTTGACAATATCTACTTAAAAGTCTTCTGACTTTATGTATTATTCAAAAAAAGTTTGATTACATAGTGTTTTAAAAAGAGCTTATGCATGGTTTATGATAAAAAGAAGACAGAAAGAATAGATGCAGGACAATAACATAAATTGATGTAGACGTTTTATTTAATTTGTGAAATTTCAGCGAATGCTTGCTCTATCATTATGTAACGGATTCTCGCATTTGTAGCGAGGTTCGTAACATTGGCCATAACCTGAAATTATTATGGTTAAACGCATGCAATGACTATAAAAAGCATTATCCAGGTTGTTCTTGTAAGTAACAAGTCAAGTAACCTCAAAACCCGATGCAGTGACTTTGCAATTTTTCCCTTTATTTAAACTATTAACTTATGCTATAAAAAGCACTATCAAAGATACCGGTTGTTTAAAAGTTCTGTGCGAAAATAAAGCGCAATAAAAAATTATCTATGGATTGGAGAGACATGCGGTTTTGCAGATAAATATTCGGCGATGTAGAGAATTTTGAATGACACCAAAAAAGTTGAAAATATCGACAATAGAGGGAGCTACTGCATATAATTCCATGTAATAGTTCCATATAGTTCACACAACACAAGATTTGGATAAAAAAATATCTAAATCCAGTATTCTCTAATGTTTTTCCAAATCTTGTGTTGTGTGAGCAATGTGGAATTATTCTATTAAATTATATGCAGTAGCGTCCTCTACTGCTGAGATTTTGAACAAATGTTTTTTGTTGTCATACAAAATCCCGCACCACTCTGAAGATTTTTCTGCAAACAGCATGTCGGTATAATCCGTAGATCTTTTTTCATCGCGTTCTATTTTCACACAGAACTTTTGAAATACCCGGTATATCTTAAATATCTAGGTAAATAAATATAACCCTTTCTTTACAAGAATTATTTCTTGATTTTTTAATTCAAATTAATTAATTGTTATCCTTTTTTAAAATAAATTTCTTCAAAATATTCACCACGTTTAATCTCGCATTAAATAAGACATTAAGTGATGTAAAGGAAATTTTCCTTCCCAGAGATTCATCTATGTTTCTCATTATTACCCTGTATCCAAACCCTTTTCTTATTATTCGCCATTCTCGTAACAATTTAGTATTATAACTCAGAACCATTATCCTTGTACTTCATTTGCAACAACGCTTATCGCTGATGTAATTTGATGTAATTTTTTACAAGTTAGCTATATAGTTGGAGGCTTAATATCTAAACTAAAATTAAACAACTGTATGTTCTGTGACAAGCCCATTATCTCTTATAGTGAAACAGACTAAACATCCTATGACATTATTGCATATATCTGTAAATTGTTAAATAAAAATTACATGTAGTCCAACTTACGAAATTTATGTAAAATTAGGCAATTAAAGATTAATAAGCCTTAAATTATAAAATATTTTTGCGAAGTAATCAGCCATAGTTATCAAAAGATTGACCAATATGCACGTTTTATCTACGGTTTTAAATCTAATTTAAATCTTTTAAAATTTTATACTATAATATTATTATGTTGATATAAAAAGCGCATGAAATGCTTACGTATAGTTTAGAGGATTGAAAAATCCTTTTAAGTTAAATGCATTATTAAAGTATCAATAACCAAGTGTATCAATATCACCTTAATAATTATTATTGAAGTGCTTTTAAAAAGACGGAAAAATCATTTAACATTCAATTTTATTTAAGAAATTGTCATATTAGCACAGTAAATTATTTAAACTTCAAATGTATATTTCCTTATAAGCGATTCTTTTAAGTTTCTCATTATTTTCCTAAATCGCAACCTTTCTGTTATTATAATACCCCATTCAATTAACAATTTATTATTGTAACAACAAACCATTATCTTTATACTTCTCTTGTTACATCGCTTATCGCTGATGTAATTTACAAATTAGCTGTTGTTGGAGGCTTAGTATCTAAACTAGAATTCGATAACTTCATGTTTAGTTACAAACCGATTATCTTTTATAATGGATGCTATCAAACTTCTAACGACATTACTGTGACATTCGTTAAATAAAAATTGCATACAGTCCAACTTAATTTATGTAACATTCAAAAATAAAGATTAATAAGCTATAAATTATAAAATATTTCTAAGAATTAATCAGACGTATTTGTAAAAAGATCGGCTGATATACACCTTATCTCTACAGTTTTAAATGTAATTATTATCTTTTAAAAATTATAATCTTATTATGTAGATATAAAAATCTCATAAATTTATTACACATAGTTTACTTAATTAAAAATCATTTTAAGTTAAATTTATTATTTAAATGCTTTTAAAAAGAGGGAAAAAGAGCATTGAACTTTTAATTTTATTTAAAAAATTGTCACATTAGTACAGTAAACTATTTCAAATTTCAAATGAATATTTCTTTCCAAGCGATTTCTTTAAGTTTCTCGTTATTACCCTAAATTTCAATTCATCTGTTATTATACTCTGTTCTCTTAACAATTTAGTATTAAAACGCCAAACCACTATCTTTGTACTTCTCTTGTAATATCGCTTATCGCTGATGTTATTTACAAATTAGCGATAGTTGCAGGCTTAGTATCTAAACTAAAATTAGACAATGTATGTTCAGTGGCAAACTCATTCTCTTTTATAATGAAACACTTTAAACTTGCTATGACATGATTGCTTCCATAAATTGTTAAATAAAATTACATGCAGTTAAATTTACGTAATTTACGTAACATTAGGCAAATAAAAAATAATAAGTCTTAAACTATAAAATAGTTTAAAGAAACAATCATTTCCCTTTATTAAACTATTAACTTATGCTATAAAAAGCACTATCACCAGTTATATCATATACATCTAGGTAAATAAAGTTAGTCCTTTTTTTACAAGAATTATTACTTGATTTTTTTATTCAATTTAATTAATTGCTATCAGTTTTTTAAATAATTTTCTTTAAAATATCTATCCCGTTTAATTTGACGTTAAATAAGACATAAAATCACATGAATATATTTATATCAAAAGGCAGTACCAATCAAGAAATCTGAATGAAACGCTCAGGAAATACTTTCTTTTGAAACGGTAAGTATTGTTATTATTTAAAAACAAAGGCATCGTTAGAAGGATAAACGTACCAGAAATAAACGGATGTTTTTTGTTTTCTTGTATTTGGCAGGAAGAGCGGAGCAGTTTCAAAATGCTAAAAAAAATCGGAACGTTTTTCCCCGTTTCCTTACTCTTTTCTTGAAGAAGTTCAAAGGGCGTTTTGGGGCCGGAGAGCTCGACAGCGCGCCATTTTGGGATGTTTATTATGGTTTTCAATTAATATTTCGACTAATTGTCAATAAAATAAAAATCTGAGCCCCGTGTACAATCGGTCCTACTTTTATCCAACCGCTTCAATATTTTCAGACTTTTACGTGCGGTAGATTTTGATAACCGACGCCAACACACACACAGATACATACAGACAAATTTTGTTAATATAGATTTTTTTTCTGAGAGACACATATGAAATTTTGAATAGGTTATGAGATGGGATTTTGTTCTAACTAAATTAATTCTCTAAAATGACCGACTATGTATACATGATGTAAAAAAAAAGGCATTTAACATTTAATTTTATTTAAAAAATTGTCACATTAGTACAATAAAATATTTCAAACTTCAAATGAAAATTTCCTTTCAAGATATTTCTTTAAGTTTCTCATTAATACCCTAAATTCACACACTTCTCTTATTAAACTCCATTCTCGTAACAATTTAGTATTGCAACGCCAAACCATTATCTTTGTACTTCTCTTGTAACATCGCTTATCGCTGATGTAATTTACAAATTAGCGATAGTTGGATGCTCAGAGTATTATCTGAAATGAGACAACTTCGTGCTCAGTGATAAACCCATTATCTTTTAAAATGAAAGAGATTAAACTTTATATGACATTATTGCGTCCATAAATTGTTAAATAAACATTTCAAGCAGTCCTGTACTTATATAACTTGCAATTATATAACATTAGGCAAAGAAAGATAATAAGCCTTAAATTATAAAGTATATTTAAGAAATAATCAGACATATATTTGTCAAAAGGTCGACCGATATACAAGTTTTCTTTGTGGTTTTAAATATGATTTTAATATTTTAAAAGTTATATTTAATTTTATTATGTAGTTATAAAAAGCTCACCAAATGTTTACATATAGTTTACATAATTGAAAAATACTTTTAAGTTATTTTTTTTTATTAAAGAGCTTTTAAATGTGTATATAAACATCGACAAAAAAAATAACTACAACGCAGTAAAATAAGCATATAAACATCACATAAGTTTTGTGTTCTTTTTAAAAAGAAAAATAATATATATATATATATATATATATATATATATATATCACTGTTGTACATTAATGTATTGAATGTACATTAATGTATTGAAGCTAAATTTATTAATTCTATTTGTCGTAAATGGAAATAGATGATGAATTGTAATTATGTAATGGTTATATATATATATATTCTATTTATGCGACAACATGCAACTGTAGAATTTTGTTTGCATAAAATTTTTAAAGAATAAAAATTTCAAAATATTTCATCGCAAGTTGGGATGTTTTTAAAACATTTTATTGAAATTCCATAATTTTAATATGCAACCGCATAATAAACATAAAAAGTTACTGTAGTTATAATAAATTACTCATTTACGATGCAATTACTTAATGGAAAAAATTCATAAATAGATTTATATGCAAAATAATTGCAATATTTCTTATTAAAACAGAAAAAAAAACCTTAAGTTTGAATTTCCATTATCTAACACTTCAAAGGGTTTTCTTATGTATTATAATTTTTATTCACGAAATAGGTTTCGACAAGTATTGGGAAAACTGTTTTTTATCACAACAGATTCTTTCAAAATAGAATTAGAATTAAGAGGTAGCTATCTGAATTTTACTTATACATTTTTGCATACTTCATTGCTGTTAATTTTCCTTTTATTTGCTTGTTAAAATATATCAACAAATGCAGTTTATTTTAGATAAATTTGTTTAAAAATAAAAAGCTAGATTTATTGCAGTTAAAGAATGATTTTTTGTTTATTTCAGGAATATTAAACATTATTGAACATGATTAAGAATAAATTTTAACATTTCGAAGATTTTTTTTTTTTAAAAAGAAAAGTTCCAAAATTCAGTATCTCGTGAAATTTGGTTTAAGTTTTTCAAATTAAATAATAGGAAAATTAATTTAATGAAGAATAAATTAAGAATTAGGTGTATAAAATCAAAAAAGGATTAGAAATAATGTGTTTCTAATAAAACAAGAAATTTTCAAAAAGAAAGAAAGAAAGAAAAAGAAAACCTATATAGATAAAGTGAGCCATTGGGCCTATTTTAGCGAGAACGTGGTTAGACCCAAAAAAGAATACTCTGCGACAATATTTTACTGTTATCCATATTAAAGATTTCGTTGAGAATATATATAAATACTGTTTGCTTGGCAGCAATCGTGTTCACTTACAATCCTTTGTCGAGACAAGAACCGAAAGTCATCAATAAAGATTATAACCACGAACTCCAAAGAGTGTGTGCAATAGAGTCACCGGGAGGACTTCTGCAGATAAGATCTTTTACCTCCACGGCCATGGAGGGCTTCCCATATTCACTTTAAACCACATTGTTGTCAACATTGTGGATTTTTAAAACTCAATAGATGATAATGTAAATAACATTTACATTATGTAAAGTTGCATATAAACGTGAAAATAAAAAATCATAAGTTTACAAAACTGTGTATAATATGTTGTAAAGTCAAAAAACTAAACAAACATTAAAATAAAATTAAGATATTCTATGTTTCGATCCTCATCTGTGACCTTCATCAGGAAAACTTTGTCAAAATGCTTCCAAAAAACAGAGCAAAACCGTATTTCATTTAAAAGGTACATTTTGTTACCATTCAGTTACCGCTTTAACCAATCACGAGCTAGGTAATATGCAGTGGCACCATCTATCTGACAGAAAATATTTTAAAATTTCAAATGATTTAAGGAAGGATAATGCCATGGCGTCATCTATCAGGTGATGACGGATTAAAAGAAAATCGAATGAACAGTGAGGCATGCAGTTGCTACATCTGTTGTAAAGTGATGCAAATAAATGCAGAACTGAAAATAAAAGAGACTAACTTTGATAAAAGCAAAAATAACAGCGCATATTCAACGTTGAAAAATATAAGATGAACAGAATTAGTTGCAAAAGATTATTTTAAAATGTGCATAAAATTTTAGGGATATTAAAAGAGATGTTATCGTTAAAAACGTCTTTTCTTCTAACCATAATTTCGATGGATTCTAGAATGAAATCCTATAAGAAGGGATTTTTCTTATCGTGCAAACGAAGATCGCATGGAGCACAATGCCACGACAGTTATGCGAATGCAGAAGTTTAATTTGCAAAATATATCTCAAGAAAATAAGGAAAAATGATTTAGAAAGAATAGAGTCAATGAAGCCATTAATATTGAAAGTAAATCCACTTTGTGAATAAAAAAGTAAAAGGTAAACGATATTATAAATTAGTATAAAATGCAAGTTCTTAATGCGTTTATAACAAATATTTTTATGCATCAGTATAAATTTGTAATTATTCATTTATTCGTTCAACGATATTTTAAATGCGATGATTTTGAAAGTTAAGCAAGTCCAGTTGGAATATTTTTTTTTGTTTGTTACATACTATTAACAATGAATTGGTACTACTATTATCAAAAACTATTACTATAAATACTACTAGAAACACTATTATCAGAGTTTAATCTCGAATACTTTTAAAATCTCCATTATCTAAATTAAGAAATTTAATTATAGCTATACCACTTATTACTGAATATTATTTTCTTATTTTGTTTCTACTTTTTTCCGACAAAATTATTTTTTTTGTTTAATTGTAATCATTCTATAGAAGAATGAAATATTGAAATAAAATAAATACGTAAATAAAATAAAGTCTTCAAGTTTTTAATGTTATAGTTAAATTACATCCAAAGAAAATCGATCTTTCTATCGAAAAATATTGCTTTTGAAAACAAAGTAAACCCATTGGAGCATACAAAAACCTTTATTTTTTTCAGCCAATACGGATAATCATTGCTGCATATTAAACTTATATGAAATAAGACCACAAAAACTTATTATGTCTACTACTAACTATTACGAATATTTTTAGACTCATTCAAATACACACCGATAAATATCCAGCAATAAAACAAAATGGACTTACCCACTTTCAAAATGAAAGGATAAATAAAGGAGTCACACATTCTGTTGTCAGATGTCCCGCGTGAACCGTAAGCCGAAATGCTCTGGACACCAGTATTTTAAAGTAATTTTCTTCGTCTTATCTAATGGCAGAATTATCTGCGATTAAAGATTGCGAAATAAACTGTAAGAAATTGGTGGTGTCCAGAGCATTTACGCGGGACACCTGGTAATACTAGTCACACACCTTTACACTGAGCAAAAAATCTAATTCACTCATTTAAAAGGTATTTAATTTGTAGTACTTTAGAGGAATTTGTATTCAAAATTGTGTATTTTTACATTATAAATTTCGAAAATTTAAATTAACAGCTGTTATATTTTTTTTGTAATTGTGAATAAATCAGTATATGTAAGAAATATATTTAAATCATGATAAAATAGCATCCTCTTTATTCTATACTAATTACCAGATGATATTAATGATAAGCAGTAACTGAGAAATCACTGTAAATTCTATGAAATAATATTTTAAAATTTCTTTATCATGAATCAAAAGACCTTTTTTTTTCCCTTTAAACATTAAAACGTATTTAAGTGAAGCATGAATAACTAAAAGTGCACTGAAGTTGTGTCAGTATAATGACATATTTGCCTCATATTTATTTGTTTCAGGGAAAGAAAAGATAAAAGTTCGTTTTACTGTCAAAGTATAAATATAACTCTGACAGGGATAAATTCAATTAGAGCTTTGGAAGTCATACATGTTATGAATATGTCAAAACGTGAAATAAATGTAAAATTTTTGTCGAGCAGAAAATATATTAAAATAACAGTTTCATTTTAAATTTCATTTTCTTTGAAAACAATATAAGTTTTTTCAAATTAAATTTTTTTATTCTCCAATTTGATTTATTATAAAACTCAAAATGATGAGTGGCCATTTAAAAACCATATTAACCATTTGACTACGTCCGCATATGCAGTGAATGGCCTGTCGCTACCAGGCTTTGCAGATAAGACGAGGACACCACGTACTGGGTGTACGTTCTAGTTGCAGACTACACTAGTGTGGGAAACTTTAGCAACAAAGACAAAATGATAATTTCTAAATACTTGAGTACTGAAAAAGAAAATTCTATAAACTGCAATAGGTGGTATCCTAACAACACATCCAATCGATAAGAAGTCTCCTTGAGGTCACAAATAGTCACAATTATCACAATCGCTACAATAAACTGAGATGGTATACATTTCATTCGTCATTCTTACTCTTATTTGGTGACTCAACTGAGAAATCACGATGACTGGTGCATTGTGACGTATCACCAGGTAACTGTACAAGGAAGTCTCTTGTGACACTCATATGATTGTCATTTTGAGACTCCAATGTAAAGTCATCATGATAGCTGTTTTGTGTCTGACACTCATATGATTGTCATTTTGAGACTCCAATGTAAAGTCATCATGATAGCTGTTTTGTGTCAATTTCACAAGTGACAGAAAAAAAGTCATCGGGTTACCTCTCAAAAAGCAGCGTAATGGTGAAGTTTACAGTAGAGTCTCAAACCTGAAAATCAACATGTAAATTCATTGTGACATTACTATTTGGTGTCTGAAGATGACTTCGAAATCGAGTCCACAAATGACAGTAACATGAAAATAACAAAGTAACTTCATTGTAATGTCACCTGGTGACTCATCACAAATCAACATTAGAAGTGACATCTCAGTGAAATCAAAATATGACGATCATTTCATTTCAGAGTAATAATGAGACGAATGAAAGATTGCATATTTTGTTTCACCATAGTCACCGTGAATCTTGTGACACTGTGTGACATGAAAGAAATTTCACATCTCAGTGAATTCACCTTATAACGATCACTTGAGAGTCATGATGAGAAAAATGAAAAATCCCATATTTTATTTCACCGTAGTGGTTGTGACACTTGTGACCATGTGTGAGAAGAGGGATATGTCACAACCAGCTGTGTTTTAGGGACAGTGCCTATTTGATAAAGCTGATGCTTATATAATTTCCTTTTGTGTTATTCGAAAATTAGCATTTTATGTTTGTTGCTTAAGTTTTGCATACCAGTGTATCAGTGGCGTGGCGTGAAAATTTTCGGTGGTCATCGCAGTTATTTAAGTTTGTGGTGAAAAATTATTAACTCTAAAATTCAATGGTTGAATGTTCAAAAAAGAAACTTTAAATCTTACCTTCACTTATACATGAACTCCAAATGTTCTGCTAAAACTGAATCGTAGAGTTTTAAAAGCTTAATAAGAGTTTTAAAATATTGCTTGGTCATCGCCGCATCCAGCGATGACCGGACGCCACGCCACTGCAGTGTATGTAGTTTCTACCAAGTACGCATCGTTGTTATAGTCAAGAGGTTAATATGATAAATATTAATTAAAAATGTATGGAAAACAACAGTGTGTGAACTTAATTTAATTAATATGAGAAATTTGAGTTATGTCGCTCGAAAAATATCTAACATAAAAGATTTTAGGATATTTTGACACTCTGGTGGGGGATTTCTTAATTTGTCACTGATAAATATTCTTATTCAAGAATTTTTTGCCTTCATGTGTATTATCATCCTGAAATTTTATTTGAATTGTTTTGAAATACACTGTAATTGATAGGAACTTTTTTCTGTATTCCACCTGGTATTTGAATTATGACCTCCACAAACCCGGGACATAATTATGAAGCATTCTGAATTTTCAAAAACTATAAAATCAACAATAAAATATCGTATAAAAAATATTGCAAGTCAAGTGTTACTAATCTAGAAATAGACTATAATAAATATTTAAGTTAAATCAGTTCAAATAAAAAAAAAATAAATTTTGAAATCTTTGTTCATTTCTCGCAAATTGAATGAAGGAATTCGGATAAATGCTGTAGCGAATTTCTACCGTCTTTCTCTTTTCGCATTTAATACGTTTCAAAATTCTGAAATCATAAAACTTTCATGACAATATCTCATTTGAATACTAATGTTAAATCTGTAATAAAAGTTTTATTTCCATCCCTAATCTTTCTAAAATATTTCTTTTAAATATCCATTTTTGGTATTTAGATAATAACAACCTCGATAAGATTTTCGAAATAATTCTAAACCGAGCGTGGTGAAATTAATCAAAAATCATCCAATTTATTTAAATAAATGAAAGAGAATGAAATGATGGGATAATGTGAAGTTTTCAACGAGATTTTATTCTTTTCTAAAGTTGCACGATAATAATATAGGAGAAGAAACATATGAAGTCAACATTACAGCTAGTAATTATTGATAAAATCAAATTTGTCTACATTAAATAAAATGTAGTTAATAACATGAAAGTTGAGGTACAACTTGAATTTTATTCTTATTTATTATATAATTCTTATATTTATCATGAAAAAGTAACATTGTTGAAATTAATTATTAAATGAAATAATTATTTTTAAATTGAATAAAATAGATTTATTAAAATAAAGACCGGAGTGTTAAAATCATTCTGGAAATTAAATTATTTCTCAATTTAATATACAATCTGGCAATATCTTGCGTTTGCGAACTAAAAGGATTTTTAAAAAATCCCTGCCGGCTGGGTCTACAGGCGGAGGTAAATTTTGAAGTTAAGTGCTAATTTCACCAACAAAAACTAAATCAAGATTAGAGAAAAACCCAATTTAACAATTTTATCTGGTTGTTTTTGAAGAGCTTTAATTTCAATTTTCTGTAAGAGCTGGTTCTATTAGAATCCTGATATAATACAATATTTTTTTCTTCAAGCTTATTTTTGCTTAATTTGTTTTTGATGTAAGAGTTGAGTCAAAAAATTGTCATTATAAAAGTTATAAATAATACTAATGAAATTTATAATAAATTTAAGCGGATTTGGTATCTGGTGAATTAACGACTTTATGAGAATTTTTTTCTCCCCCCCCCCCTTTTTTCCCCTTGTAATTGATTTTATTTATTTATTTATTTATTTATTTTTATTTTTTTTGGCAAGAGTTAGTCCTATTAAAAACATGCCAATTTGAAAGTTGTAGATAGTATTAAGAAGATTTATAATAAGTTTGATATCTTGAGAATTGACAAAGTTATGAATTTATTTCTCCCTAAAATTTATTTTTTTTTTCGCTCCTTGAGCACATTTCTAATTTTATTAAAAATCTGTGATACATAAATTTTTTACCCTTTTCCTAGATGTAACAAAAACTTTAAACTGATTTTATATCTATTATAACAAAGTAGTTACTTTTTTGTGTTATATTTTCATAAAATCCTTCCCTATTTCCACCCCCTTCGTCCAATTTTACACATTAAGAAATTTGAACGAGATTTTCTGCGTCTTGATTTTATGTATCAGTTTGGAAGAGTTTTGTTTAGAATTATGAAAGTTATCGTATCCATAAAACAGTGATATATCTATCTATATCTATCTATCTATATATATATATAGATATATCACTTTTTTATGAATATATATATATATAGAGAGAGAGAGATAAAGTTTAGAACTGGGGGTGGTTTAGCGTTTTAGGGATCATGATCGGCGTAGATCTGCAAATTTTGTTTAGAAATTCCAACATAGGGATAGCAATGTAGTATGTAGTAAAAGGTAGTATTTCTTAAAAAATCTCCTAAAACGTGCCAGAAAATAGACAGCTTGCACTTTTTCTCATTCTTATAAAAGCGTCTCTATTTCACTGTGTGCACACTCCCAACGTGTTTGACTCACTCCTTTTATACTAAAATACCAACTTAACAATTTTGGATATTATCTTTTTCTATCAGTTACAGTTAAAAAACTATTACACTGCGTTTATTAAAAAAAGGAAACATGCATGACGGAAATTTTCTCGGAGATTTTTAAGGATAAATATGATCACTTATACCTCGTAACAAGAATTTTAGTTTCAGTTTTAAACTTTCTAAAATATTTATTTTAAATATCAATGTTTTTTTTAATGCAGATAATTACAATCTTCATAAGAGTTCTGAATATTTTTTATATTAAGCGCATTGAAACAATTCGAGAATAACTGCAGATATTAGAAAAAAAAACTAAACCGAAAGAAAGGGCGAATTGGACATTATTAAGGAAAATGGTTTTTCATTATAATAGCAGAATATACAAGAAATAAAAATCAATAAATCACGAACAAGTTATATTGTTGCAATTTAATCATTGAAAAAAAAAATAAATCATTGAAAATAAAATAAAATAAATATTTTAAACTAAACTAAACTAAAATAAAATAAACCCTTTAAAATTATGTAAAGTACAGTTACTAAAGTAACTAGGGGATCGTACCCGGGCTTCCCGGGTTAAAGAATATAGGTGAAAACATTTTTTTCATTGAAAACTAATAATTTTTTATATGCAATACATTTTTCAGATTGCCCACTTACATTAAAAAAGCATTTTTTATATGGAAAATATAAATTATACAATCAAATATATTTTTTAAATTTATCAAAAGATTTATTTTCTTATTATCCACATGCTAAGAGTTATTTGACCAAGATTTTGCTACTTATGGCTTCCTTTTATATTCTGATAATTTCAGAGCTTATACATGTCTGTTAAATTTGTGTTTTATTTATGTTATTTTATTTATTTATTCATAGGGAAGTTTTTTATGTTGTTTTAAGGGCAAACGGATTAATATTTCGTAATCGAGCTCCGCGCGATATAGATAAATTAAAAAATATTTCATGCTTTAAAATTGTTTTTAAAACCATAGACAATCAGTAAACTGAGATGAACTTTGCAAACAAATTCCATTTGAAAAAAAAAATCCTATTTGGTGATTTAAAAAATTCAAATTGTACGCTTACAAATATGTTGGATTTGTGTATTTACAATATTTTTCTTTTATTTGTTTATAAAAGAAGTATTAATTTCGTTAATTTGTCTTTCACAAATATGTTAGATTGGTGGGTTTTTTTTAATATTATACATTTATTTGGTTATAAAGGAAGTATTCATTTCGTTATGCAAAAATATTCAGAAACAAATGCGGAAAAATGTTTGTTGCTTTATGTACAAAATGTTTATTATTATTATGTATTGAAACCGGCACGTGATAAGATAAACTTAAAAAAAAATCAAGCTTAAAAATTATTTTAGAAAATATAATTCATCAGTCAATTAAGATACAGTTTATAAACAAATTGTATTTGAAAGTAATTTTTTTTCCCTATGTGACAAAAACTGAAAATGTACGATTGTCAGAAGATTAAAAAATTGCAGTAGCAAAATTTCAAGACCGAAATTTGACCGTGAAGTGTTGCCATTCGCAAAATGACGTCAGCGTTACGCACAGATACGTTTTTTCTTTATAATAAAGATACTTAATCAGTAAAATATAATAAAGATTAGTTAATAGAATGGGGTTATCAATTGAAGCTCTTATGCTTGATATGCCGGAATGAAAAACAGCAATTTTTACCGTCTCAAAATTTGCATACGCACTTCTCATATCCATATTCATCTTTTTAAAAAAAATTGTATTTTGTTTGATCATTTAAAAATCATTTTAACTCAAAACTTGAAGTCACGATTGTCAGCAACATCTTCTATGTGAACAGACGCAACCTTTACTTCAGAGTCTAACCTCAATTTCGGAGAGTAAAAATTTCCGTAATTTATGTTTTTTAGACTAATTTGTGTTAAAATGTTTAGTTTTATCTAAGAGAATGATCGTTTTGAATTTAAATATGACTTCATTTTCACTTAAATAAGCATTTCGCCTAGTGTCTGAAACTTAGTATCAGTACACATGCAGAAGGAAAAACTATATAGAAAATTTATGAGGAAAATGTTTTCAAAATGTTTTTGATGTTTTCAAAAGCAGTATGTCATTTTCCGTTATTATGCCCCTAATATAATATTCTGCTCCTAATGGGATTTTGCGACACTAAACCCTATACAACAATTTTTGTCAACAATTTTGAATTTTTGTCAGAAAATAGCATGAATAAAGATAAAAATACCTCATTATTTCTCTCTTCTCTGCAATACTGAAAGGTATCTAATTTTCACCATTTTGAAGAAATTTCAGAAAATGCTTATAAAATTAAAATATAAAAGTGGGTATATTTGGAAAATAAAACAGATAGTGCGATCACATCTACAAATGAAGCGCTTTCAGTTTAAAAAAACAATAATAATATTAAAATTTGTTCAGCAGAAAGATCAGGGCAGTTGACTAAAAAACACACTTGTGTTTTAAATATATATGTATTATATAAAATTAGGAAAAATTAAGCAAATTATGCTATTTTGATAAAATTGTAGTAGAATGTCCTAAAGAATAGCATTAAAATTTTATTATTCGAGAGAATTTATGACAAAAACTTCAGAAACATGATATTATTTTAAACCACGAATTATTTGTTTGCTTGTCTAGCTCGGCGAAGCAAATCCATCCAGGCGAGGATCATCAATTTCTGTAATGTAAATCGCTATTATTTGCATGTCACCTCTCTTCTATAAAGACACTCTAAATTTTTGTAAAGCGTTGCGTATTATCAGTGTGTGATTTCGATTACAAAATTTTCAAAAGTGAAGCATTTTCACCTGTGAAGAATTTCGAAGAATGACACACTTCTACAAAACATAATTCAGGTTTAAGAATTAAAATACATACTTTTTATAAAATGACATCATTTGCAACCGCTAAAGCAAACCAATTTTACAATCCAGTCTTAAACTTCGTCTATAGAAAAGTATGCATATGACGTCATTATCACGGAATAACAGACAATATTCTTGACATAGCCCATATTTTAATTTCAACTTTTTTTTCAGGTTTTATGAGAAAATGACAACAAAAAGATACAGTATCTCCTATTTTCCGTTTACTTTCAATGACTTTCGATAGAAATGGGGTACTTTTGTTGCCACGATAAGAAAAATGTTATTAAAAATTACAACAAAATTATTATCTCATTAATAAATTGAGATACAGCTTTTAAACAAATTGCATTTAAAAGAGCATTTTTTTCCTTATACGACGGTGTAAAAATTTAAAATGTGCGATGTTTAGAAGTTTAAAAAATTGCAGTAGAGAAAATGGCAAAACCAAAATTTTATTTCAAATTTCAAAGTGTTGCCATTCGCAAAATGACGTATGCGTTACGCACAGATATTGTTGTTATTTATAATATAGAAAGTCCAAATATTAAAACTTTATTTTAATAAAACCATTTTATAATTTGATATATATCTTTTAAAAATATTAAGGCATATTCTCGCTCTGTTTTCTCATAGATTCGTAGATATTAAGCATATTCACAAGTGAGCACGACTATTTTATTTCTAAAATCTTTCTTCTTTGTAGTATTCATATAGCTCCTTTTATATGAAATACCCCATCATGTTGAAGAAACACCTTCCATAGGAGTGGAATGTACGTGTCAGATAAGAGATGACGGCTTCGAATCCCGTTTTTGGTTTAGACAGTCGTATTCAGTCTGACTGCATTTTATTTGGACATCTTGATCAGTTTAGACATAAATAGGATAATTATGCATTCTTTTGAAAGCTGATACTTAAATACTTAGTGGTTTTATGACCAGAAAAAAATTATCATGCAACATATAATCATTCAAACAGCGAACGGTGCCATCAGTTTCCGTGTTTCTATTGCTGTTATACTAGCTTTTCTTATCTTTCTTGATCCTGATGAACTAAGAAGATGAAAACATACCTCTAAGGGTGTTCTAAAAAAATCCTACCTTCTTCCACCGTGTAAGATTTTGACTCATTTGCAGACTGACTATTAAAGCATCACACTTGCACGAATAACTATTAAAATGAATCGGAATAGATTATTTTTCTTCAATTTTCGATAAATGAGTTACAAGCGATCTTGAGTTGAAAGGCATTGTTGTCGCATAACGAGTGAATACATGAATATATCCGAAAATAACGAGTATGGATTTCAGAACAACCTCAAGAAGTCAAAAAATTGACAAAAAATTGACAAGCTCATCGGGAGATTTTACATTAAGCTTCTGAACATCTGCGTGGCTGAGAAAGAGGAAGCAGGAGTTAATAACTGATCAATCAGAGAGATACGGGAACTTTTGATCGTAATTGGGGACAATAAACATAGAAAAAAAATCTCCATATCCTTCCTCAAGCGCACACGATGTCAATCATTAGATGATCCACACTCCACAACTGTACACATTTTGTGCCAGACGAGAGCATGATGCGAAGATTGACTGAAGCAGGTGTGGTGTTAAGCCTATTTTACGAAGAATATTTAACAGTAAGCTATCGTTTGCAATGATATTGCAGTAAAGTTTTATACACAGCCTCATAAACGTGGAATAGTGATTTGAAGTCCCTAATTCCTAAGAACCATTCTCACCGGCGTGGAAGTAAGTTCACACCCTCCAGGTAGCAAGTCATTTCCGGGTGAACCTGTAAACCTCTAACAGCCATTCATCTCTAAAGTGCACATGAGAATAACTAACGAAATGTCGTTAAGCTAATGATATGTCGCAACCTCGTCTACTTCTGTTATTTCAGGCAACCCAAACACTATTTTCATGCAAGATAACGTCCGGCCGCAACTTTTTGTCTCACCAGTCATAAATTGGTATAAGTAAAATTGCTCATGTGTACCAGCGTGATTCCTCAAAATCTCGTCAATGGAACAAATATTCGACCTAATTGGAGAGTTCTTCTCCGCCCATAAAGATACAAACAAATACTTCCATCAACTAATCTACCACTACATTTTTGCCGTTACGATCATTGTAAGAATCGTCTTGGCGACATAGGCCAATCATATCATAGACCTGTTAAACGTACTAATATGTACAGTCGGAGTCGTAAAGTATGAACAGGAGTTTCTTGCTTATCCACAGTAATTCGATCCACAGTGACGTCAGCTGCCCTTTCCTTTTAGGTACCAGATAGGAACTGGGGGGAGGAGAATCACATAAAAAAGAATTCTTTCACCCTAAGGCAACACATGATATATGATTCTCACTGGTTCAAAGCAACAATCTGTTCAAGTATATCCTCCAAAAAATTGCGTCTGGATATTTTAGTATTTTGTATATCTCCTTTTAATTTATCAATGTAAAACTATGGAAATTAAACAATTTTTTATATGTATATCTCCACTTGTATATAAGTTGCATGTAACATTAATGTACACTTATAGTACTTGTGTATAAGTACACGTATAGTACTTGTGTATAAGTAAGCATGTAGCAAAGAAACAATTTGCAACGCTTTACAGCGTTGATTTTGCCTCTCAGGCAGTGTAAATGCATTTTTTAAATATTTTTTATTTATGAGCTTACTGGACATATTAAAATAAATATGCTTTATGTATATAATTTTTATCGACAACTGTGCTTAGTTTGTAGTAATAGAATATGTCAAAAAACTTTTGAAACTTATGTAAAAAACTACATAAATTATAATATCGGTAAAAGTCATCGATATAAAGATTTGGTAAAATATGACAATTAAATGTGATATGAATGAAACCATATGAACGAAAATATATTTAATGTTGTTTATTGATTAATTTAACATAGTTCCTTTTATTAAAAATCTAAAGGCGGGTCTATACATTTCATTTAAATATCTGTAATTATAATCTGTATTCATAAAGAAATAATCATAATTTTAAAAGTAATAATTCATAACCAGATTACCATACATTTTAAATTCGATAAAAATTTCAGATAAAATGGAATCTAAAAATCAATTATCAAAACGTAAGGAAAAAATTTATTTAATATGAATTTCAAATAATATAATTTAAAATGCATTTCAGGTAATCAAAGAAATATTTGCCTTTTTTAATTTTATAATTAGAAGCAACAAATTCCATTTCCCTATTTATACAACAGAAAATAATTTAAAAAGTAAATTCTTTCAATTTACGAGACCGATTTTTGAAAGCTGAAATACTAATGATAATGAAGATGAAAAACCATTTAAAACATATGAAGATATCATCTATCACATCACTGCGCAATTATAATTTAAAAAGCATTTCAAAATAATAAAAAGTAAATTACCCTTTTCATTTATAAATAGCTGTGTATTAAGAAATATTTAAACCTGTGTGTTATTTTTTAAAAAATTTGAATCTAAATAAAAACTTTCACTGAAAGAAGACGTAGTAAACGTAATGTATTTACAGAAGATCTTTTAAATAAAATTTTTACAAGTTTGGGGAAATTAAATTACAACGAATAAAGTACATTCATATAGTTTTTTTCTGAATATATTTCTAAAATGATTCTAATTAATTTTTTTTTTTCGATTTCTTTCAGAATGTAATTTTCCTATTACAAAATGCAGTTCTGCAGAATAAAATGTATTTTACTGTAAAAAAAAGAGAAATGCTTCCTAATCTATGAATATAAAATATAACCATGTAACGAGAAATTGCAATGACTTCTTCCAAGTTAACCCCTTTCTGCATACGGCGCCATATATGGTATTATATGTTACTATATATGGTACATATTATTGTAGTTAGTTCTAAAGTTGTCTTTAATTACAGAAGTTCCATTCTTCTTCGTTCAATATGTCAGTGGATCATGGAAGTAATGAAAACAGCTTCTCCCTCCTTGCGAGTGGATTTTGGCACGAAAAAGCAGCTGAACGGCGAGAAATTCATAGTTGTTACTTTGTGCTGCTCGATGGTGAATATTTTTGTACTTTTTGTGAGGAAAAAAAGAAAAAAACTAGACTTTAAAAACGCAGCTGTGTTTGTAAATATCTTGTGAATAATATATCATGATGATACACATTGTAGAAATGCTAGCGTATGTAGTACGTAAAATCGGTACGTGCCACATATGTCACGCCATGCATTGACAAGTTGTACTTTTCCATAGTGGTTGAAATATGTATTTGTTCATTCACCATCATAAATGTGTTCATCCGTGTGATAATAGGAAAGTTAATATCCCCATGTTTTATTTCAGATACGGACGCTGTCTAAGAATGCACCCCAGGTTATTTTATGATTTTTTCCTCCAATGCTATCTGGGATCTTCCTAAAAGACATGATAGCGAATTATCAGACTTCTCGTTTATGATATGGTGCTGGAAGATACAAATTCTTTTGAAGTTTTTGCAACAGATTCAGGAGAAGAACGATCAGCATCACGTCGCAAACAACGAATTGTTATACCGGGATCTGATAACTCAATGGACTCTGATGCCGAATGTTGTTCCATTATCGCTTTTGTGTAACACGCAGGAAGAAGAGATAACTTGTAAACATATGAATGTGAAGAATGTGGCGTGGGGATCCAGATGTCAGGAAAAAACGTTCGGATGATAGTAGTCACTAATGCATGGGGTGCCATACAGTGGTGGCCAAACTTGTGGACACATTTAGGTAGCTTTCATTACAAAAAGTTACATGCTACCTATTGCAGCTGTCCGAAGGAAAACATTTCGACAAATTTTGCAATATTTTCGCTGATCATGACCCCCGATACCAAAGTAATACACCGTTGAAATGCTGACTTGCATATATATACTATCTATGTATATATCTTATATATATGTATATGTTTATATCTGAATTTTGTCATGTTGTAACTCTTGAATTTTTGAACCGATTTGGATGAAATTTTTCACATGCATAGTACATACTAATATCTCGACCGAGTTCGTCGGCTAGCTTCATCCGCCATTTTGTTTAAAAATGGCGGCCATCCCAATTTCTGATTTTTTTTTTTTATGTTTTCTAACATTGTATTCGTTTAGAAAATGTTACGTTTCACAAAATGCAAACTCTTATGCATTATTTTAAACAGAATGTTAAAAACATTAAAAGATATTTTAAAGAGACACACAGTGTAAGTTAACAACATAGGTCATTTTAAAGAGAAAGTTAGGAAACCAATAAATTTCTACAAAATTCAAATGGCCGATATTTTAAAACAAGGTTACGAATGAAGTTGGCCAACGAACTCAGTCGAGACATTAGCATGTACTATGCATACGAAAAACTTCATCCAAATCAGTTCAAAAACTCGAGAGTTACAGCATTTCAAAATTCAGATATAAATATATATATATACATATATGGATATATATATATATATATATATATATATATATATATATATATGTCTGCATTTCAACGGGGGTGGTTTTAGTATCTGGGGGTCATGATCGTCAAAAATATACCAAAATTTCCCGAAGTGTTTTCCTTCGGACGGCTGCAATACGTAGCTTTTTACTTTTTGTAATAAAAGCTGTCTAAAAGTGTCCACAATTTTGGCCACCACTGTGTATAGCACGAACTGAAATAGGTATTAAATTATGGCAGATTTGAAAATTTTAAATTTTGAGTAATTTTTCATCATGCCACATTATTATTTAGCAAACTTAGAAATATTTTGCCATGCAGGGGAAAAATTCATGAAGGAAGGGGTTAAACATGCTTTCGAAAAGCGTGCTTTATTTTTAGAAAGCTTAAAAATTTAAATATTTTCGAGATTTACAGTAGAATTTATAAAAGCATAATTTATTTTGCTGGGACTGATTTTCGGGAAAATTTAGGAGAAGTTTTTAGAGTGTATTAATCAGTTTACTCAAACTGGAATATCGTTTTTTAACACTTTCCAATATAGTTGAAAATTATTTATGAATTCGGTTTGTCAGTCTGTTTGCTCGTATTCTAACTCGCATAAATATATCCTGATTGCCATTAAATTGATATATGTTATTCGAGTTTACTATGGCAAGTGCGATATTGAAAATTAAAGGGCTCCGGGACACATTTTAAAATATTTTTTATTTATTGAGTTAAAATTCTGAATTTATTTGTAATGGTTAACCTTATCATTTGTAAACAAAATCACATGAAAAAACTTCTCTGATTTGTTTCTTAATTCAAATTTAAAATTTATTAAAAAGTGGGGTAATTTAAAATCGTTATAACTCGAAATATTCTTTATAGAATTTCAATTTATTTTCATTTAAAAATACAGAAATATATAAGTTTAAATTTTGATTCAGCATTTTTAAGAATATTAATTTATAAAAAAATTAAAAATATTTATCTAAAAAATTTCAAAAAAAGTGGTGCAACTTAATAAAAAAATCATACTTTCAAAAGTAAATTGTTTTTTTCAAATATGCTGAATTAAAATTAAAGTAAAACAATTGAAAATCCAAGTTTGAACCCTGTATCTTTAACGGCTCTCGAGTTATAAGAATTTAAATATGAGAAATGGTGAAAAAACCTATCACGAAGGAAAACGCATTTTTACAAGAAGTCGTTTCCATGACAGCCGTTGCTTGAAAGCTAGATTTTAAAAACAAACCACAACGAAAATTTAATATTTTCTTTTCTCATTCAGATAGAAACATGATTTAAATGTCATTTTAAGCAGGAAAAAAAACAGAAAATTTTTTTATGAAGTAAAACGTTTTTGCAAAATTTGAAGATTTTTGTGTCCCGGACCCCCTTAAGTATCTAGCATTTACGATTCGCTTACAAGGACACTCAAAAGAATTCCGATACATGACAACCTATGGGGGAAATTGTTTGTGCGGTATTTTAATGATATTGAACCATTTTAAGCATATTTAACACTGCATTTCAACGGGGGTGGTTTTAGTATCTGGGGGTCATGATCGTCAAAAATATACCAAAATTTCTCGAAGTGTTTTCCTTCGGACGGCTGCAATACGTAGCTTTTTACTTTTTGTAATAAAAGCTGTCTAAAAGTGTCCACAATTTTGGCCACCACTGTGTATAGCACGAACTGAAATACGTATTAAATTATGGCAGATTTGAAAATTTTAAATTTTGAGTAATTTTTCATCATGCCACATTATTGTTTAGCAAACTTAGAAATATTTTGCCATGCAGGGGAAAAATTCATGAAGGAAGGGGTTAAACATGCTTTTGAAAAGCGTGCTTTATTTTTAGAAAGCATAAAAATTTAAATATTTTCGAGATTTACAGTAGAATTTATAAAAGCATAATTTATTTTGCTGGGACTGATTTTCGGGAAAATTTAGGAGTAGTTTTTAGAGTGTATTAATCAGTTTACTCAAACTGGAATATCGTTTTTTAACACTTTCCAATATTGTTGAAAATTATTTATGAATTCGGTTTGTCAGTCTGTTTGCTCGTATTCTAACTCGCGTAAATATATCCTGATTGCCATTAAATTGATATATGTAAATCGAGTTTACTATGGCAAGTGCGATATTGAAAATTAAAGGGCTCCGGGACACATTTTAAAATATTTTTTATTTATTGATTTAAAATTCTGAATTCATTTGTAATGGTTAACCTTATCATTTGTAAACAAAATCACATGAAAAAACTTCTCTGATTTGTTTTTGAATTCAAATTTAAAATTTATTGAAAAGAGGGGTTAATTTAAAATCGTTAGAAATCGAAATATTTTTTATAGAATTTCAATTTATTTTCATTTGAAAAAACTGAAATATATAAGTTTAAATTTTAATTCAGCATTTTTAAGAATATTAATTTATAAAAAAATTAAACATATTTATCTAAAAAAGATCAAAAAAGTGGTGCAACTTAATAAAAAAAATCATACTTTCAAAAGTAAATTGTTTTTTTTCAAATATGCTGAATTAAAATTAAAGTAAAACAATTGAAAATCCAAGTTTGAACCCTGTATCTTTAACGGCTCTCGAGTTATAAGAATTTAAATATGAGAAATGGTGAAAAACCTATCACGAAGGAAAACGCATTTTTACAAGAAGTCGTATCCATGACAGACGTTGCTTGAAAGCTAGATTTTAAAAACAAACCACAACGAAAATTTAATATTTTCATTTCTCATTCAGATAGAAACATGATTTAAATGTCATTTTAAGCAGGAAAAAAAAAATAGAAAAATTTTTTATGAAGTAAAACGTTTTTGCAAAATTTGAAGATTTTTGTGTCCCGGACCCCCTTAAGTGTCTAGCATTTACGGTTCGCTTACAAGGACACTCAAAAGAATTCCGATACATGACAACCTATGGGGAAAATTGTTTGTGGGGTATTTTAATGATATTGAACCTTTTTAAGCATATTTAACACTGCATTTCAACGGGGGTGGTTTTAGTATCTGAGGGTCATGATCGTCAAAAATATACCAAAATTTCTCGAAGTGTTTTCCTTCGGACGGCTGCAATACGTAGCTTTTTACTTTTTGTAATAAAAGCTGCCTAAAAGTGTCCACAATTTTGGCCACCACTGTGTATAGCACGAACTGAAATAGGTATTAAATTATGGCAGATTTGAAAATTTTAAATTTTGAGTAATTATTCATCATGTCACATTATTATTTAGCAAACTTAGAAATATTTTCCCATGCAGGGGAAAAATTCATGAAGGAAGGGGTTAAACATGCTTTCGAAAAGCGTGCTTTATTTTTAGAAAGCTTAAAAATTTAAATATTTTCGAGATTTACAGTAGAATTTATAAAAGCATAATTTATTTTGCTGGGACTGATTTTCGGGAAAATTTAGGAGTAGTTTTTAGAGTGTATTAATCAGTTTACTCAAACTGGAATATCGTTTTTTAACACTTTCCAATATAGTTGAAAATTATTTATGAATTCGGTTTGTCAGTCTGTTTGCTCGTATTCTAACTCGCGTAAATATATCCTGATTGCCATTAAATTTATATATGTTATTCGAGTTTACTATGGCAAGTGCGATATTGAAAATTAAAGGGATCCGGGACACATTTTAAAATATTTTTTATTTATTGAGTTAAAATTCTGAATTTATTTGTAATCGTTAACCTTATCATTTGTAAACAAAATCACATGAAAAACTTCTCTGATTTGTTTTTTAATTCAAATTTAAAATTTATTAAAAAGTGGGGTAATTTAAAATCGTTATAACTCGAAATATACTTTATAGAATTTCAATTTATTTTCATTTAAAAATACAGAAATATACCAGTTTAAATTTTGATTCAGCATTTTTAAGAATATTAATTTATAAAAAAATTAAAAATATTTATCTAAAAAATTTCAAAAAAAGTGGTGCAACTTAATAAAAAAATCATACTTTCAAAAGTAAATTGTTTTTTTCAAATATGCTGAATTAAAATTAAAGTAAATCAATTGAATATCCAAGTTTGAACCCTGTATCTTTCACGGCTCTCGAGTTATAAGAATTTAAATATGAGAAATGGTGAAAAAACCTATCACGAAGGAAAACGCATTTTTACAAGGAGTCGTTTCCATGACAGCCGTGTTGCTTGAAAGCTAGATTTTAAAAACAAACCACATCGAAAATTTAATATTTTCTTTTCTTATTCAGATAGAAACATGATTTAAATCTCATTTTAAGCAGGAATTAGAAAAAAAAAAAAAAAAAAAAAAAAAAAAAAAAAAAAAAAACAGAAAATTTTTTTATGAAGTAAAACGTTTTTGCAAAATTTGAAGATTTTTGTGTCCCGGACCCCCTTAAGTGTCTAGCATTTACGGTTCGCTTACAAGGACACTCAAAAGAATTCCGATACATGACAACCTATGGGGAAAATTGTTTGTGGGGTATTTTAATGATATTGAACCTTTTTAAGCATATTTAACACTGCATTTCAACGGGGGTGGTTTTAGTATCTGAGGGTCATGATCGTCAAAAATATACCAAAATTTCTCGAAGTGTTTTCTTCGGACGGCTGCAATACGTAGCTTTTTACTTTTTGTAATAAAAGCTGTCTAAAAGTGTCCACAATTTTGGCCACCACTGTGTATAGCACGAACTGAAATAGGTATTAAATTATGGCAGATTTGAAAATTTTAAATTTTGAGTAATTTTTCATCATGTCACATTATTATATAGCAAACTTAGAAATATTTTGCCATGCAGGGGAAAAATTCATGAAGGAAGGGGTTAACATGCTTTCGGAAAGCGTGCTTTATTTTTAGAAAGCTTAAAAATTTAAATATTTTCGAGATTTACAGTAGAATTTATAAAAGCATAATTTATTTTGCTGGGACTGATTTTCGGGAAAATTTAGGAGTAGTTTTTAGAGTTTATTAATCAGTTTACTCAAACTGGAATATCGTTTTTTAACACTATCCAATATAGTTGAAAATTATTTATGAATTCGGTTTGTCAGTCTGTTTGCTCGTATTCTAACTCGCGTAAATATATCCTGATTGCCATTAAATTTATATATGTTATTCGAGTTTACTATGGCAAGTGCGATATTGAAAATTAAAGGGCTCCGGGACACATTTTAAAATATTTTTTATTTATTGAGTTAAAATTCTGAATTTATTTGTAATGGTTAACCTTATCATTTGTAAACAAAATCGCATGAAAAAACTTCTCTGATTTGTTTTTTAATTCAAATTTAAAATTTATTAAAAAGTGGGGTAATTTAAAATCGTTATAACTCGAAATATACTTTATAGAATTTCAATTTATTTTCATTTAAAAATACAGAAATATACCAGTTTAAATTTTGATTCAGCATTTTTAAGAATATTAATTTATAAAAAAATTAAAAATATTTATCTAAAAAATTTCAAAAAAAGTGGTGCAACTTAATAAAAAAATCATACTTTCAAAAGTAAATTGTTTTTTTCAAATATGCTGAATTAAAATTAAAGTAAATCAATTGAAAATCCAAGTTTGAACCCTTTATCTTTAACGGCTCTCGAGTTATAAGAATTTAAATATGAGAAATGGTGAAAAAACCTATCACGAAGGAAAACGCATTTTTACAAGGAGTCGTTTCCATGACAGCCGTTGCTTGAAAGCTAGATTTTAAAAACAAACCACATCGAAAATTTAATATTTTCTTTTCTTATTCAGATAGAAACATGATTTAAATGTCATTTTAAGCAGGAAAAAAAAAAAAAAAAAAAAAAAAAAAATAGAAAAATTTTTTATGAAGTAAAACGTTTTTGCAAAATTTGAAGATTTTTGTGTCCCAGACCCCCTTAAGTGTCTAGCATTTACGGTTCGCTTACAAGGACACTCAAAAGAATTCCGATACATGACAACCTATGGGGAAAATTGTTTGTGGGGTATTTTAATGATATTGAACCTTTTTAAGCATATTTAACACTTCATTTCAACGGGGGTGGTTTTAGTATCTGAGGGTCATGATCGTCAAAAATATACCAAAATTTCTCGAAGTGTTTTCTTCGGACGGCTGCAATACGTAGCTTTTTACTTTTTGTAATAAAAGCTGTCTAAAAGTGTCCACAATTTTGGCCACCACTGTGTATAGCACGAACTGAAATAGGTATTAAATTATGGCAGATTTGAAAATTTTAAATTTTGAGTAATTTTTCATCATGTCACATTATTATTTAGCAAACTTAGAAATATTTTGCCATGCAGGGGAAAAAGTCATGAAGGAAGGGGTTAAACATGCTTTCGGAAAGCGTGCTTTATTTTTAGAAAGCTTAAAAATTTAAATATTTTCGAGATTTACAGTAGAATTTATAAAAGCATAATTTATTTTGCTGGGACTGATTTTCGGGAAAATTTAGGAGTAGTTTTTAGAGTGTATTAATCAGTTTACACAAACTGGAATATCGTTTTTTAACACTTTCCAATATAGTTGAAAATTATTTATGAATTCGGTTTGTCAGTCTGTTTGCTCGTATTCTAACTCGCCTAAATATATCCTGATTGCCATTAAATTTATATATGTTATTCGAGTTTACTATGGCAAGTGCGATATTGAAAATTAAAGGGCTCCGGGACACATTTTAAAATATTTTTTATTTATTGAGTTACAATTCTGAATTTATTTGTAATGGTTAACCTTATCATTTGTAAACAAAATCACATGAAAAAACTTCTCTGATTTGTTTTTTAATTCAAATTTAAAATTTATTAAAAAGTGGGGTAATTTAAAATCGTTATAACTCGAAATATTCTTTATAGAATTTCAATTTATTTTCATTTAAAAATACAGAAATATACCAGTTTAAATTTTGATTCAGCATTTTTAAGAATATTAATTTATAAAAAAATTAAAAATATTTATCTAAAAAATTTCAAAAAAAGTGGTGCAACTTAATAAAAAAATCAAACTGTCAAAAGTAAATTGTTTTTTTCAAATATGCTGAATTAAAATTAAAGTAAATCAATTGAAAATCCAAGTTTGAACCCTGTATCTTTAACGGCTCTCGAGTTATAAGAATTTAAATATGAGAAATGGTGAAAAAACCTATCACGAAGGAAAACGCATTTTTACAAGGAGTCGTTTCCATGACAGCCGTTGATTGAAAGCTAGATTTTAAAAACAAACCACATCGAAAATTTAATATTTTCTTTTCTTATTCAGATAGAAACATGATTTAAATGTCATTTTAAGCAGGAAAAAAAAAAAAAAAAAAAAAAAAAAAAACAGAATTTTTTTTTATTAAGTAAAACGTTTTTTGCAAAATTTGAAGATTTTTGTGTCCCGGACCCCCTTAAGTATCTAGCATTTACGATTCGCTTACAAGGACACTCAAAAGAATTCCGATACATGACAACCTATGGGGAAAATTGTTTGTGGGGTATTTTAATGATATTGAACCATTTTAAGCATATTTAACACTGCATTTCAACGGGGGTGGTTTTAGTATCTGGGGGTCATGATCGTCAAAAATATACCAAAATTTCTCGAAGTGTTTTCCTTCGGACGGCTGAAATACGTAGCTTTTTACTTTTTGTAATAAAAGCTGTCTAAAAGTGTCCACAATTTTGGCCACCACTGTGTATAGCACGAACTGAAATAGGTACAAAATTATGGCAGATTTGAAAATTTTAAATTTTGAGTAATTTTTCATCATGTCACATTATTATTTAGCAAACTTAGAAATATTTTGCCATGCAGGGGAAAAATTCATGAAGGAAGGGGTTAAACATGCTTTCGAAAAGCGTGCTTTATTTTTAGAAAGCTTAAAAATTTAAATATTTTCGAGATTTACAGTAGAATTTATAAAAGCATAATTTATTTTGCTGGGACTGATTTTCGGGAAAATTTAGGAGTAGTTTTTAGAGTGTATTAATCAGTTTACTCAAACTGGAATATCGTTTTTTAACACTTTCCAATATAGTTGAAAATTATTTATGAATTCGGTTTGTCAGTCTGTTTGCTCGTATTCTAACGCGCGTAAATATATCCTGATTGCCATTAAATTGATATATGTTATTCGAGTTTACTATGGCAAGTGCGATATTGAAAATTAAAGGGCTCAGGGACACATTTTAAAATATTTTTTATTTATTGAGTTACAATTCTGAATTTATTTGTAATGGTTAACCTTATCATTTGTAAACAAAATCACATGAAAAAACTTCTCTGATTTGTTTTTTAATTCAAATTTAAAATTTATTAAAAAGTGGGGTAATTTAAAATCGTTATAACTCGAAATATTCTTTATAGAATTTCAATTTATTTTCATTTAAAAATACAGAAATATACCAGTTTAAATTTTGATTCAGCATTTTTAAGAATATTAATTTATAAAAAAATTAAAAATATTTATCTAAAAAATTTCAAAAAAAGTGGTGCAACTTAATAAAAAAATCAAACTTTCAAAAGTAAATTGTTTTTTTCAAATATGCTGAATTAAAATTAAAGTAAATCAATTGAAAATCCAAGTTTGAACCCTGTATCTTTCACGGCTCTCGAGTTATAAGAATTTAAATATGAGAAATGGTGAAAAAACCTATCACGAAGGAAAACGCATTTTTACAAGGAGTCGTTTCCATGACAGCCGTTGCTTGAAAGCTAGATTTTAAAAACAAACAACAACGAAAATTTAATATTTTCTTTTCTTATTCAGATAGAAACATGATTTAAATGTCATTTTAAACAGGAATTTAAAAAAAAAAAAAAAAAAAAAAAAAAAAAAAAAAATTATGAAGTAAAACGTTTTTGCAAAATTTGAAGATTTTTGTGTCCCAGACCCCCTTAAGTGTCTAGCATTTACGGTTCGCTTACAAGGACACTCAAAAGAATTCCGATACATGACAACCTATGGGGAAAATTGTTTGTGGGGTATTTTAATGATATTGAACCTTTTTAAGCATATTTAACACTGCATTTCAACGGGGGTGGTTTTAGTATCTGAGGGTCATGATCGTCAAAAATATACCAAAATTTCTCGAAGTGTTTTCTTCGGACGGCTGCAATACGTAGCTTTTTACTTTTTGTAATAAAAGCTGTCTAAAAGTGTCCACAATTTTGGCCACCACTGTGTATAGCACGAACTGAAATAGGTATTAAATTATGGCAGATTTGAAAATTTTAAATTTTGAGTAATTTTTCATCATGTCACATTATTATTTAGCAAACTTAGAAATATTTTGCCATGCAGGGGAAAAATTCATGAAGGAAGGGGTTAAACATGCTTTCGGAAAGCGTGCTTTATTTTTAGAAAGCTTAAAAATTTAAATATTTTCGAGATTTACAGTAGAATTTATAAAAGCATAATTTATTTTGCTGGGACTGATTTTCGGGAAAATTTAGGAGTAGTTTTTAGAGTGTATTAATCAGTTTACTCAAACTGGAATATCGTTTTTTAACACTTTCCAATATAGTTGAAAATTATTTATGAATTCGGTTTGTCAGTCTGTTTGCTCGTATTCTAACTCGCGTAAATATATCCTGATTGCCATTAAATTTATATATGTTATTCGAGATTACTATGGCAAGTGCGATATTGAAAATTAAAGGGCTCCGGGACACATTTTAAAATATTTTTTATTTATTGAGTTAAAATTCTGAATTTATTTGTAATGGTTAACCTTATCATTTGTAAACAAAATCACATAAAAAAACTTCTCTGATTTGTTTTTTAATTCAAATTTAAAATTTATTAAAAAGTGGGGTAATTTAAAATCGTTATAACTCGAAATATACTTTATAGAATTTCAATTTATTTTCATTTAAAAATACAGAAATATACCAGTTTAAATTTTGATTCAGCATTTTTAAGAATATTAATTTATAAAAAAATTAAAAATATTTATCTAAAAAATTTCAAAAAAAGTGGTGCAACTTAATAAAAAAATCATACTTTCAAAAGTAAATTGTTTTTTTCAAATATGCTGAATTAAAATTAAAGTAAATCAATTGAAAATCCAAGTTTGAACCCTGTATCTTTAACGGCTCTCGAGTTATAAGAATTTAAATATGAGATATGGTGAAAAAACCTATCACGAAGGAAAACGCATTTTTACAAGGAGTCGTTTCCATGACAGCCGTTGCTTGAAAGCTAGATTTTAAAAACAAACCACATCGAAAATTTAATATTTTCTTTTCTTATTCAGATAGAAACATGATTTAAATGTCATTTTAAGCAGGAAAAAAAAAAAAAAAAAAAAAAAAAAAAAAAACAGAAATTTTTTTTTATGAAGTAAAACGTTTTTGCAAAATTTGAAGATTTTTGTGTCCCGGACCCCCTTAAGTGTCTAGCATTTACGGTTCGCTTACAAGGACACTCAAAAGAATTCCGATACATGACAACCTATGGGGAAAATTGTTTGTGGGGTATTTTAATGATATTGAACCTTTTTAAGCATATTTAACACTGCATTTCAACGGGGGTGGTTTTAGTATCTGAGGGTCATGATCGTCAAAAATATACCAAAATTTCTCGAAGTGTTTTCCTTCGGACGGCTGCAATACGTAGCTTTTTACTTTTTGTAATAAAAGCTGTCTAAAAGTGTCCACAATTTTGGCCACCACTGTGTATATCACGAACTGAAATAGGTATTAAATTATGGCAGATTTGAAAATTTTAAATTTTGAGTAATTATTCATCATGTCACATTATTATTTAGCAAACTTAGAAATATTTTGCCATGCAGGGGAAAAATTCATGAAGGAAGGGGTTAAACATGCTTTCGAAAAGCGTGCTTTATTTTTAGAAAGCTTAAAAATTTAAATATTTTCGAGATTCACAGTAGAATTTATAAAAGCATAATTTATTTTGCTGGGACTGATTTTCGGGAAAATTTAGGAGTAGTTTTTAGAGTGTATTAATCAGTTTACTCAAACTGGAATATCGTTTTTTAACACTTTCCAATATAGTTGAAAATTATTTATGAATTCGGTTTGTCAGTCTGTTTGCTCGTATTCTAACTCAGGTAAATATATCCTGATTGCCATTAAATTTATATATGTTATTCGAGTTTACTATGGCAAGTGCGATATTTAAAATTAAAGGGCTCCGGGACACATTTTAAAATATTTTTTATTTATTGAGTTAAAATTCTGAATTTATTTGTAATGGTTAACCTTATCATTTGTAAACAAAATCACATGAAAAACTTCTCTGATTTGTTTTTTAATTCAAATTTAAAATTTATTAAAATGTGGGGTAATTTAAAATCGTTATAACTCGAAATATACTTTATAGAATTTCAATTTATTTTCATTTAAAAATACAGAAATATACCAGTTTAAATTTTGATTCAGCATTTTTAAGAATATTAATTTATAAAAAAATTAAAAATATTTATCTAAAAAATTTCAAAAAAAGTGGTGCAACTTAATAAAAAAATCATACTTTCAAAAGTAAATTGTTTTTTTCAAATATGCTGAATTAAAATTAAAGTAAATCAATTGAAAATCCAAGTTTGAACCCTGTATCTTTCACGGCTCTCGAGTTATAAGAATTTAAATATGAGAAATGGTGAAAAAACCTATCACGAAGGAAAACGCATTTTTACAAGGAGTCGTTTCCATGACAGCCGTGTTGCTTGAAAGCTAGATTTTAAAAACAAACCACATCGAAAATTTAATATTTTCTTTTCTTATTCAGATAGAAACATGATTTAAATCTCATTTTAAGCAGGAATTAAAAAAAAAAAAAAAAAAAAAAAATTATGAAGTAAAACGTTTTTGCAAAATTTGAAGATTTTTGTGTCCCAGACCCCCTTAAGTGTCTAGCATTTACGGTTCGCTTACAAGGACACTCAAAAGAATTCCGATACATGACAACCTATGGGGAAAATTGTTTGTGGGGTATTTTAATGATATTGAACCTTTTTAAGCATATTTAACACTGCATTTCAACGGGGGTGGTTTTAGTATCTGAGGGTCATGATCGTCAAAAATATACCAAAATTTCTCGAAGTGTTTTCCTTCGGACGGCTGCAATACGTAGCTTTTTACTTTTTGTAATAAAAGCTGTCTAAAAGTGTCCACAATTTTGGCCACCACTGTGTATAGCACGAACTGAAATAGGTATTAAATTATGGCAGATTTGAAAATTTTTAATTTTGACTAATTTTTCATCATGTCACATTATTATTTAGCAAACTTAGAAATATTTTGCCATGCAGGGGAAAAATTCATGAAGGAAGGGGTTAAACATGCTTTCGGAAAGCGTGCTTTATTTTTAGAAAGCTTAAAAATTTAAATATTTTCGAGATTTACAGTAGAATTTATAAAAGCATAATTTATTTTGCTGGGACTGATTTTCGGGAAAATTTAGGTGTAATTTTTAGAGTGTATTAATCAGTTTACACAAACTGGAATATCGTTTTTTAACACTTTCCAATATAGTTGAAAATTATTTATGAATTCGGTTTGTCAGTCTGTTTGCTCGTATTCTAACTCGCCTAAATATATCCTGATTGCCATTAAATTGATATATGTTATTCGAGTTTACTATGGCAAGTGCGATATTGAAAATTAAAGGGCTCCGGGACACATTTTAAAATATTTTTTATTTATTGAGTTACAATTCTGAATTTATTTGTAATGGTTAACCTTATCATTTGTAAACAAAATCACATGAAAAAACTTCTCTGATTTGTTTTTTAATTCAAATTTAAAATTTATTAAAAAGTGGGGTAATTTAAAATCGTTATAACTCGAAATATTCTTTATAGAATTTCAATTTATTTTCATTTAAAAATACAGAAATATACCAGTTTAAATTTTGATTCAGCATTTTTAAGAATATTAATTTATAAAAAAATTAAAAATATTTATCTAAAAATTTTCAAAAAAAGTGGTGCAACTTAATAAAAAAATCAAACTTTCAAAAGTAAATTGTTTTTTTTTTTCAAATATGCTGAATTAAAATTAAAGTAAATCAATTGAAAATCCAAGTTTGAACCCTGTATCTTTAACGGCTCTCGAGTTATAAGAATTTAAATATGAGAAATGGTGAAAAAACCTATCACGAAGGAAAACGCATTTTTACAAGGAGTCGTTTCCATGACAGCCGTTGATTGAAAGCTAGATTTTAAAAACAAACAACAACGAAAATTTAATATTTTCTTTTCTTATTCAGATAGAAACATGATTTAAATGTCATTTTAAGCAGGAAAAAAAAAAAAACAGAAATTTTTTTTATGAAGTAAAACGTTTTTGCAAAATTTGAAGATTTTTGTGTCCCGGACCCCCTTAAGTATCTAGCATTTACGATTCGCTTACAAGGACACTCAAAAGAATTCCGATACATGACAACCTATGGGGAAAATTGTTTGTGGGGTATTTTAATGATATTGAACCATTTGAAGCATATTTAACACTGCATTTCAACGGGGGTGGTTTTAGTATCTGGGGGTCATGATCGTCAAAAATATACCAAAATTTCTCGAAGTGTTTTCCTTCGGACGGCTGCAATACGTAGCTTTTTACTTTTTGTAATAAAGGCTGTCTAAAAGTGTCCACAATTTTGGCCACCACTGTGAATAGCACGAACTGAAATAGGTATTAAATTATGGCAGATTTGAAAATTTTAAATTTTGAGTAATTATTCATCATGTCACATTATTACTTAGCAAACTTAGAAATATTTTGCCATGCAGGGGAAAAATTCATGAAGGAAGGGGTTAAACATGCTTTCGAAAAGCGTGCTTTATTTTTAGAAAGCTTAAAAATTTAAATATTTTCGAGATTTACAGTAGAATTTATAAAAGCATAATTTATTTTGCTGGGACTGATATTCGGGAAAATTTAGGAGTAGTTTTTAGAGTGTATTAATCAGTTTACTCAAACTGGAATATCGTTTTTTAACACTTTCCAATATAGTTGAAAATTATTTATGAATTCGGTTTGTCAGTCTGTTTGCTCGTATTCTAACGCGCGTAAATATATCCTGATTGCCATTAAATTGATATATGTTATTCGAGTTTACTATGGCAAGTGCGATATTGAAAATTAAAGGGCTCCGGGACACATTTTAAAATATTTTTTATTTATTGAGTTACAATTCTGAATTTATTTGTAATGGTTAACCTTATCATTTGTAAACAAAATCACATGAAAAAACTTCTCTGATTTGTTTTTTAATTCAAATTTAAAATTTATTAAAAAGTGGGGTAATTTAAAATCGTTATAACTCGAAATATACTTTATAGAATTTCAATTTATTTTCATTTAAAAATACAGAAATATACCAGTTTAAATTTTGATTCAGCATTTTTAAGAATATTAATTTATAAAAAAATTAAAAATATTTATCTAAAAAATTTCAAAAAAAGTGGTGCAACTTAATAAAAAAATCATACTTTCAAAAGTAAATTGTTTTTTTCAAATATGCTGAATTAAAATTAAAGTAAATCAATTGAAAATCCAAGTTTGAACCCTGTATCTTTCACGGCTCTCGAGTTATAAGAATTTAAATATGAGAAATGGTGAAAAAACCTATCACGAATTAAAACGCATTTTTACAAGGAGTCGTTTCCATGACAGCCGTTGATTGAAAGCTAGATATTAAAAACAAACAACAACGAAAATTTAATATTTTCTTTTCTTATTCAGATAGAAACATGATTTAAATGTCATTTTAAGCAGGAATTAAAAAAAAAAAAAAAAAAAAAATTATGAAGTAAAACGTTTTTGCAAAATTTGAAGATTTTTGTGTCCCAGACCCCCTTAAGTTTCTAGCATTTACGGTTCGCTTACAAGGACACTCAAAAGAATTCCGATACATGACAACCTATGGGGAAAATTGTTTGTGGGGTATTTTAATGATATTGAACCTTTTTAAGCATATTTAACACTGCATTTCAACGGGGGTGGTTTTAGTATCTGAGGGTCATGATCGTCAAAAATATACCAAAATTTCTCGAAGTGTTTTCTTCGGACGGCTGCAATACGTAGCTTTTTACTTTTTGTAATAAAAGCTGTCTAAAAGTGTCCACAATTTTGGCCACCACTGTGTATAGCACGAACTGAAATAGGTATTAAATTATGGCAGATTTGAAAATTTTAAATTTTGACTAATTTTTCATCATGTCACATTATTATTTAGCAAACTTAGAAATATTTTGCCATGCAGGGGAAAAATTCATGAAGGAAGGGGTTAAACATGCTTTCGGAAAGCGTGCTTTATTTTTAGAAAGCTTAAAAATTTAAATATTTTCGAGATTTACAGTAGAATTTATAAAAGCATAATTTATTTTGCTGGGACTGATTTTCGGGAAAATTTAGGTGTAGTTTTTAGAGTGTATTAATCAGTTTACACAAACTGGAATATCGTTTTTTAACACTTTCCAATATAGTTGAAAATTATTTATGAATTCGGTTTGTCAGTCTGTTTGCTCGTATTCTAACTCGCCTAAATATATCCTGATTGCCATTAAATTGATATATGTTATTCGAGTTTACTATGGCAAGTGCGATATTGAAAATTAAAGGGCTCCGGGACACATTTTAAAATATTTTTTCTTTATTGAGTTACAATTCTGAATTTATTTGTAATGGTTAACCTTATCATTTGTAAACAAAATCACATGAAAAAACTTCTCTGATTTGTTTTTTAAATCAAATTTAAAATTTATTAAAAAGTGGGGTAATTTAAAATCGTTATAACTCGAAATATTCTTTATAGAATTTCAATTTATTTTCATTTAAAAATACAGAAATATACCAGTTTAAATTTTGATTCAGCATTTTTAAGAATATTAATTTATAAAAAAATTAAAAATATTTATCTAAAAAATTTCAAAAAAAGTGGTGCAACTTAATAAAAAAATCAAACTTTCAAAAGTAAATTGTTTTTTTTTCAAATATGCTGAATTAAAATTAAAGTAAATCAATTGAAAATCCAAGTTTGAACCCTGTATCTTTAACGGCTCTCGAGTTATAAGAATTTAAATATGAGAAATGGTGAAAAAACCTATCACGAAGGAAAACGCATTTTTACAAGGAGTCGTTTCCATGACAGCCGTTGATTGAAAGCTAGATTTTAAAAACAAACAACAACGAAAATTTAATATTTTCTTTTCTTATTCAGATAGAAACATGATTTAAATGTCATTTTAAGCAGGAAAAAAAAAAAAAAACAGAAATTTTTTTTATGAAGTAAAACGTTTTTGCAAAATTTGAAGATTTTTGTGTCCCGGACCCCCTTAAGTATCTAGCATTTACGATTCGCTTACAAGGACACTCAAAAGAATTCCGATACATGACAACCTATGGGGAAAATTGTTTGTGGGGTATTTTAATGATATTGAACCATTTGAAGCATAATTAACACTGCATTTCAACGGGGGTGGTTTTAGTATCTGGGGGTCATGATCGTCAAAAATATACCAAAATTTCTCGAAGAGTTTTCCTTCGGACGGCTGCAATACGTAGCTTTTTACTTTTTGTAATAAAGGCTGTCTAAAAGTGTCCACAATTTTGGCCACCACTGTGTATAGCACGAACTGAAATAGGTATTAAATTATGGCAGATTTGAAAATTTTAAATTTTGAGTAATTATTCATCATGTCACATTATTACTTAGCAAACTTAGAAATATTTTGCCATGCAGGGGAAAAATTCATGAAGGAAGGGGTTAAACATGCTTTCGAAAAGCGTGCTTTATTTTTAGAAAGCTTAAAAATTTAAATATTTTCGAGATTTACAGTAGAATTTATAAAAGCATAATTTATTTTGCTGGGACTGATATTCGGGAAAATTTAGGAGTAGTTTTTAGAGTGTATTAATCAGTTTACTCAAACTGGAATATCGTTTTTTAACACTTTCCAATATAGTTGAAAATTATTTATGAATTCGGTTTGTCAGTCTGTTTGCTCGTATTCTAACGCGCGTAAATATATCCTGATTGCCATTAAATTGATATATGTTATTCGAGTTTACTATGGCAAGTGCGATATTGAAAATTAAAGGGCTCCGGGACACATTTTAAAATATTTTTTATTTATTGAGTTACAATTCTGAATTTATTTGTAATGGTTAACCTTATCATTTGTAAACAAAATCACATGAAAAAACTTCTCTGATTTGTTTTTTAATTCAAATTTAAAATTTATTAAAAAGTGGGGTAATTTAAAATCGTTATAACTCGAAATATTCTTTATAGAATTTCAATTTATTTTCATTTAAAAATACAGAAATATACCAGTTTAAATTTTGATTCAGCATTTTTAAGAATATTAATTTATAAAAAAATTAAAAATATTTATCTAAAAAATTTCAAAAAAAGTGGTGCAACTTAATAAAAAAATCATACTTTCAAAAGTAAATTGTTTTTTTCAAATATGCTGAATTAAAATTAAAGTAAATCAATTGAAAATCCAAGTTTGAACCCTGTATCTTTAACGGCTCTCGAGTTATAAGAATTTAAATATGAGAAATGGTGAAAAAACCTATCACGAAGGAAAACGCATTTTTACAAGGAGTCGTTTCCATGACAGCCGTTGATTGAAAGCTAGATTTTAAAAACAAACAACAACGAAAATTTAATATTTTCTTTTCTTATTCAGATAGAAACATGATTTAAATGTCATTTTAAGCAGGTAAAAAAAAAAAAAAAAAAAAAAAAAAAAAAACAGAAAATTTTTTTATGGAGTATAACGTTTTTGCAAAATTTGAAGATTTTTGTGTCCCAGACCCCCTTAAGTGTCTAGCATTTACGGTTCGCTTACAAGGACACTCAAAAGAATTCCGATACATGACAACCTATGGGGAAAATTGTTTGTGGGGTATTTTAATGATATTGAACCTTTTTAAGCATATTTAACACTACATTTCAACGGGGGTGGTTTTAGTATCTGAGGGTCATGATCGTCAAAAATATACAAAATTTCTCGAAGTGTTTTCCTTCGGACGGCTGCAATACGTAGCTTTTTACTTTTTGTAATAAAAGCTGTCTAAAAGTGTCCACAATTTTGGCCACCACTGTGTATAGCACGAACTGAAATAGGTATTAAATTATGGCAAATTTGAAAATTTTAAATTTTGAGTAATTATTCATCATGTCACATTATTATTTAGCAAACTTAGAAATATTTTGCCATGCAGGGGAAAAATTCATGAAGGAAGGGGTTAAACATGCTTTCGAAAAGCGTGCTTTATTTTTAGAAAGCTTAAAAATTTAAATATTTTCGAGATTTAAAGTAGAATTTATAAAAGCATAATTTATTTTGCTGGGACTGATTTTCGGGAAAATTTAGGAGTAGTTTTTTGAGTGTATTAATCAGTTTACTCAAACTGGAATATCGTTTTTTAACACTTTCCAATATAGTTGAAAATTATTTATGAATTCGGTTTGTCAGTCTGTTTGCTCGTATTCTAACTCGCGTAAATATATCCTGATTGCCATTAAATTTATATATGTTATTCGAGTTTACTATGGCAAGTGCGATATTTAAAATTAAAGGGCTCCGGGACACATTTTAAAATATTTTTTATTTATTGAGTTAAAATTCTGAATTTATTTGTAATGGTTAACCTTATCATTTGTAAACAAAATCACATGAAAAACTTCTCTGATTTGTTTTTTAATTCAAATTTAAAATTTATTAAAATGTGGGGTAATTTAAAATCGTTATAACTCGAAATATACTTTATAGAATTTCAATTTATTTTCATTTAAAAATACAGAAATATACCAGTTTAAATTTTGATTCAGCATTTTTAAGAATATTAATTTATAAAAAAATTAAAAATATTTATCTAAAAAATTTCAAAAAAAGTGGTGCAACTTAATAAAAAAATCATACTTTCAAAAGTAAATTGTTTTTTTCAAATATGCTGAATTAAAATTAAAGTAAATCAATTGAAAATCCAAGTTTGAACCCTGTATCTTTCACGGCTCTCGAGTTATAAGAATTTAAATATGAGAAATGGTGAAAAAACCTATCACGAAGGAAAACGCATTTTTACAAGGAGTCGTTTCCATGACAGCCGTTGATTGAAAGCTAGATTTTAAAAACAAACAACAACGAAAATTTAATATTTTCTTTTTTTATTCAGATAGAAACATGATTTAAATGTCATTTTAAGCAGGAATTAAAAAAAAAAAAAAAAAAAAAATTATGAAGTAAAACGTTTTTGCAAAATTTGAAGATTTTTGTGTCCCAGACCCCCTTAAGTGTCTAGCATTTACGGTTCGCTTACAAGGACACTCAAAAGAATTCCGATACATGACAACCTATGGGGAAAATTGTTTGTGGGGTATTTTAATGATATTGAACCTTTTTAAGCATATTTAACACTGCATTTCAACGGGGGTGGTTTTAGTATCTGAGGGTCATGATCGTCAAAAATATACCAAAATTTCTCGAAGTGTTTTCCTTCGGACGGCTGCAATACGTAGCTTTTTACTTTTTGTAATAAAAGCTGTCTAAAAGTGTCCACAATTTTGGCCACCACTGTGTATAGCACGAACTGAAATAGGTATTAAATTATGGCAGATTTGAAAATTTTAAATTTTGACTAATTTTTCATCATGTCACATTATTATTTAGCAAACTTAGAAATATTTTGCCATGCAGGGGAAAAATTCATGAAGGAAGGGGTTAAACATGCTTTCGGAAAGCGTGCTTTATTTTTAGAAAGCTTAAAAATTTAAATATTTTCGAGATTTACAGTAGAATTTATAAAAGCATAATTTATTTTGCTGGGACTGATTTTCGGGAAAATTTAGGTGTAGTTTTTAGAGTGTATTAATCAGTTTACACAAACTGGAATATCGTTTTTTAACACTTTCCAATATAGTTGAAAATTATTTATGAATTCGGTTTGTCAGTCTGTTTGCTCGTATTCTAACTCGCCTAAATATATCCTGATTGCCATTAAATTGATATATGTTATTCGAGTTTACTATGGCAAGTGCGATATTGAAAATTAAAGGGCTCCGGGACACATTTTAAAATATTTTTTATTTATTGAGTTACAATTCTGAATTTATTTGTAATGGTTAACCTTATCATTTGTAAACAAAATCACATGAAAAAACTTCTCTGATTTGTTTTTTAATTCAAATTTAAAATTTATTAAAAAGTGGGGTAATTTAAAATCGTTATAACTCGAAATATTCTTTATAGAATTTCAATTTATTTTCATTTAAAAATACAGAAATATACCAGTTTAAATTTTGATTCAGCATTTTTAAGAATATTAATTTATAAAAAAATTAAAAATATTTATCTAAAAAATTTCAAAAAAAGTGGTGCAACTTAATAAAAAAATCAAACTTTCAAAAGTAAATTGTTTTTTTTTTTCAAATATGCTGAATTAAAATTAAAGTAAATCAATTGAAAATCCAAGTTTGAACCCTGTATCTTTAACGGCTCTCGAGTTATAAGAATTTAAATATGAGAAATGGTGAAAAAACCTATCACGAAGGAAAACGCATTTTTACAAGGAGTCGTTTCCATGACAGCCGTTGATTGAAAGCTAGATTTTAAAAACAAACAACAACGAAAATTTAATATTTTCTTTTCTTATTCAGATAGAAACATGATTTAAATGTCATTTTAAGCAGGAAAAAAAAAAACAGAAATTTTTTTTATGAAGTAAAACGTTTTTGCAAAATTTGAAGATTTTTGTGTCCCGGACCCCCTTAAGTATCTAGCATTTACGATTCGCTTACAAGGACACTCAAAAGAATTCCGATACATGACAACCTATGGGGAAAATTGTTTGTGGGGTATTTTAATGATATTGAACCATTTGAAGCATATTTAACACTGCATTTCAACGGGGGTGGTTTTAGTATCTGGGGGTCATGATCGTCAAAAATATACCAAAATTTCTCGAAGTGTTTTCCTTCGGACGGCTGCAATACGTAGCTTTTTACTTTTTGTAATAAAAGCTGTCTAAAAGTGTCCACAATTTTGGCCACCACTGTGTATAGCACGAACTGAAATAGGTATTAAATTATGGCAGATTTGAAAATTTTAAATTTTGACTAATTTTTCATCATGTCACATTATTATTTAGCAAACTTAGAAATATTTTGCCATGCAGGGGAAAAATTCATGAAGGAAGGGGTTAAACATGCTTTCGGAAAGCGTGCTTTATTTTTAGAAAGCTTAAAAATTTAAATATTTTCGAGATTTACAGTAGAATTTATAAAAGCATAATTTATTTTGCTGGGACTGATTTTCGGGAAAATTTAGGTGTAGTTTTTAGAGTGTATTAATCAGTTTACACAAACTGGAATATCGTTTTTTAACACTTTCCAATATAGTTGAAAATTATTTATGAATTCGGTTTGTCAGTCTGTTTGCTCGTATTCTAACTCGCCTAAATATATCCTGATTGCCATTAAATTGATATATGTTATTCGAGTTTACTATGGCAAGTGCGATATTGAAAATTAAAGGGCTCCGGGACACATTTTAAAATATTTTTTATTTATTGAGTTACAATTCTGAATTTATTTGTAATGGTTAACCTTATCATTTGTAAACAAAATCACATGAAAAAACTTCTCTGATTTGTTTTTTAATTCAAATTTAAAATTTATTAAAAAGTGGGGTAATTTAAAATCGTTATAACTCGAAATATTCTTTATAGAATTTCAATTTATTTTCATTTAAAAATACAGAAATATACCAGTTTAAATTTCGATTCAGCATTTTTAAGAATATTAATTTATAAAAAAATTAAAAATATTTATCTAAAAAATTTCAAAAAAAGGGGTGCAACTTAATAAAAAAATCAAACTTTCAAAAGTAAATTGTTTTTTTTTCAAATATGCTGAATTAAAATTAAAGTAAATCAATTGAAAATCCAAGTTTGAACCCTGTATCTTTAACGGCTCTCGAGTTATAAGAATTTAAATATGAGAAATGGTGAAAAAACCTATCACGAAGGAAAACGCATTTTTACAAGGAGTCGTTTCCATGACAGCCGTTGATTGAAAGCTAGATTTTAAAAACAAACAACAACGAAAATTTAATATTTTCTTTTCTTATTCAGATAGAAACATGATTTAAATGTCATTTTAAGCAGGAAAAAAAAAAAAAAAAAAAAAAAAAAATTATGAAGTAAAACGTTTTTGCAAAATTTGAAGATTTTTGTGTCCCAGACCCCCTTAAGTTTCTAGCATTTACGGTTCGCTTACAAGGACACTCAAAAGAATTCCGATACATGACAACCTATGGGGAAAATTGTTTGTGGGGTATTTTAATGATATTGAACCTTTTTAAGCATATTTAACACTGCATTTCAACGGGGGTGGTTTTAGTATCTGAGGGTCATGATCGTCAAAAATATACCAAAATTTCTCGAAGTGTTTTCTTCGGACGGCTGCAATACGTAGCTTTTTACTTTTTGTAATAAAAGCTGTCTAAAAGTGTCCACAATTTTGGCCACCACTGTGTATAGCACGAACTGAAATAGGTATTAAATTATGGCAGATATGAAAATTTTAAATTTTGACTAATTTTTCATCATGTCACATTATTATTTAGCAAACTTAGAAATATTTTGCCATGCAGGGGAAAAATTCATGAAGGAAGGGGTTAAACATGCTTTCGGAAAGCGTGCTTTATTTTTAGAAAGCTTAAAAATTTAAATATTTTCGAGATTTACAGTAGAATTTATAAAAGCATAATTTATTTTGCTGGGACTGATTTTCGGGAAAATTTAGGTGTAGTTTTTAGAGTGTATTAATCAGTTTACACAAACTGGAATATCGTTTTTTAACACTTTCCAATATAGTTGAAAATTATTTATGAATTCGGTTTGTCAGTCTGTTTGCTCGTATTCTAACTCGCCTAAATATATCCTGATTGCCATTAAATTGATATATGTTATTCGAGTTTACTATGGCAAGTGCGATATTGAAAATTAAAGGGCTCCGGGACACATTTTAAAATATTTTTTACTTATTGAGTTACAATTCTGAATTTATTTGTAATGGTTAACCTTATCATTTGTAAACAAAATCACATGAAAAAACTTCTCTGATTTGTTTTTTAATTCAAATTTAAAATTTATTAAAAAGTGGGGTAATTTAAAATCGTTATAACTCGAAATATTCTTTATAGAATTTCAATTTATTTTCATTTAAAACTACAGAAATATACCAGTTTAAATTTCGATTCAGCATTTTTAAGAATATTAATTTATAAAAAAATTAAAAATATTTATCTAAAAAATTTCAAAAAAAGTGGTGCAACTTAATAAAAAAATCAAACTTTCAAAAGTAAATTGTTTTTTTTCAAATATGCTGAATTAAAATTAAAGTAAATCAATTGAAAATCCAAGTTTGAACCCTGTATCTTTAACGGCTCTCGAGTTATAAGAATTTAAATATGAGAAATGGTGAAAAAACCTATCACGAAGGAAAACGCATTTTTACAAGGAGTCGTTTCCATGACAGCCGTTGATTGAAAGCTAGATTTTAAAAACAAACAACAACGAAAATTTAATATTTTCTTTTCTTATTCAGATAGAAACATGATTTAAATGTCATTTTAAGCAGGAAAAAAAAAAAAAAAAAAAAACAGAAATTTTTTTTATGAAGTAAAACGTTTTTGCAAAATTTGAAGATTTTTGTGTCCCGGACCCCCTTAAGTATCTAGCATTTACGATTCGCTTACAAGGACACTCAAAAGAATTCCGATACATGACAACCTATGGGGAAAATTGTTTGTGGGGTATTTTAATGATATTGAACCATTTGAAGCATAATTAACACTGCATTTCAACGGGGGTGGTTTTAGTATCTGGGGGTCATGATCGTCAAAAATATACCAAAATTTCTCGAAGTGTTTTCCTTCGGACGGCTGCAATACGTAGCTTTTTACTTTTTGTAATAAAAGCTGTCTAAAAGTGTCCACAATTTTGGCCACCACTGTGTATAGCACGAACTGAAATAGGTATTAAATTATGGCAGATTTGAAAATTTTAAATTTTGAGTAATTATTCATCATGTCACATTATTACTTAGCAAACTTAGAAATATTTTGCCATGCAGGGGAAAAATTCATGAAGGAAGGGGTTAAACATGCTTTCGAAAAGCGTGCTTTATTTTTAGAAAGCTTAAAAATTTAAATATTTTCGAGATTTACAGTAGAATTTATAAAAGCATAATTTATTTTGCTGGGACTGATATTCGGGAAAATTTAGGAGTAGTTTTTAGAGTGTATTAATCAGTTTACTCAAACTGGAATATCGTTTTTTAACACTTTCCAATATAGTTGAAAATTATTTATGAATTCGGTTTGTCAGTCTGTTTGCTCGTATTCTAACGCGCGTAAATATATCCTGATTGCCATTAAATTGATATATGTTATTCGAGTTTACTATGGCAAGTGCGATATTGAAAATTAAAGGGCTCCGGGACACATTTTAAAATATTTTTTATTTATTGAGTTACAATTCTGAATTTATTTGTAATGGTTAACCTTATCATTTGTAAACAAAATCACATGAAAAAACTTCTCTGATTTGTTTTTTAATTCAAATTTAAAATTTATTAAAAAGTGGGGTAATTTAAAATCGTTATAACTCGAAATATTCTTTATAGAATTTCAATTTATTTTCATTTAAAAATACAGAAATATACCAGTTTAAATTTTGATTCAGCATTTTTAAGAATATTAATTTATAAAAAAATTAAAAATATTTATCTAAAAAATTTCAAAAAAAGTGGTGCAACTTAATAAAAAAATCATACTTTCAAAAGTAAATTGTTTTTTTCAAATATGCTGAATTAAAATTAAAGTAAATCAATTGAAAATCCAAGTTTGAACCCTGTATCTTTAACGGCTCTCGAGTTATAAGAATTTAAATATGAGAAATGGTGAAAAAACCTATCACGAAGGAAAACGCATTTTTACAAGGAGTCGTTTCCATGACAGCCGTTGATTGAAAGCTAGATTTTAAAAACAAACAACAACGAAAATTTAATATTTTCTTTTCTTATTCAGATAGAAACATGATTTAAATGTCATTTTAAGCAGGAAAAAAAAAAAAAAAAAAAAACAGAAATTTTTTTTATGAAGTAAAACGTTTTTGCAAAATTTGAAGATTTTTGTGTCCCGGACCCCCTTAAGTATCTAGCATTTACGATTCGCTTACAAGGACACTCAAAAGAATTCCGATACATGACAACCTATGGGGAAAATTGTTTGTGGGGTATTTTAATGATATTGAACCATTTGAAGCATATTTAACACTGCACTTCAACGGGGGTGGTTTTAGTATCTGGGGGTCATGATCGTCAAAAATATACCAAAATTTCTCGAAGTGTTTTCCTTCGGACGGCTGCAATACGTAGCTTTTTACTTTTTGTAATAAAAGCTGTCTAAAAGTGTCCACAATTTTGGCCACCACTGTGTATAGCACGAACTGAAATAGGTATTAAATTATGGCAGATTTGAAAATTTTAAATTTTGAGTAATTATTCATCATGTCACATTATTACTTAGCAAACTTAGAAATATTTTGCCATGCAGGGGAAAAATTCATGAAGGAAGGGGTTAAACATGCTTTCGAAAAGCGTGCTTTATTTTTAGAAAGCTTAAAAATTTAAATATTTTTGAGATTTACAGTAGAATTTATAAAAGCATAATTTATTTTGCTGGGACTGATTTTCGGGAAAATTTAGGAATAGTTTTTAGAGTGTATTAATCAGTTTACTCAAACTGGAATATCGTTTTTTAACATTTTCCAATATAGTTGAAAATTATTTATGAATTCGGTTTGTCAGTCTGTTTGCTCGTATTCTAACGCGCGTAAATATATCCTGATTGCCATTAAATTGATATATGTTATTCGAGTTTACTATGGCAAGTGCGATATTGAAAATTAAAGGGCTCCGGGACACATTTTAAAATATTTTTTATTTATTGAGTTACAATTCTGAATTTATTTGTAATGGTTAACCTTATCATTTGTAAACAAAATCACATGAAAAAACTTCTCTGATTTGTTTTTTAATTCAAATTTAAAATTTATTAAAAAGTGGGGTAATTTAAAATCGTTATAACTCGAAATATTCTTTATAGAATTTCAATTTATTTTCATTTAAAAATACAGAAATATACCAGTTTAAATTTTGATTCAGCATTTTTAAGAATATTAATTTATAAAAAAATTAAAAATATTTATCTAAAAAATTTCAAAAAAAGTGGTGCAACTTAATAAAAAAATCATACTTTCAAAAGTAAATTGTTTTTTTCAAATATGCTGAATTAAAATTAAAGTAAATCAATTGAAAATCCAAGTTTGAACCCTGTATCTTTAACGGCTCTCGAGTTATAAGAATTTAAATATGAGAAATGGTGAAAAAACCTATCACGAAGGAAAACGCATTTTTACAAGGAGTCGTTTCCATGACAGCCGTTGATTGAAAGCTAGATTTTAAAAACAAACAACAACGAAAATTTAATATTTTCTTTTCTTATTCAGATAGAAACATGATTTAAATGTCATTTTAAGCAGGTAAAAAAAAAAAAAAAAAAAAAAAAAAAAAAAACAGAAAAATTTTTTATGGAGTATAACGTTTTTGCAAAATTTGAAGATTTTTGTGTCCCAGACCCCCTTAAGTGTCTAGAATTTACAACTTAGTCACAATTTTGGCCACCACTGTGTATAGCACGAACTGAAATAGGTATTAAATTATGGCAGATTTGAAAATTTTAAATTTTGAGTAATTATTCATCATGTCACATTATTACTTAGCAAACTTAGAAATATTTTGCCATGCAGGGGAAAAATTCATGAAGGAAGGGGTTAAACATGCTTTCGAAAAGCGTGCTTTATTTTTAGAAAGCTTATAAATTTAAATATTTTCGAGATTTACAGTAGAATTTATAAAAGCATAATTTATTTTGCTGGGACTGATTTTCGGGAAAATTTAGGAGTAGTTTTTAGAGTGTATTAATCAGTTTACTCAAACTGGAATATCGTTTTTTAACACTTTCCAATATAGTTGAAAATTATTTATGAATTCGGTTTGTCAGTCTGTTTGCTCGTATTCTAACTCGCGTAAATATATCCTGATTGCCATTAAATTTATATATGTTATTCGAGTTTACTATGGCAAGTGCGATATTGAAAATTAAAGGGCTCCGGGACACATTTTAAAATATTTTTTATTTATTGAGTTAAAATTCTGAATTTATTTGTAATGGTTAACCTTATCATTTGTAAACAAAATCACATGAAAAACTTCTCTGATTTGTTTTTTAATTCAAATTTAAAATTTATTAAAATGTGGGGTAATTTAAAATCGTTATAACTCGAAATATACTTTATAGAATTTCAATTTATTTTCATTTAAAAATACAGAAATATACCAGTTTAAATTTTGATTCAGCATTTTTAAGAATATTAATTTATAAAAAAATTAAAAATATTTATCTAAAAAATTTCAAAAAAAGTGGTGCAACTTAATAAAAAAATCATACTTTCAAAAGTAAATTGTTTTTTTCAAATATGCTGAATTAAAATTAAAGTAAATCAATTGAAAATCCAAGTTTGAACCCTGTATCTTTCACGGCTCTCGAGTTATAAGAATTTAAATATGAGAAATGGTGAAAAAACCTATCACGAAGGAAAACGCATTTTTACAAGGAGTCGTTTCCATGACAGCCGTTGATTGAAAGCTAGATTTTAAAAACAAACAACAACGAAAATTTAATATTTTCTTTTCTTATTCAGATAGAAACATGATTTAAATGTCATTTTAAGCAGGAAAAAAAAAAAAAAAAAAAAACAGAAATTTTTTTAATGAAGTAAAACGTTTTTGCAAAATTTGAAGATTTTTGTGTCCCAGACCCCCTTAAGTGTCTAGCATTTACGGTTCGCTTACAAGGACACTCAAAAGAATTCCGATACATGACAACCTATGGGGAAAATTGTTTGTGGGGTATTTTAATGATATTGAACCTTTTTAAGCATATTTAACACTGCATTTCAACGGGGGTGGTTTTAGTATCTGAGGGTTATGATCGTCAAAAATATACCAAAATTTCTCGAAGTGTTTTCCTTCGGACGGCTGCAATACGTAGCTTTTTACTTTTTGTAATAAAAGCTGTCTAAAAGTGTCCACAATTTTGGCCACCACTGTGTATAGCACGAACTGAAATAGGTATTAATTTATGGCAGATTTGAAAATTTTAAATTTTGAGTAATTATTCATCATGTCACATTATTATTTAGCAAACTTAGAAATATTTTGCCATGCAGGGGAAAAATTCATGAAGGAAGGGGTTAAACATGCTTTCGAAAAGCGTGCTTTATTTTTAGAAAGCTTAAAAATTTAAATATTTTCGAGATTTACAGTAGAATTTATAAAAGCATAATTTATTTTGCTGGGACTGATTTTCGGGAAAATTTAGGAGTAGTTTTTAGAGTGTATTAATCAGTTTACTCAAACTGGAATATCGTTTTTTAACACTTTCCAATATAGTTGAAAATTATTTATGAATTCGGTTTGTCAGTCTGTTTGCTCGTATTCTAACTCGCGTAAATATATCCTGATTGCCATTAAATTTATATATGTTATTCGAGTTTACTATGGCAAGTGCGATATTGAAAATTAAAGGGCTCCGGGACACATTTTAAAATATTTTTTATTTATTGAGTTAAAATTCTGAATTTATTTGTAATGGTTAACCTTATCATTTGTAAACAAAATCACATGAAAAACTTCTCTGATTTGTTTTTTAATTCAAATTTAAAATTTATTAAAATGTGGGGTAATTTAAAATCGTTATAACTCGAAATATACTTTATAGAATTTCAATTTATTTTCATTTAAATATACAGAAATATACCAGTTTAAATTTTGATTCAGCATTTTTAAGAATATTAATTTATAAAAAAATTAAAAATATTTATCTAAAAAATTTCAAAAAAAGTGGTGCAACTTAATAAAAAAATCATACTTTCAAAAGTAAATTGTTTTTTTCAAATATGCTGAATTAAAATTAAAGTAAATCAATTGAAAATCCAAGTTTGAACCCTGTATCTTTCACGGCTCTCGAGTTATAAGAATTTAAATATGAGAAATGGTGAAAAAACCTATCACGAAGGAAAACGCATTTTTACAAGGAGTCGTTTCCATGACAGCCGTTGATTGAAAGCTAGATTTTAAAAACAAACAACAACGAAAATTTAATATTTTCTTTTCTTATTCAGATAGAAACATGATTTAAATGTCATTTTAAGCAAGAATTAAAAAAAAAAAATAATAATAAAAAAATTATGAAGTAAAACGTTTTTGCAAAATTTGAAGATTTTTGTGTCCCAGACCCCTTTAAGTTTCTAGCATTTACGGTTCGCTTACAAGGACACTCAAAAGAATTCCGATACATGACAACCTATGGGGAAAATTGTTTGTGGGGTATTTTAATGATATTGAACCTTTTTAAGCATATTTAACACTGCATTTCAACGGGGGTGGTTTTAGTATCTGAGGGTCATGATCGTCAAAAATATACCAAAATTTCTCGAAGTGTTTTCTTCGGACGGCTGCAATACGTAGCTTTTTACTTTTTGTAATAAAAGCTGTCTAAAAGTGTCCACAATTTTGGCCACCACTGTGTATAGCACGAACTGAAATAGGTATTAAATTATGGCAGATTTGAAAATTTTAAATTTTGAGTAATTTTTCATCATGTCACATTATTATTTAGCAAACTTAGAAATATTTTGCCATGCAGGGGAAAAATTCATGAAGGAAGGGGTTAAACATGCTTTCGGAAAGCGTGCTTTATTTTTAGAAAGCTTAAAAATTTAAATATTTTCGAGATTTACAGTAGAATTTATAAAAGCATAATTTATTTTGCTGGGACTGATTTTCGGGAAAATTTAGGAGTAGTTTTTAGAGTGTATTAATCAGTTTACACAAACTGGAATATCGTTTTTTAACACTTTCCAATATAGTTGAAAATTATTTATGAATTCGGTTTGTCAGTCTGTTTGCTCGTATTCTAACTCGCCTAAATATATCCTGATTGCCATTAAATTGATATATGTTATTCGAGTTTACTATGGCAAGTGCGATATTGAAAATTAAAGGGCTCCGGGACACATTTTAAAATATTTTTTATTTATTGAGTTACAATTCTGAATTTATTTGTAATGGTTAACCTTATCATTTGTAAACAAAATCACATGAAAAAACTTCTCTGATTTGTTTTTTAATTCAAATTTAAAATTTATTAAAAAGTGGGGTAATTTAAAATCGTTATAACTCGAAATATTCTTTATAGAATTTCAATTTATTTTCATTTAAAAATACAGAAATATACCAGTTTAAATTTTGATTCAGCATTTTTAAGAATATTAATTTATAAAAAAATTAAAAATATTTATCTAAAAAATTTCAAAAAAAGTGGTGCAACTTAATAAAAAAATCAAACTTTCAAAAGTAAATTGTTTTTTTTTCAAATATGCTGAATTAAAATTAAAGTAAATCAATTGAAAATCCAAGTTTGAACCCTGTATCTTTAACGGCTCTCGAGTTATAAGAATTTAAATATGAGAAATGGTGAAAAAACCTATCACGAAGGAAAACGCATTTTTACAAGGAGTCGTTTCCATGACAGCTGTTGATTGAAAGCTAGATTTTAAAAACAAACAACAACGAAAATTTAATATTTTCTTTTCTTATTCAGATAGAAACATGATTTAAATGTCATTTTAAGCAGGAAAAAAAAAAAAAAAAAAAAAACAGAAATTTTTTTTATGAAGTAAAACGTTTTTGCAAAATTTGAAGATTTTTGTGTCCCGGACCCCCTTAAGTATCTAGCATTTACGATTCGCTTACAAGGACACTCAAAAGAATTCCGATACATGACAACCTATGGGGAAAATTGTTTGTGGGGTATTTTAATGATATTGAACCATTTGAAGCATATTTAACACTGCATTTCAACGGGGGTGGTTTTAGTATCTGGGGGTCATGATCGTCAAAAATATACCAAAATTTCTCGAAGTGTTTTCCTTCGGACGGCTGCAATACGTAGCTTTTTACTTTTTGTAATAAAAGCTGTCTAAAAGTGTCCACAATTTTGGCCACCACTGTGTATAGCACGAACTGAAATAGGTATTAAATTATGGCAGATTTGAAAATTTTAAATTTTGAGTAATTATTCATCATGTCACATTATTACTTAGCAAACTTAGAAATATTTTGCCATGCAGGGGAAAAATTCATGAAGGAAGGGGTTAAACATGCTTTCGAAAAGCGTGCTTTATTTTTAGAAAGCTTAAAAATTTAAATATTTTTGAGATTTACAGTAGAATTTATAAAAGCATAATTTATTTTGCTGGGACTGATTTTCGGGAAAATTTAGGAATAGTTTTTAGAGTGTATTAATCAGTTTACTCAAACTGGAATATCGTTTTTTAACATTTTCCAATATAGTTGAAAATTATTTATGAATTCGGTTTGTCAGTCTGTTTGCTCGTATTCTAACGCGCGTAAATATATCCTGATTGCCATTAAATTGATATATGTTATTCGAGTTTACTATGGCAAGTGCGATATTGAAAATTAAAGGGCTCCGGGACACATTTTAAAATATTTTTTATTTATTGAGTTACAATTCTGAATTTATTTGTAATGGTTAACCTTATCATTTGTAAACAAAATCACATGAAAAAACTTCTCTGATTTGTTTTTTAATTCAAATTTAAAATTTATTAAAAAGTGGGGTAATTTAAAATCGTTATAACTCGAAATATTCTTTATAGAATTTCAATTTATTTTCATTTAAAAATACAGAAATATACCAGTTTAAATTTTGATTCAGCATTTTTAAGAATATTAATTTATAAAAAAATTAAAAATATTTATCTAAAAAATTTCAAAAAAAGTGGTGCAACTTAATAAAAAAATCATACTTTCAAAAGTAAATTGTTTTTTTCAAATATGCTGAATTAAAATTAAAGTAAATCAATTGAAAATCCAAGTTTGAACCCTGTATCTTTAACGGCTCTCGAGTTATAAGAATTTAAATATGAGAAATGGTGAAAAAACCTATCACGAAGGAAAACGCATTTTTACAAGGAGTCGTTTCCATGACAGCCGTTGATTGAAAGCTAGATTTTAAAAACAAACAACAACGAAAATTTAATATTTTCTTTTCTTATTCAGATAGAAACATGATTTAAATGTCATTTTAAGCAGGAAAAAAAAAAAAAAAAAACAGAAATTTTTTTTATGAAGTAAAACGTTTTTGCAAAATTTGAAGATTTTTGTGTCCCGGACCCCCTTAAGTATCTAGCATTTACGATTCGCTTACAAGGACACTCAAAAGATTTCCGATACATGACAACCTATGGGGAAAATTGTTTGTGGGGTATTTTAATGATATTGAACCATTTTAAGCATATTTAACACTGCATTTCAACGGGGGTGGTTTTAGTATCTGGGGGTCATGATCGTCAAAAATATACCAAAATTTCTCGAAGTGTTTTCCTTCGGACGGCTGCAATACGTAGCTTTTTACATTTTGTAATAAAAGCTGTCTAAAAGTGTCCACAATTTTGGCCACCACTGTGTATAGCACGAACTGAATAGGTATTAAATTATGGCAGATTTGAAAATTTTAAATTTTGAGTAATTTTTCATCATGTCACATTATTACTTAGCAAACTTAGAAATATTTTGCCATGCAGGGGAAAAATTCATGAAGGAAGGGGTTAAACATGCTTTCGAAAAGCGTGCTTTATTTTTAGAAAGCTTATAAATTTAAATATTTTCGAGATTTACAGTAGAATTTATAAAAGCATAATTTATTTTGCTGGGACTGATTTTCGGGAAAATTTAGGAGTAGTTTTTAGAGTGTATTAATCAGTTTACTCAAACTGGAATATCGTTTTTTAACACTTTCCAATATAGTTGAAAATTATTTATGAATTCGGTTTGTCAGTCTGTTTGCTCGTATTCTAACGCGCGTAAATATATCCTGATTGCCATTAAATTGATATATGTTATTCGAGTTTACTATGGCAAGTGCGATATTGAAAATTAAAGGGCTCCGGGACACATTTTAAAATATTTTTTATTTATTGAGTTACAATTCAGAATTTATTTGTAATGGTTAACCTTATCATTTGTAAACAAAATCACATGAAAAAACTTCTCTGATTTGTTTTTTAATTCAAATTTAAAATTTATTAAAAAGTGGGGTAATTTAAAATCGTTATAACTCGAAATATTCTTTATAGAATTTCAATTTATTTTCATTTAAAAATACAGAAATATACCAGTTTAAATTTTGATTCAGCATTTTTAAGAATATTAATTTATAAAAAAATTAAAAATATTTATCTAAAAAATTTCAAAAAAAGTGGTGCAACTTAATAAGAAAATCATACTTTCAAAAGTAAATTGTTTTTTTCAAATATGCTGAATTAAAATTAAAGTAAATCAATTGAAAATCCAAGTTTGAACCCTGTATCTTTAACGGCTCTCGAGTTATAAGAATTTAAATATGAGAAATGGTGAAAAAACCTATCACGAAGGAAAACGCATTTTTACAAGGAGTCGTTTCCATGACAGCTGTTGATTGAAAGCTAGATTTTAAAAACAAACAACAACGAAAATTTAATATTTTCTTTTCTTATTTAGATAGAAACATGATTTAAATGTCATTTTAAGCAGGTAAAAAAAAAAAAAAAAAAAAAAAAAACCAGAAATTTTTTTTATGGAGTATAACGTTTTTGCAAAATTTGAAGATTTTTGTGTCCCGGACTCCCTTAAGTGTCTAGCATTTACGGTTCGCTTACAAGGACACCCAAAAGAATTCCGATACATGACAACCTATGGGGAAAATTGTTTGTGAGGTATTTTAATGATATTGAACCTTTTTAAGCATATTTAATTCTGCATTTCAACGGGGGTGGTTTTAGTATCTGAGGGTCGTGATCGTCAAAAATATACCAAAATTTCTCGAAGTGTTTTCCTTCGGACGGCTGCAATACGTAGCTTTTTACTTTTTGTAATAAAAGCTGTCTAAAAGTGTCCACAATTTTGGCCACCACTGTGTATAGCACGAACTGAAATAGGTATTAAATTATGGCAGATTTGAAAATTTTAAATTTTGAGTAATTTTTCATCATGTCACATTATTATTTAGCAAACTTAGAAATATTTTGCCATGCAGGGGAAAAATTCATGAAGGAAGGGGTTAAACATGCTTTCGAAAAGCGTGCTTTATTTTTAGAAAGCTTAAAAATTTAAATATTTTCGAGATTTACAGTAGAATTTATAAAAGCATAATTTATTTTACTGGGACTGATTTTCGGGAAAATTTAGGAGTAGTTTTTAGAGTGTATTAATCAGTTTACTCAAACTGGAATATCGTTTTTTAACACTTTCCAATATAGTTGAAAATTGTTTATGAATTCGGTTTGTCAGTTTGTTTGCTCGTATTCTAACTCGTATAAATATATCCTGATTGCCATTAAATTGATATATGTTATTCGAGTTTACTATGGCAAGTGCGATATTGAAAATTAAAGGGCTCCGGGACACATTTTAAAATATTTTTTATTTATTGAGTTAAAATTCTGAATTTATTTGTAATGGTTAACCTTATCATTTGTAAACAAAATCACATGAAAAAACTTCTCTGATTTGTTTTTTAATTCAAATTTAAAATTTATTAAAAAGTGGGGTAATTTAAAATCGTTATAACTCGAAATATACTTTATAGAATTTCAATTTATTTTCATTTAAAAATACAGAAATATGCCAGTTTAAATTTTGATTCAGCATTTTTAAGAATATTAATTTATAAAAAAATTAAAAATATTTATCTAAAAAATTTCAAAAAAAGTGGTGCAACTTAATAAAAAAATCATACTTTCAAAAGTAAATTGTTTTTTTCAAATATGCTGAATTAAAATTAAAGTAAATCAATTGAAAATCCAAGTTTGAACCCTGTATCTTTAACGGCTCTCGAGTTATAAGAATTTAAATATGAGAAATGTTGAAAAAACCTATCACGAAGGAAAACGCATTTTTACAAGGAGTCGTTTCCATGACAGCCGTTGCTTGAAAGCTAGATTTTAAAAACAAACCACATCGAAAATTTAATATTTTCTTTTCTTATTCAGATAGAAACATGATTTAAATGTCATTTTAAGCAGAAATTTAAAAAAAAAAAAAAAAAAAAAAAAAAAAAAAAAAAAACAGAAAAATTTTTTATGAAGTAAAACGTTTTTGCAAAATTTGAAGATTTTTGTGTCCCGGACTCCCTTAAGTGTCTAGCATTTACGGTTCGCTTACAAGGACACCCAAAAGAATTCCGATACATGACAACCTATGGGGAAAATTGTTTGTGGGGTATTTTAATGATATTGAACCTTTTTAAGCATATTTAATTCTGCATTTCAACGGGGGTGGTTTTAGTATCTGAGGGTCATGATCGTCAAAAATATACCAAAATTTCTCGAATTGTTTTCCTTCGGACGGCTGCAATACGTAGCTCTTTACTTTTTGTAATAAAAGCTGTCTAAAAGTGTCCACAATTTTGGCCACCACTGTGTATAGCACGAACTGAAATAGGTATTAAATTATGGCAGATTTGAAAATTTTAAATTTTGAGTAATTTTTCATCATGTCACATTATTATTTAGCAAACTTAGAAATATTTTGCCATGCAGGGGAAAAATTCATGAAGGAAGGGGTTAAACATGCTTTCGAAAAGCGTGCTTTATTTTTAGAAAGCTTAAAAATTTAAATATTTTCGAGATTTACAGTAGAATTTATAAAAGCATAATTTATTTTGCTGGGACTGATTTTCGGGAAAATTTAGGAGTAGTTTTTAGAGTGTATTAATCAGTTTACTCAAACTGGAATATCGTTTTTTAACACTTTCCAATATAGTTGAAAATTATTTATGAATTCGGTTTGTCAGTCTGTTTGCTGGTATTCTAACGCGCGTAAATATATCCTGATTGCCATTAAATTGATATATGTTATTCGAGTTTACTATGGCAAGTGCAATATTGAAAATTAAAGGGCTCCGGGACACATTTTAAAATATTTTTTCTTTATTGAGTTACAATTCTGAATTTATTTGTAATGGTTAACCTTATCATTTGTAAACAAAATCACATGAAAAAACTTCTCTGATTTGTTTTTTAATTCAAATTTAAAATTTATTAAAAAGTGGGGTAATTTAAAATCGTTATAACTCGAAATATTCTTTATAGAATTTCAATTTATTTTCATTTAAAAATACAGAAATATACCAGTTTAAATTTTGATTCAGCATTTTTAAGAATATTTATTTATAAAAAAATTAAAAATATTTATCTAAAAAATTTCAAAAAAAGTGGTGCAACTTAATAAAAAAATCAAACTTTCAAAAGTAAATTGTTTTTTTCAAATATGCTGAATTAAAATTAAAGTAAATCAATTGAAAATCCAAGTTTGAACCCTGTATCTTTAACGGCTCTCGAGTTATAAGAATTTAAATATGAGAAATGGTGAAAAAACCTATCACGAAGGAAAACGCATTTTTACAAGGAGTCGTTTCCATGACAGCCGTTGATTGAAAGCTAGATTTTAAAAACAAACAACAACGAAAATTTAATATTTTCATTTCTTATTCAGATAGTAACATGATTTAAATGTCATTTTAAGCAGAAATTAAAAAAAAAAAAAAAAAAAAAAAAAAAACAGAAATTTTTTTTATAAAGTAAAACGTTTTTGCAAAATTTGAAGATTTTTGTGTCCCAGACCCCCTTAAGTGTCTAGCATTTACGGTTCGCTTACAAGGACACTCAAAAGAATTCCGATACATGACAACCTATGGGGAAAATTGTTTGTGGGGTATTTTAATGATATTGAACCTTTTTAAGCATATTTAACACTGCATTTCAACGGGGGTGGTTTTAGTATCTGAGGGTCATGATCGTCAAAAATATACCAAAATTTCTCGAAGTGTTTTCTTCGGACGGCTGCAATACGTAGCTTTTTACTTTTTGTAATAAAAGCTGTCTACAAGTGTCCACAATTTTGGCCACCACTGTGTATAGCACGAACTGAAATAGGTATTAAATTATGGCAGATTTGAAAATTTTAAATTTTGAGTAATTTTTCATCATGTCACATTATTATTTAGCAAACTTAGAAATATTTTGCCATGCAGGGGAAAAATTCATGAAGGAAGGGGTTAAACATGCTTTCGGAAAGCGTGCTTTATTTTTAGAAAGCTTAAAAATTTAAATATTTTCGAGATTTACAGTAGAATTTATAAAAGCATAATTTATTTTGCTGGGACTGATTTTCGGGAAAATTTAGGAGTAGTTTTTAGAGTGTATTAATCAGTTTACTCAAACTGGAATATCGTTTTTTAACACTTTCCAATATAGTTGAAAATTATTTATGAATTCGGTTTGTCAGTCTGTTTGCTCGTATTCTAACTCGCGTAAATATATCCTGATTGCCATTAAATTTATATATGTTATTCGAGTTTACTATGGCAAGTGCGATATTGAAAATTAAAGGGCTCCGGGACACATTTTAAAATATTTTTTATTTATTGAGTTAAAATTCTGAATTTATTTGTAATGGTTAACCTTATCATTTGTAAACAAAATCACATGAAAAAACTTCTCTGATTTGTTTTTTAATTCAAATTTAAAATTTATTAAAAAGTGGGGTAATTTAAAATCGTTATAACTCGAAATATACTTTATAGAATTTCAATTTATTTTCATTTAAAAATACAGAAATATACCAGTTTAAATTTTGATTAGGCATTTTTAAGAATATTAATTTATAAAAAAATTAAAAATATTTATCTAAAAAATTTCAAAAAAAGTGGTGCAACTTAATAAAAAAATCATACTTTCAAAAGTAAATTGTTTTTTTCAAATATGCTGAATTAAAATTAAAGTAAATCAATTGAAAATCCAAGTTTGAACCCTGTATCTTTAACGGCTCTCCAGTTATAAGAATTTAAATATGAGAAATGGTGAAAAAACCTATCACGAAGGAAAACGCATTTTTACAAGGAGTCGTTTCCATGACAGCCGTTGCTTGAAAGCTAGATTTTAAAAACAAACCACATCGAAAATTTAATATTTTCTTTTCTTATTCAGATAGAAACATGATTTAAATGTCATTTTAAGCAGGTAAAAAAAAAAAAAAAAAAAAAAAAAAAAAAAAAAAACAGAAAATTTTTTTATGAAGTAAAACGTTTTTGCAAAATTTGAAGATTTTTGTGTCCCGGACTCCCTTAAGTGTCTAGCATTTACGGTTCGCTTACAAGGACACTCAAAAGAATTCCGATACATGACAACCTATGGGGAAAATTGTTTGTGGGGTATTTTAATGATATTGAACCTTTTTAAGCATATTTAATACTGCATTTCAACGGGGGTGGTTTTAGTATCTGAGGGTCATGATCGTCAAAAATATACCAAAATTTCTCGAAGTGTTTTCCTTCGGACGGCTGCAATACGTAGCTTTTTACTTTTTGTAATAAAAGCTGTCTAAAAGTGTCCACAATTTTGGCCACCACTGTGTATAGCACGAACTGAAATAGGTATTAAATTATGGCAGATTTGAAAATTTTAAATTTTGAGTAATTTTTCATCATGTCACATTATTATTTAGCAAACTTAGAAATATTTTGCCATGCAGGGGAAAACTTCATGAAGGAAGGGGTTAAACATGCTTTCGAAAAGCGTGCTTTATTTTTAGAAAGCTTAAAAATTTAAATATTTTCGAGATTTACAGTAGAATTTATAAAAGCATAATTTATTTTGCTGGGACTGATTTTCGGGAAAATTTAGGAGTAGTTTTTAGAGTGTATTAATCAGTTTACTCAAACTGGAATATCGTTTTTTAACACTTTCCAATATAGTTGAAAATTATTTATGAATTCGGTTTGTCAGTCTGTTTGCTCGTATTCTAACGCGCGTAAATATATCCTGATTGCCATTAAATTGATATATGTTATTCGAGTTTACTATGGCAAGTGCGATATTGAAAATTAAAGGGCTCCGAGTCACATTTTAAAATATTTTTTATTTATTGAGTTACAATTCTGAATTTATTTGTAATGGTTAACCTTATCATTTGTAAACAAAATCACATGAAAAATCTTCTCTGATTTGTTTTTTAATTCAAATTTAAAATTTATTAAAAAGTGGGGTAATTTAAAATCGTTATAACTCGAAATATTCTTTATAGAATTTCAATTTATTTTCATTTAAAAATACAGAAATATACCAGTTTAAATTTTGATTCAGCATTTTTAAGAATATTAATTTATAAAAAAATTAAAAATATTTATCTAAAAAATTTCAAAAAAAGTGGTGCAACTTAATAAAAAAATCAAACTTTCAAAAGTAAATTGTTTTTTTCAAATATGCTGAATTAAAATTAAAGTAAATCAATTGAAAATCCAAGTTTGAACCCTGTATCTTTAACGGCTCTCGAGTTATAAGAATTTAAATATGAGAAATGGTGAAAAAACCTATCACGAAGGAAAACGCATTTTTACAAGGAGTCGTTTCCATGACAGCCGTTGATTGAAAGCTAGATTTTAAAAACAAACAACAACGAAAATTTAATATTTTCTTTTCTTATTCAGATAGAAACATGATTTAAATGTCATTTTAAGCAGGAATTTAAAAAAAAAAAAAAAAAAAAAAAAAAAAAAAAAAAAAAAAAAAAAACAGAAAATTTTTTATGAAGTAAAACGTTTTTGCAAAATTTGAAGATTTTTGTGTCCCAGACCCCCTTAAGTGTCTAGCATTTACGGTTCGCTTACAAGGACACTCAAAAGAATTCCGATACATGACAACCTATGGGGAAAATTGTTTGTGGGGTATTTTAATGATATTGAACCTTTTTAAGCATATTTTACACTGCATTTCAACGGGGGTGGTTTTAGTATCTGAGGGTCATGATCGTCAAAAATATACCAAAATTTCTCGAAGTGTTTTCTTCGGACGGCTGCAATACGTAGCTTTTTACTTTTTGTAATAAAAGCTGTCTAAAAGTGTCCACAATTTTGGCCACCACTGTGTATAGCACGAACTGAAATAGGTATTAAATTATGGCAGATTTGAAAATTTTAAATTTTGAGTAATTTTTCATCATGTCACATTATTATTTAGCAAACTTAGAAATATTTTGCCATGCAGGGGAAAAATTCATGAAGGAAGCGGTTAAACATGCTTTCGGAAAGCGTGCTTTATTTTTAGAAAGCTTAAAAATTTAAATATTTTCGAGATTTACAGTAGAATTTATAAAAGCATAATTTATTTTGCTGGGACTGATTTTCGGGAAAATTTAGGAGTAGTTTTTAGAGTGTATTAATCAGTTTACTCAAACTGGAATATCGTTTTTTAACACTTTCCAATATAGTTGAAAATTATTTATGAATTCGGTTTGTCAGTCTGTTTGCTCGTATTCTAACGCGCGTAAATATATCCTGATTGCCATTAAATTGATATATGTTATTCGAGTTTACTATGGCAAGTGCGATATTGAAAATTAAAGGGCTCCGGGTCACATTTTAAAATATTTTTTATTTATTGAGTTACAATTCTGAATTTATTTGTAATGGTTAACCTTATCATTTGTAAACAAAATCACATGAAAAAACTTCTCTGATTTGATTTTTAATTCAAATTTAAAATTTATTAAAAAGTGGGTTAATTTAAAATCGTTATAACTCGAAATATTCTTTATAGAATTTCAATTTATTTTCATTTAAAAATACAGAAATATACCAGTTTAAATTTTGATTCAGCATTTTTAAGAATATTAATTTATAAAAAAATTAAAAATATTTATCTAAAAAATTTCAAAAAAAGTGGTGCAACTTAATAAAAAAATCATACTTTCAAAAGTAAATTGTTTTTTTCAAATATGCTGAATTAAAATTAAAGTAAATCAATTGAAAATCCAAGTTTGAACCCTTTATCTTTAACGGCTCTCGAGTTATAAGAATTTAAATATGAGAAATGGTGAAAAAACCTATCACGAAGGAAAACGCATTTTTACAAGAAGTCGTTTCCATGACAGCCGTTGCTTGAAAGCTAGATTTTAAAAACAAACCACAACGAAAATTTAATATTTTCTTTTCTCATTCAGATAGAAACATGATTTAAATGTCATTTTAAGCAGGAAAAAAAACAGAAAATTTTTTTATGAAGTAAAACGTTTTTGCAAAATTTGAAGATTTTTGTGTCCCGGACACCCTTAAGTATCTAGCATTTACGATTCGCTTACAAGGACACTCAAAAGAATTCCGATACATGACAACCTATGGGGAAAATTGTTTGTGGGGTATTTTAATGATATTGAACCATTTTAAGCATATTTAACACTGCATTTCAACGGGGGTGGTTTTAGTATCTGGGGGTCATGATCGTCAAAAATATACCAAAATTTCTCGAAGTGTTTTCCTTCGGACGGCTGCAATACGTAGCTTTTTACTTTTTGTAATAAAAGCTGTCTAAAAGTGTCCACAATTTTGGCCACCACTGTGTATAGCACGAACTGAAATAGGTATTAAATTATGGCAGATTTGAAAATTTTAAATTTTGAGTAATTTTTCATCATGTCACATTATTATTTAGCAAACTTAGAAATATTTTGCCATGCAGGGGAAAAATTCATGAAGGAAGGGGTTAAACATGCTTTCGAAAAGCGTGCTTTATTTTTAGAAAGCTTAAAAATTTAAATATTTTCGAGATTTACAGTAGAATTTATAAAAGCATAATTTATTTTGCTGGGACTGATTTTCGGGAAAATTTAGGAGTATTTTTTAGAGTGTATTAATCAGTTTACTCAAACTGGAATTTCGTTTTTTAACACTTTCCAATATAGTTGAAATTTATTTATGAAATCGGTTTGTCAGTCTGTTTGCTCGTATTCTAACTCGCGTAAATATATCCCTATTGCCATTAAATTTATATATGTTATTCGAGTTTACTATGGCAAGTGCGATATTGAAAATTAAAGGGCTCCGGGACACATTTTAAAATATTTTTTATTTATTGAGTTAAAATTCTGAATTTATTTGTAATGGTAAACCTTATCATTTGTAAACAAAATCACATGAAAAAACTTCTCTGATTTGTTTTTTAATTCAAATTTAAAATTTATTAAAAAGTGGGGTAAATTAAAATCGTTATAACTCGAAATATACTTTATAGAATTTCAATTTATTTTCATTTAAAAATACAGAAATATGCCAGTTTAAATTTTGATTCAGCATTTTTAAGAATATTAATTTATAAAAAAATTAAAAATATTTATCTAAAAAATTTCAAAAAAAGTGGTGCAACTTAATAAAAAAATCATACTTTCAAAAGTAAATTGTTTTTTTCAAATATGCTGAATTAAAATTAAAGTAAATCAATTGAAATTCCAAGTTTGAACCCTGTATCTTTAACGGCTCTCGAGTTATAAGAATTTAAATATGAGAAATGTTGAAAAAACCTATCACGAAGGAAAACGCATTTTTACAAGGAGTCGTTTCCATGACAGCCGTTGCTTGAAAGCTAGATTTTAAAAACAAACCACATCGAAAATTTAATATTTTATTTTCTTATTCAGATAGAAACATGATTTAAATGTCATTTTAAGCAGAAATTTAAAAAAAAAAAAAAAAAAAAAAAAAAAAAAAAAAAAACAGAAAATTTTTTTATGAAGTAAAACGTTTTTGCAAAATTTGAAGATTTTTGTGTCCCGGACTCCCTTAAGTGTCTAGCATTTACGGTTCGCTTACAAGGACACTCAAAAGAATTCCGATACATGACAACCTATGGGGAAAATTGTTTGTGGGGTATTTAAATGATATTGAACCATTTTAAGCATATTTAACACTGCATTTCAACGGGAGTGGTTTTAGTATCTGGGGGTCATGATCGTCAAAAATATACCAAAATTTCCCGAAGTGTTTTCCTTAGGACGGCTGCAATACGTAGCTTTTTACTTTTTGTAATGAAAGCTATCTAAAAGTGTCCACAATTTTGGCCACCACTGTGTATAGCACGAACTGAAATAGGTATTAAATTATGGCAGATTTGAAAATTTTAAATTTTGAGTAATTTTTCATCATGTCACATTATTGTTTAGCAAACTTAGAAATATTTTGCCATGCAGGGGAAAAATTCCTGAAGGGAGGGGTTAAACATGCTTTCGAAAAGCGTGCTTTATTTTTAGAAAGCTTAAAAATTTAAATATTTTCGAGTTTACAGTAGAATTTATAAAAGCATAATTTATTTTGCTGGGACTGATTTTCGGGAAAATTTAGGAGTAGTTTTTAGAGTGTATTAATCAGTTTACTCAAACTGGAATATCGTTTTTTAACACTTTCCAATATAGTTGAAAATTATTTATGAATTCGGTTTGTCAGTCTGTTTGCTCGTATTCTAACTCGCGTAAATATATCCTGATTGCCATTAAATTTATATATGTTATTCGAGTTTACTATGGCAAGTGCGATATTGAAAATTAAAGGGCTTCGGGACACATTTTAAAATATTTTTTATTTATTGAGTTACAATTCTGAATTTATTTGTAATGGTTAACCTTATCATTTGTAAACAAAATCACATGAAAAAACTTCTCTGATTTGTTTTTTAATTCAAATTTAAAATTTATTAAACAGTGGGGTAATTTAAAATCGTTATAACTCGAAATATTCTTTATAGAATTTCAATTTATTTTCATTTAAAAATACAGAAATATACCAGTTTAAATTTTGATTCAGCATTTTTAAGAATATTAATTTATAAAAAAATTAAAAATATTTATCTAAAAAATTTCAAAAAAAGTGGTGCAACTTAATAAAAAAATCATACTTTCAAAAGTAAATTGTTTTTTTCAAATATGCTGAATTAAAATTAAAGTAAATCAATTGAAAATCCAAGTTTGAACCCTGTATCTTTAACGGCTCTCGAGTTATAAGAATTTAAATATGAGAAATGGTGAAAAAACCCATCACGAAGGAAAACGCATTTTTACAAGGAGTCGTTTCCATGACAGCCGTTGATTGAAAGCTAGATTTTAAAAACAAACAACAACGAAAATTTAAATATTTTCTTTTCTTATTCAGATAGAAACATGATTTAAATGTCATTTTAAGCAGGAATTAAAAAAAAAAAAAAAAAACAGAAATTTTTTTTATGAAGTAAAACGTTTTTGCAAAATTTGAAGATTTTTGTGTCCCAGACCCCCTTAAGTGTCTAGCATTTACGGTTCGCATACAAGGACACTCAAAAGAATTCCGATACATGACAACCTATGGGGAAAATTGTTTGTGGGGTATTTTAATGATATTGAACCTTTTTAAGCATATTTAACACTGCATTTCAACGGGGGTGGTTTTAGTATCTGAGGGTCATGATCGTCAAAAATATACCAAAATTTCTCGAAGTGTTTTCTTCGGACGGCTGCAATACGTAGCTTTTTACTTTTTGTAATAAAAGCTGTCTAAAAGTGTCCACAATTTTGGCCACCACTGTGTATAGCACGAACTGAAATAGGTATTAAATTATGGCAGATTTGAAAATTTTAAATTTTGAGTAATTTTTCATCATGTCACATTATTATTTAGCAAACTTAGAAATATTTTGCCATGCAGGGGAAAAATTCATGAAGGAAGGGGTTAAACATGCTTTCGGAAAGCGTGCTTTATTTTTAGAAAGCTTAAAAATTTAAATATTTTCGAGATTTACAGTAGAATTTATAAAAGCATAATTTATTTTGCTGGGACTGATTTTCGGGAAAATTTAGGAGTAGTTTTTAGAGTGTATTAATCAGTTTACTCAAACTGGAATATCGTTTTTTAACACTTTCCAATATAGTTGAAAATTATTTATGAATTCGGTTTGTCAGTCTGTTTGCTCGTATTCTAACTCTCGTAAATATATCCTGATTGCCATTAAATTTATATATGTTATTCGAGTTTACTATGGCAAGTGCGATATTGAAAATTAAAGGGCTCCGGGACACATTTTAAAATATTTTTTATTTATTGAGTTAAAATTCTGAATTTATTTGTAATGGTTAACCTTATCATTTGTAAACAATATCACATGAAAAAACTTCTCTGATTTGTTTTTTAATTCAAATTTAAAATTTATTAAAAAGTGGGGTAATTTAAAATCGTTATAACTCGAAATATTCTTTATAGAATTTCAATTTATTTTCATTTAAAAATACAGAAATATACCAGTTTAAATTTTGATTCAGCATTTTTAAGAATATTAATTTATAAAAAAATTAAAAATATTTATCTAAAAAATTTCAAAAAAAGTGGTGCAACTTAATAAAAAAATCAAACTTTCAAAAGTAAATTGTTTTTTTCAAATATGCTGAATTAAAATTAAAGTAAATCAATTGAAAATCCAAGTTTGAACCCTGTATCTTTAACGGCTCTCGAGTTATAAGAATTTAAATATGAGAAATGGTGAAAAAACCTATCACGAAGGAAAACGCATTTTTACAAGGAGTCGTTTCCATGACAGCCGTTGCTTGAAAGCTAGATTTTAAAAACAAACCACATCGAAAATTTAATATTTTCTTTTCTTATTCAGATAGAAACATGATTTAAATGTCATTTTAAGCAGGTAAAAAAAAAAAAAAAAAAAAAAAAAAAAAAAAACAGAAAAATTTTTTATGAAGTAAAACGTTTTTGCAAAATTTGAAGATTTTTGTGTCCCGGACTCCCTTAAGTGTCTAGCATTTACGGTTCGCTTACAAGGACACTCAAAAGAATTCCGATACATGACAACCTATGGGGAAAATTGTTTGTGGGGTATTTTAATGATATTGAACCTTTTTAAGCATATTTAATACTGCATTTCAACGGGGGTGGTTTTAGTATCTGAGGGTCATGATCGTCAAAAATATACCAAAATTTCTCGAAGTGTTTTCCTTCGGACGGCTGCAATACGTAGCTTTTTACTTTTTGTAATAAAAGCTGTCTAAAAGTGTCCACAATTTTGGCCACCACTGTGTATAGCACGAACTGAAATAGGTATTAAATTATGGCAGATTTGAAAATTTTAAATTTTGAGTAATTTTTCATCATGTCACATTATTATTTAGCAAACTTAGAAATATTTTGCCATGCAGGGGAAAACTTCATGAAGGAAGGGGTTAAACATGCTTTCGAAAAGCGTGCTTTATTTTTAGAAAGCTTAAAAATTTAAATATTTTCGAGATTTACAGTAGAATTTATAAAAGCATAATTTATTTTGCTGGGACTGATTTTCGGGAAAATTTAGGAGTAGTTTTTAGAGTGTATTAATCAGTTTACTCAAACTGGAATATCGTTTTTTAACACTTTCCAATATAGTTGAAAATTATTTATGAATTCGGTTTGTCAGTCTGTTTGCTCGTATTCTAACGCGCGTAAATATATCCTGATTGCCATTAAATTGATATATGTTATTCGAGTTTACTATGGCAAGTGCGATATTGAAAATTAAAGGGCTCCGAGTCACATTTTAAAATATTTTTTATTTATTGAGTTACAATTCTGAATTTATTTGTAATGGTTAACCTTATCATTTGTAAACAAAATCACATGAAAAATCTTCTCTGATTTGTTTTTTAATTCAAATTTAAAATTTATTAAAAAGTGGGGTAATTTAAAATCGTTATAACTCGAAATATTCTTTATAGAATTTCAATTTATTTTCATTTAAAAATACAGAAATATACCAGTTTAAATTTTGATTCAGCATTTTTAAGAATATTAATTTATAAAAAAATTAAAAATATTTATCTAAAAAATTTCAAAAAAAGTGGTGCAACTTAATAAAAAAATCAAACTTTCAAAAGTAAATTGTTTTTTTCAAATATGCTGAATTAAAATTAAAGTAAATCAATTGAAAATCCAAGTTTGAACCCTGTATCTTTAACGGCTCTCGAGTTATAAGAATTTAAATATGAGAAATGGTGAAAAAACCTATCACGAAGGAAAACGCATTTTTACAAGGAGTCGTTTCCATGACAGCCGTTGCTTGAAAGCTAGATTTTAAAAACAAACCACATCGAAAATTTAATATTTCCTTTTCTTATTCAGATAGAAACATGATTTAAATGTCATTTTAAGCAGGAAAAAAAAAAAAAAAAAAAAAAAAAAAAAAACAGAATTTTTTTTATGAAGTAAAACGTTTTTGCAAAATTTGAAGATTTTTGTGTCCCGGACCCCCTTAAGTATCTAGCATTTACGATTCGCTTACAAGGACACTCAAAAGAATTCCGATACATGACAACCTATGGGGAAAATTGTTTGTGGGGTATTTTAATGATATTGAACCATTTTAAGCATATTTAACACTGCATTTCAACGGGGGTGGTTTTAGTATCTGGGGGTCATGATCGTCAAAAATATACCAAAATTTCTCGAAGTGTTTTCCTTCGGACGGCTGCAATACGTAGCTTTTTACTTTTTGTAATAAAAGCTGTCTAAAAGTGTCCACAATTTTGGCCACCACTGTGTATAGCACGAACTGAAATAGGTATTAAATTATGGCAGATTTGAAAATTTTAAATTTTGAGTAATTTTTCATCATGTCACATTATTATTTAGCAAACTTAGAAATATTTTGCCATGCAGGGGAAAAATTCATGAAGGAAGGGGTTAAACATGCTTTCGAAAAGCGTGCTTTATTTTTAGAAAGCTTAAAAATTTAAATATTTTCGAGATTTACAGTAGAATTTATAAAAGCATAATTTATTTTGCTGGGACTGATTTTCGGGAAAATTTAGGAGTAGTTTTTAGAGTGTATTAATCAGTTTACTCAAACTGGAATATCGTTTTTTAACACTTTCCAATATAGTTGAAAATTATTTATGAATTCGGTTTGTCAGTCTGTTTGCTCGTATTCTAACGCGCGTAAATATATCCTGATTGCCATTAAATTGATATATGTTATTCGAGTTTACTATGGCAAGTGCGATATTGAAAATTAAAGGGCTCCGGGACACATTTTAAAATATTTTTTATTTATTGAGTTACAATTCTGAATTTATTTGTAATGGTTAACCTTATCATTTGTAAACAAAATCACATGAAAAAACTTCTCTGATTTGTTTTTTAATTCAAATTTAAAATTTATTAAAAAGTGGGATAATTTAAAATCGTTATAACTCGAAATATACTTTATAGAATTTCAATTTATTTTCATTTAAAAATACAGAAATATGCCAGTTTAAATTTTGATTCAGCATTTTTAAGAATATTAATTTATAAAAAAATTAAAAATATTTATCTAAAAAATTTCAAAAAAAGTGGTGCAACTTAATAAAAAAATCATACTTTCAAAAGTAAATTGTTTTTTTCAAATATGCTGAATTAAAATTAAAGTAAATCAATTGAAATTCCAAGTTTGAACCCTGTATCTTTAACGGCTCTCGAGTTATAAGAATTTAAATATGAGAAATGTTGAAAAAACCTATCACGAAGGAAAACGCATTTTTACAAGGAGTCGTTTCCATGACAGCCGTTGCTTGAAAGCTAGATTTTAAAAACAAACCACATCGAAAATTTAATATTTTATTTTCTTATTCAGATAGAAACATGATTTAAATGTCATTTTAAGCAGAAATTTAAAAAAAAAAAAAAAAAAAAAAAAAAAAAAAAAAAAACAGAAAATCTTTTTATGAAGTAAAACGTTTTTGCAAAATTTGAAGATTTTTGTGTCCCGGACTCCCTTAAGTGTGTAGCATTTACGGTTCGCTTACAAGGACACTCAAAAGAATTCCGATACATGACAACCTATGGGGAAAATTGTTTGTGGGGTATTTAAATGATATTGAACCATTTTAAGCATATTTAACACTGCATTTCAACGGGAGTGGTTTTAGTATCTGGGGGTCATGATCGTCAAAAATATACCAAAATTTCCCGAAGTGTTTTCCTTAGGACGGCTGCAATACGTAGCTTTTTACTTTTTGTAATGAAAGCTATCTAAAAGTGTCCACAATTTTGGCCACCACTGTGTATAGCACGAACTGAAATAGGTATTAAATTATGGCAGATTTGAAAATTTTAAATTTTGAGTAATTTTTCATCATGTCACATTATTGTTTAGCAAACTTAGAAATATTTTGCCATGCAGGGGAAAAATTCCTGAAGGGAGGGGTTAAACATGCTTTCGAAAAGCGTGCTTTATTTTTAGAAAGCTTAAAAATTTAAATATTTTCGAGTTTACAGTAGAATTTATAAAAGCATAATTTATTTTGCTGGGACTGATTTTCGGGAAAATTTAGGAGTAGTTTTTAGAGTGTATTAATCAGTTTACTCAAACTGGAATATCGTTTTTTAACACTTTCCAATATAGTTGAAAATTATTTATGAATTCGGTTTGTCAGTTTGTTTGCTCGTATTCTAACTCGCATAAATATATCCTGATTGCCATTAAATTGATATATGTTATTCGAGTTTACTATGGCAAGTGCGATATTGAAAATTAAAGGGCTCCGGGACACATTTTAAAATATTTTTTATTTATTGAGTTAAAATTCTGAATTTATTTGTAATGGTTAACCTTATCGTTTGTAAACAAAATCACATGAAAAAACTTCTCTGATTTGTTTTTTAATTCAAATTTAAAATTTATTAAAAAGTGGGGTAATTTAAAATCGTTATAAATCGAAATATTCTTTATAGAATTTCAATTTATTTTCATTTAAAAATAGAGAAATATATAAGTTTAAATTTTGATTCAGCATTTTTAAGAATATTAATTTATAAAAAAATTAAAAATGTTTATCTAAAAAATTTCAAAAAAAGTGGTGCAACTTAATAAAAAAATCATACTTTCAAAAGTAAATTTTTTTTTTCAAATATGCTGAATTAAAATTAAAGTAAAACAATTGAAAATCCAAGTTTGAACCCTGTATCTTTAACGGCTCTCGAGTTATAAGAATTTAAATATGAGAAATGGTGAAAAAACCTATCACAAAGGAAAACGCATTTTTACAAGAATGCGTTTCCATGACAGCCGTTGCTTGAAAGCTAGATTTTAAAAACAAACCACAACGAACATTTAATATTTTCTTTTCTCATTCAGATAGAAACATGATTTAAATGTCATTTTAAGCAGGATAAAAAATAGAAAATTTTTTTTATGAAGTAAAACGTTTATGCAAAATTTGAAGATTTTTGTGTCCCGGACCCCCTTAAGTGTCTAGCATTTACGGTTCGCTTACAAGGACACTCAAAAGAATTCCGATACATGACAACCTATGGGGAAAATTGTTTGTGGGGTATTTTAATGATATTAAACCATTTTAAGCATATTTAACACTGCATTTCAACGGGGGTGGTTTTAGTATCTGGGGGTCATGATCGTCAAAAATATACCAAAATTTCCCGAAGTGTTTTCCTTCGGACGGCTGCAATACGTAGCTTTTTACTTTTTGTAATAAAAGCTGTCTAAAATTGTCCACAATTTTGGCCACCACTGTGTATAGCACGAACTGAAATAGGTATTAAATTATGGCAGATTTGAAAATTTTAAATTTTGAGTAATTTTTCATCATGTCACATTATTATTTAGCAAGCTTAGAAATATTTTGCCATGCAGGGGAAAAATTCATGAAGGAAGGGGTTAAACATGCTTTCGAAAAGCGTGCTTTATTTTTAGAAAGCTTAAAAATTTAAATATTTTCGAGATTTACAGTAGAATTTATAAAAGCATAATTTATTTTGCTGGGACTGATTTTCGGGAAAATTTAGGAGTAGTTTTTAGAGTGTATTAATCAGTTTACTCAAACTGGAATATCGTTTTTTAACACTTTCCAATATAGTTGAAAATTATTTATGAATTCGGTTTGTCAGTTTGTTTGCTCGTATTCTAACTCGCATAAATATATCCTGATTGCCATTAAATTGATATATGTTATTCGAGTTTACTATGGCAAGTGCGATATTGAAAATTAAAGGGCTCCGGGACACATTTAAAAATATTTTTTATTTATTGAGTTAAAATTCTGAATTTATTTGTAATGGTTAACCTTATCATTTCTAAACAAAATCACATGAAAAAACTTCTCTGATTTGTTTTTTAATTCAAATTTAAAATTTATTAAAAAGTGGGGTAATTTAAAATCGTTATAACTCGAAATATTCTTTATAGAATTTCAATTTATTTTCATTTAAAAATAGAGAAATATATAAGTTTAAATTTTGATTCAGCATTTTTAAGAATATTAATTTATAAAAAAATTAAAAATATTTATCTAAAAAATTTCAAAAAAAGTGGTGCAACTTAATAAAAAAATCATACTTTTAAAAGTAAATTGTTTTTTTTAAATATGCCGAATTAAAATTAAAGTAAAACAATTGGAAATCCAAGTTTGAACCCTGTATCTTTAACGGCTCTCGAGTTATAAGAATTTAAATATGAGAAATGGTGAAAAAACCTATCACGAAGGAAAACGCATTTTTACAAGAAGTCGTTTCCATGACAGCCGTTGCTTGAAAGCTAGATTTTAAAAACAAACCACAACGAACATTTAATATTTTCTTTTCTCATTCAGATAGAAACATGATTTAAATGTCATTTTAAGCAGAAATTTAAAAAAAAAAAAAAAAAAAAAAAAAAAAAAAAAAACAGAAAATCTTTTTATGAAGTAAAACGTTTTTGCAAAATTTGAAGATTTTTGTGTCCCGGACTCCCTTAAGTGTGTAGCATTTACGGTTCGCTTACAAGGACACTCAAAAGAATTCCGATACATGACAACCTATGGGGAAAATTGTTTGTGGGGTATTTAAATGATATTGAACCATTTTAAGCATATTTAACACTGCATTTCAACGGGAGTGGTTTTAGTATCTGGGGGTCATGATCGTCAAAAATATACCAAAATTTCCCGAAGTGTTTTCCTTAGGACGGCTGCAATACGTAGCTTTTTACTTTTTGTAATGAAAGCTATCTAAAAGTGTCCACAATTTTGGCCACCACTGTGTATAGCACGAACTGAAATAGGTATTAAATTATGGCAGATTTGAAAATTTTAAATTTTGAGTAATTTTTCATCATGTCACATTATTGTTTAGCAAACTTAGAAATATTTTGCCATGCAGGGGAAAAATTCCTGAAGGGAGGGGTTAAACATGCTTTCGAAAAGCGTGCTTTATTTTTAGAAAGCTTAAAAATTTAAATATTTTCGAGTTTACAGTAGAATTTATAAAAGCATAATTTATTTTGCTGGGACTGATTTTCGGGAAAATTTAGGAGTAGTTTTTAGAGTGTATTAATCAGTTTACTCAAACTGGAATATCGTTTTTTAACACTTTCCAATATAGTTGAAAATTATTTATGAATTCGGTTTGTCAGACTGTTTGCTCGTATTCTAACTCGCATAAATATATCCTGATTGCCATTAAATTGATATATGTTATTCGAGTTTACTATGGCAAGTGCGATATTGAAAATTAAAGGGCTCCGGGACACATTTTAAAATATTTTTTATTTATTGAGTTAAAATTCTGAATTTATTTGTAATGGTTAACCTTATCGTTTGTAAACAAAATCACATGAAAAAACTTCTCTGATTTGTTTTTTAATTCAAATTTAAAATTTATTAAAAAGTGGGGTAATTTAAAATCGTTATAAATCGAAATATTCTTTATAGAATTTCAATTTATTTTCATTTAAAAATAGAGAAATATATAAGTTTAAATTTTGATTCAGCATTTTTAAGAATATTAATTTATAAAAAAATTAAAAATGTTTATCTAAAAAATTTCAAAAAAAGTGGTGCAACTTAATAAAAAAATCATACTTTCAAAAGTAAATTTTTTTTTTCAAATATGCTGAATTAAAATTAAAGTAAAACAATTGAAAATCCAAGTTTGAACCCTGTATCTTTAACGGCTCTCGAGTTATAAGAATTTAAATATGAGAAATGGTGAAAAAACCTATCACAAAGGAAAACGCATTTTTACAAGAATGCGTTTCCATGACAGCCGTTGCTTGAAAGCTAGATTTTAAAAACAAACCACAACGAACATTTAATATTTTCTTTTCTCATTCAGATAGAAACATGATTTAAATGTCATTTTAAGCAGGATAAAAAATAGAAAATTTTTTTTATGAAGTAAAACGTTTATGCAAAATTTGAAGATTTTTGTGTCCCGGACCCCCTTAAGTGTCTAGCATTTACGGTTCGCTTACAAGGACACTCAAAAGAATTCCGATACATGACAACCTATGGGGAAAATTGTTTGTGGGGTATTTTAATGATATTAAACCATTTTAAGCATATTTAACACTGCATTTCAACGGGGGTGGTTTTAGTATCTGGGGGTCATGATCGTCAAAAATATACCAAAATTTCCCGAAGTGTTTTCCTTCGGACGGCTGCAATACGTAGCTTTTTACTTTTTGTAATAAAAGCTGTCTAAAATTGTCCACAATTTTGGCCACCACTGTGTATAGCACGAACTGAAATAGGTATTAAATTATGGCAGATTTGAAAATTTTAAATTTTGAGTAATTTTTCATCATGTCACATTATTATTTAGCAAGCTTAGAAATATTTTGCCATGCAGGGGAAAAATTCATGAAGGAAGGGGTTAAACATGCTTTCGAAAAGCGTGCTTTATTTTTAGAAAGCTTAAAAATTTAAATATTTTCGAGATTTACAGTAGAATTTATAAAAGCATAATTTATTTTGCTGGGACTGATTTTCGGGAAAATTTAGGAGTAGTTTTTAGAGTGTATTAATCAGTTTACTCAAACTGGAATATCGTTTTTTAACACTTTCCAATATAGTTGAAAATTATTTATGAATTCGGTTTGTCAGTTTGTTTGCTCGTATTCTAACTCGCATAAATATATCCTGATTGCCATTAAATTGATATATGTTATTCGAGTTTACTATGGCAAGTGCGATATTGAAAATTAAAGGGCTCCGGGACACATTTAAAAATATTTTTTATTTATTGAGTTAAAATTCTGAATTTATTTGTAATGGTTAACCTTATCATTTCTAAACAAAATCACATGAAAAAACTTCTCTGATTTGTTTTTTAATTCAAATTTAAAATTTATTAAAAAGTGGGGTAATTTAAAATCGTTATAACTCGAAATATTCTTTATAGAATTTCAATTTATTTTCATTTAAAAATAGAGAAATATATAAGTTTAAATTTTGATTCAGCATTTTTAAGAATATTAATTTATAAAAAAATTAAAAATATTTATCTAAAAAATTTCAAAAAAAGTGGTGCAACTTAATAAAAAAATCATACTTTTAAAAGTAAATTGTTTTTTTTAAATATGCCGAATTAAAATTAAAGTAAAACAATTGGAAATCCAAGTTTGAACCCTGTATCTTTAACGGCTCTCGAGTTATAAGAATTTAAATATGAGAAATGGTGAAAAAACCTATCACGAAGGAAAACGCATTTTTACAAGAAGTCGTTTCCATGACAGCCGTTGCTTGAAAGCTAGATTTTAAAAACAAACCACAACGAAAATTTAATATTTTCATTTCTCATTCAGATAGAAACATGATTTAAATGTCATTTTAAGCAGGAAAAAAAAAAAAAAAAAAAAAAAAAAACGGAAAAATTTTTTATGAAGTAAAACGTTTTTGCAAAATTTGAAGATTTTTGTGTCCCGGACCCCCTTAAGTGTCTAGCATTTACGGTTCGCTTACAAGGACACTCAAAAGAATTCCGATACATGACAACCTATGGGGAAAATTGTTTGTGGGGTATTTTAATGATATTGTACCATTTTAAGCATATTTAACACTGCATTTCAACGGGGGTGGATTTAGTATCTGGGGGTCATGATCGTCAAAAATATACCAAAATGTCCCGAAGTTTTTTCCTTCGGACGGCTGCAATACGTAGCTTTTTACTTTTTGTAATAAAAGCTGTCTAAAAGTGTCCACAAATTTGGCCACCACTGTGTATAGCACGAACTGAAATAGGTATTAAATTATGGCAGATTCGAAACTTTTAAATTTTGAGTAATTTTTCATCATGTCACATTATTGTTTAGCAAACTTAGAAATATTTTGCCATCCAGGGGAAAAATTCATGAAGGAAGGGGTTAAACATGCTTTCGAAAAGCGTGCTTTATTTTTAGAAAGCTTAAAAATTTAAATATTTTCGAGATTTACAGTAGAATTTATAAAAGCATAATTTATTTTGCTGGGACTGATTTTCGGGAAAATTTAGGAGTAGTTTTTAGAGTGTATTAATCAGTTTACTCAAACTGGAATATCGTTTTTTAACACTTTCCAATATAGTTGAAAATTATTTATGAATTCGGTTTGTCAGTCTGATTGCTCGTATTCTAACTCGCATAAATATATCCTGATTGCCATTAAATTGATATATGTTATTCGAGTTTACTATGGCAAGTGCGATATTGAAAATTAAAGGGCTCCGGGACACATTTTAAAATATTTTTTATTTATTGAGTTAAAATTCTGAATTTATTTGTAATGGTTAACCTTATCATTTCTAAACAAAATCACATGAAAAAACTTCTCTGATTTGTTTTTTAATTCAAATTTAAAATTTATTAAAAAGTGGGGTAATTTAAAATCGTTATAACTCGAAATATTCTTTATAGAATTTCAATTTATTTTCATTTAAAAATACAGAAATATATAAGTTTAAATTTTGATTCAGCCTTTTTAAGAATATTAATTTATAAAAAAATTAAAAATATTTATCTAAAAAATTTCAAAAAAAGTGGTGCAACTTAATAAAAAAATCATACTTTCAAAAGTAAATTGTTTTTTTCAAATATGCTGAATTAAAATTAAAGTAAAACAATTGAAAATCCAAGTTTGAACCCTGTATCTTTAACGGCTCTCGAGTTATAAGAATTTAAATATGAGAAATGGTGAAAAAACCTATCACGAAGGAAAACGCATTTTTACAAGAAGTCGTTTCCATGACAGCCGTTGCTTGAAAGCTAGATTTTAAAAACAAACCACAACGAACATTTAATATTTTCTTTTCTCATTCAGATAGAAACATGATTTAAATGTCATTTTAAGCAGGATAAAAAATAGAAAATTTTTTTATGAAGTAAAACGTTTATGCAAAATTTGAAGATTTTTGTGTCCCGGACCCCCTTAAGTGTCTAGCATTTACGGTTCGCTTACAAGGACACTCAAAAGAATTCCGATACATGAAAACCTATGGGGAAAATTGTTTGTGGGGTATTTTAATGATATTAAACCATTTTAAGCATATTTAACACTGCATTTCAACGGTGGTGGTTTTAGTATCTGGGGGTCATGATCGTCAAAAATATACCAAAATTTCCCGAAGTGTTTTCCTTCGGACGGCTGCAATACGTAGCTTTTTACTTTTTGTAATAAAAGCTGTCTAAAATTGTCCACAATTTTGGCCACCAATGTGTATAGCACGAACTGAAATAGGTATTAAATTATGGCAGATTTGAAAATTTTAAATTTTGAGTAATTTTTCATCATGTCACATTATTATTTAGCAAGCTTAGAAATATTTTGCCATGCAGGGGAAAAATTCATGAAGGAAGGGGTTAAACATGCTTTCGAAAAGCGTGCTTTATTTTTAGAAAGCTTAAAAATTTAAATATTTTCGAGATTTACAGTAGAATTTATAAAAGCATAATTTATTTTGCTGGGACTGATTTTCGGGAAAATTTAGGAGTAGTTTTTAGAGTGTATTAATCAGTTTACTCAAACTGGAATATCGTTTTTTAACACTTTCCAATATAGTTGAAAATTATTTATGAATTCGGTTTGTCAGTTTGTTTGCTCGTATTCTAACTCGCATAAATATATCCTGATTGCCATTAAATTGATATATGTTATTCGAGTTTACTATGGCAAGTGCGATATTGAAAATTAAAGGGCTCCGGGACACATTTAAAAATATTTTTTATTTATTGAGTTAAAATTCTGAATTTATTTGTAATGGTTAACCTTATCATTTCTAAACAAAATCACATGAAAAAACTTCTCTGATTTGTTTTTTAATTCAAATTTAAAATTTATTAAAAAGTGGGGTAATTTAAAATCGTTATAACTCGAAATATTCTTTATAGAATTTCAATTTATTTTCATTTAAAAATAGAGAAATATATAAGTTTAAATTTTGATTCAGCATTTTTAAGAATATTTATTTATAAAAAAATTAAAAATATTTATCTAAAAAATTTCAAAAAAAGTGGTGAAACTTAATAAAAAAATCATACTTTTAAAAGTAAATTGTTTTTTTTAAATATGCCGAATTAAAATTAAAGTAAAACAATTGGAAATCCAAGTTTGAACCCTGTATCTTTAACGGCTCTCGAGTTATAAGAATTTAAATATGAGAAATGGTGAAAAAACCTATCACGAAGGAAAACGCATTTTTACAAGAAGTCGTTTCCATGACAGCCGTTGCTTGAAAGCTAGATTTTAAAAACAAACCACAACGAAAATTTAATATTTTCATTTCTCATTCAGATAGAAACATGATTTAAATGTCATTTTAAGCAGGAAAAAAAAAAAAAAAAAAAAAAAAAACAAAAAACAAAAAAAAAACGGAAAAATTTTTTATGAAGTAAAACGTTTTTGCAAAATTTGAAGATTTTTGTGTCCCGGACCCCCTTAAGTGTCTAGCATTTACGGTTCGCTTACAAGGACACTCAAAAGAATTCCGATACATGACAACCTATGGGGAAAATTGTTTGTGGGGTATTTTAATGATATTGTACCATTTTAAGCATATTTAACACTGCATTTCAACGGGGGTGGATTTAGTATCTGGGGGTCATGATCGTCAAAAATATACCAAAATGTCCCGAAGTTTTTTCCTTCGGACAGCTGCAATACGTAGCTTTTTACTTTTTGTAATAAAAGCTGTCTAAAAGTGTCCACAATTTTGGCCACCACTGTGTATAGCACGAACTGAAATAGGTATTAAATTATGGCAGATTTGAAAATTTTAAATTTTGAGTAATTTTTCATCATGTCACATTATTGTTTAGCAAACTTAGAAATATTTTGCCATCCAGGGGAAAAATTCATGAAGGAAGGGGTTAAACATGCTTTCGAAAAGCGTGCTTTATTTTTAGAAAGCTTAAAAATTTAAATATTTTCGAGATTTACAGTAGAATTTATAAAAGCATAATTTATTTTGCTGGGACTGATTTTCGGGAAAATTTAGGAGTAGTTTTTAGAGTGTATTAATCAGTTTACTCAAACTGGAATATCGTTTTTTAACACTTTCCAATATAGTTGAAAATTATTTATGAATTCGGTTTGTCAGTCTGATTGCTCGTATTCTAACTCGCATAAATATATCCTGATTGCCATTAAATTGATATATGTTATTCGAGTTTACTATGGCAAGTGCGATATTGAAAATTAAAGGGCTCCGGGACACATTTTAAAATATTTTTTATTTATTGAGTTAAAATTCTGAATTTATTTGTAATGGATAACCTTATCATTTCTAAACAAAATCACATGAAAAAACTTCTCTGATTTGTTTTTTAATTCAAATTTAAAATTTATTAAAAAGTGGGGTAATTTAAAATCGTTATAACTCGAAATATTTTTTATAGAATTTCAATTTATTTTCATTTAAAAATACAGAAATATATAAGTTTAAATTTTGATTCAGCCTTTTTAAGAATATTAATTTATAAAAAAATTAAAAATATTTATCTAAAAAATTTCAAAAAAAGTGGTGCAACTTAATAAAAAAATCATACTTTCAAAAGTAAATTGTTTTTTTCAAATATGCTGAATTAAAATTAAAGTAAAACAATTGAAAATCCAAGTTTGAACCCTGTATCTTTAACGGCTCTCAAGTTATAAGAATTTAAATATGAGAAATGGTGAAAAAACCTATCACGAAGGAAAACGCATTTTTACAAGAAGTCGTTTCCATGACAGCCGTTGCTTGAAAGCTAGATTTTAAAAACAAACCACAACGAACATTTAATATTTTCTTTTCTCATTCAGATAGAAACATGATTTAAATGTCATTTTAAGCAGGATAAAAAATAGAAAAATTTTATGAAGTAAAACGTTTATGCAAAATTTGAAGATTTTTGTGTCCCGGACCCCCTTAAGTGTCTAGCATTTACGGTTCGCTTACAAGGACACTCAAAAGAATTCCGATACATGACAACCTATGGGGAAAATTGTTTGTGGGGTATTTTAATGATATTAAACCATTTTAAGCATATTTAACACTGCATTTCAACGGGGGTGGTTTTAGTATCTGGGGGTCATGATCGTCAAAAATATACCAAAATTTCCCGAAGTGTTTTCCTTCGGACGGCTGCAATACGTAGCTTTTTACTTTTTGTAATAAAAGCTGTCTAAAATTGTCCACAATTTTGGCCACCAATGTGTATAGCAGGAACTGAAATAGGTATTAAATTATGGCAGATTTGAAAATTTTAAATTTTGAGTAATTTTTCATCATGTCACATTATTATTTAGCAAGCTTAGAAATATTTTGCCATGCAGGGGAAAAATTCATGAAGGAAGGGGTTAAACATGCTTTCGAAAAGCGTGCTTTATTTTTAGAAAGCTTAAAAATTTAAATATTTTCGAGATTTACAGTAGAATTTATAAAAGCATAATTTATTTTGCTGGGACTGATTTTCGGGAAAATTTAGGAGTAGTTTTTAGAGTGTATTAATCAGTTTACTCAAACTGGAATATCGTTTTTTAACACTTTCCAATATAGTTGAAAATTATTTATGAATTCGGTTTGTCAGTTTGTTTGCTCGTATTCTAACTCGCATAAATATATCCTGATTGCCATTAAATTGATATATGTTATTCGAGTTTACTATGGCAAGTGCGATATTGAAAATTAAAGGGCTCCGGGACACATTTAAAAATATTTTTTATTTATTGAGTTAAAATTCTGAATTTATTTGTAATGGTTAACCTTATCATTTCTAAACAAAATCACATGAAAAAACTTCTCTGATTTGTTTTTTAATTCAAATTTAAAATTTATTAAAAAGTGGGGTAATTTAAAATCGTTATAACTCGAAATATTCTTTATAGAATTTCAATTTATTTTCATTTAAAAATAGAGAAATATATAAGTTTAAATTTTGATTCAGCATTTTTAAGAATATTTATTTATAAAAAAATTAAAAATATTTATCTAAAAAATTTCAAAAAAAGTGGTGCAACTTAATAAAAAAATCATACTTTTAAAAGTAAATTGTTTTTTTTAAATATGCCGAATTAAAATTAAAGTAAAACAATTGGAAATCCAAGTTTGAACCCTGTATCTTTAACGGCTCTCGAGTTATAAGAATTTAAATATGAGAAATGGTGAAAAAACCTATCACGAAGGAAAACGCATTTTTACAAGAAGTCGTTTCCATGACAGCCGTTGCTTGAAAGCTAGATTTTAAAAACAAACCACAACGAAAATTTAATATTTTCATTTCTCATTCAGATAGAAACATGATTTAAATGTCATTTTAAGCAGGAAAAAAAAAAAAAAAAAAAAAAAAAAAAAAAAAAAAAACGGAAAAATTTTTTATGAAGTAAAACGTTTTTGCAAAATTTGAAGATTTTTGTGTCCCGGACCCCCTTAAGTGTCTAGCATTTACGGTTCGCTTACAAGGACACTCAAAAGAATTCCGATACATGACAACCTATGGGGAAAATTGTTTGTGGGGTATTTTAATGATATTGTACCATTTTAAGCATATTTAACACTGCATTTCAACGGGGGTGGATTTAGTATCTGGGGGTCATGATCGTCAAAAATATACCAAAATGTCCCGAAGTTTTTTCCTTCGGACAGCTGCAATACGTAGCTTTTTACTTTTTGTAATAAAAGCTGTCTAAAAGTGTCCACAATTTTGGCCACCACTGTGTATAGCACGAACTGAAATAGGTATTAAATTATGGCAGATTTGAAAATTTTAAATTTTGAGTAATTTTTCATCATGTCACATTATTGTTTAGCAAACTTAGAAATATTTTGCCATCCAGGGGAAAAATTCATGAAGGAAGGGGTTAAACATGCTTTCGAAAAGCGTGCTTTATTTTTAGAAAGCTTAAAAATTTAAATATTTTCGAGATTTACAGTAGAATTTATAAAAGCATAATTTATTTTGCTGGGACTGATTTTCGGGAAAATTTAGGAGTAGTTTTTAGAGTGTATTAATCAGTTTACTCAAACTGGAATATCGTTTTTTAACACTTTCCAATATAGTTGAAAATTATTTATGAATTCGGTTTGTCAGTCTGATTGCTCGTATTCTAACTCGCATAAATATATCCTGATTGCCATTAAATTGATATATGTTATTCGAGTTTACTATGGCAAGTGCGATATTGAAAATTAAAGGGCTCCGGGACACATTTTAAAATATTTTTTATTTATTGAGTTAAAATTCTGAATTTATTTGTAATGGATAACCTTATCATTTCTAAACAAAATCACATGAAAAAACTTCTCTGATTTGTTTTTTAATTCAAATTTAAAATTTATTAAAAAGTGGGGTAATTTAAAATCGTTATAACTCGAAATATTTTTTATAGAATTTCAATTTATTTTCATTTAAAAATACAGAAATATATAAGTTTAAATTTTGATTCAGCCTTTTTAAGAATATTAATTTATAAAAAAATTAAAAATATTTATCTAAAAAATTTCAAAAAAAGTGGTGCAACTTAATAAAAAAATCATACTTTCAAAAGTAAATTGTTTTTTTCAAATATGCTGAATTAAAATTAAAGTAAAACAATTGAAAATCCAAGTTTGAACCCTGTATCTTTAACGGCTCTCAAGTTATAAGAATTTAAATATGAGAAATGGTGAAAAAACCTATCACGAAGGAAAACGCATTTTTACAAGAAGTCGTTTCCATGACAGCCGTTGCTTGAAAGCTAGATTTTAAAAACAAACCACAACGAACATTTAATATTTTCTTTTCTCATTCAGATAGAAACATGATTTAAATGTCATTTTAAGCAGGATAAAAAATAGAAAAATTTTATGAAGTAAAACGTTTATGCAAAATTTGAAGATTTTTGTGTCCCGGACCCCCTTAAGTGTCTAGCATTTACGGTTCGCTTACAAGGACACTCAAAAGAATTCCGATACATGGCAACCTATGGGGAAAATTGTTTGTGGGGTATTTTAATGATATTAAACCATTTTAAGCATATTTAACACTGCATTTCAACGGGGGTGGTTTTAGTATCTGGGGGTCATGATCGTCAAAAATATACCAAAATTTCCCGAAGTGATTTCCTTCGGACGGCTGCAATACGTAGCTTTTTACTTTTTGTAATAAAAGCTGTCTAAAAGTGTCCACAATTTTGGCCACCACTGTGTATAGCACGAACTGAAATAGGTATTAAATTATGGCAGATTTGAAAATTTTAAATTTTGAGTAATTTTTCATCATGTCACATTATTGTTTAGCAAACTTAGAAATATTTTGCCATCCAGGGGAAAAATTCATGAAGGAAGGGGTTAAACATGCTTTCGAAAAGCGTGCTTTATTTTTAGAAAGCTTAAAAATTTAAGTATTTTCGAGATTTACAGTAGAATTTATAAAAGCATAATTTATTTTGCTGGGACTGATTTTCGGGAAAATTTAGGAGTAGTTTTTAGAGTGTATTAATCAGTTTACTCAAACTGGAATATCGTTTTTTAACACTTTCCAATATAGTTGAAAATTATTTATGAATTCGGTTTGTCAGTCGGATTGCTCGTATTCTAACTCGCATAAATATATCCTGATTGCCATTAAATTGATATATGTTATTCGAGTTTACTATGGCAAGTGCGATATTGAAAATTAAAGGGCTCCGGGACACATTTTAAAATATTTTTTATTTATTGAGTTAAAATTCTGAATTTATTTGTAATGGTTAACCTTATCATTTCTAAACAAAATCACATGAAAAAACTTCTCTGATTTGTTTTTTAATTCAAATTTAAAATTTATTAAAAAGTGGGGTAATTTAAAATCGTTATAACTCGAAATATTTTTTTATAGAATTTCAATTTATTTTCATTTAAAAATACAGAAATATATAAGTTTAAATTTTGATTCAGCCTTTTTAAGAATATTAATTTATAAAAAAATTAAAAATATTTATCTAAAAAATTTCAAAAAAAGTGGTGCAACTTAATAAAAAAATCATACTTTCAAAAGTAAATTGTTTTTTTCAAATATGCTGAATTAAAATTAAAGTAAAACAATTGAAAATCCAAGTTTGAACCCTGTATCTTTAACGGCTCTCGAGTTATAAGAATTTAAATATGAGAAATGGTGAAAAAACCTATCACGAAGGAAAACGCATTTTTACAAGAATGCGTTTCCATGACAGCCGTTGCTTGAAAGCTAGATTTTAAAAACAAACCACAACGAACATTTAATATTTTCTTTTCTCATTCAGATAGAAACATGATTTAAATGTCATTTTAAGCAGGATAAAAAATAGAAAATTTTTTTATGAAGTAAAACGTTTATGCAAAATTTGAAGATTTTTGTGTCCCGGACCCCCTTAAGTGTCTAGCATTTACGGTTCGCTTACAAGGACACTCAAAAGAATTCCGATACATGACAACCTATGGGGAAAATTGTTTGTGGGGTATTTTAATGATATTAAACCATTTTAAGCATATTTAACACTGCATTTCAACGGGGGTGGTTTTAGTATCTGGGGGTCATGATCGTCAAAAATATACCAAAATTTCCCGAAGTGTTTTCCTTCGGACGGCTGCAATACGTAGCTTTTTACTTTTTGTAATAAAAGCTGTCTAAAATTGTCCACAATTTTGGCCACCAATGTGTATAGCACGAACTGAAATAGGTATTAAATTATGGCAGATTTGAAAATTTTAAATTTTGAGTAATTTTTCATCATGTCACATTATTATTTAGCAAGCTTAGAAATATTTTGCCATGCAGGGGAAAAATTCATGAAGGAAGGGGTTAAACATGCTTTCGAAAAGCGTGCTTTATTTTTAGAAAGCTTAAAAATTTAAATATTTTCGAGATTTACAGTAGAATTTATAAAAGCATAATTTATTTTGCTGGGACTGATTTTCGGGAAAATTTAGGAGTAGTTTTTAGAGTGTATTAATCAGTTTACTCAAACTGGAATATCGTTTTTTAACACTTTCCAATATAGTTGAAAATTATTTATGAATTCGGTTTGTCAGTTTGTTTGCTCGTATTCTAACTCGCATAAATATATCCTGATTGCCATTAAATTGATATATGTTATTCGAGTTTACTATGGCAAGTGCGATATTGAAAATTAAAGGGCTCCGGGACACATTTAAAAATATTTTTTATTTATTGAGTTAAAATTCTGAATTTATTTGTAATGGTTAACCTTATCATTTCTAAACAAAATCACATGAAAAAACTTCTCTGATTTGTTTTTTAATTCAAATTTAAAATTTATTAAAAAGTGGGGTAATTTAAAATCGTTATAACTCGAAATATTCTTTATAGAATTTCAATTTATTTTCATTTAAAAATACAGAAATATATAAGTTTAAATTTTGATTCAGCCTTTTTAAGAATATTAATTTATGAAAAAATTAAAAATATTTATCTAAAAAATTTCAAAAAAAGTGGTGCAACTTAATAAAAAAATCATACTTTCAAAAGTAAATTATTTTTCTCAAATATGCTGAATTAAAATTAAAGTAAAACAATTGAAAATCCAAGTTTGAACCCTGTATCTTTAACGGCTCTCGAGTTATAAGAATTTAAATATGAGAAATGGTGAAAAAACCTATCACGAAGGAAAACGCATTTTTACAAGAAGTCGTTTCCATGACAGCCGTTGCTTGTAAGCTAGATTTTAAAAACAAACCACAACGAAAATTTAATATTTTCTTTTCTCATTCAGATAGAAACATGATTTAAATGTCATTTTAAGCAGGGGAAAATATAGAAAAATTTTTTATGAAGTAAAACGTTTTTGCAAAATTTGAAGATTTTTGTGTCCCGGACCCCCTTAAGTGTCTAGCATTTACGGTTCGCTTACAAGGACACTCAAAAGAATTCCGATACATGACAACCTATGGGGAAAATTGTTTGTGGGGTATTTTAATGATATTGTACCATTTTAAGCATATTTAACACTGCATTTCAACGGGGGTGGATTTAGTATCTGGGGGTCATGATCGTCAAAAATATACCAAAATGTCCCGAAGTTTTTTCCTTCGGACGGCTGCAATACGTAGCTTTTTACTTTTTGTAATAAAAGCTGTCTAAAAGTGTCCACAATTTTGGCCACCACTGTGTATAGCACGAACTGAAATAGGTATTCAATTATGGCAGATTTGAAAATTTTAAATTTTGAGTAATTTTTCATCATGTCACATTATTGTTTAGCAAACTTAGAAATATTTTGCCATCCAGGGGGAAAATTCATGAAGGAAGGGGTTAAACATGCTTTCGAAAAGCGTGCTTTATTTTTAGAAAGCTTAAAAATTTAAATATTTTCGAGATTTACAGTAGAATTTATAAAAGCATAATTTATTTTGCTGAAACTGATTTTCGGGAAAATTTAGGAGTAGTTTTTAGAGTGTATTAATTAGTTTACTCAAACTGGAATATCGTTTTTTAACACTTTCCAATATAGTTGAAAATTATTTATGAATTCGGTTTGTCAGTCTGATTGCTCGTATTCTAACTCGCATAAATATATCCTGATTGCCATTAAATTGATATATGTTATTCGAGTTTACTATGGCAAGTGCGATATTGAAAATTAAAGGGCTCCGGGACATATTTTAAAATATTTTTTATTTATTGAGTTAAAATTCTGAATTTATTTGTAATGGTTAACCTTATCATTTCTAAACAAAATCACATGAAAAAACTTCTCTGATTTGTTTTTTAATTCAAATTAAAATTTATTAAAAAGTGGGGTAATTTAAAATCGTTATAACTCGAAATATTCTTTATAGAATTTCAATTTATTTTCATTTAAAAATACAGAAATATACCAGTTTAAATTTTGATTCAGCATTTTTAAGAATATTAATTTATAAAAAAATTAAAAATATTTATCTAAAAAATTTCAAAAAAAGTGGTGCAACTTAATAAAAAAATCATACTTTCAAAAGTAAATTGTTTTTTTCAAATATGCTGAATTAAAATTAAAGTAAATCAATTGAAAATCCAAGTTTGAACCCTTTATCTTTAACTGCTCTCGAGTTATAAGAATTTAAATATGAGAAATGGTGAAAAAACCTATCACGAAGGAAAACGCATTTTTACAAAGAGTCGTTTCCATGACAGCCGTTGCTTGAAAGCTAGATTTTAAAAACAAACCACAACGAACATTTAATATTTTCTTTTCTCATTCAGATAGAAACATGATTTAAATGTCATTTTAAGCAGGATAAAAAATAGAAAATTTTTTTATGAAGTAAAACGTTTATGCAAAATTTGAAGATTTTTGTGTCCCGGACCCCCTTAAGTATCTAGCATTTACGATTCGCTTACAAGGACACTCAAAAGAATTCCGATACATGACAACCTATGGGGAAAATTGTTTGTGGGGTATTTTAATGATATTGAACCATTTTAAGCATATTTAACACTGCATTTCAACGGGGGTGGTTTTAGTATCTGGGGGTCATGATCGTCAAAAATATACCAAAATTTCTCGAAGTGTTTTCCTTCGGACGGCTGCAATACGTAGCTTTTTACTTTTTGTAATAAAAGCTGTCTAAAAGTGTCCACAATTTTGGCCACCACTGTGTATAGCACGAACTGAAATAGGTATTAAATTATGGCAGATTTGAAAATTTTAAATTTTGAGTAATTTTTCATCATGTCACATTATTATTTAGCAAACTTAGAAATATTTTGCCATGCAGGGGAAAAATTCATGAAGGAAGGGGTTAAACATGCTTTCGAAAAGCGTGCTTTATTTTTAGAAAGCTTAAAAATTTAAATATTTTCGAGATTTACAGTAGAATTTATAAAAGCATAATTTATTTTGCTGGGACTGATTTTCGGGAAAATTTAGGAGTAGTTTTTAGAGTGTATTAATCAGTTTACTCAAACTGGAATATCGTTTTTTAACACTTTCCAATATAGTTGAAAATTATTTATGAATTCGGTTTGTCAGTCTGTTTGCTCGTATTCTAACGCGCGTAAATATATCCTGATTGCCATTAAATTGATATATGTTATTCGAGTTTACTATGGCAAGTGCGATATTGAAAATTAAAGGGCTCCGGGACACATTTTAAAATATTTTTTATTTATTGAGTTACAATTCTGAATTTATTTGTAATGGTTAACCTTATCATTTGTAAACAAAATCACATGAAAAAACTTCTCTGATTTGTTTTTTAATTCAAATTTAAAATTTATTAAAAAGTGGAGTAATTTAAAATCGTTATAACTCGAAATATTCTTTATAGAATTTCAATTTATTTTCATTTAAAAATACAGAAATATACCAGTTTAAATTTTGATTCAGCATTTTTAAGAATATTAATTTATAAAAAAATTAAAAATATTTATCTAAAAAAATTCAAAAAAAGTGGTGCAACTTAATAAAAAAATCATACTTTCAAAAGTAAATTGTTTTTTTCAAATATGCTGAATTAAAATTAAAGTAAATCAATTGAAAATCCAAGTTTGAACCCTGTATCTTTAACGGCTCTCGAGTTATAAGAATTTAAATATCAGAAATGGTGAAAAAACCTATCACGAAGGAAAACGCATTTTTACAAGGAGTCGTTTCCATGACAGCCGTTGATTGAAAGCTAGATTTTAAAAACAAACAACAACGAAAATTTAATATTTTCTTTTCTTATTCAGATAGAAACATGATTTAAATGTCATTTTAAGCAGGTAAAAAAAAAAAAAAAAAAAAAAAAAAAAAAAAAAAACAGAAATTTTTTTTATGGAGTAAAACGTTTTTGAAAAATTTGAAGATTTTTGTGTCCCGGACCCCCTTAAGTGTCTAGCATTTACGGTTCGCTTACAAGGACTCTCAAATGAATTCCGATACATGACAACCTATGGGGAAAATTGTTTGTGGGGTATTTTAATGATATTGAACCATTTTAAGCATATTTAACACTGCATTTCAACGGGGGTGGTTTTAGTATCTGGGGGTCATGATCGTCAAAAATATACCAAAATTTCCCGCAGTGTTTTCCTTAGGACGGCTGCAATACGTAGCTTTTTACTTTTTGTAATGAAAGCTATCTAAAAGTGTCCACAATTTTGGCCACCACTGTGTATAGCACGAACTGAAATAGGTATTAAATTATGGCAGATTTGAACATTTTAAATTTTGAGTAATTTTTCATCATGTCACATTATTATTTAGCAAACTTAGAAATATTTTGCCATGCAGGGGAAAAATTCATGAAGGAAGGGGTTAAACATGCTTTCGAAAAGCGTGCTTTATTTTTAGAAAGCTTAAAAATTTAAATATTTTCGAGATTTACAGTAGAATTTATAAAAGCATAATTTATTTTGCTGGGACTGATTTTCGGGAAAATTTAGGAGTATTTTTTAGAGTGTATTAATCAGTTTACTCAAACTGGAATATCGTTTTTTAACACTTTCCAATATAGTTGAAAATTATTTATGAAATCGGTTTGTCAGTCTGTTTGCTCGTATTCTAACTCGCGTAAATATATCCTGATTGCCATTAAATTTATATATGTTATTCGAGTTTACTATGGCAAGTGCGATATTGAAAATTAAAGGGCTCCGGGACACATTTTAAAATATTTTTTATTTATTGAGTTAAAATTCTGAATTTATTTGTAATGGTTAACCTTATCATTTGTAAACAAAATCACATGAAAAAACTTCTCTGATTTGTTTTTTAATTCAAATTTAAAATTTATTAAAAAGTGGGGTAATTTAAAATCGTTATAACTCGAAATATACTTTATAGAATTTCAATTTATTTTCATTTAAAAATACAGAAATATGCCAGTTTAAATTTTGATTCAGCATTTTTAAGAATATTAATTTATAAAAAAATTAAAAATATTTATCTAAAAAATTTCAAAAAAAGTGGTGCAACTTAATAAAAAAATCATACTTTCAAAAGTAAATTGTTTTTTTCAAATATGCTGAATTAAAATTAAAGTAAATCAATTGAAATTCCAAGTTTGAACCCTGTATCTTTAACGGCTCTCGAGTTATAAGAATTTAAATATGAGAAATGTTGAAAAAACCTATCACGAAGGAAAACGCATTTTTACAAGGAGTCGTTTCCATGACAGCCGTTGCTTGAAAGCTAGATTTTAAAAACAAACCACATCGAAAATTTAATATTTTCTTTTCTTATTCAGATAGAAACATGATTTAAATGTCATTTTAAGCAGAAATTAAAAAAAAAAAAAAAAAAAAAAAAACAGAAAATTTTTTTATGAAGTAAAACGTTTTTGCAAAATTTGAAGATTTTTGTGTCCCGGACTCCCTTAAGTGTCTAGCATTTACGGTTCGCTTACAAGGACACTCAAAAGAATTCCGATACATGACAACCTATGGGGAAAATTGTTTGTGGGGTATTTTAATGATATTGAACCTTTTTAAGCATATTTAATACTGCATTTCAACGGGGGTGGTTTTAGTATCTGAGGGTCATGATCGTCAAAAATATACCAAAATTTCTCGAAGTGTTTTCCTTCGGACGGCTGCAATACGTAGCTTTTTACTTTTTGTAATAAAAGCTGTCTAAAAGTGTCCACAATTTTGGCCACCACTGTGTATAGCACGAACTGAAATAGGTATTAAATTATGGCAGATTTGAAAATTTTAAGTTTTGAGTAATTTTTCATCATGTCACATTATTATTTAGCAAACTTAGAAATATTATGCCATGCAGGGGACAAATTCATGAAGCAAGTGGTTAAACATGCTTTCGAAAAGCGTGCTTTATTTTTAGAAAGCTTAAAAATTTAAATATTTTCGAGATTTACAGTAGAATTTATAAAAGCATAATTTATTTTGCTGGGACTGATTTTCGGGAAAATTTAGGAGTAGTTTTTAGAGTGTATTAATCAGTTTACTCAAACTGGAATATCGTTTTTTAACACTTTCCAATATAGTTGAAAATTATTTATGAATTCGGTTTGTCAGTCTGTTTGCTCGTATTCTAACTCGCGTAAATATATCCTTAGTGCCATTATATTTATATATGTTATTCGAGTTTACTATGGCAAGTGCGATATTGAAAATTAAAGGGCTCCGGGACACATTTTAAAATATTTTTTATTTATTGAGTTAAAATTCTGAATTTATTTGTAATGGTTAACCTTATCATTTGTAAAAAAAATCACATGAAAAAACTTCTCTGATTTGTTTTTTAATTCAAATTTAAAATTTATTAAAAAGTGGGGTAATTTAAAATCGTTATAACTCGAAATATTCTTTATAGAATTTCAATTTATTTTCATTTAAAAATACAGAAATATATAAGTTTAAATTTTGATTCAGCCTTTTTAAGAATATTAATTTATAAAAAAATTAAAAATATTTATCTAAAAAATTTCAAAAAAAGTGGTGCAACTTAATAAAAAAATCATACTTTCAAAAGTAAATTGTTTTTTTCAAATATGCTGAATTAAAATTAAAGTAAATCAATTGAAAATCCAAGTTTGAACCCTGTATCTTTAACGGCTCTCGAGTTATAAGAATTTAAATATGAGAAATGGTGAAAAAACCTATCACGAAGGAAAACGCATTTTTACAAGGAGTCGTTTCCATGACAGCCGTTGATTGAAAGCTAGATTTTAAAAACAAACAACAACGAAAATTTAATATTTTCTTTTATTATTCAGATAGAAACATGATTTAAATGTCATTTTAAGCAGGAAAAAAAAAAAAAAAAAAAAATAGAAAATTTTTTTATGAAGTAAAACGTTTTTGCAAAATTTGAAGATTTTTGTGTCCCGGACCCCCTTAAGTATCTAGATTTTACGATTCGCTTACAAGGACACTTAAAAGAATTCCGATACATGACAACCTATGGGGAAAATTGTTTGTGGGGTATTTAAATGATATTGAACCATTTTAAGCATATTTAACACTGCATTTCAACGGGAGTGGTTTTAGTATCTGGGGGTCATGATCTTCAAAAATATACCAAAATTTCCCGAAGTGTTTTCCTTCGGACGGCTGCAATACGTAGCTTTTTACTTTTTGTAATAAAAGCTGTCTAAAATTGTCCACAATTTTGGCCACCAATGTGTATAGCACGAACTGAAATAGGTATTAAATTATGGCAGATTTGAAAATTTTAAATTTTGAGTAATTTTTCATCATGTCACATTATTATTTAGCAAGCTTAGAAATATTTTGCCAGCAGGGGAAAAATTCATGAAGGAAGGGGTTAAACGTGCTTTCGAAAAGCGTGCTTTATTTTTAGAAAGCTTAAAAATTTAAATATTTTCGAGATTTACAGTAGAATTTATAAAAGCATAATTTATTTTGCTGGGACTGATTTTCGGGAAAATTTAGGAGTAGTTTTTAGAGTGTATTAATCAGTTTACTCAAACTGGAATATCGTTTTTTAACACTTTCCAATATAGTTGAAAATTATTTATGAATTCGGTTTGTCAGTTTGTTTGCTCGTATTCTAACTCGCATAAATATATCCTGATTGCCATTAAATTGATATATGTTATTCGAGTTTACTATGGCAAGTGCGATATTGAAAATTAAAGGGCTCCGGGACACATTTAAAAATATTTTTTATTTATTGAGTTAAAATTCTGAATTTATTTGTAATGGTTAACCTTATCATTTCTAAACAAAATCACATGAAAAAACTTCTCTGATTTGTTTTTTAATTCAAATTTAAAATTTATTAAAAAGTGGGGTAATTTAAAATCGTTATAACTCGAAATATTCTTTATAGAATTTCAATTTATTTTCATTTAAAAATACAGAAATATATAAGTTTAAATTTTGCTTCAGCCTTTTTAAGAATATTAATTTATGAAAAAATTAAAAATATTTATCTAAAAAATTTCAAAAAAAGTGGTGCAACTTAATAAAAAAATCATACTTTCAAAAGTAAATTGTTTTTCTCAAATATGCTGAATTAAAATTAAAGTAAAACAATTGAAAATCCAAGTTTGAACCCTGTATCTTTAACGGCTCTCGAGTTATAAGAATTTAAATATGAGAAATGGTGAAAAAACCTATCACGAAGGAAAACGCATTTTTACAAGAAGTCGTTTCCATGACAGCCGTTGCTTGTAAGCTAGATTTTAAAAACAAACCACAACGAAAATTTAATATTTTCTTTTCTCATTCAGATAGAAACATGATTTAAATGTCATTTTAAGCAGGGGAAAATATAGAAAAATTTTTTATGAAGTAAAACGTTTTTGCAAAATTTGAAGATTTTTGTGTCCCGGACCCCCTTAAGTGTCTAGCATTTACGGTTCGCTTACAAGGACACTCAAAAGAATTCCGATACATGACAACCTATGGGGAAAATTGTTTGTGGGGTATTTTAATGATATTAAACTATTTTAAGCATATTTAACACTGCATTTCAACGGGGGGTGGTTTTAGTATCTGGGGGTCATGATCGTAAAAAATATACCAAAATTTCCCGAAGTGTTTTCCTTCGGACGGCTGCAATACGTAGCTTTTTACTTTTTGTAATAAAAGCTGTCTAAAATTGTCCACAATTTTGGCCACCAATGTGTATAGCACGAACTGAAATAGGTATTAAATTATGGCAGATTTGAAAATTTTAAATTTTGAGTAATTTTTCATCATGTCACATTATTATTTAGCAAGCTTAGAAATATTTTGCCATGCAGGGGAAAAATTCATGAAGGAAGGGGTTAAACATGCTTTCGAAAAGCGTGCTTTATTTTTAGACAGCTTAAAAATTTAAATATTTTCGAGATTTACAGTAGAATTTATAAAAGCTTAATTTATTTTGCTGGGACTGATTTTCGGGAAAATTTAGGAGTAGTTTTTAGAGTGTATTAAATAGTTTACTCAAACTGGAATATCGTTTTTTAACACTTTCCAATATAGTTGAAAATTATTTATGAATTCGGTTTGTCAGTCTGATTGCTCGTATTCTAACTCGCATAAATATATCCTGATTGCCATTAAATTGATATATGTTATTCGAGTTTACTATGGCAAGTGCGATATTGAAAATTAAAGGGCTCCGGGACACATTTTAAAATATTTTTTATTTATTGAGTTAAAATTCTGAATTTATTTGTAATGGTTAACCTTATCATTTCTAAACAAAATCACATGAAAAAACTTCTCTGATTTGTTTTTTAATTCAAATTAAAATTTATTAAAAAGTGGGGTAATTTAAAATCGTTATAACTCGAAATATTCTTTATAGAATTTCAATTTATTTTCATTTAAAAATACAGAAATATACCAGTTTAAATTTTGATTCAGCATTTTTAAGAATATTAATTTATAAAAAAATTAAAAATATTTATCTAAAAAATTTCAAAAAAAGTGGTGCAACTTAATAAAAAAATCATACTTTCAAAAGTAAATTTTTTTTTCAAATATGCTGAATTAAAATTAAAGTAAATCAATTGAAAATCCAAGTTTGAACCCTTTATCTTTAACTGCTCTCGAGTTATAAGAATTTAAATATGAGAAATGGTGATAAAACCTATCACGAAGGAAAACGCATTTCTACAAGGAGTCGTTTCCATGACAGCCGTTGCTTGAAAGCTAGATTTTAAAAACAAACCACATCGAAAATTTAATATTTCCTTTTCTTATTCAGATAGAAACATGATTTAAATGTCATTTTAAGCAAGAAAAAAAAAAAAAAAAAAAAAAAAAAAAAACAGAAATTTTTTTATGAAGTAAAACGTTTTTGCAAAATTTGAAGATTTTTGTGTCCCGGACCCCCTTAAGTATCTAGCATTTACGATTCGCTTACAAGGACACTCAAAAGAATTCCGATACATGACAACCTATGGGGAAAATTGTTTGTGGGGTATTTTAATGATATTGAACCATTTTAAGCATATTTAACACTGCATTTCAACGGGGGTGGTTTTAGTATCTGGGGGTCATGATCGTCAAAAATATACCAAAATGTCCCAAAGTTTTTTCCTTCGGACGGCTGCAATACGTAGCTTTTTACTTTTTGTAATAAAAGCTGTCTAAAAGTGTCCACAATTTTGGCCACCACTGTGTATAGCACGAACTGAAATAGGTATTAAATTATGGCAGATTTGAAAATTTTAAGTTTTGAGTAATTTTTCATCATGTCACATTATTATTTAGCAAACTTAGAAATATTATGCCATGCAGGGGACAAATTCATGAAGGAAGTGGTTAAACATGCTTTCGAAAAGCGTGCTTTATTTTTAGAAAGCTTAAAAATTTAAATATTTTCGAGATTTACAGTAGAATTTATAAAAGCATAATTTATTTTGCTGGGACTGATTTTCGGGAAAATTTAGGAGTAGTTTTTAGAGTGTATTAATCAGTTTACTCAAACTGGAATATCGTTTTTTAACACTTTCCAATATAGTTGAAAATTATTTATGAATTCGGTTTGTCAGTCTGTTTGCTCGTATTCTAACTCGCGACAATATATCCTTAGTGCCATTATATTTATATATGTTATTCGAGTTTACTATGGCAAGTGCGATATTGAAAATTAAAGGGCTCCGGGACACATTTTAAAATATTTTTTATTTATTGAGTTAAAATTCTGAATTTATTTGTAATGGTTAACCTTATCATTTGTAAACAAAATCACATGAAAAAACTTCTCTGATTTGTTTTTTAATTCAAATTTAAAATTTATTAAAAAGTGGGGTAATTTAAAATCGTTATAACTCGAAATATTCTTTATAGAATTTCAATTTATTTTCATTTAAAAATACAGAAATATATAAGTTTAAATTTTGATTCAGCCTATTTAAGAATATTAATTTATAAAAAAATTAAAAATGTTTATCTAAAAAATTTCAAAAAAAGTGGTGCAACTTAATAAAAAAATCATACTTTCAAAAGTAAATTGTTTTTTTCAAATATGCTGAATTAAAATTAAAGTAAATCAATTGAAAATCCAAGTTTGAACCCTGTATCTTTAACGGCTCTCGAGTTATAAGAATTTAAATATGAGAAATGGTGAAAAAACCTATCACGAAGGAAAACGCATTTTTACAAGGAGTCGTTTCCATGACAGCCGTTGATTGAAAGCTAGATTTTAAAAACAAACAACAACGAAAATTTAATATTTTCTTTTCTTATTCAGATAGAAACATGATTTAAATGTCATTTTAAGCAGGAAAAAAAAAAAAAAAAAAATAGAAAATTTTTTTATGAAGTAAAACGTTTTTGCAAAATTTGAAGATTTTTGTGTCCCGGACCCCCTTAAGTATCTAGATTTTACGATTCGCTTACAAGGACACTTAAAAGAATTCCGATACATGACAACCTATGGGGAAAATTGTTTGTGGGGTATTTAAATGATATTGAACCATTTTAAGCATATTTAACACTGCATTTCAACGGGAGTGGTTTTAGTATCTGGGGGTCATGATCGTCAAAAATATACCAAAATTTCCCGAAGTGTTTTCCTTAGGACGGCTGCAATACGTAGCTTTTTACTTTTTGTAATGAAAGCTATCTAAAAGTGTCGACAATTTTGGCCACCACTGTGTATAGCACGAACTGAAATAGGTATTAAATTATGGCAGATTTGAAAATTTTAAATTTTGAGTAATTTTTCATCATGTCACATTATTGTTTAGCAAACTTAGAAATATTTTGCCATGCAGGGGAAAAATTCCTGAAGGAAGGGGTTAAACATGCTTTCGAAAAGCGTGCTTTATTTTTAGAAAGCTTAAAAATTTAAATATTTTCGAGTTTACAGTAGAATTTATAAAAGCATAATTTATTTTGCTGGGACTGATTTTCGGGAAAATTTAGGGTTGGGTTGATTTTTGACGGCCAATTATCTACACGAGGGATATAGGCCCGGGGGGAGTGCCCTCCGTGGGGGTCTTTCTAAGGGAACCTAATCCGTATTAACGCATGGAAGATCCACGGCTCGAAGAAAACCACGAAAACTCCGAACGATTAGGCCGACGGGCGCGATTGGGATCGAACCCAGCACTTCCCGTCTACCAGCTTCGAGAGCAGAACCTCTCGGCCACTGGCGGGAAAATTTAGGAGTAGTTTTTAGAGTGTATTAATCAGTTTACTCAAACTGGAATATCGTTTTTTAACACTTTCCAATATAGTTGAAAATTATTTATGAATTCGGTTTGTCAGTTTGTTTGCTCGTATTCTAACTCGTATAAATATATCCTGATTGCCATTAAATTGATATATGTTATTCGAGTTTACTATGGCAAGTGCGATATTGAAAATTAAAGGGCTCTGGGACACATTTAAAAATATTTTTTATTTATTGAGTTAAAATTCTGAATTTATTTGTAATGGTTAACCTTATCATTTCTAAACAAAATCACATGAAAAAACTTCTCTGATTTGTTTTTTAATTCAAATTTAAAATTTATTAAAAAGTGGGGTAATTTAAAATCGTTATAACTCGAAATATTCTTTATAGAATTTCAATTTATTTTCATTTAAAAATACAGAAATATATAAGTTTAAATTTTGATTCAGCCTTTTTAAGAATATTAATTTATGAAAAAATTAAAAATATTTATCTAAAAAATTTCAAAAAAAGTGGTGCAACTTAATAAAAAAATCATACTTTCAAAAGTAAATTGTTTTTCTCAAATATGCTGAATTAAAATTAAAGTAAAACAATTGAAAATCCAAGTTTGAACCCTGTATCTTTAACGGCTCTCGAGTTATAAGAATTTAAATATGAGAAATGGTGAAAAAACCTATCACGAAGGAAAACGCATTTTTACAAGAAGTCGTTTCCATGACAGCCGTTGCTTGTAAGCTAGATTTTAAAAACAAACCACAACGAAAATTTAATATTTTCTTTTCTCATTCAGATAGAAACATGATTTAAATGTCATTTTAAGCAGGGAAAAAAATAGAAAAATTTTTTATGAAGTAAAACGTTTTTGCAAAATTTGAAGATTTTTGTGTCCCGGACCCCCTTAAGTGTCTAGCATTTACGGTTCGCTTACAAGGACACTCAAAAGAATTCCGATACATGACAACCTATGGGGAAAATTGTTTGTGGGGTATTTTAATGATATTGTACCATTTTAAGCATATTTAACACTGCATTTCAACGGGGGTGGATTTAGTATCTGGGGGTCATGATCGTCAAAAATATACCAAAATGTCCCGAAGTTTTTTCCTTCGGACGGCTGCAATACGTAGCTTTTTACTTTTTGTAATAAAAGCTGTCTAAAAGTGTCCACAATTTTGGCCACCACTGTGTATAGCACGAACTGAAATAGGTATTCAATTATGGTAGATTTGAAAATTTTAAATTTTGAGTAATTTTTCATCATGTCACATTATTGTTTAGCAAACTTAGAAATATATTGCCATCCAGGGGGAAAATTCATGAAGGAAGGGGTTAAACATGCTTTCGAAAAGCGTGCTTTATTTTTAGAAAGCTTAAAAATTTAAATATTTTCGAGATTTACAGTAGAATTTATAAAAGCTTAATTTATTTTGCTGGGACTGATTTTCGGGAAAATTTAGGAGTAGTTTTTAGAGTGTATTAATTAGTTTACTCAAACTGGAATATCGTTTTTTAACACTTTCCAATATAGTTGAAAATTATTTATGAATTCGGTTTGTCAGTCTGATTGCTCGTATTCTAACTCGCATAAATATATCCTGATTGCCATTAAATTGATATATGTTATTCGAGTTTACTATGGCAAGTGCGATATTGAAAATTAAAGGGCTCCGGGACACATTTTAAAATATTTTTTATTTATTGAGTTAAAATTCTGAATTTATTTGTAATGGTTAACCTTATCATTTCTAAACAAAATCACATGAAAAAACTTCTCTGATTTGTTTTTTAATTCAAATTAAAATTTATTAAAAAGTGGGGTAATTTAAAATCGTTATAACTCGAAATATTCTTTATAGAATTTCAATTTATTTTCATTTAAAAATACAGAAATATACCAGTTTAAATTTTGATTCAGCATTTTTAAGAATATTAATTTATAAAAAAATTAAAAATATTTATCTAAAAAATTTCAAAAAAAGTGGTGCAACTTAATAAAAAAATCATACTTTCGAAAGTATATTGTTTTTTTCAAATATGCTGAATTAAAATTAAAGTAAATCAATTGAAAATCCAAGTTTGAACCCTTTATCTTTAACTGCTCTCGAGTTATAAGAATTTAAATATGAGAAATGGTGAAAAAACCTATCACGAAGGAAAACGCATTTTTACAAGGAGTCGTTTCCATGACAGCCGTTGCTTGAAAGCTAGATTTTAAAAACAAACCACATCGAAAATTTAATATTTCCTTTTCTTATTCAGATAGAAACATGATTTAAATGTCATTTTAAGCAAGAAAAAAAAAAAAAAACAGAAATTTTTTTATGAAGTAAAACGTTTTTGCAAAATTTGAAGATTTTTGTGTCCCGGACCCCCTTAAGTATCTAGCATTTACGATTCGCTTACAAGGACACTCAAAAGAATTCCGATACATGACAACCTATGGGGAAAATTGATTGTGGGGTATTTTAATGATATTGAACCATTTTAAGCATATTTAACACTGCATTTCAACGGGGGTGGTTTTAGTATCTGGGGGTCATGATCGTCAAAAATATACCAAAATTTCTCGAAGTGTTTTCCTTCGGACGGCTGCAATACGTAGCTTTTTACTTTTTGTAATAAAAGCTGTCTAAAAGTGTCCACAATTTTGGCCACCACTGTGTATAGCACGAACTGAAATAGGTATTAAATTATGGCAGATTTGAAAATTTTAAATTTTGAGTAATTTTTCATCATGTCACATTATTATTTAGCAAACTTAGAAATATTTTGCCATGCAGGGGAAAAATTCATGAAGGAAGGGGTTAAACATGCTTTCGAAAAGCGTGCTTTATTTTTAGAAAGCTTAAAAATTTAAATATTTTCGAGATTTACAGTAGAATTTATAAAAGCATAATTTATTTTGCTGGGACTGATTTTCGGGAAAATTTAGGAGTAGTTTTTAGAGTGTATTAATCAGTTTACTCAAACTGGAATATCGTTTTTTAACACTTTCCAATATAGTTGAAAATTATTTATGAATTCGGTTTGTCAGTCTGTTTGCTCGTATTCTAACGCGCGTAAATATATCCTGATTGCCATTAAATTGATATATGTTATTCGAGTTTACTATGGCAAGTGCGATATTGAAAATTAAAGGGCTCCGGGACACATTTTAAAATATTTTTTATTTATTGAGTTACAATTCTGAATTTATTTGTAATGGTTAACCTTATCATTTGTAAACAAAATCACATGAAAAAACTTCTCTGATTTGTTTTTTAATTCAAATTTAAAATTTATTAAAAAGTGGGGTAATTTAAAATCGTTATAACTCGAAATATACTTTATAGAATTTCAATTTATTTTCATTTAAAAATACAGAAATATGCCAGTTTAAATTTTGATTCAGCATTTTTAAGAATATTAATTTATAAAAAAATTAAAAATATTTATCTAAAAAATTTCAAAAAAAGTGGTGCAACTTAATAAAAAAATCATACTTTCAAAAGTAAATTGCTTTTTTCAAATATACTGAATTAAAATTAAAGTAAATCAATTGAAATTCCAAGTTTGAACCCTGTATCTTTAACGGCTCTCGAGTTATAAGAATTTAAATATGAGAAATGTTGAAAAAACCTATCACGAAGGAAAACGCATTTTTACAAGGAGTCGTTTCCATGACAGCCGTTGCTTGAAAGCTAGATTTTAAAAATAAACCACAACGAACATTTAATATTTTCTTTTCTCATTCAGATAGAAACATGATTTAAATGTCATTTTAAGCAGGATAAAAAATAGAAAATTTTTTTTATGAAGTAAAACGTTTATGCAAAATTTGAAGATTTTTGTGTCCCGGACCCCCTTAAGTGTCTAGCATTTACGGTTCGCTTACAAGGACACTCAAAAGAATTCCGATACATGACAACCTATGGGGAAAATTGTTTGTGGGGTATTTTAATGATATTAAACCATTTTAAGCATATTTAACACTGCATTTCAACGGGGGTGGTTTTAGTATCTGGGGGTCATGATCGTCAAAAATATACCAAAATTTCCCGAAGTGTTTTCCTTCGGACGGCTGCAATACGTAGCTTTTTACTTTTTGTAATAAAAGCTGTCTAAAATTGTCCACAATTTTGGCCACCACTGTGTATAGCACGAACTGAAATAGGTATTAAATTATGGCAGATTTGAACATTTTAAATTTTGAGTAATTTTTCATCATGTCACATTATTATTTAGCAAGCTTAGAAATATTTTGCCATGCAGGGGAAAAATTCATGAAGGAAGGGGTTAAACATGCTTTCGAAAAGCGTGCTTTATTTTTAGAAAGCTTAAAAATTTAAATATTTTCGAGATTTACAGTAGAATTTATAAAAGCATAATTTATTTTGCTGGGACTGATTTTCGGGAAAATTTAGGAGTAGTTTTTAGAGTGTATTAATCAGTTTACTCAAACTGGAATATCGTTTTTTAACACTTTCCAATATAGTTGAAAATTATTTATGAATTCGGTTTGTCAGTCTGATTGCTCGTATTCTAACTCGCATAAATATATCCTGATTGCCGTTAAATTGATATATGTTATTCGAGTTTACTATGGCAAGTGCGATATTGAAAATTAAAGGGCTCCGGGACACATTTTAAAATATTTTTTATTTATTGAGTTAAAATACTGAATTTATTTGTAATGGTTAACCTTATCATTTCTAAACAAAATCACATGAAAAAACTTCTCTGATTTGTTTTTTAATTCAAATTTAAAATTTATTAAAAAGTGGGGTAATTTAAAATCGTTATAACTCGAAATATTCTTTATAGAATTTCAATTTATTTTCATTTAAAAATACAGAAATATATAAGTTTAAATTTTGATTCAGCCTTTTTAAGAATATTAATTTATAAAAAAATTAAAAATATTTATCTAAAAAATTTCAAAAAAAGTGGTGCAACTTAATAAAAAAATCATACTTTCAAAAGTAAATTGTTTTTTTCAAATATGCTGAATTAAAATTAAAGTAAAACAATTGAAAATCCAAGTTTGAACCCTGTATCTTTAACGGCTCTCGAGTTATAAGAATTTAAATATGAGAAATGGTGAAAAAACCTATCACGAAGGAAAACGCATTTTTACAAGAAGTCGTTTCCATGACAGCCGTTGCTTGTAAGCTAGATTTTAAAAACAAACCACAACGAAAATTTAATATTTTCTTTTCTCATTCAGATAGAAACATGATTTAAATGTCATTTTAAGCAGGAAAAAAAAATAGAAAAATTTTTTATGAAGTAAAACGTTTTTGCAAAATTTGAAGATTTTTGTGTCCCGGACCCCCTTAAGTGTCTAGCATTTACGGTTCGCTTACAAGGACACTCAAAAGAATTCCGATACATGACAACCTATGGGGAAAATTGTTTGTGGGGTATTTTAATGATATTGTACCATTTTAAGCATATTTAACACTGCATTTCAACGGGGGTGGTTTTAGTATCTGGGGGTCATAATCGTCAAAAATATACCAAAATGTCCCGAAGTTTTTTCCTTCGGACGGCTGCAATACGTAGCTTTTTACTTTTTGTAATAAAAGCTGTCTAAAAGTGTCCACAATTTTGGCCACCACTGTGTATAGCACGAACTGAAATAGGTATTAAATTATGGCAGATTTGAAAATTTTAAGTTTTGAGTAATTTTTCATCATGTCACATTATTATTTAGCAAACTTAGAAATATTTTGCCATGCAGGGGAAAAATTCATGAAGGAAGGGGTTAAACATGCTTTCGAAAAGCGTGCTTTATTTTTAGAAAGCTTAAAAATTTAAATATTTTCGAGATTTACAGTAGAATTTATAAAAGCATAATTTATTTTGCTGGGACTGATTTTCGGGAAAATTTAGGAGTAGTTTTTAGAGTGTATTAATCAGTTTACTCAAACTGGAATATCGTTTTTTAACACTTTCCCATATAGTTGAAAATTATTTATGAATTCGGTTTGTCAGTCTGTTTGCTCGTATTCTAACTCGCGTAAATATATCCTTATTGCCATTATATTTATATATGTTATTCGAGTTTACTATGGCAAGTGCGATATTGAAAATTAAAGGGCTCCGGGACACATTTTAAAATATTTTTTATTTATTGAGTTAAAATTCTGAATTTATTTGTAATGGTAACCTTATCATTTGTAAACAAAATCACATGAAAAAACTTCTCTGATTTGTTTTTTAATTCAAATTTAAAATTTATTAAAAAGTGGGGTAATTTAAAATCGTTATAACTCGAAATATACTTTATAGAATTTCAATTTATTTTCATTTAAAAATACAGAAATATACCAGTTTAAATTTTGATTCAGCATTTTTAAGAATATTAATTTATAAAAAAATTAAAAATATTTAACTAAAAAATTTCAAAAAAAGTGGTGCAACTTGATAAAAAAATCATACTTTCAAAAGTAAATTGTTTTTTTCAAATATGCTGAATTAAAATTAAAGTAAAACTATTGAAAATCCAAGTTTGAACCCTGTATCTTTAACGGCTCTCGAGTTATAAGAATTTAAATATGAGAAATGGTGAAATAACCTATCACGAAGGAAAACGCATTTTTACAAGAAGTCGTTTCCATGACAGCCGTTGCTTGTAAGCTAGATTTTAAAAACAAACAACAACGAAAATTTAATATTTTCTTTTCTTACTCAGATAGAAACATGATTTAAATGTCATTTTAAGCAGGAAAAAAAAAAAAAAAAAACAGAAAATTATTTTATGAAGTAAAACGTTTTTGCAAAATTTGAAGATTTTTGTGTCCCGGACCCCCTTAAGTATCTAGCATTTACGATTCGCTTACAAGGACACTCAAAAGAATTCCGATACATGACAACCTATGGGGAAAATTGTTTGTGGGGTATTTTAATGATATTGAACCATTTTAAGCATATTTAACACTGCATTTCAACGGGGGTGGTTTTAGTATCTGGGGGTCATGATCGTCAAAAATATACCAAAATTTCCCGAAGTGTTTTCCTTAGGACGGCTGCAATACGTAGCTTTTTACTTTTTGTAATGAAAGCTATCTAAAAGTGTCCACAATTTTGGCCACCACTGTGTATAGCACGAACTGAAATAGGTATTAAATTATGGCAGATTTGAAAATTTTAAATTTTGAGTTATTTTTCATCATGTCACATTATTGTTTAGCAAACTTAGAAATATTTTGCCATGCAGGGGAAAAATTCCTGAAGGAAGGGGTTAAACATGCTTTCGAAAAGCGTGCTTTATTTTTAGAAAGCTTAAAAATTTAAATATTTTCGAGTTTACATTAGAATTTATAAAAGCATAATTTATTTTGCTGGGACAGATTTTCGGGAAAATTTAGGAGTAGTTTTTAGAATGTATTAATCAGTTTACTCAAACTGGAATATCGTTTTTTAACACTTTCCAATATAGTTGAAAATTATTTATGAATTCGGTTTGTCAGATTGTTTGCTCGTATTCTAACTCGCATAAATATATCCTGATTGCCATTAAATTGATATATGTTATTCGAGTTTACTATGGCAAGTGCGATATTGAAAATTAAAAGGCTCCGGGACACATTTTAAAATATTTTTTACTTATTGAGTTAAAATTCTGAATTTATTTGTAATGGTTAACCTTATCATTTGTAAACAAAATCACATGAAAAAACTTCCCTGATTTGTTTTTTAATTCAAATTTAAAATTTATTAAAAAGTGGGGTAATTTAAAATCGTTATAAATCGAAATATTCTTTATAGAATTTCAATTTATTTTCATTTAAAAATAGAGAAATACATAAGTTTAAATTTTGATTCAGCATTTTTAAGAATATTAATTTATAAAAAAATTAAAAATATTTATCTAAAAAATTTCAAAAAAAGTGGTGCATCTTAATAAAAAAATCATATTTTCAAAAGTAAATTTTTTTTTCAAATATGCTGAATTAAAATTAAAGTAAAACAATTGAAAATCCAAGTTTGAACCCTGTATCTTTAACGGCTCTCGAGTTATAAGAATTTAAATATGAGAAATGGTGAAAAAACCTATCACGAAGGAAAACGCATTTTTACAAGAATGCGTTTCCATGACAGCCGTTGCTTGAAAGCTAGATTTTAAAAACAAACCACAACGAACATTTAATATTTTCTTTTCTCATTCAGATAGAAACATGATTTAAATGTCATTTTAAGCAGGATAAAAAATAGAAAATTTTTTTATGAAGTAAAACGTTTATGCAAAATTTGAAGATTTTTGTGTCCCGGACCCCCTTAAGTGTCTAGCATTTACGGTTCGCTTACAAGGACACTCAAAAGAATTCCGATACATGACAACCTATGGGGAAAATTGTTTGTGGGGTATTTTAATGATATTAAACCATTTTAAGCATATTTAACACTGCATTTCAACGGGGGTGGTTTTAGTATCTGGGGGTCATGATCGTCAAAAATATACCAAAATTTCCCGAAGTGTTTTCCTTCGGACGGCTGCAATACGTAGCTTTTTACTTTTTGTAATAAAAGCTGTCTAAAATTGTCCACAATTTTGGCCACCACTGTGTATAGCACGAACTGAAATAGGTATTAAATTATGGCAGATTTGAAAATTTTAAATTTTGAGTAATTTTTCATCATGTCACATTATTATTTAGCAAGCTTAGAAATATTTTGCCATGCAGGGGAAAAATTCATGAAGGAAGGGGTTAAACATGCTTTCGAAAAGCGTGCTTTATTTTTAGAAAGCTTAAAAATTTAAATATTTTCGAGATTTACAGTAGAATTTATAAAAGCATAATTTATTTTGCTGGGACTGATTTTCGGGAAAATTTAGGAGTAGTTTTTAGAGTGTATTAATCAGTTTACTCAAACTGGAATATCGTTTTTTAACACTTTCCAATATAGTTGAAAATTATTTATGAATTCGGTTTGTCAGTTTGTTTGCTCGTATTCTAACTCGCATAAATATATCCTGATTGCCATTAAATTGATATATGTTATTCGAGTTTACTATGGCAAGTGCGATATTGAAAATTAAAGGGCTCCGGGACACATTTTAAAGTATTTTTTATTTATTGAGTTAAAATTCTGAATTTATTTGTAATGGTGGATGTAACCTTATCATTTGTAAACAAAATCACATGAAAAAACTTCTCTGATTTGTTTTTTAATTCAAATTTAAAATTTATTAAAAAGTGGGTTAATTTAAAATCTTTATAAATCGAAATATTCTTTATAGAATTTCAATTTATTTTCATTTAAAAATAGAGAAATATATAAGTTTAAATTTTGATTCAGCATTTTTAAGAATATTAATTTATAAAAAAATTAAAAATATTTATCTAAAAAATTTCAAAAAAAGTGGTGCAACTTAATAAAAAAATCATACTTTCAAAAGTAAATTGTTTTTTTTCAAATATGCTGAATTAAAATTAAAGTAAAACAATTGAAAATCCAAGTTTGAACCCTGTATCTTTAACGGCTCTCGAGTTATAAGAATTTAAATATGAGAAATGGTGAAAAAACCTATCACGAAGGAAAACGCATTTTTACAAGAAGTCGTTTCCATTACAGCCGTCTCTTGAAAGCTAGATTTTAAAAACAAACCACAACGAAAATTTAATATTTTCTTTTCTCATTCAGATAGAAACATGATTTAAATGTCATTTTAAGCAGGAAAAAAAAATAGAAAAATTTTTTATGAAGTAAAACGTTTTTGCAAAATTTGATGATTTTTGTGTCCCGGACCCCCTTAAGTGTCTAGCATTTACGGTTCGCTTACAAGGACACTCAAAAGAATTCCGATACATGACAACCTATGGGGAAAATTGCTTGTGGGGTATTTTAATGATATTGTACCATTTTAAGCATATTTAACACTGCATTTCAACGGGGGTGGTTTTAGTATCTGGGGGTCATAATCGTCAAAAATATACCAAAATGTCCCGAAGTTTTTTCCTTCGGACGGCTGCAATACGTAGCTTTTTACTTTTTGTAATAAAAGCTGTCTAAAAGTGTCCACAATTTTGGCCACCACTGTGTATAGCACGAACTGAAATAGGTATTAAATTATGGCAGATTTGAAAATTTTAAATTTTGAGTAATTTTTCATCATGTCACATTATTGTTTAGCAAACTTAGAAATTTTTTGCCATCCAGGGGAAAAATTCATGAAGGAAGGGGTTAAACATGCTTTCGAAAAGCGTGCTTTATTTTTAGAAAGCTTAAAAATTTAAATATTTTCGAGATTTACAGTAGAATTTATAAAAGCATAATTTATTTTGCTGGGACTGATTTTCGGGAAAATTTAGGAGTAGTTTTTAGAGTGTATTAATCAGTTTACTCAAACTGGAATATCGTTTTTTAACATTTTCCAATATAGTTGAAAATTATTTATGAATTCGGTTTGTCAGTCTGTTTGCTCGTATTCTAACTCGCATAAATATATCCTGATTGCCATTAAATTGATATACGTTATTCGAGTTTACTATGGCAAGTGCGATGTTGAAAATTAAAGGGCTCCGGGACACATTTTAAAATATTTTTTATTTATTGAGTTAAAATTCTGAATTTATTTGTAATGGTTAACCTTATCATTTGTAAACAAAATCACATGAAAAAACTTCTCTGATTTGTTTTTTAATTCACATTTAAAATTTATTAAAAAGTGGGGTAATTTAAAATCGTTATAACTCGAAATATTCTTTATAGAATTTCAATTTACTTTCATTTAAAAATAGAGAAATATATAAGTTTAAATTTTGATTCAGCATTTTTAAGAATATTAATTTATAAAAAAATTAAAAATATTTATCTAAAAAATTTCAAAAAAAGTGGTGCAACTTAATAAAAAAATCATACTTTTAAAAGTAAATTGTTTTTTTTAAATATGCCGAATTAAAATTAAAGTAAAACAATTGGAAATCCCAGTTTGAACCCTGTATCTTTAACGGCTCTCGAGTTATAAGAATTTAAATATGAGAAATGGTGAAAAAACCCATCACGAAGGAAAACGCATTTTTACAAGAAGTCGTTTCCATGACAGCCGTTGCTTGAAAGCTAGATTTAAAAAACAAACCACAACGAAAATTTAATATTTTCATTTCTCATTCAGATAGAAACATGATTTAAATGTCATTTTAAGCAGGAAAAAAAAAAAAAAAAAAAACAGAAAAAATTTTTATGAAGTAAAACGTTTTTGCAAAATTTGAAGATTTTTGTGTCCCGGACCCCCTTAAGTGTCTAGCATTTACGGTTCGCTTACAAGGACACTCAAAAGAATTCCGATACATGACAACCTATGGGGAAAATTGTTTGTGGGGTATTTTAATGATATTGTACCATTTTAAGCATATTTAACACTGCATTTCAACGGGGGTGGATTTAGTATCTGGGGGTCATGATCGTCAAAAATATACCAAAATGTCCCGAAGTTTTTTCCTTCGGACGGCTGCAATACGTAGCTTTTTACTTTTTGTAATAAAAGCTGTCTAAAAGTGTCCACAATTTTGGCCACCACTATGTATAGCACGAACTGAAATAGGTATTAAATTATGGCAGATTTGAAAATTTTAAATTTTGAGTAATTTTTCATCATGTCACATTATTGTTTAGCAAACTTAGAAATATTTTGCCACCAGGGGAAAAATTCATGAAGGAAGGGGTTAAACATGCTTTCGAAAAGCGTGCTTTATTTTTAGAAAGCTTAAAAATTTAAATATTTTCGAGATTTACAGTAGAATTTATAAAAGCATAATTTATTTTGCTGGGACTGATTTTCGGGAAAATTTAGGAGTAGTTTTTAGAGTGTATTAATCAGTTTACTCAAACTGGAATATCGTTTTTTAACACTTTCCAATATAGTTGAAAATTATTTATGAATTCGGTTTGTCAGTCTGATTGCTCGTATTCTAACTCGCATAAATATATCCTGATTGCCATTAAATTGATATATGTTATTCGAGTTTACTATGGCAAGTGCGATATTGAAAATTAAAGGGCTCCGGGACACATTTTAAAATATTTTTTATTTATTGAGTTAAAATACTGAATTTATTTGTAATGGTTAACCTTATCATTTCTAAACAAAATCACATGAAAAAACTTCTCTGATTTGTTTTTTAATTCAAATTTAAAATTTATTAAAAAGTGGGGTAATTTAAAATCGTTATAACTCGAAATATTCTTTATAGAATTTCAATTTATTTTCATTTAAAAATACAGAAATATATAAGTTTAAATTTTGATTCAGCCTTTTTAAGAATATTAATTTATAAAAAAATTAAAAATATTTATCTAAAAAATTTCAAAAAAAGTGGTGCAACTTAATAAAAAAATCATACTTTCAAAAGTAAATTGTTTTTTTCAAATATGCTGAATTAAAATTAAAGTAAAACAATTGAAAATCCAAGTTTGAACCCTGTATCTTTAACGGCTCTCGAGTTATAAGAATTTAAATATGAGAAATGGTGAAAAAACCTATCACGAAGGAAAACGCATTTTTACAAGAATGCGTTTCCATGACAGCCGTTGCTTGTAAGCTAGATTTTAAAAACAAACCACAACGAAAATTTAATATTTTCTTTTCTCATTCAGATAGAAACATGATTTAAATGTCATTTTAAGCAGGAAAAAAAATAGAAAAATTTTTTATGAAGTAAAACGTTTTTGCAAAATTTGAAGATTTTTGTGTCCCGGACCCCCTTAAGTGTCTAGCATTTACGGTTCGCTTACAAGGACACTCAAAAGAATTCCGATACATGACAACCTATGGGGAAAATTGTTTGTGGGGTATTTTAATGATATTGTACCATTTTAAGCATATTTAACACTGCATTTCAACGGGGGTGGTTTTAGTATCTGGGGGTCATAATCGTCAAAAATATACCAAAATGTCCCGAAGTTTTTTCCTTCGGACGGCTGCAATACGTAGTTTTTTACTTTTTGTAATAAAAGCTGTCTAAAAGTGTCCACAATTTTGGCCACCACTGTGTATAGCACGAACTGAAATAGGTATTAAATTATGGCAGATTTGAAAATTTTAAGTTTTGAGTAATTTTTCATCATGTCACATTATTATTTAGCAAACTTAGAAATATTTTGCCATGCAGGGGAAAAATTCATGAAGGAAGGGGTTAAACATGCTTTCGAAAAGCGTGCTTTATTTTTAGAAAGCTTAAAAATTTAAATATTTTCGAGATTTACAGTAGAATTTATAAAAGCATAATTTATTTTGCTGGGACTGATTTTCGGGAAAATTTAGGAGTAGTTTTTAGAGTGTATTAATCAGTTTACTCAAACTGGAATATCGTTTTTTAACACTTTCCCATATAGTTGAAAATTATTTATGAATTCGGTTTGTCAGTCTGTTTGCTCGTATTCTAACTCGCGTAAATATATCCTTATTGCCATTATATTTATATATGTTATTCGAGTTTACTATGGCAAGTGCGATATTGAAAATTAAAGGGCTCCGGGACACATTTTAAAATATTTTTTATTTATTGAGTTAAAATTCTGAATTTATTTGTAATGGTTAACCTTATCATTTGTAAACAAAATCACATGAAAAAACTCCTCTGATTTGTTTTTTAATTCACATTTAAAATTTATTAAAAAGTGGGGTAATTTAAAATCGTTATAACTCGAAATATTCTTTATAGAATTTCAATTTATTTTCATTTAAAAATAGAGAAATATATAAGTTTAAATTTTGATTCAGCATTTTTAAGAATATTAATTTATAAAAAAATTAAAAATATTTATCTAAAAAATTTCAAAAAAAGTGGTGCAACTTGATAAAAAAATCATACTTTTAAAAGTAAATTGTTTTTTTTAAATATGCCGAATTAAAATTAAAGTAAAACAATTGGAAATCCAAGTTTGAACCCTGTATCCTTAACGGCTCTCGAGTTATAAGAATTTAAATATGAGAAATGGTGAAAAAACCTATCACGAAGGAAAACGCATTTTTACAAGGAGTCGTTTCCATGACAGCCGTTGCTTGAAAGCTAGATTTTAAAAACAAACCACATCGAAAATTTAATATTTTCTTTTCTTATTCAGATAGAAACATGATTTAAATGTCATTTTAAGCAGGAAAAAAAAAAAAAAAAAAAAAAAAAAACAGAAATTTTTTTTATGAAGTAAAACGTTTTGCAAAATTTGAAGATTTTTGTGTCCCGGACCCCCTTAAGTATCTAGCATTTACGATTCGCTTACAAGGACACTCAAAAGAATTCCGATACATGACAACCTATGGGGAAAATTGTTTGTGGGGTATTTTAATGATATTGAACCATTTTAAGCATATTTAACACTGCATTTCAACGGGGGTGGTTTTAGTATCTGGGGGTCATGATCGTCAAAAATATACCAAAATTTCTCGACGTGTTTTCCTTCGGACGGCTGCAATACGTAGCTTTTTACTTTTTGTAATAAAAGCTGTCTAAAAGTGTACACAATTTTGGCCACCACTGTGTATAGCACGAACTGAAATAGGTATTAAATTATGGCAGATTTGAAAATTTTTAATTTTGAGTAATTATTCATCATGTCACATTATTATTTAGCAAACTTAGAAATATTTTGCCATGCAGGGGAAAAATTCATGAAGGAAGGGGTTAAACATGCTTTCGAAAAGCGTGCTTTATTTTTAGAAAGCTTAAAAATTTAAATATTTTCGAGATTTACAGTAGAATTTATAAAAGCATAATTTATTTTGCTGGGACTGATTTTCGGGAAAATTTAGGAGTAGTTTTTAGAGTGTATTAATCAGTTTACTCAAACTGGAATATCGTTTTTTAACACTTTCCAATATAGTTGAAAATTATTTATGAATTCGGTTTGTCAGACTGTTTGCTCGTATTCTAACTCGCATAAATATATCCTGATTGCCATTAAATTGATATATGTTATTCGAGTTTACTATGGCAAGTGCGATATTGAAAATTAAAAGGCTCCGGGACACATTTTAAAATATTTTTTACTTATTGAGTTAAAATTCTGAATTTATTTGTAATGGTTAACCTTATCATTTGTAAACAAAATCACATGAAAAAACTTCCCTGATTTGTTTTTTAATTCAAATTTAAAATTTATTAAAAAGTGGGGTAATTTAAAATCGTTATAAATCGAAATATTCTTTATAGAATTTCAATTTATTTTCATTTAAAAATAGAGAAATACATAAGTTTAAATTTTGATTCAGCATTTTTAAGAATATTAATTTATAAAAAAATTAAAAATATTTATCTAAAAAATTTCAAAAAAAGTGGTGCATCTTAATAAAAAAATCATATTTTCAAAAGTAAATTTTTTTTTCAAATATGCTGAATTAAAATTAAAGTAAAACAATTGAAAATCCAAGTTTGAACCCTGTATCTTTAACGGCTCTCGAGTTATAAGAATTTAAATATGAGAAATGGTGAAAAAACCTATCACGAAGGAAAACGCATTTTTACAAGAATGCGTTTCCATGACAGCCGTTGCTTGAAAGCTAGATTTTAAAAACAAACCACAACGAACATTTAATATTTTCTTTTCTCATTCAGATAGAAACATGATTTAAATGTCATTTTAAGCAGGATAAAAAATAGAAAATTTTTTTATGAAGTAAAACGTTTATGCAAAATTTGAAGATTTTTGTGTCCCGGACCCCCTTAAGTATCTAGCATTTACGATTCGCTTACAAGGACACTCAAAAGAATTCCGATACATGACAACCTATGGGGAAAATTGTTTGTGGGGTATTTTAATGATATTGAACCATTTTAAGCATATTTAACACTGCATTTCAACGGGGGTGGTTTTAGTATCTGGGGGTCATGATCGTCAAAAATATACCAAAATTTCTCGACGTGTTTTCCTTCGGACGGCTGCAATACGTAGCTTTTTACTTTTTGTAATAAAAGCTGTCTAAAAGTGTACACAATTTTGGCCACCACTGTGTATAGCACGAACTGAAATAGGTATTAAATTATGGCAGATTTGAAAATTTTTAATTTTGAGTAATTATTCATCATGTCACATTATTATTTAGCAAACTTAGAAATATTTTGCCATGCAGGGGAAAAATTCATGAAGGAAGGGGTTAAACATGCTTTCGAAAAGCGTGCTTTATTTTTAGAAAGCTTAAAAATTTAAATATTTTCGAGATTTACAGTAGAATTTATAAAAGCATAATTTATTTTGCTGGGACTGATTTTCGGGAAAATTTAGGAGTAGTTTTTAGAGTGTATTAATCAGTTTACTCAAACTGGAATATCGTTTTTTAACACTTTCCAATATAGTTGAAAATTATTTATGAATTCGGTTTGTCAGTTTGTTTGCTCGTATTCTAACTCGCATAAATATATCCTGATTGCCATTAAATTGATATATGTTATTCGAGTTTACTATGGCAAGTGCGATATTGAAAATTAAAGGGCTCCGGGACACATTTTAAAGTATTTTTTATTTATTGAGTTAAAATTCTGAATTTATTTGTAATGGTGGATGTAACCTTATCATTTGTAAACAAAATCACATGAAAAAACTTCTCTGATTTGTTTTTTAATTCAAATTTAAAATTTATTAAAAAGTGGGTTAATTTAAAATCTTTATAAATCGAAATATTCTTTATAGAATTTCAATTTATTTTCATTTAAAAATAGAGAAATATATAAGTTTAAATTTTGATTCAGCATTTTTAAGAATATTAATTTATAAAAAAATTAAAAATATTTATCTAAAAAATTTCAAAAAAAGTGGTGCAACTTAATAAAAAAATCATACTTTCAAAAGTAAATTGTTTTTTTTCAAATATGCTGAATTAAAATTAAAGTAAAACAATTGAAAATCCAAGTTTGAACCCTGTATCTTTAACGGCTCTCGAGTTATAAGAATTTAAATATGAGAAATGGTGAAAAAACCTATCACGAAGGAAAACGCATTTTTACAAGAAGTCGTTTCCATTACAGCCGTCTCTTGAAAGCTAGATTTTAAAAACAAACCACAACGAAAATTTAATATTTTCTTTTCTCATTCAGATAGAAACATGATTTAAATGTCATTTTAAGCAGGAAAAAAAAATAGAAAAATTTTTTATGAAGTAAAACGTTTTTGCAAAATTTGATGATTTTTGTGTCCCGGACCCCCTTAAGTGTCTAGCATTTACGGTTCGCTTACAAGGACACTCAAAAGAATTCCGATACATGACAACCTATGGGGAAAATTGCTTGTGGGGTATTTTAATGATATTGTACCATTTTAAGCATATTTAACACTGCATTTCAACGGGGGTGGTTTTAGTATCTGGGGGTCATAATCGTCAAAAATATACCAAAATGTCCCGAAGTTTTTTCCTTCGGACGGCTGCAATACGTAGCTTTTTACTTTTTGTAATAAAAGCTGTCTAAAAGTGTCCACAATTTTGGCCACCACTGTGTATAGCACGAACTGAAATAGGTATTAAATTATGGCAGATTTGAAAATTTTAAATTTTGAGTAATTTTTCATCATGTCACATTATTGTTTAGCAAACTTAGAAATATTTTGCCATCCAGGGGAAAAATTCATGAAGGAAGGGGTTAAACATGCTTTCGAAAAGCGTGCTTTATTTTTAGAAAGCTTAAAAATTTAAATATTTTCGAGATTTACAGTAGAATTTATAAAAGCATAATTTATTTTGCTGGGACTGATTTTCGGGAAAATTTAGGAGTAGTTTTTAGAGTGTATTAATCAGTTTACTCAAACTGGAATATCGTTTTTTAACACTTTCCAATATAGTTGAAAATTATTTATGAATTCGGTTTGTCAGTCTGTTTGCTCGTATTCTAACTCGCATAAATATATCCTGATTGCCATTAAATTGATATACGTTATTCGAGTTTACTATGGCAAGTGCGATGTTGAAAATTAAAGGGCTCCGGGACACATTTTAAAATATTTTTTATTTATTGAGTTAAAATTCTGAATTTATTTGTAATGGTTAACCTTATCATTTGTAAACAAAATCACATGAAAAAACTTCTCTGATTTGTTTTTTAATTCACATTTAAAATTTATTAAAAAGTGGGGTAATTTAAAATCGTTATAACTCGAAATATTCTTTATAGAATTTCAATTTATTTTCATTTAAAAATAGAGAAATATATAAGTTTAAATTTTGATTCAGCATTTTTAAGAATATTAATTTATAAAAAAATTAAAAATATTTATCTAAAAAATTTCAAAAAAAGTGGTGCAACTTAATAAAAAAATCATACTTTTAAAAGTAAATTGTTTTTTTTAAATATGCCGAATTAAAATTAAAGTAAAACAATTGGAAATCCAAGTTTGAACCCTGTATCCTTAACGGCTCTCGAGTTATAAGAATTTAAATATGAGAAATGGTGAAAAAACCTATCACGAAGGAAAACGCATTTTTACAAGGAGTCGTTTCCATGACAGCCGTTGCTTGAAAGCTAGATTTTAAAAACAAACCACATCGAAAATTTAATATTTTCTTTTCTTATTCAGATAGAAACATGATTTAAATGTCATTTTAAGCAGGAAAAAAAAAAAAAAAAAAAAAAAAAAAAAAAAAAAAAAAAAACAGAAATTTTTTTTATGAAGTAAAACGTTTATGCAAAATTTGAAGATTTTTGTGTCCCGGACCCCCTTAAGTATCTAGCATTTACGATTCGCTTACAAGGACACTCAAAAGAATTCCGATACATGACAACCTATGGGGAAAATTGTTTGTGGGGTATTTTAATGATATTGAACCATTTTAAGCATATTTAACACTGCATTTCAACGGGGGTGGTTTTAGTATCTGGGGGTCATGATCGTCAAAAATATACCAAAATTTCTCGACGTGTTTTCCTTCGGACGGCTGCAATACGTAGCTTTTTACTTTTTGTAATAAAAGCTGTCTAAAAGTGTACACAATTTTGGCCACCACTGTGTATAGCACGAACTGAAATAGGTATTAAATTATGGCAGATTTGAAAATTTTTAATTTTGAGTAATTATTCATCATGTCACATTATTATTTAGCAAACTTAGAAATATTTTGCCATGCAGGGGAAAAATTCATGAAGGAAGGGGTTAAACATGCTTTCGAAAAGCGTGCTTTATTTTTAGAAAGCTTAAAAATTTAAATATTTTCGAGATTTACAGTAGAATTTATAAAAGCATAATTTATTTTGCTGGGACTGATTTTCGGGAAAATTTAGGAGTAGTTTTTAGAGTGTATTAATCAGTTTACTCAAACTGGAATATCGTTTTTTAACACTTTCCAATATAGTTGAAAATTATTTATGAATTCGGTTTGTCAGTCTGTTTGCTCGTATTCTAACTCGCGTAAATATATCCTGATTGCCATTAAATTTATATATGTTATTCGAGTTTACTATGGCAAGTGCGATATTGAAAATTAAAGGGCTCCGGGACACATTTTAAAATATTTTTTATTTATTGAGTTAAAATTCTGAATTTATTTGTAATGGTTAACCTTATCATTTGTAAACAAAATCACATGAAAAAACTTCTCTGATTTGTTTTTTAATTCAAATTTAAAATTTATTAAAAAGTGGGGTAATTTAAAATCGTTATAACTCGAAATATACTTTATAGAATTTCAATTTATTTTCATTTAAAAATACAGAAATATACCAGTTTAAATTTTGATTCAGCATTTTTAAGAATATTAATTTATAAAAAAATTAAAAATATTTATCTAAAAAATTTCAAAAAAAGTGGTGCAACTTAATAAAAAAATCATACTTTCAAAAGTAAATTGTTTTTTTCAAATATGCTGAATTAAAATTAAAGTAAATCAATTGAAAATCCAAGTTTGAACCCTGTATCTTTGACGGCTCTCGAGTTATAAGAATTTAAATATGAGAAATGGTGAAAAAACCTATCACGAAGGAAAACGCATTTTTACAAGGAGTCGTTTCCATGACAGCCGTTGCTTGAAAGCTAGATTTTAAAAACAAACCACATCGAAAATTTAATATTTTCTTTTCTTATTCAGATAGAAACATGATTTAAATGTCATTTTAAGCAGGAATAAAAAAAAAAAAACAGAAAATTTTTTTATGAAGTAAAACGTTTTTGCAAAATTTGAAGATTTTTGTGTACCGGACCCCCTTAAGTGTCTAGCATTTACGGTTCGCTTACAAGGACACTCAAAAGAATTCCGATACATGACAACCTATGGGGAAAATTGTTTGTGGGGTATTTTAATGATATTGAACCTTTTTAAGCATATTTAACACTGCATTTCAACGGGGGTGGTTTTAGTATCTGAGGGTCATGATCGTCAAAAATATACCAAAATTTCTCGAAGTGTTTTCTTCGGACGTCTGCAATACGTAGCTTTTTACTTTTTGTAATAAAAGCTGTCTAAAAGTGTCCACAATTTTGGCCACCACTGTGTATAGCACGAACTGAAATAGGTATTAAATTATGGCAGATTTGAAAATTTTAAATTTTGAGTAATTTTTCATCATGTCACATTATTATTTAGCAAACTTAGAAATATTTTGCCATCCAGGGGAAAAATTCATGAAGGAAGGGGTTAAACATGCTTTCGGAAAGCGTGCTTTATTTTTAGAAAGCTTAAAAATTTAAATATTTTCGAGATTTACAGTAGAATTTATAAAAGCATAATTTATTTTGCTGGGACTGATTTTCGGGAAAATTTAGGAGTAGTTTTTAGAGTGTATTAATCAGTTTACTCAAACTGGAATATCGTTTTTTAACACTTTAACATATATTTGAAAATTATTTATGAATTCGGTTTGTCAGTCTGTTTGCTCGTATTCTAACTCGCATAAATATATCCTGATTGCCATTAAATTGATATATGTTATTCGAGTTTACTATGGCAAGTGCGATGTTGAAAATTAAAGGGCTCCGGGACACATTTTAAAATATTTTTTATTTATTGAGTTAAAATTCTGAATTTATTTGTAATGGTTAACCTTATCATTTGTAAACAAAATCACATGAAAAAACTTCTCTGATTTGTTTTTTAATTCAAATTTAAAATTTATTAAAAAGTGGGTTAATTTAAAATCTTTATAAATCGAAATATTCTTTATAGAATTTCAATTTATTTTCATTTAAAAATAGAGAAATATATAAGTTTAAATTTTGATTCAGCATTTTTAAGAATATTAATTTATAAAATAATTAAAAATATTTATCTAAAAAATTTCAAAAAAAGTGGTGCAACTTAATAAAAAAATCATACTTTCAAAAGTAAATTGTTTTTTTTCAAATATGCTGAATTAAAATTAAAGTAAAACAATTGAAAATCCAAGTTTGAACCCTGTATCTTTAACGGCTCTCGAGTTATAAGAATTTAAATATGAGAAATGGTGAAAAAACCTATCACGAAGGAAAACGCATTTTTACAAGAAGTCGTTTCCATTACAGCCGTCTCTTGAAAGCTAGATTTTAAAAACAAACCACAACGAAAATTTAATATTTTCTTTTCTCATTCAGATAGAAACATGATTTAAATGTCATTTTAAGCAGGAAAAAAAATAGAAAAATTTTTTATGAAGTAAAACGTTTTTGCAAAATTTGATGATTTTTGTGTCCCGGACCCCCTTAAGTATCTAGCATTTACGATTCGCTTACAAGGACACTCAAAAGAATTCCGATACATGACAACCTATGGGGAAAATTGTTTGTGGGGTATTTTAATGATATTGAACCATTTTAAGCATATTTAACACTGCATTTCAACGGGGGTGGTTTTAGTATCTGGGGGTCATGATCGTCAAAAATATACCAAAATTTCTCGAAGTGTTTTCCTTCGGACGGCTGCAATACCTAGCTTTTTACTTTTTGTAATAAAAGCTGTCTAAAAGTGTACACAATTTTGCCCTCACTGTGAATAGAACACGAACTGAAATAGGTATTAAATTATGGCAGATTTGAAAATTTTAAATTTTGAGTAATTATTCATCATGTCACATTATTATTTAGCAAACTTAGAAATATTTTGCCATGCAGGGAAAAATTCATGAAGGAAGGGGTTAAACATGCTTTCGAAAAGAGTGCTTTATTTTTAGAAAGCTTAAAAATTTAAATATTTTCGAGATTTACAGTAGAATTTATAAAAGCATAATTTATTTTGCTGGGACTGATTTTCGGGAAAATTTAGGAGTAGTTTTTAGAGTGTATTAATCAGTTTACTCAAACTGGAATATCGTTTTTTAACACTTTTCAATATAGTCGAAAATTATTTATGAATTCGGTTTGTCAGTCTGTTTTAGTGATGGGCGATTTCGATTTTTTTAATCGATTTAATCGATACTATGGCCAACTCGATTTAATCGATACTATAAATTTTTTAATCGATGTCTCTAAAGGTCATATTTTCATTTTCCTTCAAAAATTTAAGGTCAAGTAGTTGCATGACCAATCCCAAAACTTTCTTCTGTCTCATAAATGTTAAAACTTCCAAATTCGCTATCACAGTGTCAAATTTATATAACCTCTATCCATCATGAGGATCCAAAAGTATAGGTTCGTTGAAATATGTGTATTTAAAAAATATATATAAGAATCCCATTTTCCTAACAAATCATTGATTTTCGGCCCACACCCTCTTAGATGTCCGCAACGGAAAATCCCAGTTCAAAGGGCATAAAAGCGGAACCTGCTGGGTAGTAAACACCCAAGCCTAATAAGGATCTATTTATACGACAGTGTAACAGAATATGAAGTTTGATTAAATTCCGTGCATTAGTTTTGAGATATGGCTATCATGAATATAATGAAAAAAGCAGTATAGCAACGCAGCCTATTACATGATTAACACGAAAGACTCAGAAAAAACAACTTACGTCAATGACTAACAGAATATTAAGTTTGATGAAATTCCGTTCATTACTTCTTGAGATGTTATCGCAAACATTGTGTAAATCCTGAAAAACAGTGTTGAAATTAGGGGCTGGTACGGGTGGACCCTCCCCCCCCCCGGAACATTGAAATGTCCCCTAGGGAGATTTGAGATTTTATGCTTAATGGACGAAAGTCCAATCCTTCCCCCCTCGTAAATCTAGAATGTTCCTCGCCAGAACTATAGAAATCCCCCCCGGAGAAAAATGTCTGAATTCAACACTGTTGATAAAAGCAGCATGGCAGCACAATTTGTTATATCATTTACATAAAAACCTAATCATGGATAACTTATGTCATTGTCTAACAGAATATTAAGTTTGATGAAATTTCGTTCATTAGTTCTTGAGATATTATCCCTAAAATTGTTTAAATCCTGAAAAACGTGTTGAATTCAGGGGGTGGCCCGGGGATGACATTCCTCCCCCCGCAACAAAGCATAAAATCTCAAACTTTCTGGGGGGCATTTGAGTGTTTCGGGGGGAGGAGAATGTCACCCCCCGGGCCACCCCCTGAGTTCAATACGTTTTTGTACATTAAAAAATGATGAAATTTCGTTCATTAGTTCTTGAGATATTATCCCTAAAATTATTTAAATCCTGAAAAACGTGTTGAATTCAGGGGATGGCCCGGGAGGGTAGCATTCCCCCCCCCCCCCGCAACATTCAAATTCCCCCCAGAAAGTTTGAGATTTTATGCTTTTTGTACATTAAAATGTACAAAAGTCCAATCCCCTCCCCCTCTGAACTGTCCCTCCCGGAGAAAAATGTCTGAATTCAACTCTGCTGATAAAATCAGCATAGCAACGCTCCCTGTTGGGCGATTTATACCAAAACCTAATAAGCAGCAATTTATGCCACGTCTAACTGAATGTGGTTTTATGAAAATCCGTGTATTAGTTCTTGAGATAGAGCTATTGCGAAACTCGACGAAAATGCAGCATAACAGCGCCACCTGCCGGTAGATTTACATCAAAACCTAATCCTCAACAACTTATGTCAACGTCAAACTGAATCTGAAGTTTGGTGAATATTCGTGCATTAGTTCTTGCGATAGCAATCTTGCGGAAATCATGAAAAATGCAGCATAGCAGCGCCACCTGTTGAGCGATTTTCACCAAAAAGTAATCAGCACCAATTTATATGAAGGTCTAACTGAATCTAAAGTTTCAACAGTTTCCATGCATTAGTTCTTGAAATAGACCGCTCACAATTTTTTTGTCAGAGACAAACAAATAGACAGACTGACAGACAAAAAATTTAAAAAAATAGTCAAATCGTATTCCAGACAAGAAGTTCTAACACTATAAATCCTTAGAAACCGGAAGTCGAAAATTTTCACGAAAACAACACTTTATTTTTCTAAAGACAAAAGAAAGCAAGAAAAGATGAACGCATCGATTCTGCCCTTGGATCAGAAACGGTGAATCGATTCAGTTCAGATTCGATGCCGATGTCGATCTTCAGATGCGATCTTCAGAATCGTTACTTTTTTGATTTACTTCAATTCTTTAGATGCAATGTCGAATCGTTATATTTCGATTTACTTTCAATTCTTTAGATGCAATGTCGAATCGTTATGCTTTGATTTACTTCAATTCAAATCGCATCGCGGTCGATCCACGATTTGGGTTGAATCAATTCTTCCAATTTTTGCTGTTTTAGTGCCAGAATTGCTGTAAAATTTTGCATAAGAGCCTTTTTTTAATTTCTAGGTTAAATCAGTGTTGAATGCAGGTATTTTTCTCAAGGAGTGATTTATGCGACTCCGGTCGGGATTGGGGGGGGGGGGTATTTCAGAGTTCCGTAATGGAGGGGGGGGTGCACATTTGTCCATTAAAAAGCATAAAATCTCAAAACTTACGGGAGGGACATTTCAATGTCCCGGGAGGGATGTCCTCCCGGGCTACCCCCTGAATTCAACACTAGGTTAAATCGTTATACTTTTGTTTAGAAGCCTAGTTATTCAGGTTACTAGTTTATTATATTGTATTTTTCAAGTTCGTCCCTTCTAATCTCTCCACCCCCTCTCCCCTTTTCCTCGCTAATCTTAATTTACAGGGCCGTTCAAAATTGCACGCAATTTTTAAAATGTCCAATTCTTGTTCTATTTCATTATAAAGTCACATTTTGAAACATTGACCAAAGATACTTTTGAGGTCGCCCCTCCGACCGTTTGGGGTTTACCTGCTCCCTCGGGGGGGGGGGGGGATATTTTTTGTTTCTTCCAAACCATATCGTATAACATATCGTTGGAAAGCTTTTAATGTGATCTTTTATTTTCTGTCTCTAGCCTTCCTTCTTTTTGGTAAGGGTCAATCGTGCTCCAACTTTTGTATTGATATTTTTGACAGTAATTTCAAAGGAATATATATTTATTCTTTCGGATTTACTGTTTTAAAGGCAGAACTGCTGTCAAATTTTGCATAAGAGCCTTTTTCTTTCTAGGTTAAATTGTAATATTTTTAGTTTAGGAGCCAAGTTATTTGGGTTACTAGTTTATTAAGCTGTACTTTTTCAGTTCGTCACCTATACACCCCCCCCCCCCCCCCGATCCGAATTTTCTTAATTATGGTCCAATTTCAATGGGACCTTTTTTTACATTCTTCCGGAATCATTTGTTTACCAACTAAACACTGATATTATATCTGCAGCTCTTGGTGAGCACTATTTATGAATGGTAATAACAAATTTCATCTCTTTTCCATTTTAAACTTATCATTCTTGGTTTAAAGCCACGTGACTCAAGGTTCTCGTTAGTTAAGCCGTATTTTCACTCGTAAGTTTGTCAAAGTGTTTGTGTAAGTTGTATTATAAAAAATTCAGTCGTTGACAACCAAACTTACTGATTTATGATACTTTGAATTTTATGAAATTTCGGAGCTTTCCGAAACTAAAGGATCCCCTGTATGTTATTAATTTTTTTCAAGGGTGTAGGTATGAAAATACGTGCTAAAATGCTTTAAAACCTTTTTTTTTTCAAATAATATATTTAACAATTTAAACAAAATGATTCCCGAGAATTTTGTACTGTTTTAAAGGGGGACCACATCTTAGAATGTAAGGGGCGTAAAAATTCGAAACTTGGACAGGGCGATGCAAAAAAAAAAAAAAATAAATAAATAAATAAATAAATAAAAAAAAATTCTCCTTTCAGAAATTCGAAAAAATATTATCTTAATTACAAGCTGAGATATTAATTATTATTTCACTAATTGGTTTATTTCTATAAAATGCTTTTTTTTAAAGGCAGTCACGTGATTTTTTATAGCAGCATTAACGTTTTCTACCGTTTAGCGTGCGGTTCTTTGACGGCGGGCTGAGATAATTACTACTTTTTCAATATCAAAAATTTTATAAGTGTTCATACCACTATTTTCGAATAGTAATTTCACAAATATCTTGAATTCTTGCTTAAGACTACCACCCCCTAGACTAATGTATCTTCGGATAGGTTGTATAAAGGAGTTTCGTTTAGATACACTTTTGTTTTGAATAGACTGCGCTCCCTGGTGGTGGAATATAGAACTAACAGACCGCGATTTCATTTAAAGTAGAAAATCTAACAAGGCGATCTGTTCGAAACTTTAAAGATAGTTTATAACACATAAGAAAAAGTTTTAAAAAGAATGGTGCGAAAATTTCGGGAGGAGGGGGGGGAAGGCCGCTAGAATTTTTTTTAAACCTTAGCGTTCCTTACCGTTTTAGGTGAGGTTTTTTGACGGAGTCCTGAGATAAATGCTACTTATTAAATATAAAAAAGTCAAAAGTTTAGTTACCACTATTTCCGAATAGTAATTTCGGCAAATAGCTTAAATTTTTGATCAAGATTGCCACACTCTTGAGTAATATATCTACTGATAGGTTGTTTAACGGAGTTTCGTTCACAGTTTTGTTAGGAATAGAGTGCGCACCCTGGTGGTGGAATCTGGAACCAACATAACGCGATTTTGTTAAAATTAGGAAATCTAACAATGCGATCTGTTTTAAGCTTTAAGATTGTTTATAATACATGATAAAAAATTATAAAAAAGAATGGCGCGTCACATTTCGGGGTGGGGGGGGATAGAGGGGAGGGGCAGAACAAAATTAGAAAATATAACAGGGCGATTTGTTTGAAATTTTAAGATAGTTTATAACACATAATAAAAAATTTTTAAATGATGAATGTCAAACATTGGTGGTGGTGGTGGTGGGGGGGAGGTGAGCGCGTTTTTCCGACCCGGTGGGCAAAGTGGGGGAGGGGGTACACCTACACGATGCTGTAGGCAGCGGGAACCCGGTTCGCGGTTCGTTCGCTTCGAGATTTCATATTAGGCGGAACCCGCTAGTTACTAGATATAATGTTAAAGATTTCCAAGCAATATACATGTGCGTCCACTACCCTTCTAAGACAGTAAAATTAATTGATTTTTATTTCTTCTGAGAAAACTAAATTTACACGTCTTGCAGCGACGATTTTTTTTTTTTTTTTTTTTTTTTTTTAAATAAAAGAACTTTAATAAACTTTGCTAGTTACATTATTAAACTCAAATTGTAAGAATACTAAATCGGTTCTTATGGCAACGTGAATTATGTCCCTGAAAATTTAAATTTTAATTCAGGCTGGAAGAAAATCACAATGATTTGTGATCACAATGATCACACAGTCAAAAGTTTTCCGTTACTTTACGGCCAATGGAAAAAATTATTTCAAGTGCATTTTAAGGATGTTACAGACTTTCGAACAGAATGAAATTGATATGCACTTATGAAGTGCACTGTTATAGTACGAGCGCACCACATTTGCCACGTTTGACGCGCAATTTCCAACTTGTATTTAACCGAGACCTTTCTTAAAAAATAAATTTAAATAAAATCTAAATTACAATATTAGTAAAATTACATCTTAAAACTAATAATTTAAAAGTTAAAAACTTTATTATTTGACTCAAAGGTCTGTGCTTACGACTGGGCCCCTGACTTTGTCTACCCTCTAAATGTGAGGTATGGGAGGTGGTCGCTACGGCTCTGCTGATTCGCTAAGTTTTGAAATTAATATTTTTGAGCTTTTCTGAGCGAATCTGTGACTATCGAAATATCGATTCAAGTATCGATTCTAGAATTTGGGAATCGATTCTTATTGTGATCGATTCAGTTTTATACGATGTCGATTTTAATCGATTCCTGAATTTTCCAGAATCGCCCATCACTAGTCTGTTTGCTCGTATTTTAACTCGCGTAAATATATCCTGATTGCCATTAAATTTATATATGTTATTCGAGTTTACTATGGCAAGTGCGATATTGAAAATTAAAGGGCTCCGGGACACATTTTAAAATATTTTTTATTTATTGAGTTAAAATTCTGAATTTATTTGTAATGGTTAACCTTATCATTTGTAAACAAAATCACATGAAAAAACTTCTCTGATTTGTTTTTTAATTCAAATTTAAAATTTATTAAAAAGTGGGGTAATTTAAAATCGTTATAACTCGAAATATACTTTATAGAATTTCAATTTATTTTCATTTAAAAATACAGAAATATACCAGTTTAAATTTTGATTCAGCATTTTTAAGAATATTAATTTATAAAAAAATTAAAAATATTTATCTAAAAAATTTCAAAAAAAGTGGTGCAACTTAATAAAAAAATCATACTTTCAAAAGTAAATTGTTTTTTCAAAAATGCTGAATTAAAATTAAAGTAAATCAATTGAAAATCCAAGTTTGAACCCTGTATCTTTGACGGCTCTCGAGTTATAAGAATTTAAATATGAGAAATGGTGAAAAAACCTATCACGAAGGAAAACGCATTTTTACAAGGAGTCGTTTCCATGACAGCCGTTGCTTGAAAGCTAGATTTTAAAAACAAACCACATCGAAAATTTAATATTTTCTTTTCTTATTCAGATAGAAACATGATTTAAATGTCATTTTAAGCAGGAATTAAAAAAAAACAGAAAATTTTTTTATGAAGTAAAACGTTTTTGCAAAATTTGAAGATTGTTGTGTCCCGGACCCCCTTAAGTGTCTAGCATTTACGGTTCGCTTACAAGGACACTCAAAAGAATTCCGATACATGACAACCTATGGGGAAAATTTTTGTGGGGTATTTTAATGACATTGAACCTTTTTAAGCATATTTAACACTGCATTTCAACGGGGGTGGTTTTAGTATCTGAGGGTCATGATCGTCAAAAATATACCAAAATTTCTCGAAGTGTTTTCTTCGGACGTCTGCAATACGTAGCTTTTTACTTTTTGTAATAAAAGCTGTCTAAAAGTGTCCACAATTTTGGCCACCACTGTGTATAGCACGAACTGAAATAGGTATTAAATTATGGCAGATTTGAAAATTTTAAATTTTGAGTAATTTTTCATCATGTCACATTATTATTTAGCAAACTTAGAAATATTTTGCCATGCAGGGGAAAATTTCATGAAGGAAGGGGTTAAACATGCTTTCGGAAAGCGTGCTTTATTTTTAGAAAGCTTAAAAATTTAAATATTTTCGAGATTTACAGTAGAATTTATAAAAGCATAATTTATTTTGCTGGGACTGATTTTCGGGAAAATTTAGGAGTAGTTTTTAGAGTGTATTAATCAGTTTACTCAAACTGGAATATCGTTTTTTAACACTTTCCAATATAGTTGAAAATTATTTATGAATTCGGTTTGTCAGTCTGTTTGCTCGTATTCTAACTCGCGTAAATATATCCTGATTGCCATTAAATTTATATATGTTATTAGAGTTTACTATGGCAAGTGCGATATTGAAAATTAAAGGGCTCCGGGACACATTTTAAAATATTTTTTTATTTATTGAGTTAAAATTCTGAATTTATTTGTAATGGTTAACCTTATCATTTGTAAACAAAATCACATGAAAAAACTTCTCTGATTTGTTTTTTAATTCAAATTTAAAATTTATAAAAAAGTGGGGTAATTTAAAATCGTTATAACTCGAAATATACTTTATAGAATTTCAATTTATTTTCATTTAAAAATACAGAAATATACCAGTTTAAATTTAAATTCAGCATTTTTAAGAATATTAATTTATAAAAAAAATAAAAATATTTATCTAAAAAATTTCAAAAAAAGTGGTGCAACTTAATAAAAAAATCATACTTTCAAAAGTAAATTGTTTTTTTCAAATATGCTGAATTAAAATTAAAGTAAAACAATTGAAAATCCAAGTTTGAACCCTGTATCTTTAACGGCTCTCGAGTATAAGAATTTAAATATGAGAAATGGTGAAAAAACCTATCACGAAGGAAAACGCATTTTTACAAGGAGTCGTTTCCATGACAGCCGTTGCTTGAAAGCTAGATTTTAAAAACAAACCACATCGAAAATTTAATATTTTCTTTTCTTATTCAGATAGAAACATGATTTAAATGTCATTTTAAGCAGGGAAAAAAAAAAAAAAAAACAGAAATTTTTTTTTATGAAGTAAAACGTTTTTGCAAAATTTGAAGATTTTTGTGTCCCGGACCCCCTTAAGTATCTAGCATTTACGATTCGCTTACAAGGACACTCAAAAGAATTCCGATACATGACAACCTATGGGGAAAATTGTTTGTGGGGTATTTTAATGATATTGAACCATTTTAAGCATATTTAACACTGCATTTCAACGGGGGTGGTTTTAGTATCTGGGGGTCATGATCGTCAAAAATATACCAAAATTTCTCGAAGTGTTTTCCTTCGGACGGCTGCAATACGTAGCTTTTTACTTTTTGTAATAAAAGCTGTCTAAAAGTGTCCACAATTTTGGCCACCACTGTGTATAGCACGAACTGAAATAGGTATTAAATTATGGCAGATTTGAAAATTTTAAATTTTGAGTAATTTTTCATCATGTCACATTATTATTTAGCAAACTTAGAAATATTTTGCCATGCAGGGGAAAAATTCATGAAGGAAGGGGTTAAACATGCTTTCGAAAAGCGTGCTTTATTTTTAGAAAGCTTAAAAATTTAAATATTTTCGAGATTTACAGTAGAATTTATAAAAGCATAATTTATTTTGCTGGGACTGATTTTCGGGAAAATTTAGGAGTAGTTTTTAGAGTGTATTAATCAGTTTACTCAAACTGGAATATCGTTTTTTAACACTTTCCAATATAGTTGAAAATTATTTATGAATTCGGTTTGTCAGTCTGTTTGCTCGTATTCTAACTCGCGTAAATATATCCTTATTGCCATTATATTTATATATGTTATTCGAGTTTACTATGGCAAGTGCGATATTGAAAATTAAAGGGCTCCGGGACACATTTTAAAATATTTTTTATTTATTGAGTTAAAATTCTGAATTTATTTGTAATGGTTAACCTTATCATTTGTAAACAAAATCACATGAAAAAACTTCTCTGATTTGTTTTTTAATTCAAATTTAAAATTTATTAAAAAGTGGGGTAATTGAAAATCGTTATAACTCGAAATATACTTTATAGAATTTCAATTTATTTTCATTTAAAAATACAGAAATATACCAGTTTAAATTTTGATTCAGCATTTTTAAGAATATTAATTTATAAAAAAATTAAAAATATTTATCTAAAAAATTTCAAAAAAAGTGGTGCAACTTAATAAAAAAATCATACTTTCAAAAGTAAATTGTTTTTTTCAAATATGCTGAATTAAAATTAAAGTAAATCAATTGAAAATCCAAGTTTGAACCCTGTATCTTTAACGGCTCTCGAGTTATAAGAATTTAAATATGAGAAATGGTGAAAAAACCTATCACGAAGGAAAACGCATTTTTACAAGGAGTTGTTTCCATGACAGCCGTTGATTGAAAGCTAGATTTTAAAAACAAACAACAACGAAAATTTAATATTTTCTTTTCTTATTCAGATAGAAACATGATTTAAATGTCATTTTAAGCAGGAAAAAAAAAAAAAAAAAAAAACAGAAAATTTTTTTATGAAGTAAAACGTTTTTGCAAAATTTGAAGATTTTTGTGTCCCGGACCCCCTTAAGTATCTAGCATTTACGATTCGCTTACAAGGACACTCAAAAGAAATCCGATACATGACAACCTATGGGGAAAATTGTTTGTGGGGTATTTTAATGATATTGAACCATTTTAAGCATATTTAACACTGCATTTCAACGGGGGTGGTTTTAGTATCTGGGGGTCATGATCGTCAAAAATATACCAAAATTTCCCGAAGTGTTTTCCTTAGGAGGGCTGCAATACGTAGCTTTTTACTTTTTGTAATGAAAGCTATCTAAAAGTGTCCACAATTTTGGCCACCACTGTGTATAGCACGAACTGAAATAGGTATTAAATTATGGCAGATTTGAAAATTTTAAATTTTGAGTAATTTTTCATCATGTCACATTATTATTTAGCAAGCTTAGAAATATTTTGCCATGCAGGGGAAAAATTCATGAAGGAAGGGGTTAAACATGCTTTCGAAAAGCGTGCTTTATTTTTAGAAAGCTTAAAAATTTAAATATTTTCGAGATTTACAGTAGAATTTATAAAAGCATAATTTATTTTGCTGGGACTGATTTTCGGGAAAATTTAGGAGTAGTTTTTAGAGTGTATTAATCAGTTTACTCAAACTGGAATATCGTTTTTTAACACTTTCCAATATAGTTGAAAATTATTTATGAATTCGGTTTGTCACTTTGTTTGCTCGTATTCTAACTCGCATAAATATATCCTGATTGCCATTAAATTGATATATGTTATTCGAGTTTACTATGGCAAGTGCGATATTGAAAATTAAAGGGCTCCGGGACACATTTTAAAGTATTTTTTATTTATTGAGTTAAAATTCTGAATTTATTTGTAATGGTTAACCTTATCATTTGTAAACAAAATCACATGAAAAAACTTCTCTGATTTGTTTTTTAATTCAAATTTAAAATTTATTAAAAAGTGGGGTAATTTAAAATCTTTATAAATCGAAATATTCTTTATAGAATTTCAATTTATTTTCATTTAAAAATAGAGAAATATATAAGTTTAAATTTTGATTCAGCATTTTTAAGAATTTTAATTTATAAAAAAATTAAAAATATTTATCTAAAAAATTTCAAAAAAAGTGGTGCAACTTAATAAAAAAATCATACTTTCAAAAGTAAATTGTTTTTTTTTCAAATATGCTGAATTAAAATTAAAGTAAAACAATTGAAAATCCAAGTTTGAACCCTGTATCTTTAACGGCTGTCGAGTTATAAGAATTTAAATATGAGAAATGGTGAAAAAACCTATCACGAAGGAAAACGCATTTTTACAAGAATGCGTTTCCATGACAGCCGTTGCTTGAAAGCTAGATTTTAAAAACAAACCACAACGAAAATTTAATATTTTCTTTTCTCATTCAGATAGAAACATGATTTAAATGTCATTTTAAGCAGGATAAAAAATAGAAATTTTTTTTATGAAGTAAAACGTTTTTGCAAAATTTGAAGATTTTTGTGTCCCGGACCCCCTTAAGTGTCTAGCATTTACGGTTCGCTTACAAGGACACTCAAAAGAATTCCGATACATGACAACCTATGGGGAAAATTGTTTGTGGGGTATTTTAATGATATTGAACCATTTTAAGCATATTTAACACTGCATTTCAACGGGGGTGGTTTTAGTATCTGGGGGTCATGATCGTCAAAAATATACCAAAATTTCCCGAAGTGTTTTCCTTAGGAGGGCTGCAATACGTAGCTTTTTACTTTTTGTAATGAAAGCTATCTAAAAGTGTCCACAATTTTGGCCACCTCTGTGTATAGCACGAACTGAAATAGGTATTAAATTATGGCAGATTTGAAAATTTTAAATTTTGAGTAATTTTTCATCATGTCACATTATTATTTAGCAAGCTTAGAAATATTTTGCCATGCAGGGGAAAAATTCATGAAGGAAGGGGTTAAACATGCTTTCGAAAAGCGTGCTTTATTTTTAGAAAGCTTAAAAATTTAAATATTTTCGAGATTTACAATAGAATTTATAAAAGCATAATTTATTTTGCTGGGACTGATTTTCGGGAAAATTTAGGAGTAGTTTTTAGAGTGTATTAATCAGTTTACTCAAACTGGAATATCGTTTTTTAACACTTTCCAATATAGTTGAAAATTATTTATGAATTCGGTTTGTCACTTTGTTTGCTCGTATTCTAACTCGCATAAATATATCCTGATTGCCATTAAATTGATATATGTTATTCGAGTTTACTATGGCAAGTGCGATATTGAAAATTAAAGGGCTCCGGGACACATTTTAAAGTATTTTTTATTTATTGAGTTAAAATTCTGAATTTATTTGTAATGGTTAACCTTATCATTTGTAAACAAAATCACATGAAAAAACTTCTCTGATTTGTTTTTTAATTCAAATTTAAAATTTATTAAAAAGTGGGGTAATTTAAAATCTTTATAAATCGAAATATTCTTTATAGAATTTCAATTTATTTTCATTTAAAAATAGAGAAATATATAAGTTTAAATTTTGTTTCAGCATTTTTAAGAATATTAATTTATAAAAAAATTAAAAATATTTATCTAAAAAATTTCAAAAAAAGTGGTGCAACTTAATAAAAAAATCATACTTTCAAAAGTAAATTGTTTTTTTTTCAAATATGCTGAATTAAAATTAAAGTAAAACAATTGAAAATCCAAGTTTGAACACTGTATCTTTAACGGCTGTCGAGTTATAAGAATTTAAATATGAGAAATGGTGAAAAAACCTATCACGAAGGAAAACGCATTTTTACAAGAATGCGTTTCCATGACAGCCGTTGCTTGAAAGCTAGATTTTAAAAACAAACCACAACGAAAATTTAATATTTTCTTTTCTCATTCAGATAGAAACATGATTTAAATGTCATTTTAAGCAGGATAAAAAATAGAAAATTTTTTTATGAAGTAAAACGTTTTTGCAAAATTTGAAGATTTTTGTGTCCCGGACCCCCTTAAGTGTCTAGCATTTACGGTTCGCTTACAAGGACACTCAAAAGAATTCGGATACATGACAACCTATGGGGAAAATTGTTTGTGGGGTATTTTAATGATATTGACTCATTTTAAGTATATTTAACACTGCATTTCAACGGGGGTGGTTTTAGTATCTGGGGGTCATGATCGTCAAAAATATACCAAAATTTCCCGAAGTGTTTTCCTTAGGAGGGCTGCAATACGTAGCTTTTTACTTTTTGTAATGAAAGCTATCTAAAAGTGTCCACAATTTTGGCCACCACTGTGTATAGCACGAACTGAAATAGGTATTAACTTATGGCAGATTTGAAAATTTTAAATTTTGAGTAATTTTTCATCATGTCACATTATTATTTAGCAAGCTTAGAAATATTTTGCCATGCAGGGGAAAAATTCATGAAGGAAGGGGTTAAACATGCTTTCGAAAAGCGTGCTTTATTTTTAGAAAGCTTAAAAATTTAAATATTTTCGAGATTTACAGTAGAATTTATAAAAGCATAATTTATTTTGCTGGGACTGATTTTCGGGAAAATTTAGGAGTAGTTTTTAGAGTGTATTAATCAGTTTACTCAAACTGGAATATCGTTTTTTAACACTTTCCAATATAGTTGAAAATTATTTATGAATTCGGTTTGTCACTTTGTTTGCTCGTATTCTAACTCGCATAAATATATCCTGATTGCCATTAAATTGATATATGTTATTCGAGTTTACTATGGCAAGTGCGATATTGAAAATTAAAGGGCTCCGGGACACATTTTAAAGTATTTTTTATTTATTGAGTTAAAATTCTGAATTTATTTGTAATGGTTAACCTTATCATTTGTAAACAAAATCACATGAAAAAACTTCTCTGATTTGTTTTTTAATTCACATTTAAAATTTATTAAAAAGTGGGGTAACTTAAAATCTTTATAAATCGAAATATTCTTTATAGAATTTCAATTTATTTTCATTTAAAAATAGAGAAATATATAAGTTTAAATTTTGATTCAGCATTTTTAAGAATATTAATTTATAAAAAAATTAAAAATATTTATCTAAAAAATTTCAAAAAAAGTGGTGCAGCTTAATAAAAAAATCATACTTTCAAAAGTAAATTGTTTTTTTTCAAATATGCTGAGTTAAAATTAAAGTAAAACAATTGAAAATCCAAGTTTGAACCCTTTATCTTTAACGGCTCTCGAGTTATAAGAATTTAAATGTGAGAAATGGTGAAAAAACCTATCACGAAGGAAAACGCATTTTTACAAGAATGCGTTTCCATGACAGCCGTTGCTTGAAAGCTAGATTTTAAAAACAAACCACAACGAAAATTTAATATTTTCTTTTCTCATTCAGATAGAAACATGATTTAAATGTCATTTTAAGCAGGATAAAAAATAGAAAATTTTTTTATGAAGTAAAACGTTTTTGCAAAATTTGAAGATTTTTGTGTCCCGGACTCCCTTAAGTGTCTAGCATTTACGGTTCGCTTACAAGGACACTCAAAAGAATTCCGATACATGACAACCTATGGGGAAAATTGTTTGTGGGGTATTTTAATGATATTGTTCCATTTTAAGCATATTTAACACTGCATTTCAACGGGGGTGGTTTTAGTATCTGGGGGTCATGATCGTCAAAAATATACCAAAATTTCCCGCAGTGTTTTCCTTCGGACGGCTGCAGTACGTAGCTTTTTACTTTTTGTAATAAAAGCTGTCTAAAAGTGTCCACAATTTTGGCCACCACTGTGTATAGCACGAACTGAAATAGGTATTAAATTATGGCAGATTTGAAAATTTTAAATTTTGAGTAATTTTTCATCATGTCACATTATTATTTAGCAAACTTAGAAATATTTTGCCATGCAGGGGAAAAATTCATGAAGGAAGGGGTTAAACATGCTTTCGAAAAGCGTGCTTTATTTTTAGAAAGCTTAAAAATTTAAATATTTTCGAGATTTACAGTAGAATTTATAAAAGCATAATTTATTTTGCTGGGACTGATTTTCGGGAAAATTTAGGAGTAGTTTTTAGAGTGTATTAATCAGTTTACTCAAACTGGAATATCGTTTTTTAACACTTTCCAATATAGTTGAAAATTATTTATGAATTCGGTTTGTCAGTCTGTTTGCTCGTATTCTAACTCGCGTAAATATATCCTTATTGCCATTATATTTATATATGTTATTCGAGTTTACTATGGCAAGTGCCATATTGAAAATTAAAGGGCTCCGGGACACATTTTAAAATATTTTTTATTTATTGAGTTAAAATTCTGAATTTATTTGTAATGGTTAACCTTATCATTTGTAAACAAAATCACATGAAAAAACTTCTCTGATTTGTTTTTTAATTCAAATTTAAAATTTATTAAAAAGTGGGGTAATTTAAAATCGTTATAACTCGAAATATACTTTATAGAATTTCAATTTATTTTCACTTAAAAATACAGAAATATACCAGTTTAAATTTTGATTCAGCATTTTTAAGAATATTAATTTATAAAAAAATTAAAAATATTTATCTAAAAAATTTCAAAAAAAGTGGTGCAACTTAATAAAAAAATCATACTTTCAAAAGTAAATTGTTTTTTTTCAAATATGCTGAGTTAAAATTAAAGTAAAACAATTGAAAATCCAAGTTTGAACCCTTTATCTTTAACGGCTCTCGAGTTATAAGAATTTAAATGTGAGAAATGGTGAAAAAACCTATCACGAAGGAAAACGCATTTTTACAAGAATGCGTTTCCATGACAGCCGTTGCTTGAAAGCTAGATTTTAAAAACAAACCACAACGAAAATTTAATATTTTCTTTTCTCATTCAGATAGAAACATGATTTAAATGTCATTTTAAGCAGGATAAAAAATAGAAAATTTTTTTATGAAGTAAAACGTTTTTGCAAAATTTGAAGATTTTTGTGTCCCGGACCCCCTTAAGTGTCTAGCATTTACGGTTCGCTTACAAGGACACTCAAAAGAATTCCGATACATGACAACCTATGGGGAAAATTGTTTGTGGGGTATTTTAATGATATTGTTCCATTTTAAGCATATTTAACACTGCATTTCAACGGGGGTGGTTTTAGTATCTGGGGGTCATGATCGTCAAAAATATACCAAAATTTCCCGCAGTGTTTTCCTTCGGACGGCTGCAGTACGTAGCTTTTTACTTTTTGTAATAAAAGCTGTCTAAAAGTGTCCACAATTTTGGCCACCACTGTGTATAGCACGAACTGAAATAGGTATTAAATTATGGCAGATTTGAAAATTTTAAATTTTGAGTAATTTTTCATCATGTCACATTATTATTTAGCAAACTTAGAAATATTTTGCCATGCAGGGGAAAAATTCATGAAGGAAGGGGTTAAACATGCTTTCGAAAAGCGTGCTTTATTTTTAGAAAGCTTAAAAATTTAAATATTTTCGAGATTTACAGTAGAATTTATAAAAGCATAATTTATTTTGCTGGGACTGATTTTCGGGAAAATTTAGGAGTAGTTTTTAGAGTGTATTAATCAGTTTACTCAAACTGGAATATCGTTTTTTAACACTTTCCAATATAGTTGAAAATTATTTATGAATTCGGTTTGTCAGTCTGTTTGCTCGTATTCTAACTCGCGTAAATATATCCTTATTGCCATTATATTTATATATGTTATTCGAGTTTACTATGGCAAGTGCGATATTGAAAATTAAAGGGCTCCGGGACACATTTTAAAATATTTTTTATTTATTGAGTTAAAATTCTGAATTTATTTGTAATGGTTAACCTTATCATTTGTAAACAAAATCACATGAAAAACTTCTCTGATTTGTTTTTTAATTCAAATTTAAAATTTATTAAAAAGTGGGGTAATTTAAAATCGTTATAACTCGAAATATACTTTATAGAATTTCAATTTATTTTCACTTAAAAATACAGAAATATACCAGTTTAAATTTTGATTCAGCATTTTTAAGAATATTAATTTATAAAAAAATTAAAAATATTTATCTAAAAAATTTCAAAAAAAGTGGTGCAACTTAATAAAAAAATCATACTTTCAAAAGTAAATTGTTTTTTTCAAATATGCTGAATTAAAATTAAAGTAAATCAATTGAAAATCCAAGTTTGAACCCTGTATCTTTAACGGCTCTCGAGTTATAAGAATTTAAATATGAGAAATGGTGAAAAAACCTATCACGAAGGAAAACGCATTTTTACAAGGAGTTGTTTCCATGACAGCCGTTGATTGAAAGCTAGATTTTAAAAACAAACAACAACGAAAATTTAATATTTTCTTTTCTTATTCAGATAGAAACATGATTTAAATGTCATTTTAAGCAGGAAAAAAAAAAAAAAAAAAAAAAAAAAAAACAGAAAATTTTTTTATGAAGTAAAACGTTTTTGCAAAATTTGAAGATTTTTGTGTCCCGGACCCCCTTAAGTATCTAGCATTTACGATTCGCTTACAAGGACACTCAAAAGAAATCCGATACATGACAACCTATGGGGAAAATTGTTTGTGGGGTATTTTAATGATATTGAACCATTTTAAGCATATTTAACACTGCATTTCAACGGGGGTGGTTTTAGTATCTGGGGGTCATGATCGTCAAAAATATACCAAAATTTCCCGAAGTGTTTTCCTTAGGAGGGCTGCAATACGTAGCTTTTTACTTTTTGTAATGAAAGCTATCTAAAAGTGTCCACAATTTTGGCCACCACTGTGTATAGCACGAACTGAAATAGGTATTAAATTATGGCAGATTTGAAAATTTTAAATTTTGAGTAATTTTTCATCATGTCACATTATTATTTAGCAAGCTTAGAAATATTTTGCCATGCAGGGGAAAAATTTATGAAGGAAGGGGTTAAACATGCTTTCGAAAAGCGTGCTTTATTTTTAGAAAGTTTAAAAATTTAAATATTTTCGAGATTTACAGTAGAATTTATAAAAGCATAATTTATTTTGCTGGGACTGATTTTCGGGAAAATTTAGGAGTAGTTTTTAGAGTGTATTAATCAGTTTACTCAAACTGGAATATCGTTTTTTAACACTTTCCAATATAGTTGAAAATTATTTATGAATTCGGTTTGTCACTTTGTTTGCTCGTATTCTAACTCGCATAAATATATCCTGATTGCCATTAAATTGATATATGTTATTCGAGTTTACTATGGCAAGTGCGATATTGAAAATTAAAGGGCTCCGGGACACATTTTAAAGTATTTTTTATTTATTGAGTTAAAATTCTGAATTTATTTGTAATGGTTAACCTTATCATTTGTAAACAAAATCACATGAAAAAACTTCTCTGATTTGTTTTTTAATTCAAATTTAAAATTTATTAAAAAGTGGGGTAATTTAAAATCTTTATAAATCGAAATATTCTTTATAGAATTTCAATTTATTTTCATTTAAAAATAGAGAAATATATAAGTTTAAATTTTGATTCAGCATTTTTAAGAATATTAATTTATAAAAAAATTAAAAATATTTATCTAAAAAATTTCAAAAAAAGTGGTGCAACTTAATAAAAAAATCATACTTTCAAAAGTAAATTGTTTTTTTTTCAAATATGCTGAATTAAAATTAAAGTAAAACAATTGAAAATCCAAGTTTGAACCCTGTATCTTTAACGGCTGTCGAGTTATAAGAATTTAAATATGAGAAATGGTGAAAAAAACCTATCACGAAGGAAAACGCATTTTTACAAGAATGCGTTTCCATGACAGCCGTTGCTTGAAAGCTAGATTTTAAAAACAAACCACAACGAAAATTTAATATTTTCTTTTCTCATTCAGATAGAAACATGATTTAAATGTCATTTTAAGCAGGATAAAAAATAGAAAATTTTTTTATGAAGTAAAACGTTTTTGCAAAATTTGAAGATTTTTGTGTCCCGGACCCCCTTAAGTGTCTAGCATTTACGGTTCGCTTACAAGGACACTCAAAAGAATTCCGATACATGACAACCTATGGGGAAAATTGTTTGTGGGGTATTTTAATGATATTGAACCATTTTAAGCATATTTAACACTGCATTTCAACGGGGGTGGTTTTAGTATCTGGGGGTCATGATCGTCAAAAATATACCAAAATTTCCCGAAGTGTTTTCCTTAGGAGGGCTGCAATACGTAGCTTTTTACTTTTTGTAATGAAAGCTATCTAAAAGTGTCCACAATTTTGGCCACCACTGTGTATAGCACGAACTGAAATAGGTATTAAATTATGGCAGATATGAAAATTTTAAATTTTGAGTAATTTTTCATCATGTCACATTATTATTTAGCAAGCTTAGAAATATTTTGCCATGCAGGGGAAAAATTCATGAAGGAAGGGGTTAAACATGCTTTCGAAAAGCGTGCTTTATTTTTAGAAAGCTTAAAAATTTAAATATTTTCGAGATTTACAATAGAATTTATAAAAGCATAATTTATTTTGCTGGGACTGATTTTCGGGAAAATTTAGGAGTAGTTTTTAGAGTGTATTAATCAGTTTACTCAAACTGGAATATCGTTTTTTAACACTTTCCAATATAGTTGAAAATTATTTATGAATTCGGTTTGTCACTTTGTTTGCTCGTATTCTAACTCGCATAAATATATCCTGATTGCCATTAAATTGATATATGTTATTCGAGTTTACTATGGCAAGTGCGATATTGAAAATTAAAGGGCTCCGGGACACATTTTAAAGTATTTTTTATTTATTGAGTTAAAATTCTGAATTTATTTGTAATGGCTAACCTTATCATTTGTAAACAAAATCACATGAAAAAACTTCTCTGATTTGTTTTTTAATTCAAATTTAAAATTTATTAAAAAGTGGGGTAATTTAAAATCTTTATAAATCGAAATATTCTTTATAGAATTTCAATTTATTTTCATTTAAAAATAGAGAAATATATAAGTTTAAATTTTGATTCAGCATTTTTAAGAATATTAACTTATAAAAAAATTAAAAATATTTATCTAAAAAATTTCAAAAAAAGTGGTGCAACTTAATAAAAAAATCATACTTTCAAAAGTAAATTGTTTTTTTTTCAAATATGCTGAATTAAAATTAAAGTAAAACAATTGAAAATCCAAGTTTGAACCCTGTATCTTTAACGGCTGTCGAGTTATAAGAATTTAAATATGAGAAATGGTGAAAAAACCTATCACGAAGGAAAACGCATTTTTACAAGAATGCGTTTCCATGACAGCCGTTGCTTGAAAGCTAGATTTTAAAAACAAACCACAACGAAAATTTAATATTTTCTTTTCTCATTCAGATAGAAACATGATTTAAATGTCATTTTAAGCAGGATAAAAAATAGAAAATTTTTTTATGAAGTAAAACGTTTTTGCAAAATTTGAAGATTTTTGTGTCCCGGACCCCCTTAAGTGTCTAGCATTTACGGTTCGCTTACAAGGACACTCAAAAGAATTCGGATACATGACAACCTATGGGGAAAATTGTTTGTGGGGTATTTTAATGATATTGACTCATTTTAAGTATATTTAACACTGCATTTCAACGGGGGTGGTTTTAGTATCTGGGGGTCATGATCGTCAAAAATATACCAAAATTTCCCGAAGTGTTTTCCTTAGGAGGGCTGCAATACGTAGCTTTTTACTTTTTGTAATGAAAGCTATCTAAAAGTGTCCACAATTTTGGCCACCACTGTGTATAGCACGAACTGAAATAGGTATTAAATTATGGCAGATTTGAAAATTTTAAATTTTGAGTAATTTTTCATCATGTCACATTATTATTTAGCAAGCTTAGAAATATTTTGCCATGCAGGGGAAAAATTCATGAAGGAAGGGGTTAAACATGCTTTCGAAAAGCGTGCTTTATTTTTAGAAAGCTTAAAAATTTAAATATTTTCGAGATTTACAGTAGAATTTATAAAAGCATAATTTATTTTGCTGGGACTGATTTTCGGGAAAATTTAGGAGTAGTTTTTAGAGTGTATTAATCAGTTTACTCAAACTGGAATATCGTTTTTTAACACTTTCCAATATAGTTGAAAATTATTTATGAATTCGGTTTGTCACTTTGTTTGCTCGTATTCTAACTCGCATAAATATATCCTGATTGCCATTAAATTGATATATGTTATTCGAGTTTACTATGGCAAGTGCGATATTGAAAATTAAAGGGCTCCGGGACACATTTTAAAGTATTTTTTATTTATTGAGTTAAAATTCTGAATTTATTTGTAATGGTTAACCTTATCATTTGTAAACAAAATCACATGAAAAAACTTCTCTGATTTGTTTTTTTAATTCACATTTAAAATTTATTAAAAAGTGGGGTAACTTAAAATCTTTATAAATCGAAATATTCTTTATAGAATTTCAATTTATTTTCATTTAAAAATAGAGAAATATATAAGTTTAAATTTTGATTCAGCATTTTTAAGAATATTAATTTATAAAAAAATTAAAAATATTTATCTAAAAAATTTCAAAAAAAGTGGTGCAGCTTAATAAAAAAATCATACTTTCAAAAGTAAATTGTTTTTTTTCAAATATGCTGAATTAAAATTAAAGTAAAACAATTGAAAATCCAAGTTTGAACCCTTTATCTTTAACGGCTCTCGAGTTATAAGAATTTAAATGTGAGAAATGGTGAAAAAACCTATCACGAAGGAAAACGCATTTTTACAAGAATGCGTTTCCATGACAGCCGTTGCTTGAAAGCTAGATTTTAAAAACAAACCACAACGAAAATTTAATATTTTCTTTTCTCATTCAGATAGAAACATGATTTAAATGTCATTTTAAGCAGGATAAAAAATAGAAAATTTTTTTATGAAGTAAAACGTTTTTGCAAAATTTGAAGATTTTTGTGTCCCGGACCCCCTTAAGTGTCTAGCATTTACGGTTCGCTTACAAGGACACTCAAAAGAATTTCGATACATGACAACCTATGGGGAAAATTGTTTGTGGGGTATTTTAATGATATTGAACCATTTTAAGCATATTTAACACTGCATTTCAACGGGGGTGGTTTTAGTATCAGGGGGTCATGATCGTCAAAAATATACCAAAATTTCCCGCAGTGTTTTCCTTCGGACGGCTGCAGTACGTAGCTTTTTACTTTTTGTAATAAAAGCTGTCTAAAAGTGTCCACAATTTTGGCCACCACTGTGTATAGCACGAACTGAAATAGGTATTAAATTATGGCAGATTTGAAAATTTTAAATTTTGAGTAATTTTTCATCATGTCACATTATTATTTAGCAAACTTAGAAATATTTTGCCATGCAGGGGAAAAATTCATGAAGGAAGGGGTTAAACATGCTTTCGAAAAGCGTGCTTTATTTTTAGAAAGCTTAAAAATTTAAATATTTTCGAGATTTACAGTAGAATTTATAAAAGCATAATTTATTTTGCTGGGACTGATTTTCGGGAAAATTTAGGAGTAGTTTTTAGAGTGTATTAATCAGTTTACTCAAACTGGAATATCGTTTTTTAACACTTTCCAATATAGTTGAAAATTATTTATGAATTCGGTTTGTCAGTCTGTTTGCTCGTATTCTAACTCGCGTAAATATATCCTGATTGCCATTAAATTGATATGTGTTATTCGAGTTTACTATGGCAAGTGCGATATTGAAAATTAAAGGGCTCCGGGACACATTTTAAAATATTTTTTATTTATTGAGTTAAAATTCTGAATTTATTTGTAATGGTTAACCTTATCATTTGTAAACAAAATCACATGAAAAAACTTCCCTGATTTGTTTTTTAATTCAAATTTAAATTTTATTAAAAAGTGGGGTAATTTAAAATCGTTATAAATCGAAATATTTTTTATAGAATTTCAATTTATTTTCATTTAAAAATACAGAAATATATAAGTTTAAATTTTGATTCAGCATTTTTAAGAATATTAATTTATAAAAAAATTAAAAATATTTATCTAAAAAATTTCAAAAAAGTGGTGCAACTTAATAAAAAAATCATACTTTCAAAAGTAAATTGTTTTTTTCAAATATGCTGAATTAAAATTAAAGTAAAACAATTGAAAATCCAAGTTTGAACCCTGTATCTTTAACGGCTCTCGAGTTATAAGAATTTAAATATGAGAAATGGTGAAAAAGCCTATCACGAAGGAAAACGCATTTTTACAAGAAGTCGTTTCCATGAGAGCCGTTGCTTGAAAGCTAGATTTTAAAAACAAACCACAACGAAAATTTAATATTTTCTTTCCTCATTCAGATAGAAACATGATTTAAATGTCATTTTAAGCAGGAAAAAAAAAAAAAAAAAAAAAAAAAAAAAAAAAAAAAACTTTTTTTATGAAGCAAAACGTTTTTGCAAATTTTGAAGATTTTTGTGTCCCGGACCCCCTTAAGTGTCTAGCATTTACGGTTCGCTTACAAGGACACTCAAAAGAATTCCGATACATGACAACCTATGGGGAAAATTGTTTGTGGGGTATATTAATGATATTGTACCATTTTAAGCATATTTAACGCTGCATTTCAACGGGGGTGGTTTTAGTATCTGGGGGTCATGATCGTCAAAAATATACCAAAATTTCCCGAAGTTTTTTCCTTCGGACGGCTGCAATACGTAGCTTTTTACTTTTTGTAATAAAAGCTGTCTAAAAGTGTCCACAATTTTGGCCACCACTATGTATAGCACGAACTGAAATAGCTATTAAATTATGATAGATTTGAAAATTTTAAATTTTGAGTAATTTTTCATCATGTCACATTATTGTTTAGCAAACTTAGAAATATTTTGCCATCCAGGGGAAAAATTCATGAAGGAAGGGGTTAAACATGCTTTCGAAAAGCGTGCTTTATTTTTAGAAAGCTTAAAAATTTTAATATTTTCGAGATTTACAGTAGAATTTATAAAAGCATAATTTATTTTGCTGGGACTGATTTTCGGGAAAATTTAGGAGTAGTTTTTAGAGTGTATTAATCAGTTTACTCAAACTGGAATATCGTTTTTTAACACTTTCCAATATAGTTGAAAATTATTTATGAATTCGGTTTGTCAGTCTGTTTGCTCGTATTCTAACTCGCGTAAATATATCCTGATTGCCATTAAATTGATATATGTTATTCGAGTTTACTATGGCAAGTGCGATATTGAAAATTAAAGGGCTCCGGGACACATTTTAAAATATTTTTTATTTATTGAGTTAAAATTCTGAATTTATTTGTAATGGTTAACCTTATCATTTGTAAACAAAATCACATGAAAAAACTTCCCTGATTTGTTTTTTAATTCAAATTTAAATTTTATTAAAAAGTGGGGTAATTTAAAATCGTTATAAATCGAAATATTTTTTATAGAATTTCAATTTATTTTCATTTAAAAATACAGAAATATATAAGTTTAAATTTTGATTCAGCATTTTTAAGAATATTAATTTATAAAAAAATTAAAAATATTTATCTAAAAAATTTCAAAAAAGTGGTGCAACTTAATAAAAAAATCATACTTTCAAAAGTAAATTGTTTTTTTCAAATATGCTGAATTAAAATTAAAGTAAAACAATTGAAAATCCAAGTTTGAACCCTGTATCTTTAACGGCTCTCGAGTTATAAGAATTTAAATATGAGAAATGGTGAAAAAACCTATCACGAAGGAAAACGCATTTTTACAAGAAGTCGTTTCCCTGAGAGCCGTTGCTTGAAAGCTAGATTTTAAAAACAAACCACAACGAAAATTTAATATTTTCTTTCCTCATTCAGATAGAAACATGATTTAAATGTCATTTTAAGCAGGAAAAAAAAAAAAAAAAACTTTTTTTATGAAGCAAAACGTTTTTGCAAATTTTGAAGATTTTTGTGTCCCGGACCCCCTTAAGTGTCTAGCATTTACGGTTCGCTTACAAGGACACTCAAAAGAATTCCGATACATGACAACCTATGGGGAAAATTGTTTGTGGGGTATATTAATGATATTGTACCATTTTAAGCATATTTAACGCTGCATTTCAACGGGGGTGGTTTTAGTATCTGGGGGTCATGATCGTCAAAAATATACCAAAATTTCCCGAAGTTTTTTCCTTCGGACGGCTGCAATACGTAGCTTTTTACTTTTTGTAATAAAAGCTGTCTAAAAGTGTCCACAATTTTGGCCACCACTATGTATAGCACGAACTGAAATAGCTATTAAATTATGATAGATTTGAAAATTTTAAATTTTGAGTAATTTTTCATCATGTCACATTATTGTTTAGCAAACTTAGAAATATTTTGCCATCCAGGGGAAAAATTCATGAAGGAAGGGGTTAAACATGCTTTCGAAAAGCGTGCTTTATTTTTAGAAAGCTTAAAAATTTTAATATTTTCGAGATTTACAGTAGAATTTATAAAAGCATAATTTATTTTGCTGGGACTGATTTTCGGGAAAATTTAGGAGTAGTTTTTAGAGTGTATTAATCAGTTTACTCAAACTGGAATATCGTTTTTTAACACTTTCCCATATAGTTGAAAATTATTTATGAATTCGGTTTGTCAGTCTGTTTGCTCGTATTCTAACTCACGTAAATATATCCTGATTGCCATTAAATTGATATATGTTATTCTAGTTTACTATGGCAAGTGCGATATTGAAAATTAAAGGGCTCCGGGACATATTTTAAAATATTTTTTATTTATTGAGTTAAAATTCTGAATTTATTTGTAATGGTTAACCTTATCATTTGTAAACAAAATCACATGAAAAAACTTCTCTGATTTGTTTTTTAATTCAAATTTAAAATTTATTAAAAAGTGGGGTAATTTAAAATCGTTATAAATCGAAATATTTTTTATAGAATTTCAATTTATTTTCATTTAAAAATACAGAAATATATAAGTTTAAATTTTGATTCAGCATTTTTAAGAATATTAATTTATAAAAAAATTAAAAATATTTATCTAAAAAATTTCAAAAAAGTGGTGCAACTTAATAAAAAAATCATACTTTCAAAAGTAAATTGTTTTTTTCAAATATGCTGAATTAAAATTAAAGTAAATCAATTGAAAATCCAAGTTTGAACCCTGTATCTTTAACGGCTCTCGAGTTATAAGAATTTAAATATGAGAAATGGTGAAAAAACCTATCACGAAGGAAAACGCATTTTTACAAGAAGTCGTTTCCATGAGAGCCGTTGCTTGAAAGCTAGATTTTAAAAACAAACCACAACGAAAATTTAATATTTTCTTTCCTCATTCAGATAGAAACATGATTTAAATGTCATTTTAAGCAGGAAAAAAAAAAAAACAGAAACTTTTTATATGAAGCAAAACGTTTTTGCAAATTTTGAAGATTTTTGTGTCCCGGACCCCCTTAAGTGTCTAGCATTTACGGTTCGCTTACAAGGACACTCAAAAGAATTCCGATACATGACAACCTATGGGGAAAATTGTTTGTGGGGTATATTAATGATATTGTACCATTTTAAGCATATTTAACGCTGCATTTCAACGGGGGTGGTTTTAGTATCTGGGGGTCATGATCGTCAAAAATATACCAAAATTTCCCGAAGTTTTTTCCTTCGGACGGCTGCAATACGTAGCTTTTTACTTTTTGTAATAAAAGCTGTCTAAAAGTGTCCACAATTTTGGCCACCACTCTGTATAGCACGAACTGAAATAGCTATTAAATTATGATAGATTTGAAAATTTTAAATTTTGAGTAATTTTTCATCATGTCACATTATTGTTTAGCAAACTTAGAAATATTTTGCCATCCAGGGGAAAAATTCATGAAGGAAGGGGTTAAACATGCTTTCGAAAAGCGTGCTTTATTTTTAGAAAGCTTAAAAATTTTAATATTTTCGAGATTTACAGTAGAATTTATAAAAGCATAATTTATTTTGCTGGGACTGATTTTCGGGAAAATTTAGGAGTAGTTTTTAGAGTGTATTAATCAGTTTACTCAAACTGGAATATCGTTTTTTAACACTTTCCAATATAGTTGAAAATTATTTATGAATTCGGTTTGTCAGTCTGTTTGCTCGTATTCTAACTCGCGTAAATATATCCTGATTGCCATTAAATTGATATATGTTATTCGAGTTTACTATGGCAAGTGCGATATTGAAAATTAAAGGGCTCCGGGACACATTTTAAAATATTTTTTATTTATTGAGTTAAAATTCTGAATTTATTTGTAATGGTTAACCTTATCATTTGTAAACAAAATCACATGAAAAAACTTCCCTGATTTGTTTTTTAATTCAAATTTAAATTTTATTAAAAAGTGGGGTAATTTAAAATCGTTATAAATCGAAATATTTTTTATAGAATTTCAATTTATTTTCATTTAAAAATACAGAAATATATAAGTTTAAATTTTGATTCAGCATTTTTAAGAATATTAATTTATAAAAAAATTAAAAATATTTATCTAAAAAATTTCAAAAAAGTGGTGCAACTTAATAAAAAAATCATACTTTCAAAAGTAAATTGTTTTTTTCAAATATGCTGAATTAAAATTAAAGTAAAACAATTGAAAATCCAAGTTTGAACCCTGTATCTTTAACGGCTCTCGAGTTATAAGAATTTAAATATGAGAAATGGACAAAAAACCTATCACGAAGGAAAACGCATTTTTACAAGAAGTCGTTTCCATGAGAGCCGTTGCTTGAAAGCTAGATTTTAAAAACAAACCACAACGAAAATTTAATATTTTCTTTCCTCATTCAGATAGAAACATGATTTAAATGTCATTTTAAGCAGGAAAAAAAAAAAAAAAAAACTTTTTTTATGAAGCAAAACGTTTTTGCAAATTTTGAAGATTTTTGTGTCCCGGACCCCCTTAAGTGTCTAGCATTTACGGTTCGCTTACAAGGACACTCAAAAGAATTCCGATACATGACAACCTATGGGGAAAATTGTTTGTGGGGTATATTAATGATATTGTACCATTTTAAGCATATTTAACGCTGCATTTCAACGGGGGTGGTTTTAGTATCTGGGGGTCATGATCGTCAAAAATATACCAAAATTTCCCGAAGTTTTTTCCTTCGGACGGCTGCAATACGTAGCTTTTTACTTTTTGTAATAAAAGCTGTCTAAAAGTGTCCACAATTTTGGCCACCACTATGTATAGCACGAACTGAAATAGCTATTAAATTATGATAGATTTGAAAATTTTAAATTTTGAGTAATTTTTCATCATGTCACATTATTGTTTAGCAAACTTAGAAATATTTTGCCATCCAGGGGAAAAATTCATGAAGGAAGGGGTTAAACATGCTTTCGAAAAGCGTGCTTTATTTTTAGAAAGCTTAAAAATTTTAATATTTTCGAGATTTACAGTAGAATTTATAAAAGCATAATTTATTTTGCTGGGACTGATTTTCGGGAAAATTTAGGAGTAGTTTTTAGAGTGTATTAATCAGTTTACTCAAACTGGAATATCGTTTTTTAACACTTTCCCATATAGTTGAAAATTATTTATGAATTCGGTTTGTCAGTCTGTTTGCTCGTATTCTAACTCACGTAAATATATCCTGATTGCCATTAAATTGATATATGTTATTCTAGTTTACTATGGCAAGTGCGATATTGAAAATTAAAGGGCTCCGGGACATATTTTAAAATATTTTTTATTTATTGAGTTAAAATTCTGAATTTATTTGTAATGGTTAACCTTATCATTTGTAAACAAAATCACATGAAAAAACTTCTCTGATTTGTTTTTTAATTCAAATTTAAAATTTATTAAAAAGTGGGGTAATTTAAAATCGTTATAAATCGAAATATTTTTTATAGAATTTCAATTTATTTTCATTTAAAAATACAGAAATATATAAGTTTAAATTTTGATTCAGCATTTTTAAGAATATTAATTTATAAAAAAATTAAAAATATTTATCTAAAAAATTTCAAAAAAGTGGTGCAACTTAATAAAAAAATCATACTTTCAAAAGTAAATTGTTTTTTTCAAATATGCTGAATTAAAATTAAAGTAAAACAATTGAAAATCCAAGTTTGAACCCTGTATCTTTAACGGCTCTCGAGTTATAAGAATTTAAATATGAGAAATGGTGAAAAAACCTATCACGAAGGAAAACGCATTTTTACAAGAAGTCGTTTCCATGAGAGCCGTTGCTTGAAAGCTAGATTTTAAAAACAAACCACAACGAAAATTTAATATTTTCTTTCCTCATTCAGATAGAAACATGATTTAAATGTCATTTTAAGCAGGAAAAAAAAAAAAAAAAAAAAAAAAAAAAAAAAAAAAAAAAAAAAAACAGAAACTTTTTATATGAAGCAAAACGTTTTTGCAAATTTTGAAGATTTTTGTGTCCCGGACCCCCTTAAGTGTCTAGCATTTACGGTTCGCTTACAAGGACACTCAAAAGAATTCCGATACATGACAACCTATGGGGAAAATTGTTTGTGGGGTATTTTAATGATATTGTACCATTTTAAGCATATTTAACGCTGCATTTCAACGGGGGTGGTTTTAGTATCTGGGGGTCATGATCGTCAAAAATATACCAAAATTTCCCGAAGTTTTTTCCTTCGGACGGCTGCAATACGTAGCTTTTTACTTTTTGTAATAAAAGCTGTCTAAAAGTGTCCACAATTTGGCCACCACTGTGTATAGCACGAACTGAAATAGGTATTAAATTATGGCAGATTTGAAAATTTTAAATTTTGAGTAATTTTTCATCATGTCACATTATTGTTTAGCAAACTTAGAAATATTTTGCCATCCAGGGGAAAAATTCATGAAGGAAGGGGTTAAACATGCTTTCGAAAAGCGTGCTTTATTTTTAGAAAGCTTAAAAATTTTAATATTTTCGAGATTTACAGTTGAATTTATAAAAGCATAATTTATTTTGCTGGGACTGATTTTCGGGAAAATTTAGGAGTAGTTTTTAGAGTGTATTAATCAGTTTACTCAAACTGGAATATCGTTTTTTAACACTTTCCCATATAGTTGAAAATTATTTATGAATTCGGTTTGTCAGTCTGTTTGCTCGTATTCTAACTCACGTAAATATATCCTGATTGCCATTAAATTGATATATGTTATTCTAGTTTACTATGGCAAGTGCGATATTGAAAATTAAAGGGCTCCGGGACACATTTTAAAATATTTTTTATTTATTAAGTTAAAATTCTGAATTTATTTGTAATGGTTAACCTTATCATTTGTAAACAAAATCACATGAAAAAACTTCTCTGATTTGTTTTTTAATTCAAATTTAAAATTTATTAAAAATTGGGGAAATTTAAAATCGTTATAACTCGAAATATTCTTTATAGAATTTCAATTTATTTTCATTTAAAAATACAGAAATATATAAGTTTAAATTTTGATTCAGCATTTTTAAGAATATTAATTTATAAAAAAATTAAAAATATTTATCTAAAAAATTTCAAAAAAAGTGGTGCAACTTAATAAAAAAATCATACTTTCAAAAGTAAATTGTTTTTTTTCAAATATGCTGAATTAAAATTAAAGAAAAAGAATTGAAAATCCAAGTTTGAACCCTGTATCTTTAACGGCTCTCGAGTTATAAGAATTTAAATATGAGAAATGGTGAAAAAACCTATCACGAAGGAAAACGCATTTTTACAAGAAGTCGTTTCCATGAGAGCCGTTGCTTGAAAGCTAGATTTTAAAAACAAACCACAACGAAAATTTAATATTTTCTTTCCTCATTCAGATAGAAACATGATTTAAATGTCATTTTAAGCAGAAAAAAAAAAAAAAAAACAGAAACTTTTTATATGAAGCAAAACGTTTTTGCAAATTTTGAAGATTTTTGTGTCCCGGACCCCCTTAAGTGTCTAGCATTTACGGTTCGCTTACAAGGACACTCAAAAGAATTCCGATACATGACAACCTATGGGGAAAATTGTTTGTGGGGTATTTTAATGATATTGTACCATTTTAAGCATATTTAACGCTGCATTTCAACGGGGGTGGTTTTAGTATCTGGGGGTCATGATCGTCAAAAATATACCAAAATTTCCCGAAGTTTTTTCCTTCGGACGGCTGCAATACGTAGCTTTTTACTTTTTGTAATAAAAGCTGTCTAAAAGTGTCCACAATTTGGCCACCACTGTGTATAGCACGAACTGAAATAGGTATTAAATTATGGCAGATTTGAAAATTTTAAATTTTGAGTAATTTTTCATCATGTCACATTATTGTTTAGCAAACTTAGAAATATTTTGCCATCCAGGGGAAAAATTCATGAAGGAAGGGGTTAAACATGCTTTCGAAAAGCGTGCTTTATTTTTAGAAAGCTTAAAAATTTTAATATTTTCGAGATTTACAGTTGAATTTATAAAAGCATAATTTATTTTGCTGGGACTGATTTTCGGGAAAATTTAGGAGTAGTTTTTAGAGTGTATTAATCAGTTTACTCAAACTGGAATATCGTTTTTTAACACTTTCCCATATAGTTGAAAATTATTTATGAATTCGGTTTGTCAGTCTGTTTGCTCGTATTCTAACTCACGTAAATATATCCTGATTGCCATTAAATTGATATATGTTATTCTAGTTTACTATGGCAAGTGCGATATTGAAAATTAAAGGGCTCCGGGACACATTTTAAAATATTTTTTATTTATTGAGTTAAAATTCTGAATTTATTTGTAATGGTTAACCTTATCATTTGTAAACAAAATCACATGAAAAAACTTCTCTGATTTGTTTTTTAATTCAAATTTAAAATTTATTAAAAATTGGGGAAATTTAAAATCGTTATAACTCGAAATATTCTTTATAGAATTTCAATTTATTTTCATTTAAAAATACAGAAATATATAAGTTTAAATTTTGATTCAGCATTTTTAAGAATATTAATTTATAAAAAAATTAAAAATATTTATCTAAAAATTTTCAAAAAAAGTGGTGCAACTTAATAAAAAAATCATACTTTCAAAAGTAAATTGTTTTTTTTCAAATATGCTGAATTAAAATTAAAGAAAAAGAATTGAAAATCCAAGTTTGAACCCTGTATCTTTAACGGCTCTCGAGTTATAAGAATTTAAATATGAGAAATGGTGAAAAACGCATTTTTACAAGAAGTCGTTTCCATGACAGCCGTTGCTTGAAAGCTAGATTTTAAAAACAAACCACAACGAAAATTTAATATTTTCTTTTCTCATTCAGACAGAAACATGATTTAAATGTCATTTTAAGCAGGGAAAAAAAAAAAAAAAACAGAAAATTTTTTTATGAAGTAAAACGTTTTTGTAAAATTTGAAGATTTTTGTGTCCCGGACCCCCTTAAGTGTCTAGCACTTACGGTTCGCTTACAAGGACACTCAAAAGAATTCCGATACATGACAACCTATGGGGAAAATTGTTTGTGGGGTATTTTAATGATATTGACTCATTTTAAGTATATTTAACACTAGATTTCAACGGGGGTGGTTTTAGTATCTGGGGGTCATGATCGTCAAAAATATACCAAAATTTCCCGAAGTGTTTTCCTTCGGACGGCTGCAATACGTAGCTTTTTACGTTTTGTAATAAAAGCTGTCTAAAAGTGTCCACAATTTTGGCCACCACTGTGTATAGCACGAACTGAAATAGGTATTAAATTATGGCAGATTTGAAAATTTTAAATTTTGAGCAATTTTTCATCATGTCACATTATTATTTAGCAAACTTAGAAATATTTTGCCATGCAGGGGAAAAATTCATGAAGGAAGGGGTTAAACATGCTTTCGGAAAGCGTGCTTTATTTTTAGAAAGCTTAAAAATTTAAATATTTTCGAGATTTACAGTAGAATTTATAAAAGCATAATTTATTTTGCTGGGACTGATTTTCGGGAAAATTTAGGAGTAGTTTTTAGAGTGTATTAATCAGTTTACTCAAACTGGAATATCGTTTTTTAACACTTTCCAATATAGTTGAAAATTATTTATGAATTCGGTTTCTCAGTCTGTTTGCTCGTATTCTAACTCGCATAAATATATCCTGATTGCCATTAAATTGATATATGTTATTCGAGTTTACTATGGCAAGTGCGATGTTGAAAATTAAAGGGCTCCGGGACACATTTTAAAATATTTTTTATTTATTGAGTTAAAATTCTGAATTTATTTGTAATGGTTAACCTTATCATTTGTAAACAAAATCACATGAAAAAACTTCTCTGATTTGTTTTTTAATTCAAATTTAAAATTTATTAAAAAGTGGGGTAATTTAAAATCGTTATAACTCGAAATATTCTTTATAGAATTTCAATTTATTTTCATTTAAAAATACAGAAATATATAAGTTTAAATTTTGATTCAGCCTTTTTAAGTATATTAATTTATAAAAAAATTAAAAATATTTATCTAAAAAATTTCAAAAAAAGTGGTGCAACTTAATAAAAAAATCATACTTTCAAAAGTAAATTGTTTTTTTCAAATATGCTGAATTAAAATTAAAGTAAAACTATTGAAAATCCAAGTTTGAACCCTGTATCTTTAACGGCTCTCGAGTTATAAGAATTTAAATATGAGAAATGGTGAAATAACCTATCACGAAGGAAAACGCATTTTTACAAGAAGTCGTTTCCATGACAGCCGTTGCTTGTAAGCTAGATTTTAAAAACAAACCACAACGAAAATTTAATATTTTCTTTTCTCATTCAGATAGAAACATGATTTAAATGTCATTTTAAGCAGGAAAAAAAAAATAGAAAAATTTTTTATGAAGTAAAACGTTTTTGCAAAATTTGAAGATTTTTGTGTCCCGGACCCCCTTAAGTGTCTAGCATTTACGGTTCGCTTACAAGGACACTCAAAAGAATTCCGATACATGACAACCTATGGGGAAAATTGCTTGTGGGGTATTTTAATGATATTGTACCATTTTAAGCATATTTAACACTGCATTTCAACGGGGGTGGTTTTAGTATCTGGGGGTCATAATCGTCAAAAATATACCAAAATGTCCCGAAGTTTTTTCCTTCGGACGGCTGCAATACGTAGCATTTTACTTTTTGTAATAAAAGCTGTCTAAAAGTGTCCACAATTTTGGCCACCACTGTGTATAGCACGAACTGAAATAGGTATTAAATTATGGCAGATTTGAAAATTTTAAATTTTGAGTAATTTTTCATCATGTCACATTATTGTTTAGCAAACTTAGAAATATTTTGCCATCCAGGGGGAAAATTCATGAAGGAAGGGGTTAAGCATGCTTTCGAAATCGTGCTTTATTTTTAGAAAGCTTAAAAATTTAAATATTTTCGAGATTTACAGTAGAATTTATAAAAGCATAATTTATTTTGCTGGGACTGATTTTCGGGAAAATTTAGGAGTAGTTTTTAGAGTGTATTAATCAGTTTACTCAAACTGGAATATCGTTTTTTAACACTTTCCAATATAGTTGAAAATTATTTATGAATTCGGTTTCTCAGTCTGTTTGCTCGTATTCTAACTCGCATAAATATATCCTGATTGCCATTAAATTGATATATGTTATTCGAGTTTACTATGGCAAGTGCGATGTTGAAAATTAAAGGGCTCCGGGACACATTTTAAAATATTTTTTATTTATTGAGTTAAAATTCTGAATTTATTTGTAATGGTTAACCTTATCATTTGTAAACAAAATCACATGAAAAAACTTCTCTGATTTGTTTTTTAATTCAAATTTAAAATTTATTAAAAATTGGGGAAATTTAAAATCGTTATAACTCGAAATATTCTTTATAGAATTTCAATTTATTTTCATTTAAAAATACAGAAATATATAAGTTTAAATTTTGATTCAGCATTTTTAAGAATATTAATTTATAAAAAAATTAAAAATATTTATCTAAAAAATTTCAAAAAAAGTGGTGCAACTTAATAAAAAAATCATACTTTCAAAAGTAAATTGTTTTTTTCAAATATGCTGAATTAAAATTAAAGAAAAAGAATTGAAAATCCAAGTTTGAACCCTGTATCTTTAACGGCTCTCGAGTTATAAGAATTTAAATATGAGAAATGGTGAAAAACGCATTTTTACAAGAAGTCGTTTCCATGACAGCCGTTGCTTGAAAGCTAGATTTTAAAAACAAACCACAACGAAAATTTAATATTTTCTTTTCTCATTCAGACAGAAACATGATTTAAATGTCATTTTAAGCAGGGAAAAAAAAAAAAAAAAAAAAAAAAAAAAAAAACCAGAAAATTTTTTTATGAAGTAAAACGTTTTTGTAAAATTTGAAGATTTTTGTGTCCCGGACCCCCTTAAGTGTCTAGCACTTACGGTTCGCTTACAAAGACACTCAAAAGAATTCCGATACATGACAACCTATGGGGAAAATTGTTTGTGGGGTATTTTAATGATATTGACTCATTTTAAGTATATTTAACACTAGATTTCAACGGGGGTGGTTTTAGTATCTGGGGGTCATGATCGTCAAAAATATACCAAAATTTCCCGAAGTGTTTTCCTTCGGACGGCTGCAATACGTAGCTTTTTACGTTTTGTAATAAAAGCTGTCTAAAAGTGTCCACAATTTTGGCCACCACTGTGTATAGCACGAACTGAAATAGGTATTAAATTATGGCAGATTTGAAAATTTTAAATTTTGAGCAATTTTTCATCATGTCACATTATTATTTAGCAAACTTAGAAATATTTTGCCATGCAGGGGAAAAATTCATGAAGGAAGGGGTTAAACATGCTTTCGGAAAGCGTGCTTTATTTTTAGAAAGCTTAAAAATTTAAATATTTTCGAGATTTACAGTAGAATTTATAAAAGCATAATTTATTTTGCTGGGACTGATTTTCGGGAAAATTTAGGAGTAGTTTTTAGAGTGTATTAATCAGTTTACTCAAACTGGAATATCGTTTTTTAACACTTTCCAATATAGTTGAAAATTATTTATGAATTCGGTTTGTCAGTCTGTTTGCTCGTATTCTAACTCGCGTAAATATATCCTGATTGCCATTAAATTTATATATGTTATTCGAGTTTACTATGGCAAGTGCGATATTGAAATTTAAAGGGCTCCGGGACACATTTTAAAATATTTTTTATTTATTGAGTTAAAATTCTGAATTTATTTGTAATGGTTAACCTTATCATTTGTAAACAAAATCACATGAAAAAACTTCTCTGATTTGTTTTTTAATTCAAATTTAAAATTTATTAAAAAGTGGGGTAATTTAAAATCGTTATAACTCGAAATATTCTTTATAGAATTTCAATTTATTTTCATTTAAAAATACAGAAATATATAAGTTTAAATTTTGATTCAGCCTTTTTAAGTATATTAATTTATAAAAAAATTAAAAATATTTATCTAAAAAATTTCAAAAAAAGTGGTGCAACTTAATAAAAAAATCATACTTTCAAAAGTAAATTGTTTTTTTCAAATATGCTGAATTAAAATTAAAGTAAAACTATTGAAAATCCAAGTTTGAACCCTGTATCTTTAACGGCTCTCGAGTTATAAGAATTTAAATATGAGAAATGGTGAAATAACCTATCACGAAGGAAAACGCATTTTTACAAGAAGTCGTTTCCATGACAGCCGTTGCTTGTAAGCTAGATTTTAAAAACAAACCACAACGAAAATTTAATATTTTCTTTTCTCATTCAGATAGAAACATGATTTAAATGTCATTTTAAGCAGGAAAAAAAAAATAGAAAATTTTTTTATGAAGTAAAACGTTTTTGCAAAATTTGAAGATTTTTGTGTCCCGGACCCCCTTAAGTGTCTAGCATTTACGGTTCGCTTACAAGGACACTCAAAAGAATTCCGATACATGACAACCTATGGGGAAAATTGTTTGTGGGGTATTTTAATGATATTGTACCATTTTAAGCATATTTAACGCTGCATTTCAACGGGGGTGGTTTTAGTATCTGGGGGTCATGATCGTCAAAAATATACCAAAATTTCCCGAAGTTTTTTCCTTCGGACGGCTGCAATACGTAGCTTTTTACTTTTTGTAATAAAAGCTGTCTAAAAGTGTCCACGATTTTGGCCACCACTGTGTATAGCACGAACTGAAATAGCTATTAAATTATGGTAGATTTGAAAATTTTAAATTTTGAGTAATTTTTCATCATGTCACATTATTGTTTAGCAAACTTAGAAATATTTTGCCATCCAGGGGAAAAATTCATGAAGGAAGGGGTTAAACATGCTTTCGAAAAGCGTGCTTTATTTTTAGAAAGCTTAAAAATTTTAATATTTTCGAGATTTACAGTAGAATTTATAAAAGCATAATTTATTTTGCTGGGACTGATTTTCGGGAAAATTTAGGAGTAGTTTTTAGAGTGTATTAATCAGTTTACTCAAACTGGAATATCGTTTTTTAACACTTTCCCATATAGTTGAAAATTATTTATGAATTCGGTTTGTCAGTCTGTTTGCTCGTATTCTAACTCACGTAAATATATCCTGATTGCCATTAAATTGATATATGTTATTCTAGTTTACTATGGCAAGTGCAATATTGAAAATTAAAGGGCTCCGGGACATATTTTAAAATATTTTTTATTTATTGAGTTAAAATTCTGAATTTATTTGTAATGGTTAACCTTATCATTTGTAAACAAAATCACATGAAAAAACTTCTCTGATTTGTTTTTTAATTCAAATTTAAAATTTACTAAAAAGTGGGGTAATTTAAAATCGTTATAAATCGAAATATTTTTTATAGAATTTCAATTTATTTTCATTTAAAAATACAGAAATATATAAGTTTAAATTTTGATTCAGCATTTTTAAGAATATTAATTTATAAAAAAATTAAAAATATTTATCTAAAAAATTTCAAAAAAGTGGTGCAACTTAATAAAAAAATCATACTTTCAAAAGTAAATTGTTTTTTTCAAATATGCTGAATTAAAATTAAAGTAAAACAATTGAAAATCCAAGTTTGAACCCTATATCTTTAACGGCTCTCGAGTTATAAGAATTTAAATATGAGAAATGGTGAAAAAACCTATCACGAAGGAAAACGCATTTTTACAAGAAGTCGTTTCCATGAGAGCCGTTGCTTGAAAGCTAGATTTTAAAAACAAACCACAACGAAAATTTAATATTTTCTTTCCTCATTCAGATAGAAACATGATTTAAATGTCATTTTAAGCAGGAAAAAAAAAAAAAAAAAAAAAAAAAAAAAACAGAAACTTTTTATATGAAGCAAAACGTTTTTGCAAATTTTGAAGATTTTTGTGTCCCGGACCCCCTTAAGTGTCTAGCATTTACGGTTCGCTTACAAGGACACTCAAAAGAATTCCGATACATGACAACCTATGGGGAAAATTGTTTGTGGGGTATTTTAATGATATTGTACCATTTTAAGCATATTTAACGCTGCATTTCAACGGGGGTGGTTTTAGTATCTGGGGGTCATGATCGTCAAAAATATACCAAAATTTCCCGAAGTTTTTTCCTTCGGACGGCTGCAATACGTAGCTTTTTACTTTTTGTAATAAAAGCTGTCTAAAAGTGTCCACAATTTGGCCACCACTGTGTATAGCACGAACTGAAATAGGTATTAAATTATGGCAGATTTGAAAATTTTAAATTTTGAGTAATTTTTCATCATGTCACATTATTGTTTAGCAAACTTAGAAATATTTTGCCATCCAGGGGAAAAATTCATGAAGGAAGGGGTTAAACATGCTTTCGAAAAGCGTGCTTTATTTTTAGAAAGCTTAAAAATTTTAATATTTTCGAGATTTACAGTTGAATTTATAAAAGCATAATTTATTTTGCTGGGACTGATTTTCGGGAAAATTTAGGAGTAGTTTTTAGAGTGTATTAATCAGTTTACTCAAACTGGAATATCGTTTTTTAACACTTTCCCATATAGTTGAAAATTATTTATGAATTCGGTTTGTCAGTCTGTTTGCTCGTATTCTAACTCACGTAAATATATCCTGATTGCCATTAAATTGATATATGTTATTCTAGTTTACTATGGCAAGTGCGATATTGAAAATTAAAGGGCTCCGGGACACATTTTAAAATATTTTTTATTTATTGAGTTAAAATTCTGAATTTATTTGTAATGGTTAACCTTATCATTTGTAAACAGAATCACATGAAAAAACTTCTCTGATTTGTTTTTTAATTCAAATTTAAAATTTATTAAAAATTGGGGAAATTTAAAATCGTTATAACTCGAAATATTCTTTATAGAATTTCAATTTATTTTCATTTAAAAATACAGAAATATATAAGTTTAAATTTTGATTCAGCATTTTTAAGAATATTAATTTATAAAAAAATTAAAAATATTTATCTAAAAAATTTCAAAAAAAGTGGTGCAACTTAATAAAAAAATCATACTTTCAAAAGTAAATTGTTTTTTTTCAAATATGCTGAATTAAAATTAAAGAAAAAGAATTGAAAATCCAAGTTTGAACCCTGTATCTTTAACGGCTCTCGAGTTATAAGAATTTAAATATGAGAAATGGTGAAAAACGCATTTTTACAAGAAGTCGTTTCCATGACAGCCGTTGCTTGAAAGCTAGATTTTAAAAACAAACCACAACGAAAATTTAATATTTTCTTTTCTCATTCAGACAGAAACATGATTTAAATGTCATTTTAAGCAGGGAAAAAAAAAAAAAAAAACAGAAAATTTTTTTATGAAGTAAAACGTTTTTGTAAAATTTGAAGATTTTTGTGTCCCGGACCCCCTTAAGTGTCTAGCACTTACGGTTCGCTTACAAGGACACTCAAAAGAATTCCGATACATGACAACCTATGGGGAAAATTGTTTTTGGGGTATTTTAATGATATTGACTCATTTTAAGTATATTTAACACTAGATTTCAACGGGGGTGGTTTTAGTATCTGGGGGTCATGATCGTCAAAAATATACCAAAATTTCCCGAAGTGTTTTCCTTCGGACGGCTGCAATACGTAGCTTTTTACGTTTTGTAATAAAAGCTGTCTAAAAGTGTCCACAATTTTGGACACCACTGTGTATAGCACGAACTGAAATAGGTATTAAATTATGGCAGATTTGAAAATTTTAAATTTTGAGTAATTTTTCATCATGTCACATTCCCAGACAACCACAGTCGTCCTTCGGACGCTCTACAATGATCCTAAAAATCCTGTAGTCGTCATATCCTGTAAAACTATCCTGTGAATGTCCGCAGAATACTAAAGAACGGACCAATTGAAACCGTCCAGCTGCAACCGTCCTCAAAACGACCGGAGGATATTCCAAGACGGATCTCGAGAATGCAACCGTGAAACCAGCCAACCTACTTACCAGAAATGGCGTTTATTTTGATTCCTCCGTCGATGTTAGATGAGATCTGTCGCTGGTCATGGCAAATTCAAATATGAAGAAAGTGAATGTGGATGTAAGGTAAGAATTTTCTTTCATTTTGTAATGCATTTCTTTATAACTATTCTGTCTATATATTTATATTATGTTAGAAAAACTTTTACTTTATTAAGATGAAATTTAAAAAAGAAATTAGGCCTAGTCATCGCACGATTAAAACGTGGAATAGAAGGAAAAAGATGTCAGCAATTCTTGTCGGTTGAATTAAAACTACAATATATGTTAAAGTTAAAACAGACAGAATTAAATGAATTGTATTCTTAATTCCAAAATAAACAGTAAGCGTATAAGATTTTTTATAGACACATCAATTTAAGCTGACATTTTAAATTCATTCTTTAACCACTTAAAAATAAATTTGTAAAATAGCCGCGTTTTTCGACACCCCCTTTTCGCTATTTGTTCACATTAATTTAATATTTATCAATGTTTATTTAGGTTCTAAACAGGGTAGGTAACTTGAACTTCTTATTACGATATTTTTTTTTTTAATTTCTATGCAGGTGTTTTTGCATATCAAAACATTAAATACATTTAAGGCTTTTCTTGAAAAAAAAATATTTCAGAAAATTAATATTACTTCTAGAAAAAATAAATAATACTTCTGAAAATTACCATTACTTCTTGAAATAAAAAAATACTTCTGAAAATTAATATTACTTCTTGAAAAAAAATTAATAATACTTCTGAATAGTGCGAATTTCTTGGTGCATTAACAAAGTCATTTTTATATGCTCATAAAATTTGCAGTCATTAATATTCAAGTGCTATAGAATTAAAGGAATAACTTGAGTATTTGCCCTGAGTCCGCTATCAATTTTTTTTTTTCATTTATAACCACTTTAAGCTTAATTTTCGAAAATTCAAAGATTAAAAATAACAACAACAAAACAATCCAAATGGAAAAATTTTAAACAGAAATCGGCATTCTAAACCTCATTTGTAAAAAGAAAAATAGGGAGGGGGAATTTGTAAATAGCAGACAGCAAATGTACATAAATTTTAAAACAATAGAATAAAGGAAATATTCATTTTTAAAAGTATATATTTCAAATTTACAGGCAAAAAAGATTCAGATATTAACATAAATTTACAAATGAAGAAATTTAAAATCGGCAAAAAAAATCTTGCCCATCTCCAGGCGAATACTCAAGGGTAACTGAATTGAATTAGCATTGCCGGTTTTACTATAAATGCATTATTATATTACATCTAGTAATCCATGGAAAGCTTATTTGATTTATATGTTCATTTCTCTCAAAACATAGCATGATTTCAGCTTAATTATTAAGATGCTACATGCCGCAGAATGATATACATTTTAAAATCAACGTTAAAAACGCCAGAATAAACAAAAATTCGCAAAAAATTTTTGTTTATTCTGGCGTTTTTAACGTTGCTTTTAAAATGTACCTATATGATTTCAGCTTGTCTTGATAATGCATGTCAATGATGAATTCAGAGGGTGGACCAGCGGGGATATTCCTCTCCCTCTCCTGAAAATTCAAGAAAAATGCTGATTTCTACAATTCTGTCAGGCTGTTTTTTAAAAGAAATGTGAATACCATTTTATATGGTTTTCTTTGTAGAAAATATGTTTTGGTAGTTATCTCGTAGATACACCAATATTTCTTTTTGGTGCAAAAATCATAATGTTTTGTCTGGTATGACAACACGGCAAAACAGATAGTGTGTTTTTTATTAAATTAAACTTTGTGTCTGTTTTATAAAACAATTTGTATTTTAAAAAAATGTGTAATGTTTTATTTATTATAGAGTAAATGTGTGTGCCTTATAATAAAAAAAAATGTTTTTTTTTTTTTTTTTTTTTTTGGAATAACGTAAATGTGTGTTTTATTATATATATGTAAAAAAATGTGTGTGTTTTATATTAAAGTGCATGTGTGTGCGTTTTCATTATAAAATAAACTGATTCAAAATATAATAAAACTAACATGTAGTTTTTGCACAGTATGCCCAACAAGTATTTCAGACCAGGGTTTTCTTGCCAAAATGGCTCAAAAAAAAAAGAAAAAAAGCACCAACCTTGGTGTGGCTGCAGCATCTGTTCAATTTTGTTTTAGTATTTTTGATGTAGCAAGGCTGTTTAAAAGATTCAGATAATAAATCAATTTGAAAATGTTTACAATGATGTAGCAGGTCACTTTAAAAATTTAAGATTTGGATTATCAATTTTCTATTAATTACATGTTGTAAACAATATATTTTTGCTTTATTTTGTTCGATACATAAAAATATTCAATCCTGTGTTTTTATGTACAGGTCAGTAAAAAAATAAAGCACTCCATTGTTGCTCAACACTTTGTGTTGTTACATTTCAATTAAATTAAAAAAATTAAATATTTTTCTTTAATGTAATTATGAAATTTTAGATGAACTTCATGTTGACTGTAGAGAAAAAAAAAAGGGGGGGGGGGTTCTCGGATTGGAATAAAAAAAAAATGGCACTTGTGTCGCAAAAAATATTTTTGAATTTGTTTGTTTAGACTCCTTTTTATCAGTGGATTTTTGCTATATTTTCCCGCAGTTGAGTGAATTTTGCTAATTTTCTCCTTATTGATTGATGAGTTTCAGGATTTATTCCGTGCAATCAGTTGATGAATTTTGCATTTTTTTCTGCAACTGGCTGAAAATTTTTATGATTTTCTCTCACGATTGACTGTTGAATTTCATGTTTTTTCCTGTGATTGATTAACAAATTTTGCTGTATTTCAAAGCAACTTCCTGAACAATTTTTTTTTTTTTTTTTTTTTTTTTTTTCCCCAGCGATTGACTTGCGAATTTCAGTTTCTTTTGAAAACTGAAAGGCAATTTTTTTATCCAACTGATTGATGAATTTTATGATATTTTATCTCTACCAATTAGTGAAATTTGTTTTTTTTTGTCCTTTGCTACCGATTTGCAAAACTTTTGGGGCTTTTTTTTTTTTTTCATATAATCGGTACTTGAATTTCACAATTTCCCCATGGCAGATCGATGAAGCAATTGATGAACTCCAGATTTTTCCTCATGATTTACTGGCAAAATTTGCAAAGCTTTTTTTCCATGTGATTGAATGGCGAAATAAGCGATTATATTATTTTCTCATGACAGACTGAAGAATTTTGCAATTTTTTTTTCTCTAACTAAATTAATCTGTCAAATTTCTTTTTTTCCCCATCCTACATGACCGATTGACAAATTTTGCAACACTTCCCCACAAACAAATGCTGAAATTTATATAATATTTCCTGTAAATAATGGACATATTTCATGAGTTATCCCCCCCCCTTCCCCTCACAGCTAAGAAAAGAAATGAGTCGAAAGGGTGCATCATAAATGTCGGCAAGGGACACAGGGTGTATAAAATAATTAAAAGGGCTGCCAGATGCATACACTGTGTAAAAAAGGCTGTTCTGACGCCACATAAACGAGTTAAAAAGAGCTGCCAGGCGTTGCGCCCTGCAAAATTGGCCTAGGGTCCACACTAAAATTGCATTTATAACTTTTTAAAATATCTTTATTTAAAACTGTACCGTAAAATCCTGTTATTTCCCCTCCCCCTAAGAAAGACATGACGAAAAATTGTAAAATAATTTGGGGGGTGCTTGCACAAGATTTTTTCACAACATTTGTGGGGGATTTTGGGGACATTTGGTGAACCTTGCAGGAGTTTTTTTCGCATTGCTCTGACCAAAATCACGTTTCTTCCGTATTACTTTGACGAAATTCTTTTTTTTTTTTTTTTCATAACCCTTTGATGAAATGTGCAGGGTTTTTATTTCAATCCTTTGTTGAAATGTATCTATTTTCGCGATCCTTTGATGAAATGTGTGTTTTTTACTGGATTTTTTGACTGAATTTCTTTTTTCTGCAATCTTTTGACGAAATTTGCATTTTTCCAAGATCTTTTGATGAAATTCATGTTTTTTCTGCGGTCGTTTGACGAATTTGGCTTTTTTCACGATCTTTAGACAAAATGTGCAGTCTCTGCTATCATTTGGTGTAATTCATGTTTTTTTTTGCAGTCCTAAGACAAAATTGGCAATTTTTTCTGTGAACGATTGATGAAATTTATTTTTTCTGTGACTGACTGTCGAAATTCACATTTTATTATGTCCGAATTGTTGGACTATGGACTGATGCCTGATTTTTTTATTTTCTCAATCGAATGCTTAATTTTTCAGAAAATTCGGAACAGAATAATCCCTGTGTTGGGAATGTCATGTTTAGAATTCACGCCCCTTTCTGATGTGGCGAAAAAATAAAATACTTGGTATTGATTCTGACATTGACATGCAGGGTGGAACTTTTTTGGAAGTAGGTGATGCTTTCTTGGGATTTTTTTTTTTTTTTTTGGTACTTCTTAGTTATCCCGTCGACCAATTTCGCCAAATTATATACATTGCCATAATTTTTATTTTAAATAACGAAAGAACAAATAAATTAGTAAAACATTAATAAATAAACAAATAAAATGTCAAATTAATGGTTTTATTGGCCATTATTGACATTTAATCTTACAATTAATTAATGAATGGCAACCATTACTGGCATTTAATCTTACAATTTGGTCGACGGGATAACTAAGAAGTATCTTTTTTTTTAACAAAAGGTGGAGGGAGAGGGCGTTATCGAGAAAAGTGGATAAACGGGATATTATGGTGTACCAAAAAACCATGATAAGTACCTGTAGTTTTAGCTATAATATTTTACACATAATTTTAAATGTATACAGTAGTCTCAAAAACCATCTCTGTATAAAACTTTGTTTTTTAAATTGTACTTTGACACCATAATTATTATTAAAGTTATTCTTTTATTTTAGATACCTTGGAAATAATTAGTGAAAAATCTATATACAAATCGAGCTGCATGCTGTCAAAAAAAAATCATCAAAAATTCTCCCCAACAGTGGTAAGTTTAACTGAATTTTTTTTTTTTTGTTGTTGTTGTTTCTTCTAAAAAATATAAGATCATGTGAGCATGTATTTATTATAATATTTAAATTATTATATTTTATTATTATTTAATACAGTATAATATTTTTCTTTGAATAGTAATAGTTTTGGTTTCAAACATAATTATGAATTGTGTCAGTTTGGGATATTTTGATATTTAAAAAAAGAAAGTTTGCTTTGTTATGAAAACTGTTTTTTTTCCGATAATTTTAAAAATGTTTCTGTTGTCAGAAATTCAACCTAAGTTTAGAGAATAGACTTAATTTTAAAATGTAGTCCGTCCAGCTTAATTGCATACAGTTGGTTCCACTGAATTGTATGCATTTAAGCGAGGACATTAATTAATGTTATCAGCAAACGCTATCATTTGATTATATGCCACAGATATGATAAATATTAATGGAGAATAATTATTTACCTAATAAATTAAAAACTACTGTATTAATAACTTTAATAAATAATTTATTATTACTCTATATATAAAAGTATATGTAATAAAGTATAAGGTATTATAACACTATTTACGGTACATGGTTTAATTTTTCATTATAATTTATGTGAAAATTAAAATGAAAGTTAAATAGAAAATTTTTGTTTTTAAATCATACCTTTGAAAATAAAAGTTTCTGCATAAATTCTTTTTTATTTTTCAATTGTTTGTCAATTTATTTCTCTTTTTTTCTTTTGCCTACACAAAAAATCCTTTAGGAATTTTTTTTTTTTCATATCTTGACATTGCATTTCTCCACTTCCAGCGCTAAATATTGATAATTTATTGGTCTACTTTACCCCGATTCCAGAATTTTTCAAATAATACCCTCCAGCATCTTGAGTCACTATATGTACGACAAGCTTTAAAAGAAAAACACAATTGTCCAAATTCAACACTCTCATAAGTTGCCAGAATTAAGATAAGTCATCTTACACGACTATTTCTGCTCTTTGATTGTAAATATAACAAACCATTGTTACAAAAAAAAAGTTCTTCCTTTTTTTTCCATTCACCACTATAACATGAATTCATAAAATCCGGATTACTACTAGTAGATTGGCGATATTTATGCAATTAAGCGGGGATTGTTATGCGATAAAACGAGTACATTTAAAATTAGCCTTATGGGGAACGTCTCTGTTCCACGGCATTCTATGCATATAAGCGGGGTATGCAATTATCCCTTACCTGATTAAGTGGGGCTGACTGTATTTTATAATTTAAACATTATGAAATGTTTTTTTTTCCTGGTATTTTTCACATGAATTTGAGTACTGCAGTATTATTTATGGATATCCCAAATTAACTTATGTATAGAAAATTACAATATCATACCAGCCAAAAAGCAATGACTATTAAAATGCTTATGTCAAAGATTTTTTTTTTCAGTCGTGTGACTATTGAAATTTTCTATTATACATTTTACCTGCCAAATATATTTAATTCAACTTGTATTCTTTTTCAGCTCGAATAAATCTTTATTTTATGTTGGAAATTTTTTATGTTATGACCAGGGGTGTAAAAGTGTAGGTGCCCAACGCGTCTCTCACCTATAAATTTTATTAGTTTTCTTCGTTTAAATTTTATTAGCATTCTTACAAAAAATTTAGATGAAAAATAATGAATAAAATTTATTGATGAGAGATTGCCAGCTGGTGCTTAGATTTTTACACCCCTGGTTATGGCTATGAGCTTTATTTCGAATGTAAACATTCTGAAACATATTTTGATTTTTAATATTTAAACTTTAGGTGCGTTTCTATTATATCAACACCATTGTACCAAGCATGGCAGTTGGTGCCAAACAGAAAAAAAAAACTGTTGGTATAAAAGTATCATTTAAAAAATATACTGTTTCAAACTTTCACACTATTTTACTATATCAACACAAATATATACTTACAATAAAAGAACAAATGAATATTATACAATAAAGTAAAACTAGGTTTTTAATTCAGTCATGAAGTTATAAGTGTCTCTTAGCATTGTTTGTAGCAAACATTTGATTTTTATATATATATATACATATAAAGACGTCACACGATATCAATGCGATAAAATTGTAAACAATGACATATATTGCTTTTGTTATAGCATTTTGCGACGATCTATATTCTCTTTAATAGACTGGGTATGATATTCAGCACCAACAAAATTGTATCCAATTAGACTGTGAAATGTTCATAGTCGGTATCTCCAGGGGTCAATGCAGGTTTTTTTTTTTTTTTTTTTTTTTTTTTTTTTTTTTTTATGAGGCCTATTTTATGAAAAGTAAAAGTTGCTTTCGTTAAATTTAATTATTTTTTTTTGTGAAAAATAACATTTTTTAATGAAAAATGAAATCTAGTTACATAAATTTGAACCAATAATTTAATAATAATAGCTTATTTAAGTCCTTATGCTAAAGTTTTTCTTTCTGGCAAACTTTTTTTGTTTGTAAATTATAACCCAAGAAAATGGCATGGTTTGCAATAAAAATCTGTTGCATGGATAGAATTGTGATATCAGCATACATTTTGGCAAGGTGTTTGTAGGGATCTGTCCAGCCTTTTCTGACAGGGTCCTGTTTTTGTGAAACTGGAGTTTTTCTTATTTTTGTGAAAATTCTACTCATAATTTTGTGAATTTTAAATTATCGATGTCTTCATGTTCTATCCTTCTTGTATAAAAAGCTAAGTAATAAGCTCTTTGGTGAGTTCAACTGCTTACTTACAGGCCTGATTTTATTTTTAAATGACTAAATTTGTGGAAAAGTTCAATTTGAAAGCGAAAACATTCTATGAAATCTCTATTTAAGAGACAAATAATTTTGTGAAGGGTCCTGTTTTAAGATAAATAATTTTGTGAAGGGTCCTTTAAAAAACCTAAAATTTTCCTAAACATATCCCTGGTTTGTATAACAGAAAAGTATGAAACTCATTTAGTATTATTTAAGATATTTGTTATAGTTTTTTATGTTTATGAAAAAATAGAATAACACCCCACCTGTCTTTTGGTTTATATAATAGCACCTCTCTGGCCCCTCTTTCAAAAAATTAGCACCCATCTTGCTGCTCATCCAAAAAAATTGCACGCTTCTTGTCTCTCAGTTGACAAAATCTTCCCTTTCTCTTTTTGGCATTAAAACAATTGTTTGCATAATAAAAACTGAAGTGCCCTAAGCAATCCGTAAAATTCCGTAAAGATTTTAATTCATTATATGTTGGTGATCAGTATATTGGTACATTATAGTAGACACAATTCATTAATGATTCATTAAATTAAAAATAGATGATCCTGCTTTATTTTGTATAATGTCAGTGTAATGTATTGATGCTCAATTTATTAATTTTATTTTTAATAAACGGAGAAAAGTGATGAATTGTAATTATATAATGGTTGTATATATTTTATATACACGTCGAGAATTTTTTTCCCAATGAAAGTTGTTATTTTTAATTTCATTCGTTCCCCATTTTTAGTTTCAAAGTTATTGCACCATCCCTTACCCAACATGCCAAAACAAATTTCTGACTAAGGGCTTCTTCCATTTTAGAAATTGTTTTAGGTCTGTTTTGTTTAATTTTCTGAACTGTGTGCAGGGGGAAGTTACTGCGCTGCTGGTTGGATTAGCAGTTACCTTCTCTTTTCTTGCAGTGTGTGACATGCCTTATGTGGCTTCTCCTTGTGTCTGGCTGGGGTCGAGAGCTGCGATCTTTCATGGCTTTGATCTCTTGTGGTCTAGAGGAGCGATTGGGCTGCCCGTTCTACTCTTGTAGGCCTCTAAATAGGATATCTTGAACTTTCGTTCGGTAGCTACCTGGAAGGTATTTTGTTACATTCCCCTCGAGGCACAATGCCTAGTGACAGTCTAGGATGCATGTAGCTTTCGGCTTTATGGAGTGATGGTTCTGCCCTGTTTGATGTGCAGAGTTCTAAGTGAGGTAGCTCTTGTGCTTGACACTTATAGTACTTGAGGGGTACCCTCGAGGTATAGTACTTGTTGGTTTGATGGTATCTGTTGTTCACCAGTGGGAGGCCCACTGGCTTTAGCCTACTTGGCAGCGTCTTATTTATTTTGCGACATAGCCACCCTTGTGCAGATGTTTCCTTGACTCTCGGACTCGTCAAAATATTCCATGTGTAATAAATTATCAGGCTGCAGCAGAGACTATGTTGTGTTGTGGCCTTCTGTCTTCCTCGCTTAGCTGTTTCGAATGGCAGGTTGATGTTGTGGTGATTGGGCGTCAGTTGATGCCTTTTGGGACAGGTTGCTACGTGATCCCCTAGAAAGGAGGACCGTATGTATCCGCTTGGCTCTGGTTTAGGGAAGTTTGGTTTTTACATTCCTTAATCGGGAAGGTCTGTGTGTGTGTGGGGGGGGGGGGGGGGGGGCAGGCAAACTAAACTTTACCCTGGACACAGTTTTCTCTTTGCATGGTCCTGTTGCTTGTAATTACCATAATTTTTAATTATTAAAAATGGTATTCTCATCAGTTATAAATATTAACTCTCTTTTGATACAAAATGAGACAGGTGCTTCATGTTGATGTTTGACATAAAATAAGATGTGCAATTATGCTGCTTTGTACTTTTTAATAGTTTTTTCAAGCATTTCCTAGGGCTTAAAATAGTAAAATTCCTAAAAATAACTGTAAATTTTACAAAAAGATCTTTTGAAGAAACAAACAATAAGAAATTATTGTATATCTTGTGTATATATATATATATTGATTTATTCCTTTTGAATGAATGTGATGCACCAATAAAGTTTAGTAGAAATGTATATTTTGTCTTTTCTTCATTATAGATGTGGCGTAAAAATTATTTTGTGACAAGTGCAAGCAGGAGAAACTGGAAAGTTGGATTGTTGTTAAAAAAAAGTTTTGAAACTATATTTTGTAATGTGGAAGGTTGTAAAAAATATTTTTGTATTTTACTGTGAAAGTTTTAAATAAATATTTTTTGTATTTTGCTGTGAAAATTGTAAATAAATACTTGTTTTGCTTTTAATGTGACTGTTTTATTGTGTAATTCGTAACTTTAAGCTTTTTAATATAGGAATTATTTTAATAATTAATAAACAAAATAATTCAACAGCGATTATCATTTTTTCGTACTATCATTCTTAACACTGCAGAATATATTTCATAAGTATTTCTTTTTGTCTTTTATTTTTTTTTCCTTTACTGGTCTTAAATTAAATTAGGAGTAAACTTTGACTTTTTATTTTGAATAACATTTTCAGGTATTCACTTTTGATAATTTTTACGTAAAGATTAAACTTTTCTTTGTCAAATAATTTAAGTTTATTGTTTTATATTCAGCATTTAGTGTAATATGTGCAATAATTTAAAATGCAATTAAAATATAGAAGTTCTTATTCATTAAAATAAGAACAAAGGATGAAAAGAGTATCTTAACTTTTCTGCAGTTTGTGTTAATTCTTCATGTTCATAAAAGGCATTTACTGAGCTATTACCAATTGTATAAAGTTAAATGTATCCATGGCACTATCATATTTTGTTAAAGTAAGGTAATGTATTTAAAGGTAAGTAAAACATTAAATTTAAAGTTGTATTTTACAGCCAAATTATCACAACAGTAAAATGTGCTTTGGTCACTAAATATAAAATGGCATACTTTTTGTACTTTATTTATTTGACTTCAAAAATATTAAGATGTCTTATGCAGTAGCTTTTTTCTATAAAAAAAATGTAAAACAATCATCGGAGCAACAAAATTATACTTTTTAATTTCATGTGGCACTTCATCACAGGGCAATCAAATGCATAACATTTGTTACAGATATTGGGTGTTCCTAAAGTGCATAGTGGATCAGGTAGTCCCATGCTTTTTTTAGTAAGTAAATCAAATAATTGCAAAATGAATAAAATTGTCATTGAAAAAATGGTTCTTATGGCAAAAATAGTAAATTAGAAAAATGTTCAACTCCAGATATTAAAAAATATCTGCAAGACAACATCTTAAATAGTGATGAAGCTATGATGGAAAATTTTTAAATTGCACCATTTTGGATAATATTTGTTTAAATTAAGAATAAAGTATGTAAAACTATTATTGTATGCAAGTAAGGAATTTTACCAAATTTCTTAAATATTCTTGAATCTTATCAAAAATATGTAAGATATATTACTATCTTCAATTTGCATTTTTGAAATTCCTATATTGTCACTGAAAACATTTTTTACTTAATAAATTGTATAAACTAAGATATCTTGAAGTTTGATTTTTTTTTAAAGAAAGGTTTACTGAATAATCTTTTTACAGGCTATATAATTTATTAAATAATTATGTTATTGATTATAATAATTAAAAGTGACAAGACATCAATGAATTGCCATAAATTTCAAAAATGCAAATTGTAGGCTGTAACATTCATTAAGCCATCCAGAGGTTATCGAGCCATCATAAAAAAGTCATCCACAGGATGTTGACAGGTGTGACATTTCGATAGCCAGGGGATGTCCTATTACTGTCTGCAAGACGACTGCATCCATCCACGGTATATCAGCTTATCCTGAATATGACATTATTTGGATGATTTTAGGATGTCATTAGGACAATCCAGGGGATATCATACAAGTGTCCTATAATCGTCCAAAAGGTGTCATGAAATGACATCCGTAGGATGTTGACAGGTGGGACATTTCGAAACCCAGGGGATGTCCTAAAACGGTCGGCAGGACCAATTCATCGGTCCGCAGGATATCAGCTTGTCCTGAATATGACATCTTTCGGATGTTCTTAGGATGTGTTTGTGTTGTCTGGGTTATTATTTAGCAAACTTAGAAATATTTTGCCATGCAGGGGAAAAATTCATGAAGGAAGGGGTTAAACATGGTTTCGGAAAGCGTGCTTTATTTTTAGAAAGCTTAAAAATTTAAATATTTTCGATATTTGCAGTAGAATTTATAAAAGCATAATTTATTTTGCTGGGACTGATTTTCGGGAAAATTTAGGAGTAGTTTTTAGAGTGTATTAATCAGTTTACTCAAACTGGAATATCGTTTTTTAACACTTTCCAATATAGTTGAAAATTATTTATGAATTCGGTTTGTCAGTCTGTTTGCTCGTATTCTAACTCGCGTAAATATATCCTGATTGCCATTAAATTTATATATGTTATTCGAGTTTACTATGGCAAGTGCGATATTGAGAATTAAAGGGCTCCGGGACACATTTTAAAATATTTTTTATTTATTGAGTTAAAATTCTGAATTTATTTGTAATGGTTAACCTTATCATTTGTAAACAAAATCACATGAAAAAACTTCTCTGATTTGTTTTTTAATTCAAATTTAAAATTTATTAAAAAGTGGGGTAATTTAAAATCGTTATAACTCGAAATATTCTTTATAGAATTTCAATTTATTTTCATTTAAAAATACAGAAATATATAAGTTTAAATTTTGATTCAGCCTTTTTAAGAATATTAATTTATAAAAAAATGAAAAATATTTATCTAAAAAATTTGAAAAAAAGTGGTGCAACTTAATAAAAAAATCATACTTTCAAAAGTAAATTGTTTTTTTCAAATATGCTGAATTAAAATTAAAGTAAAACTATTGAAAATCCAAGTTTGAACCCTGTATCTTTAACGGCTCTCGAGTTATAAGAATTTAAATATGAGAAATGGTGAAATAACCTATCACGAAGGAAAACGCATTTTTACAAGAAGTCGTTTCCATGACAGCCGTTGCTTGTAAGCTAGATTTTAAAAACAAACCACAACGAAAATTTAATATTTTCTTTTCTCATTCAGATAGAAACATGATTTAAATGTCATTTTAAGCAGGAAAAAAAAATAGAAAAATTTTTTATGAAGTAAAACGTTTTTGCAAAATTTGAAGATTTTTGTGTCCCGGACCCCCTTAAGTGTCTAGCATTTACGGTTCGCTTACAAGGACACTCAAAAGAATTCCGATACATGACAACCTATGGGGAAAATTGCTTGTGGGGTATTTTAATGATATTGTACCATTTTAAGCATATTTAACACTGCATTTCAACGGGGGTGGTTTTAGTATCTGGGGGTCATAATCGTCAAAAATATACCAAAATGTCCCGAAGTTTTTTCCTTCGGACGGCTGCAATACGTAGCATTTTACTTTTTGTAATAAAAGCTGTCTAAAAGTGTCCACAATTTTGGCCACCACTGTGTATAGCACGAACTGAAATAGGTATTAAATTATGGCAGATTTGAAAATTTTAAATTTTGAGTAATTTTTCATCATGTCACATTATTGTTTAGCAAACTTAGAAATATTTTGCCATCCAGGGGGAAAATTCATGAAGGAAGGTGTTAAGCATGCTTTCGAAAAGCGTGCTTTATTTTTAGAAAGCTTAAAAATTTAAATATTTTCGAGATTTACAGTAGAATTTATAAAAGCATAATTTATTTTGCTGGGACTGATTTTCGGGAAAATTTAGGAGTAGTTTTTAGAGTGTATTAATCAGTTTACTCAAACTGGAATATCGTTTTTTAACACTTTCCAATATAGTTGAAAATTATTTATGAATTCGGTTTGTCAGTCTGTTTGCTCGTATTCTAACTCGCATAAATATATCCTGATTGCCATTAAATTGATATATGTTATTCGAGTTTACTATGGCAAGTGCGATGTTGAAAATTAAAGGGCTCCGGGACACATTTTAAAATATTTTTTATTTATTGAGTTAAAATTCTGAATTTATTTGTAATGGTTAACCTTATCATTTGTAAACAAAATCACATGAAAAAACTTCTCTGATTTGTTTTTTAATTCAAATTTAAAATTTATTAAAAATTGGGGAAATTTAAAATCGTTATAACTCGAAATATTCTTTATAGAATTTCAATTTATTTTCATTTAAAAATACAGAAATATATAAGTTTAAATTTTGATTCAGCATTTTTAAGAATATTAATTTATAAAAAAATTAAAAATATTTATCTAAAAAATTTCAAAAAAAGTGGTGCAACTTAATAAAAAAATCATACTTTCAAAAGTAAATTGTTTTTTTCAAATATGCTGAATTAAAATTAAAGAAAAAGCATTGAAAATCCAAGTTTGAACCCTGTATCTTTAACGGCTCTCGAGTTATAAGAATTTAAATATGAGAAATGGTGAAAAACGCATTTTTACAAGAAGTCGTTTCCATGACAGCCGTTGCTTGAAAGCTAGATTTTAAAAACAAACCACAACGAAAATTTAATATTTTCTTTTCTCATTCAGACAGAAACATGATTTAAATGTCATTTTAAGCAGGGAAAAAAAAAAAAAAAAAAAAAAAAAAAAAAAAAACAGAAAATTTTTTTATGAAGTAAAACGTTTTTGTAAAATTTGAAGATTTTTGTGTCCCGGACCCCCTTAAGTGTCTAGCACTTACGGTTCGCTTACAAGGACACTCAAAAGAATTCCGATACATGACAACCTATGGGGAAAATTGTTTGTGGGGTATTTTAATGATATTGACTCATTTTAAGTATATTTAACACTAGATTTCAACGGGGGTGGTTTTAGTATCTGGGGGTCATGATCGTCAAAAATATACCAAAATTTCCCGAAGTGTTTTCCTTCGGACGGCTGCAATACGTAGCTTTTTACGTTTTGTAATAAAAGCTGTCTAAAAGTGTCCACAATTTTGGCCACCACTGTGTATAGCACGAACTGAAATAGGTATTAAATTATGGCAGATTTGAAAATTTTAAATTTTGAGTAATTTTTCATCATGTCACATTATTATTTAGCAAACTTAGAAATATTTTGCCATGCAGGGGAAAAATTCATGAAGGAAGGGGTTAAACATGCTTTCGGAAAGCGTGCTTTATTTTTAGAAAGCTTAAAAATTTAAATATTTTCGAGATTTACAGTAGAATTTATAAAAGCATAATTTATTTTGCTGGGACTGATTTTCGGGAAAATTTAGGAGTAGTTTTTAGAGTGTATTAATCAGTTTACTCAAACTGGAATATCGTTTTTTAACACTTTCCAATATAGTTGAAAATTATTTATGAATTCGGTTTGTCAGTCTGTTTGCTCGTATTCTAACTCGCGTAAATATATCCTGATTGCCATTAAATTTATATATGTTATTCGAGTTTACTATGGCAAGTGCGATATTGAAAATTAAAGGGCTCCGGGACACATTTTAAAATATTTTTTATTTATTGAGTTAAAATTCTGAATTTATTTGTAATGGTTAACCTTATCATTTGTAAACAAAATCACATGAAAAAACTTCTCTGATTTGTTTTTTAATTCAAATTTAAAATTTATTAAAAAGTGGGGTAATTTAAAATCGTTATAACTCGAAATATTCTTTATAGAATTTCAATTTATTTTCATTTAAAAATACAGAAATATATAAGTTTAAATTTTGATTCAGCCTTTTTAAGAATATTAATTTATAAAAAAATGAAAAATATTTATCTAAAAAATTTCAAAAAAAGTGGTGCAACTTAATAAAAAAATCATACTTTCAAAAGTAAATTGTTTTTTTCAAATATGCTGAATTAAAATTAAAGTAAAACTATTGAAAATCCAAGTTTGAACCCTGTATCTTTAACGGCTCTCGAGTTATAAGAATTTAAATATGAGAAATGGTGAAATAACCTATCACGAAGGAAAACGCATTTTTACAAGAAGTCGTTTCCATGACAGCCGTTGCTTGTAAGCTAGATTTTAAAAACAAACCACAACGAAAATTTAATATTTTCTTTTCTCATTCAGATAGAAACATGATTTAAATGTCATTTTAAGCAGGAAAAAAAAAATAGAAAAATTTTTTATGAAGTAAAACGTTTTTGCAAAATTTGAAGATTTTTGTGTCCCGGACCCCCTTAAGTTTCTAGCATTTACGGTTCGCTTACAAGGACACTCAAAAGAATTCCGATACATGACAACCTATGGGGAAAATTGCTTGTGGGGTATTTTAATGATATTGTACCATTTTAAGCATATTTAACACTGCATTTCAACGGGGGTGGTTTTAGTATCTGGGGGTCATAATCGTCAAAAATATACCAAAATGTCCCGAAGTTTTTTCCTTCGGACGGCTGCAATACGTAGCATTTTACTTTTTGTAATAAAAGCTGTCTAAAAGTGTCCACAATTTTGGCCACCACTGTGTATAGCACGAACTGAAATAGGTATTAAATTATGGCAGATTTGAAAATTTTAAATTTTGAGTAATTTTTCATCATGTCACATTATTGTTTAGCAAACTTAGAAATATTTTGCCATCCAGGGGAAAAATTCATGAAGGAAGGGGTTAAGCATGCTTTCGAAAAGCGTGCTTTATTTTTAGAAAGCTTAAAAATTTAAATATTTTCGAGATTTACAGTAGAATTTATAAAAGCATAATTTATTTTGCTGGGACTGATTTTCGGGAAAATTTAGGAGTAGTTTTTAGAGTGTATTAATTAGTTTACTCAAACTGGAATATCGTTTTTTAACACTTTCCAATATAGTTGAAAATTATTTATGAATTCGGTTTGTCAGTCTGTTTGCTCGTATTCTAACTCGCATAAATATATCCTGATTGCCATTAAATTGATATATGTTATTCGAGTTTACTATGGCAAGTGCGATGTTGAAAATTAAAGGGCTCCGGGACACATTTTAAAATATTTTTTATTTATTGAGTTAAAATTCTGAATTTATTTGTAATGGTTAACCTTATCATTTGTAAACAAAATCACATGAAAAAACTTCTCTGATTTGTTTTTTAATTCACATTTAAAATTTATTAAAAAGTGGGGTAATTTAAAATCGTTATAACTCGAAATATTCTTTATAGAATTTCAATTTATTTTCATTTAAAAATAGAGAAATATATAAGTTTAAATTTTGATTCAGCATTTTTAAGAATATTAATTTATAAAAAAATGAAAAATATTTATCTAAAAAATTTCAAAAAAAGTGGTGCAACTTAATAAAAAAATCATACTTTTAAAAGTAAATTGTTTTTTTTAAATATGCCGAATTAAAATTAAAGTAAAACAATTGGAAATCCAAGTTTGAACCCTGTATCCTTAACGGCTCTCGAGTTATAAGAATTTAAATATGAGAAATGGTGAAAAAACCTATCACGAAGGAAAACGCATTTTTACAAGGAGTCGTTTCCATGACAGCCGTTGCTTGAAAGCTAGATTTTAAAAACAAACCACATCGAAAATTTAATATTTTCTTTTCTTATTCAGATAGAAACATGATTTAAATGTCATTTTAAGCAGGAAAAAAAAAAAAAAAAAAAAAAAAAAAAAAAAAAAAAACAGAAATTTTTTTTATGAAGTAAAACGTTTTTGCAAAATTTGAAGATTTTTGTGTCCCGGACCCCCTTAAGTGTCTAGCATTTACGGTTCGCTTACAAGGACACTCAAAAGAATTCCGATACATGACAACCTATGGGGAAAATTGTTTGTGGGGTATTTTAATGACATTGAACCTTTTTAAGCATATTTAACACTGCATTTCAACGGGGGTGGTTTTAGTATCTGAGGGTCATGATCGTCAAAAATATACCAAAATTTCTCGAAGTGTTTTCTTCCGACGGCTGCAATACGTAGCTTTTTACTTTTTGTAATAAAAGCTGTCTAAAAGTGTCCACAATTTTGGCCACCACTGTGTATAGCACGAACTGAAATAGGTATTAAATTATGGCAGATTTGAAAATTTTAAATTTTGAGTAATTTTTCATCATGTCACATTATTATTTAGCAAACTTAGAAATATTTTGCCATGCAGGGGAAAAATTCATGAAGGAAGGGGTTAAACATGCTTTCGGAAAGCGTGCTTTATTTTTAGAAAGCTTAAAAATTTAAATATTTTCGAGATTTACAGTAGAATTTATAAAAGCATAATTTATTTTGCTGGGACTGATTTTCGGGAAAATTTAGGAGTAGTTTTTAGAGTGTATTAATCAGTTTACTCGAACTGGAATATCGTTTTTTAACACTTTCCAATATAGTTGAAAATTATTTATGAATTCGGTTTGTCAGTCTGTTTGCTCGTATTCTAACTCGCGTAAATATATCCTGATTGCCATTAAATTTATATATGTTATTAGAGTTTACTATGGCAAGTGCGATATTGAAAATTAAAGGGCTCCGGGACACATTTTAAAATATTTTTTTATTTATTGAGTTAAAATTCTGAATTTATTTGTAATGGTTAACCTTATCATTTGTAAACAAAATCACATGAAAAAACTTCTCTGATTTGTTTTTTAATTCAAATTTAAAATTTATAAAAAAGTGGGGTAATTTAAAATCGTTATAACTCGAAATATACCTTATAGAATTTCAATTTATTTTCATTTAAAAATACAGAAATATACCAGTTTAAATTTTGATTCAGCATTTTTAAGAATATTAATTTATAAAAAAAATAAAAATATTTATCTAAAAAATTTCAAAAAAAGTGGTGCAACTTAATAAAAAAATCATACTTTCAAAAGTAAATTGTTTTTTTCAAATATGCTGAATTAAAATTAAAGTAAAACAATTGAAAATCCAAGTTTGAACCCTGTATCTTTAACGGCTCTCGAGTTATAAGAATTTAAATATGAGAAATGGTGAAAAAACCTATCACGAAGGAAAACGCATTTTTACAAGGTGTCGTTTCCATGACAGCCGTTGCTTGAAAGCTAGATTTTAAAAACAAACCACATCGAAAATTTAATATTTTCTTTTCTTATTCAGGTAGAAACATGATTTAAATGTCATTTTAAGCAGGGAAAAAAAAAAAAAACAGAAATTTTTTTTATGAAGTAAAACGTTTTTGCAAAATTTGAAGTGGTAATAACAAATTTCATCTCTTTTCCATTTTAAACTTATCATTCTTGGTTTAAAGCCACGCGACTCAAGGTTCTCGTTAGTTAAGCCGTATTTTCACTCGTAAGTTTGTCAAAGTGTTTGTGTAAGTTGTATTATAAAAAATTCAGTCGTTGACAACCAAACTTACTGATTTATGATACTTTGAATTTTATGAAATTTCGGAGCTTTCCGAAACTAAAGGATCCCCTGTATGTTATTAATTTTTTTCAAGGGTGTAGGTATGAAAATACGTGCTAAAATGCTTTAAAACCTTTTTTTTTTCAAATAATATATTTAACAATTTAAACAAAATGATTCCCGAGAATTTTGTACTGTTTTAAAGGGGGACCACATCTTAGAATGTAAGGGGCGTAAAAATTCGAAACTTGGACAGGGCGATGCAAAAAAAAAAATAAATAAATAAATAAATAAAAAAAAAAAATTCTCCTTTCAGAAATTCGAAAAAATATTATCTTAATTACAAGCTGAGATATTAATTATTATTTCACTAATTGGTTTATTTCTATAAAATGCTTTTTTTTAAAGGCAGTCACGTGATTTTTTATAGCAGCATTAACGTTTTCTACCGTTTAGCGTGCGGTTCTTTGACGGCGGGCTGAGATAATTACTACTTTTTCAATATCAAAAATTTTATAAGTGTTCATACCACTATTTTCGAATAGTAATTTCACAAATATCTTGAATTCTTGCTTAAGACTACCACCCCCTAGACTAATGTATCTTCGGATAGGTTGTATAAAGGAGTTTCGTTTAGATACACTTTTGTTTTGAATAGAATGCGCTCCCTGGTGGTGGAATATAGAACTAACAGACCGCGATTTCATTTAAAGTAGAAAATCTAACAAGGCGATCTGTTCGAAACTTTAAAGATAGTTTATAACACATAAGAAAAAGTTTTAAAAAGAATGGTGCGAAAATTTCGGGAGGAGGGGGGGGGGAAGGCCGCTAGAATTTTTTTTAAACCTTAGCGTTCCTTACCGTTTTAGGTGAGGTTTTTTGACGGAGTCCTGAGATAAATGCTACTTATTAAATATAAAAAAGTCAAAAGTTTAGTTACCACTATTTCCGAATAGTAATTTCGGCAAATAGCTTAAATTTTTGATCAAGATTGCCACACTCTTGAGTAATATATCTACTGATAGGTTGTTTAACGGAGTTTCGTTCACAGTTTTGTTAGGAATAGAGTGCGCACCCTGGTGGTGGAATCTGGAACCAACATAACGCGATTTTGTTAAAATTAGGAAATCTAACAATGCGATCTGTTTTAAGCTTTAAGATTGTTTATAATACATGATAAAAAATTATAAAAAAGAATGGCGCGTCACATTTCGGGGTGGGGGGGATAGAGGGGAGGGGCAGAACAAAATTAGAAAATATAACAGGGCGATTTGTTTGAAATTTTAAGATAGTTTATAACACATAATAAAAAATTTTTAAATGATGAATGTCAAAAATTGGTGGTGGTGGTGGGGGGGGGGGGAGGTGAGCGCGTTTTTCCGACCCGGTGGGCAAAGTGAGGGAGGGGGTACACCTATACGATGCTGTAGGCAGCGGGAACCCGGTTCGCGGTTCGTTCGCTTCGAGATTTCATATTAGGCGGAACCCGCTAGTTACTAGCTATAATGTTAAAGATTTCCAAGCAATATACATGTGCGTCCACTACCCTTCTAAGACAGTAAAATTAATTGATTTTTATTTCTTCTGAGAAAACTAAATTTACACGTCTTGCAGCGACGATTTTTTTTTTTTTTTTTTTTTTTTTTTTTTTTTTTTTTTTTTTTTTTTTTTTTTTAAATAAAAGAACTTTAATAAACTTTGCTAGTTACATTATTAAACTCAAATTGTAAGAATACTAAATCGGTTCTTATGGCAACGTGAATTATGTCCCTGAAAATTTAAATTTTAATTCAGGCTGGAAGAAAATCACAATGATTTGTGATCCCAATGATCACACAGTCAAAAGTTTTCCGTTACATTACGGCCAATGGAAAAAATTATTTCAAGTGCATTTTAAGGATGTTACAGACTTTCGAACAGAATGAAATTGATATGCACTTATGAAGTGCACTGTTATAGTACGAGCGCACCACATTTGCCACGTTTGACGCGCAATTTCCAACTTGTATTTAACCGAGACCTTTCTTAAAAAATAAATTTAAATAAAATCTAAATTACAATATTAGTAAAATTACATCTTAAAACTAATAATTTAAAAGTTAAAAACTTTATTATTTGACTCAAAGGTCTGTGCTTACGACTGGGCCCCTGACTTTGTCTACCCTCTAAATGTGAGGTATGGGAGGTGGTCGCTACGGCTCTGCTGATTCGCTAAGTTTTGAAATTAATATTTTTGAGCTTTTCTGAGCGAATCTGTGACTATCGAAATATCGATTCAAGTATCGATTCTAGAATTTGGGAATCGATTCTTATTGTGATCGATTCAGTTTTATACGATGTCGATTTTAATCGATTCCTGAATTTTCCAGAATCGCCCATCACTAGTCTGTTTGCTCGTATTCTAACTCGCGTAAATATATCCTGATTGCCATTAAATTTATATATGTTATTCGAGTTTACTATGGCAAGTGCGATATTGAAAATTAAAGGGCTCCGGGACACATTTTAAAATATTTTTTATTTATTGAGTTAAAATTCTGAATTTATTTGTAATGGTTAACCTTATCATTTGTAAAAAAAATCACATGAAAAAACTTCTCTGATTTGTTTTTTAATTCAAATTTAAAATTTATTAAAAAGTGGGGTAATTTAAAATCGTTATAACTCGAAATATACTTTATAGAATTTCAATTTATTTTCATTTAAAAATACAGAAATATACCAGTTTAAATTTTCATTCAGCATTTTTAAGAATATTAATTTATAAAAAAATTAAAAATATTTATCTAAAAAATTTCAAAAAAAGTGGTGCAACTTAATAAAAAAATCATACTTTCAAAAGTAAATTGTTTTTTCAAATATGCTGAATTAAACCTAAAGTAAATCAATTGAAAATCCAAGTTTGAACCCTGTATCTTTGACGGCTCTCGAGTTATAAGAATTTAAATATGAGAAATGGTGAAAAAACCTATCACGAAGGAAAACGCATTTTTACAAGGAGTCGTTTCCATGACAGCCGTTGCTTGAAAGCTAGATTTTAAAAACAAACCACATCGAAAATTTAATATTTTCTTTTCTTATTCAGACAGAAACATGATTTAAATGTCATTTTAAGCAGGAATTAAAAAAAAAAAACAGAAAATTTTTTTATGAAGTAAAACGTTTTTGCAAAATTTGAAGATTGTTGTGTCCCGGACCCCCTTAAGTGTCTAGCATTTACGGTTCGCTTACAAGGACACTCAAAAGAATTCCGATACATGACAACCTATGGGGAAAATTGTTTGTGGGGTATTTTAATGACATTGAACCTTTTTAAGCATATTTAACACTGCATTTCAACGGGGGTGGTTTTCGTATCTGAGGGTCATGATCGTCAAAAATATACCAAAATTTCTCGAAGTGTTTTCTTCCGACGGCTGCAATACGTAGCTTTTTACTTTTTGTAATAAAAGCTGTCTAAAAGTGTCCACAATTTTGGCCACCACTGTGTATAGCACGAACTGAAATAGGTATTAAATTATGGCAGATTTGAAAATTTTAAATTTTGAGTAATTTTTCATCATGTCACATTATTATTTAGCAAACTTAGAAATATTTTGCCATGCAGGGGAAAAATTCATGAAGGAAGGGGTTAAACATGCTTTCGGAAAGCGTGCTTTATTTTTAGAAAGCTTAAAAATTTAAATATTTTCGAGATTTACAGTAGAATTTATAAAAGCATAATTTATTTTGCTGGGACTGATTTTCGGGAAAATTTAGGAGTAGTTTTTAGAGTGTATTAATCAGTTTACTCAAACTGGAATATCGTTTTTTAACACTTTCCAATATAGTTGAAAATTATTTATGAATTCGGTTTGTCAGTCTGTTTGCTCGTATTCTAACTCGCGTAAATATATCCTGATTGCCATTAAATTTATATATGTTATTAGAGTTTACTATGGCAAGTGCGATATTGAAAATTAAAGGGCTCCGGGACACATTTTAAAATATTTTTTTATTTATTGAGTTAAAATTCTGAATTTATTTGTAATGGTTAACCTTATCATTTGTAAACAAAATCACATGAAAAAACTTCTCTGATTTGTTTTTTAATTCAAATTTAAAATTTATAAAAAAGTGGGGTAATTTAAAATCGTTATAACTCGAAATATACCTTATAGAATTTCAATTTATTTTCATTTAAAAATACAGAAATATACCAGTTTAAATTTTGATTCAGCATTTTTAAGAATATTAATTTATAAAAAAAATAAAAATATTTATCTAAAAAATTTCAAAAAAAGTGGTGCAACTTAATAAAAAAATCATACTTTCAAAAGTAAATTGTTTTTTTCAAATATGCTGAATTAAAATTAAAGTAAAACAATTGAAAATCCAAGTTTGAACCCTGTATCTTTAACGGCTCTCGAGTTATAAGAATTTAAATATGAGAAATGGTGAAAAAACCTATCACGAAGGAAAACGCATTTTTACAAGGTGTCGTTTCCATGACAGCCGTTGCTTGAAAGCTAGATTTTAAAAACAAACCACATCGAAAATTTAATATTTTCTTTTCTTATTCAGGTAGAAACATGATTTAAATGTCATTTTAAGCAGGGAAAAAAAAAAACAGAAATTTTTTTTATGAAGTAAAACGTTTTTGCAAAATTTGAAGATTTTTGTGTCCCGGACCCCCTTAAGTATCTAGCATTTACGATTCGCTTACAAGGACACTCAAAAGAATTCCGATACATGACAACCTATGGGGAAAATTGTTTGTGGGGTATTTTAATGATATTGAACCATTTTAAGCATATTTAACACTGCATTTCAACGGGGGTGGTTTTAGTATCTGGGGGTCATGATCGTCAAAAATATACCAAAATTTCTCGAAGTGTTTTCCTTCGGACGGCTGCAATACGTAGCTTTTTACTTTTTGTAATAAAAGCTGTCTAAAAGTGTCCACAATTTTGGCCACCACTGTGTATAGCACGAACTGAAATAGGTATTAAATTATGGCAGATTTGAAAATTTTAAATTTTGAGTAATTTTTCATCACGTCACATTATTGTTTAGCAAACTTAGAAATATTTTGCCATGCAGGGGAAAAATTCATGAAGGAAGGGGTTAAACATGCTTTCGAAAAGCGTGCTTTATTTTTAGAAAGCTTAAAAATTTAAATATTTTCGAGATTTACAGTAGAATTTATAAAAGCATAATTTATTTTGCTGGGACTGATTTTCGGGAAAATTTAGGAGTAGTTTTTAGAGTGTATTAATCAGTTTACTCAAACTGGAATATCGTTTTTTAACACTTTCCAATATAGTTGAAAATTATTTATGAATTCGGTTTGTCAGTCTGTTTGCTCGTATTCTAACTCGCGTAAATATATCCTGATTGCCATTAAATTGATATATGTTATTCGAGTTTACTATGGCAAGTGCGATATTGAAAATTAAAGGGCTCCGGGACACATTTTAAAATATTTTTTATTTATTGAGTTACAATTCTGAATTTATTTGTAATGGTTAACCTTATCATTTGTAAACAAAATCACATGAAAAAACTTCTCTGATTTGTTTTTTAATTCAAATTTAAAATTTATTAAAAAGTGGGGTAATTTAAAATCGTTATAACTCGAAATATTCTTTATAGAATTTCAATTTATTTTCATTTAAAAATACAGAAATATACCAGTTTAAATTTTGATTCAGCATTTTTAAGAATATTAATTTATAAAAAAATTAAAAATATTTATCTAAAAAATTTCAAAAAAAGTGGTGCAACTTAATAAAAAAATCATACTTTCAAAAGTAAATTGTTTTTTTTCAAATATGCTGAATTAAAATTAAAGTAAATCAATTGAAAATCCAAGTTTGAATCCTGTATCTTTAACGGCTCTCGAGTTATAAGAATTTAAATATGAGAAATGGTGAAAAAACCTATCACGAAGGAAAACGCATTTTTACAAGGAGTCGTTTCCATGACAGCCGTTGCTTGAAAGCTAGATTTTAAAAACAAACCACATCGAAAATTTAATATTTTCTTTTCTTATTCAGATAGAAACATGATTTAAATGTCATTTTAAGCAGGAAAAAAAAAAAAAAAAAAAAAAAAAAAAAAAAAAAAAAAAAAACAGAAATTTTTTTTATGAAGTAAAACGTTTTTGCAAAATTTGAAGATTTTTGTGTCCCGGACCCCCTTAAGTGTCTAGCATTTACGGTTCGCTTACAAGGACACTCAAAAGAATTCCGATACATGACAACCTATGGGGAAAATTGTTTGTGGGGTATTTTAATGACATTGAACCTTTTTAAGCATATTTAACACTGCATTTCAACGGGGGTGGTTTTAGTATCTGAGGGTCATGATCGTCAAAAATATACCAAAATTTCTCGAAGTGTTTTCTTCCGACGGCTGCAATACGTAGCTTTTTACTTTTTGTAATAAAAGCTGTCTAAAAGTGTCCACAATTTTGGCCACCACTGTGTATAGCACGAACTGAAATAGGTATTAAATTATGGCAGATTTGAAAATTTTAAATTTTGAGTAATTTTTCATCATGTCACATTATTATTTAGCAAACTTAGAAATATTTTGCCATGCAGGGGAAAAATTCATGAAGGAAGGGGTTAAACATGCTTTCGGAAAGCGTGCTTTATTTTTAGAAAGCTTAAAAATTTAAATATTTTCGAGATTTACAGTAGAATTTATAAAAGCATAATTTATTTTGCTGGGACTGATTTTCGGGAAAATTTAGGAGTAGTTTTTAGAGTGTATTAATCAGTTTACTCGAACTGGAATATCGTTTTTTAACACTTTCCAATATAGTTGAAAATTATTTATGAATTCGGTTTGTCAGTCTGTTTGCTCGTATTCTAACTCGCGTAAATATATCCTGATTGCCATTAAATTTATATATGTTATTAGAGTTTACTATGGCAAGTGCGATATTGAAAATTAAAGGGCTCCGGGACACATTTTAAAATATTTTTTTATTTATTGAGTTAAAATTCTGAATTTATTTGTAATGGTTAACCTTATCATTTGTAAACAAAATCACATGAAAAAACTTCTCTGATTTGTTTTTTAATTCAAATTTAAAATTTATAAAAAAGTGGGGTAATTTAAAATCGTTATAACTCGAAATATACCTTATAGAATTTCAATTTATTTTCATTTAAAAATACAGAAATATACCAGTTTAAATTTTGATTCAGCATTTTTAAGAATATTAATTTATAAAAAAAATAAAAATATTTATCTAAAAAATTTCAAAAAAAGTGGTGCAACTTAATAAAAAAATCATACTTTCAAAAGTAAATTGTTTTTTTCAAATATGCTGAATTAAAATTAAAGTAAAACAATTGAAAATCCAAGTTTGAACCCTGTATCTTTAACGGCTCTCGAGTTATAAGAATTTAAATATGAGAAATGGTGAAAAAACCTATCACGAAGGAAAACGCATTTTTACAAGGTGTCGTTTCCATGACAGCCGTTGCTTGAAAGCTAGATTTTAAAAACAAACCACATCGAAAATTTAATATTTTCTTTTCTTATTCAGGTAGAAACATGATTTAAATGTCATTTTAAGCAGGGAAAAAAAAAAAAAAACAGAAATTTTTTTTATGAAGTAAAACGTTTTTGCAAAATTTGAAGTGGTAATAACAAATTTCATCTCTTTTCCATTTTAAACTTATCATTCTTGGTTTAAAGCCACGCGACTCAAGGTTCTCGTTAGTTAAGCCGTATTTTCACTCGTAAGTTTGTCAAAGTGTTTGTGTAAGTTGTATTATAAAAAATTCAGTCGTTGACAACCAAACTTACTGATTTATGATACTTTGAATTTTATGAAATTTCGGAGCTTTCCGAAACTAAAGGATCCCCTGTATGTTATTAATTTTTTTCAAGGGTGTAGGTATGAAAATACGTGCTAAAATGCTTTAAAACCTTTTTTTTTTCAAATAATATATTTAACAATTTAAACAAAATGATTCCCGAGAATTTTGTACTGTTTTAAAGGGGGACCACATCTTAGAATGTAAGGGGCGTAAAAATTCGAAACTTGGACAGGGCGATGCAAAAAAAAAAATAAATAAATAAATAAATAAAAAAAAAAAATTCTCCTTTCAGAAATTCGAAAAAATATTATCTTAATTACAAGCTGAGATATTAATTATTATTTCACTAATTGGTTTATTTCTATAAAATGCTTTTTTTTAAAGGCAGTCACGTGATTTTTTATAGCAGCATTAACGTTTTCTACCGTTTAGCGTGCGGTTCTTTGACGGCGGGCTGAGATAATTACTACTTTTTCAATATCAAAAATTTTATAAGTGTTCATACCACTATTTTCGAATAGTAATTTCACAAATATCTTGAATTCTTGCTTAAGACTACCACCCCCTAGACTAATGTATCTTCGGATAGGTTGTATAAAGGAGTTTCGTTTAGATACACTTTTGTTTTGAATAGAATGCGCTCCCTGGTGGTGGAATATAGAACTAACAGACCGCGATTTCATTTAAAGTAGAAAATCTAACAAGGCGATCTGTTCGAAACTTTAAAGATAGTTTATAACACATAAGAAAAAGTTTTAAAAAGAATGGTGCGAAAATTTCGGGAGGAGGGGGGGGGGAAGGCCGCTAGAATTTTTTTTAAACCTTAGCGTTCCTTACCGTTTTAGGTGAGGTTTTTTGACGGAGTCCTGAGATAAATGCTACTTATTAAATATAAAAAAGTCAAAAGTTTAGTTACCACTATTTCCGAATAGTAATTTCGGCAAATAGCTTAAATTTTTGATCAAGATTGCCACACTCTTGAGTAATATATCTACTGATAGGTTGTTTAACGGAGTTTCGTTCACAGTTTTGTTAGGAATAGAGTGCGCACCCTGGTGGTGGAATCTGGAACCAACATAACGCGATTTTGTTAAAATTAGGAAATCTAACAATGCGATCTGTTTTAAGCTTTAAGATTGTTTATAATACATGATAAAAAATTATAAAAAAGAATGGCGCGTCACATTTCGGGGTGGGGGGGATAGAGGGGAGGGGCAGAACAAAATTAGAAAATATAACAGGGCGATTTGTTTGAAATTTTAAGATAGTTTATAACACATAATAAAAAATTTTTAAATGATGAATGTCAAAAATTGGTGGTGGTGGTGGGGGGGGGGGAGGTGAGCGCGTTTTTCCGACCCGGTGGGCAAAGTGAGGGAGGGGGTACACCTATACGATGCTGTAGGCAGCGGGAACCCGGTTCGCGGTTCGTTCGCTTCGAGATTTCATATTAGGCGGAACCCGCTAGTTACTAGCTATAATGTTAAAGATTTCCAAGCAATATACATGTGCGTCCACTACCCTTCTAAGACAGTAAAATTAATTGATTTTTATTTCTTCTGAGAAAACTAAATTTACACGTCTTGCAGCGACGATTTTTTTTTTTTTTTTTTTTTTTTTTTTTTTTTTTTTTTTTTTAAATAAAAGAACTTTAATAAACTTTGCTAGTTACATTATTAAACTCAAATTGTAAGAATACTAAATCGGTTCTTATGGCAACGTGAATTATGTCCCTGAAAATTTAAATTTTAATTCAGGCTGGAAGAAAATCACAATGATTTGTGATCACAATGATCACACAGTCAAAAGTTTTCCGTTACATTACGGCCAATGGAAAAAATTATTTCAAGTGCATTTTAAGGATGTTACAGACTTTCGAACAGAATGAAATTGATATGCACTTATGAAGTGCACTGTTATAGTACGAGCGCACCACATTTGCCACGTTTGACGCGCAATTTCCAACTTGTATTTAACCGAGACCTTTCTTAAAAAATAAATTTAAATAAAATCTAAATTACAATATTAGTAAAATTACATCTTAAAACTAATAATTTAAAAGTTAAAAACTTTATTATTTGACTCAAAGGTCTGTGCTTACGACTGGGCCCCTGACTTTGTCTACCCTCTAAATGTGAGGTATGGGAGGTGGTCGCTACGGCTCTGCTGATTCGCTAAGTTTTGAAATTAATATTTTTGAGCTTTTCTGAGCGAATCTGTGACTATCGAAATATCGATTCAAGTATCGATTCTAGAATTTGGGAATCGATTCTTATTGTGATCGATTCAGTTTTATACGATGTCGATTTTAATCGATTCCTGAATTTTCCAGAATCGCCCATCACTAGTCTGTTTGCTCGTATTCTAACTCGCGTAAATATATCCTGATTGCCATTAAATTTATATATGTTATTCGAGTTTACTATGGCAAGTGCGATATTGAAAATTAAAGGGCTCCGGGACACATTTTAAAATATTTTTTATTTATTGAGTTAAAATTCTGAATTTATTTGTAATGGTTAACCTTATCATTTGTAAAAAAAATCACATGAAAAAACTTCTCTGATTTGTTTTTTAATTCAAATTTAAAATTTATTAAAAAGTGGGGTAATTTAAAATCGTTATAACTCGAAATATACTTTATAGAATTTCAATTTATTTTCATTTAAAAATACAGAAATATACCAGTTTAAATTTTCATTCAGCATTTTTAAGAATATTAATTTATAAAAAAATTAAAAATATTTATCTAAAAAATTTCAAAAAAAGTGGTGCAACTTAATAAAAAAATCATACTTTCAAAAGTAAATTGTTTTTTCAAATATGCTGAATTAAACCTAAAGTAAATGAATTGAAAATCCAAGTTTGAACCCTGTATCTTTGACGGCTCTCGAGTTATAAGAATTTAAATATGAGAAATGGTGAAAAAACCTATCACGAAGGAAAACGCATTTTTACAAGGAGTCGTTTCCATGACAGCCGTTGCTTGAAAGCTAGATTTTAAAAACAAACCACATCGAAAATTTAATATTTTCTTTTCTTATTCAGACAGAAACATGATTTAAATGTCATTTTAAGCAGGAATTAAAAAAAAAAAACAGAAAATTTTTTTATGAAGTAAAACGTTTTTGCAAAATTTGAAGATTGTTGTGTCCCGGACCCCCTTAAGTGTCTAGCATTTACGGTTCGCTTACAAGGACACTCAAAAGAATTCCGATACATGACAACCTATGGGGAAAATTGTTTGTGGGGTATTTTAATGACATTGAACCTTTTTAAGCATATTTAACACTGCATTTCAACGGGGGTGGTTTTAGTATCTGAGGGTCATGATCGTCAAAAATATACCAAAATTTCTCGAAGTGTTTTCTTCCGACGGCTGCAATACGTAGCTTTTTACTTTTTGTAATAAAAGCTGTCTAAAAGTGTCCACAATTTTGGCCACCACTGTGTATAGCACGAACTGAAATAGGTATTAAATTATGGCAGATTTGAAAATTTTAAATTTTGAGTAATTTTTCATCATGTCACATTATTATTTAGCAAACTTAGAAATATTTTGCCATGCAGGGGAAAAATTCATGAAGGAAGGGGTTAAACATGCTTTCGGAAAGCGTGCTTTATTTTTAGAAAGCTTAAAAATTTAAATATTTTCGAGATTTACAGTAGAATTTATAAAAGCATAATTTATTTTGCTGGGACTGATTTTCGGGAAAATTTAGGAGTAGTTTTTAGAGTGTATTAATCAGTTTACTCAAACTGGAATATCGTTTTTTAACACTTTCCAATATAGTTGAAAATTATTTATGAATTCGGTTTGTCAGTCTGTTTGCTCGTATTCTAACTCGCGTAAATATATCCTGATTGCCATTAAATTTATATATGTTATTAGAGTTTACTATGGCAAGTGCGATATTGAAAATTAAAGGGCTCCGGGACACATTTTAAAATATTTTTTTATTTATTGAGTTAAAATTCTGAATTTATTTGTAATGGTTAACCTTATCATTTGTAAACAAAATCACATGAAAAAACTTCTCTGATTTGTTTTTTAATTCAAATTTAAAATTTATAAAAAAGTGGGGTAATTTAAAATCGTTATAACTCGAAATATACCTTATAGAATTTCAATTTATTTTCATTTAAAAATACAGAAATATACCAGTTTAAATTTTGATTCAGCATTTTTAAGAATATTAATTTATAAAAAAAATAAAAATATTTATCTAAAAAATTTCAAAAAAAGTGGTGCAACTTAATAAAAAAATCATACTTTCAAAAGTAAATTGTTTTTTTCAAATATGCTGAATTAAAATTAAAGTAAAACAATTGAAAATCCAAGTTTGAACCCTGTATCTTTAACGGCTCTCGAGTTATAAGAATTTAAATATGAGAAATGGTGAAAAAACCTATCACGAAGGAAAACGCATTTTTACAAGGTGTCGTTTCCATGACAGCCGTTGCTTGAAAGCTAGATTTTAAAAACAAACCACATCGAAAATTTAATATTTTCTTTTCTTATTCAGGTAGAAACATGATTTAAATGTCATTTTAAGCAGGGAAAAAAAAAACAGAAATTTTTTTTATGAAGTAAAACGTTTTTGCAAAATTTGAAGATTTTTGTGTCCCGGACCCCCTTAAGTATCTAGCATTTACGATTCGCTTACAAGGACACTCAAAAGAATTCCGATACATGACAACCTATGGGGAAAATTGTTTGTGGGGTATTTTAATGATATTGAACCATTTTAAGCATATTTAACACTGCATTTCAACGGGGGTGGTTTTAGTATCTGGGGGTCATGATCGTCAAAAATATACCAAAATTTCTCGAAGTGTTTTCCTTCGGACGGCTGCAATACGTAGCTTTTTACTTTTTGTAATAAAAGCTGTCTAAAAGTGTCCACAATTTTGGCCACCACTGTGTATAGCACGAACTGAAATAGGTATTAAATTATGGCAGATTTGAAAATTTTAAATTTTGAGTAATTTTTCATCACGTCACATTATTGTTTAGCAAACTTAGAAATATTTTGCCATGCAGGGGAAAAATTCATGAAGGAAGGGGTTAAACATGCTTTCGAAAAGCGTGCTTTATTTTTAGAAAGCTTAAAAATTTAAATATTTTCGAGATTTACAGTAGAATTTATAAAAGCATAATTTATTTTGCTGGGACTGATTTTCGGGAAAATTTAGGAGTAGTTTTTAGAGTGTATTAATCAGTTTACTCAAACTGGAATATCGTTTTTTAACACTTTCCAATATAGTTGAAAATTATTTATGAATTCGGTTTGTCAGTCTGTTTGCTCGTATTCTAACTCGCGTAAATATATCCTGATTGCCATTAAATTGATATATGTTATTCGAGTTTACTATGGCAAGTGCGATATTGAAAATTAAAGGGCTCCGGGACACATTTTAAAATATTTTTTATTTATTGAGTTACAATTCTGAATTTATTTGTAATGGTTAACCTTATCATTTGTAAACAAAATCACATGAAAAAACTTCTCTGATTTGTTTTTTAATTCAAATTTAAAATTTATTAAAAAGTGGGGTAATTTAAAATCGTTATAACTCGAAATATTCTTTATAGAATTTCAATTTATTTTCATTTAAAAATACAGAAATATACCAGTTTAAATTTTGATTCAGCATTTTTAAGAATATTAATTTATAAAAAAATTAAAAATATTTATCTAAAAAATTTCAAAAAAAGTGGTGCAACTTAATAAAAAAATCATACTTTCAAAAGTAAATTGTTTTTTTTCAAATATGCTGAATTAAAATTAAAGTAAATCAATTGAAAATCCAAGTTTGAATCCTGTATCTTTAACGGCTCTCGAGTTATAAGAATTTAAATATGAGAAATGGTGAAAAAACCTATCACGAAGGAAAACGCATTTTTACAAGGAGTCGTTTCCATGACAGCCGTTGATTGAAAGCTAGATTTTAAAAACAAACAACAACGAAAATTTAATATTTTCTTTTCTTATTCAGATAGAAACATGATTTAAATGTCATTTTAAACAGGTAAAAAAAAAAAAAAAAAAAAAAAAAAACAGAAATTTTTTTTATGGAGTAAAACGTTTTTGCAAAATTTGAAGATTTTTGTGTCCCGGACCCCCTTAAGTGTCTAGCATTTACGGTTCGCTTACAAGGACACTCAAAAGAATTCCGATACATGACAACCTATGGGGAAAGATGTTTGTGGGGTATTTTAATGATATTGAACCATTTTAAGCATATTTAACACTGCATTTCAACGGGGGTGGTTTTAGTATCTGGGGGTCATGATCGTCAAAAATATACCAAAATTTCCCGCAGTGTTTTCCTTAGGACGGCTGCAATACGTAGCTTTTTACTTTTTGTAATGAAAGCTATCTAAAAGTGTCCACAATTTTGGCCACCACTGTGTATAGCACGAACTGAAATAGGTATTAAATTATGGCAGATTTGAACATTTTAAATTTTGAGTAATTTTTCATCATGTCATATTATTATTTAGCAAACTTAGAAATATTTTGCCATGCAGGGGAAAAATTCATGAAGGAAGGGGTTAAACATGCTTTCGAAAAGCGTGCTTTATTTTTAGAAAGCTTAAAAATTTAAATATTTTCGAGATTTACAGTAGAATTTATAAAAGCATAATTTATTTTGCTGGGACTGATTTTCGGGAAAATTTAGGAGTAGTTTTTAGAGTGTATTAATCATTTTACTCAAACTGGAATATCGTTTTTTAACACTTTCCAATATAGTTGAAAATTATTTATGAATTCGGTTTGTCAGTCTGTTTGCTCGTATTCTAACTCGCGTAAATATATCCTGATTGCCATTAAATTTATATATGTTATTCGAGTTTACTATGGCAAGTGCGATATTGAAAATTAAAGGGCTCCGGGACACATTTTAAAATATTTTTTATTTATTGAGTTAAAATTCTGAATTTATTTGTAATGGTTAACATTATCATTTGTAAACAAAATCACATGAAAAAACTTCTCTGATTTGTTTTTTAATTCAAATTTAAAATTTATTAAAAATTGGGGTAATTTAAAATCGTTATAACTCGAAATATACTTTATAGAATTACAATTTATTTTCATTTAAAAATACAGAAATATACCAGTTTAAATTTTGATTCAGCATTTTTAAGAATATTAATTTATAAAAAAATTAAAAATATTTATCTAAAAAATTTCAAAAAAAGTGCTGCAACTTAATAAAAAAATCATACTTTCAAAAGTAAATTGTTTTTTTCAAATATGCTGAATTAAAATTAAAGTAAATCAATTGAAAATCCAAGTTTGAACCCTGTATCTTTAACGGCTCTCGAGTTATAAGAATTTAAATATGAGAAATGGTGAAAAAACCTATCACGAAGGAAAACGCATTTTTACAAGGCGTCGTTTCCATGACAGCCGTTGATTGAAAGATAGATTTTAAAAACAAACAACAACGAAAATTTAATATTTTCTTTTCTCATTCAGATAGAAACATGATTTAAATGTCATTTTAAGCAGGATAAAAAATAGAAAATTTTTTTATGAAGTAAAACGTTTTTGCAAAATTTGAAGATTTTTGTGTCCCGGACCCCCTTAAGTGTCTAGCATTTACGGTTCGCTTACAAGGACACTCAAAAGAATTCCGATACATGACAACCTATGGGGAAAATTGTTTGTGGGGTATTTTAATGATATTGAACCATTTTAAGCATATTTAACACTGCATTTCAACGGGGGTGGTTTTAGTATCTGGGGGTCATGATCGTCAAAAATATACCAAAATTTCCCGAAGTGTTTTCCTTAGGAGGGCTGCAATACGTAGCTTTTTACTTTTTGTAATGAAAGCTATCTAAAAGTGTCCACAATTTTGGCCACCACTATGTATAGCACGAACTGAAATAGGTATTAAATTATGGCAGATTTGAAAATTTTAAATTTTGAGTAATTTTTCATCATGTCACATTATTATTTAGCAAGCTTAGAAATATTTTGCCATGCAGGGGAAAAATTCATGAAGGAAGGGGTTAAACATGCTTTCGAAAAGCGTGCTTTATTTTTAGAAAGCTTAAAAATTTAAATATTTTCGAGATTTACAGTAGAATTTATAAAAGCATAATTTATTTTGCTGGGACTGATTTTCGGGAAAATTTAGGAGTAGTTTTTAGAGTGTATTAATCAGTTTACTCAAACTGGAATATCGTTTTTTAACACTTTCCAATATAGTTGAAAATTATTTATGAATTCGGTTTGTCACTTTGTTTGCTCGTATTCTAACTCGCATAAATATATCCTGATTGCCATTAAATTGATATATGTTATTCGAGTTTACTATGGCAAGTGCGATATTGAAAATTAAAGGGCTCCGGGACACATTTTAAAGTATTTTTTATTTATTGAGTTAAAATTCTGAATTTATTTGTAATGGTTAACCTTATCATTTGTAAACAAAATCACATGAAAAAACTTCTCTGATTTGTTTTTTAATTCAAATTTAAAATTTATTAAAAAGTGGGGTAATTTAAAATCTTTATAAATCGAAATATTCTTTATAGAATTTCAATTTATTTTCATTTAAAAATAGAGAAATATATAAGTTTAAATTTTGATTCAGCATTTTTAAGAATATTAATTTATAAAAAAATTAAAAATATTTATCTAAAAAATTTCAAAAAAAGTGGTGCAACTTAATAAAAAAATCATACTTTCAAAAGTAAATTGTTTTTTTTTTCAAATATGCTGAATTAAAATTAAAGTAAAACAATTGAAAATCCAAGTTTGAACCCTGTATCTTTAACGGCTGTCGAGTTATAAGAATTTAAATATGAGAAATGGTGAAAAAACCTATCACGAAGGAAAACGCATTTTTACAAGAATGCGTTTCCATGACAGCCGTTGCTTGAAAGCTAGATTTTAAAAACAAACCACAACGAAAATTTAATATTTTCTTTTCTCATTCAGATAGAAACATGATTTAAATGTCATTTTAAGCAGGATAAAAAATAGAAAATTTTTTTATGAAGTAAAACGTTTTTGCAAAATTTGAAGATTTTTGTGTCCCGGACCCCCTTAAGTGTCTAGCATTTACGGTTCGCTTACAAGGACACTCAAAAGAATTCCGATACATGACAACCTATGGGGAAAATTGTTTGTGGGGTATTTTAATGATATTGAACCATTTTAAGCATATTTAACACTGCATTTCAACGGGGGTGGTTTTAGTATCTGGGGGTCATGATCGTCAAAAATATACCAAAATTTCCCGAAGTGTTTTCCTTAGGAGGGCTGCAATACGTAGCTTTTTACTTTTTGTAATGAAAGCTATCTAAAAGTGTCCACAATTTTGGCCACCACTGTGTATAGCACGAACTGAAATAGGTATTAAATTATGGCAGATTTGAAAATTTTAAATTTTGAGTAATTTTTCATCATGTCACATTATTATTTAGCAAGCTTAGAAATATATTTTGCCATGCAGGGGAAAAATTCATGAAGGAAGGGGTTAAACATGCTTTCGAAAAGCGTGCTTTATTGTTAGAAAGCTTAAAAATTTAAATATTTTCGAGATTTATAGTAGAATTTATAAAAGCATAATTTATTTTGCTGGGACTGATTTTCGGGAAAATTTAGGAGTAGTTTTTAGAGTGTATTAATCAGTTTACTCAAACTGGAATATCGTTTTTTAACACTTTCCAATATAGTTGAAAATTCTTTATGAATTCGGTTTGTCACTTTGTTTGCTCGTATTCTAACTCGCATAAATATATCCTGATTGCCATTAAATTGATATATGTTATTCGAGTTTACTATGGCAAGTGCGATATTGAAAATTAAAGGGCTCCGGGACACATTTTAAAGTATTTTTTATTTATTGAGTTAAAATTCTGAATTTATTTGTAATGGTTAACCTTATCATTTGTAAACAAAATCACATGAAAAAACTTCTCTGATTTGTTTTTTAATTCACATTTAAAATTTATTAAAAAGTGGGGTAATTTAAAATCTTTATAAATCGAAATATTCTTTATAGAATTTCAATTTATTTTCATTTAAAAATAGAGAAATATATAAGTTTAAATTTTGATTCAGCATTTTTAAGAATATTAATTTATAAAAAAATTAAAAATATTTATCTAAAAAATTTCAAAAAAAGTGGTGCAACTTAATAAAAAAATCATACTTTCAAAAGTAAATTGTTTTTTTTCAAATATGCTGAATTAAAATTAAAGTAAAACAATTGAAAATCCAAGTTTGAACCCTGTATCTTTAACGGCTCTCGAGTTATAAGAATTTAAATATGAGAAATGGTGAAAAAACCTATCACGAAGGAAAACGCATTTTTACAAGAATGCGTTTCCATGACAGCCGTTGCTTGAAAGCTAGATTTTAAAAACAAACCACAACGAAAATTTAATATTTTCTTTTCTCATTCAGATAGAAACATGATTTAAATGTCATTTTAAGCAGAGAAAAAAAAAAAAAAAAAAAAAAAAAAACAGAAACTTTTTTTATGAAGCAAAACGTTTTTGCAAATTTTGAAGATTTTTGTGTCCCGGACCCCCTTAAGTGTCTAGCATTTACGGTTCGCTTACAAGGACACTCAAAAGAATTACGATACATGACAACCTATGGGGAAAATTGTTTGTGGGGTATTTTAATGATATTGTACCATTTTAAGCATATTTAACGCTGCATTTCAACGGGGGTGGTTTTAGTATCTGGGGGTCATGATCGTCAAAAATATACCAAAATTTCCCGAAGTTTTTTCCTTCGGACGGCTGCAATACGTAGCTTTTTACTTTTTGTAATAAAAGCTGTCTAAAAGTGTCCACAATTTTGGCCACCACTGTGTATAGCACGAACTGAAATAGCTATTAAATTATGGTAGATTTGAAAATTTTAAATTTTGAGTAATTTTTCATCATGTCACATTATTGTTTAGCAAACTTAGAAATATTTTGCCATCCAGGGGAAAAATTCATGAAGGAAGGGGTTAAACATGCTTTCGAAAAGCGTGCTTTATTTTTAGAAAGCTTAAAAATTTTAATATTTTCGAGATTTACAGTAGAATTTATAAAAGCATAATTTATTTTGCTGGGACTGATTTTCGGAAAATTTAGGAGTAGTTTTTAGAGTGTATTAATCAGTTTACTCAAACTGGAATATCGTTTTTTAACACTTTCCCATATAGTTGAAAATTATTTATGAATTCGGTTTGTCAGTCTATTTGCTCGTATTCTAACTCACGTAAATATATCCTGATTGCCATTAAATTGATATATGTTATTCTACTTTACTATGGCAAGTGCGATATTGAAAATTAAAGGGCTCCGGGACATATTTTAAAATATTTTTTATTTATTGAGTTAAAATTCTGAATTTATTTGTAATGGTTAACCTTATCATTTGTAAACAAAATCACATGAAAAAACTTCTCTGATTTGTTTTTTAATTCAAATTTAAAATTTATTAAAAATTGGGGTAATTTAAAATCGTTATAACTCGAAATATTCTTTATAGAATTTCAATTTATTTTCATTTAAAAATAGAGAAATATATAAGTTTAAATTTTGATTCAGCATTTTTAAGAATATTAATTTATAAAAAAATTAAAAATATTTATCTAAAAAATTTCAAAAAAGTGGTGCAACTTAATAAAAAAATCATACTTTCAAAAGTAAATTGTTTTTTTCAAATATGCTGAATTAAAATTAAAGTAAAACAATTGAAAATCCAAGTTTGAACCCTGTATCTTTAACGGCTCTCGAGTTATAAGAATTTAAATATGAGAAATGGTGAAAAAACCTATCACGAAGGAAAACGCATTTTTACAAGAAGTCGTTTCCATGACAGCCGTTGCTTGAAAGCTAGATTTTAAAAACAAACCACAACGAAAATTTAATATTTTCTTTCCTCATTCAGATAGAAACATGATTTAAATGTCATTTTAAGCAGGAAAAAAAAAAAAAAAAAAAAAAAAAAAAAAAAAAAAACAGAAACTTTTTTTATGAAGCAAAACGTTTTTGCAAATTTTGAAGATTTTTGTGTCCCGGACCCCCTTAAGTGTCTAGCATTTACGGTTCGCTTACAAGGACACTCAAAAGAATTCCGATACATGACAACCTATGGGGAAAATTGTTTGTGGGGTATTTTAATGATATTGTACCATTTTAAGCATATTTAACGCTGCATTTCAACGGGGGTGGTTTTAGTATCTGGGGGTCATGATCGTCAAAAATATACCAAAATTTCCCGAAGTTTTTTCCTTCGGACGGCTGCAATACGTAGCTTTTTACTTTTTGTAATAAAAGCTGTCTAAAAGTGTCCACAATTTTGGCCACCACTGTGTATAGCACGAACTGAAATAGCTATTAAATTATGGTAGATTTGAAAATTTTAAATTTTGAGTAATTTTTCATCATGTCACATTATTGTTTAGCAAACTTAGAAATATTTTGCCATCCAGGGGAAAAATTCATGAAGGAAGGGGTTAAACATGCTTTCGAAAAGCGTGCTTTATTTTTAGAAAGCTTAAAAATTTTAATATTTTCGAGATTTACAGTAGAATTTATAAAAGCATAATTTATTTTGCTGGGACTGATTTTCGGGAAAATTTAGGAGTAGTTTTTAGAGTGTATTAATCAGTTTACTCAAACTGGAATATCGTTTTTTAACACTTTCCCATATAGTTGAAAATTATTTATGAATTCGGTTTGTCAGTCTATTTGCTCGTATTCTAACTCACGTAAATATATCCTGATTGCCATTAAATTGATATATGTTATTCTAGTTTACTATGGCAAGTGCGATATTGAAAATTAAAGGGCTCCGGGACATATTTTAAAATATTTTTTATTTATTGAGTTAAAATTCTGAATTTATTTGTAATGGTTAACCTTATCATTTGTAAACAAAATCACATGAAAAAACTTCTCTGATTTGTTTTTTAATTCAAATTTAAAATTTATTAAAAATTGGGGTAATTTAAAATCGTTATAACTCGAAATATTCTTTATAGAATTTCAATTTATTTTCATTTAAAAATAGAGAAATATATAAGTTTAAATTTTGATTCAGCATTTTTAAGAATATTAATTTATAAAAAAATTAAAAATATTTATCTAAAAAATTTCAAAAAAAGTGGTGCAACTTAATAAAAAAATCATACTTTCAAAAGTAAATTGTTTTTTTCAAATATGCTGAATTAAAATTAAAGTAAAACAATTGAAAATCCAAGTTTGAACCCTGTATCTTTAACGGCTCTCGAGTTATAAGAATTTAAATATGAGAAATGGTGAAAAAACCTATCACGAAGGAAAACGCATTTTTACAAGGAGTCGTTTCCATGACAGCCGTTGATTGAAAGCTAGATTTTAAAAACAAACAACAACGAAAATTTAATATTTTCTTTTCTTATTCAGATAGAAACATGATTTAAATGTCATTTTAAACAGGTAAAAAAAAAAAAAAAAAAAAAAAAAAAAACAGAAATTTTTTTTATGGAGTAAAACGTTTTTGCAAAATTTGAAGATTTTTGTGTCCCGGACCCCCTTAAGTGTCTAGCATTTACGGTTCGCTTACAAGGACACTCAAAAGAATTCCGATACATGACAACCTATGGGGAAAGATGTTTGTGGGGTATTTTAATGATATTGAACCATTTTAAGCATATTTAACACTGCATTTCAACGGGGGTGGTTTTAGTATCTGGGGGTCATGATCGTCAAAAATATACCAAAATTTCCCGCAGTGTATTCCTTAGGACGGCTGCAATACGTAGCTTTTTACTTTTTGTAATGAAAGCTATCTAAAAGTGTCCACAATTTTGGCCACCACTGTGTATAGCACGAACTGAAATAGGTATTAAATTATGGCAGATTTGAACATTTTAAATTTTGAGTAATTTTTCATCATGTCATATTATTATTTAGCAAACTTAGAAATATTTTGCCATGCAGGGGAAAAATTCATGAAGGAAGGGGTTAAACATGCTTTCGAAAAGCGTGCTTTATTTTTAGAAAGCTTAAAAATTTAAATATTTTCGAGATTTACAGTAGAATTTATAAAAGCATAATTTATTTTGCTGGGACTGATTTTCGGGAAAATTTAGGAGTAGTTTTTAGAGTGTATTAATCATTTTACTCAAACTGGAATATCGTTTTTTAACACTTTCCAATATAGTTGAAAATTATTTATGAATTCGGTTTGTCAGTCTGTTTGCTCGTATTCTAACTCGCGTAAATATATCCTGATTGCCATTAAATTTATATATGTTATTCGAGTTTACTATGGCAAGTGCGATATTGAAAATTAAAGGGCTCCGGGACACATTTTAAAATATTTTTTATTTATTGAGTTAAAATTCTGAATTTATTTGTAATGGTTAACATTATCATTTGTAAACAAAATCACATGAAAAAACTTCTCTGATTTGTTTTTTAATTCAAATTTAAAATTTATTAAAAAGTGGGGTAATTTAAAATCGTTATAACTCGAAATATACTTTATAGAATTACAATTTATTTTCATTTAAAAATACAGAAATATACCAGTTTAAATTTTGATTCAGCATTTTTAAGAATATTAATTTATAAAAAAATTAAAAATATTTATCTAAAAAATTTCAAAAAAAGTGCTGCAACTTAATAAAAAAATCATACTTTCAAAAGTAAATTGTTTTTTTCAAATATGCTGAATTAAAATTAAAGTAAATCAATTGAAAATCCAAGTTTGAACCCTGTATCTTTAACGGCTCTCGAGTTATAAGAATTTAAACATGAGAAATGGTGAAAAAACCTATCACGAAGGAAAACGCATTTTTACAAGGCGTCGTTTCCATGACAGCCGTTGATTGAAAGATAGATTTTAAAAACAAACAACAACGAAAATTTAATATTTTCTTTTCTCATTCAGATAGAAACATGATTTAAATGTCATTTTAAGCAGGATAAAAAATAGAAAATTTTTTTATGAAGTAAAACGTTTTTGCAAAATTTGAAGATTTTTGTGTCCCGGACCCCCTTAAGTGTCTAGCATTTACGGTTCGCTTACAAGGACACTCAAAAGAATTCCGATACATGACAACCTATGGGGAAAATTGTTTGTGGGGTATTTTAATGATATTGAACCATTTTAAGCATATTTAACACTGCATTTCAACGGGGGTGGTTTTAGTATCTGGGGGTCATGATCGTCAAAAATATACCAAAATTTCCCGAAGTGTTTTCCTTAGGAGGGCTGCAATACGTAGCTTTTTACTTTTTGTAATGAAAGCTATCTAAAAGTGTCCACAATTTTGGCCACCACTATGTATAGCACGAACTGAAATAGGTATTAAATTATGGCAGATTTCAAAATTTTAAATTTTGAGTAATTTTTCATCATGTCACATTATTATTTAGCAAGCTTAGAAATATTTTGCCATGCAGGGGAAAAATTCATGAAGGAAGGGGTTAAACATGCTTTCGAAAAGCGTGCTTTATTTTTAGAAAGCTTAAAAATTTAAATATTTTCGAGATTTACAGTAGAATTTATAAAAGCATAATTTATTTTGCTGGGACTGATTTTCGGGAAAATTTAGGAGTAGTTTTTAGAGTGTATTAATCAGTTTACTCAAACTGGAATATCGTTTTTTAACACTTTCCAATATAGTTGAAAATTATTTATGAATTCGGTTTGTCACTTTGTTTGCTCGTATTCTAACTCGCATAAATATATCCTGATTGCCATTAAATTGATATATGTTATTCGAGTTTACTATGGCAAGTGCGATATTGAAAATTAAAGGGCTCCGGGACACATTTTAAAGTATTTTTTATTTATTGAGTTAAAATTCTGAATTTATTTGTAATGGTTAACCTTATCATTTGTAAACAAAATCACATGAAAAAACTTCTCTGATTTGTTTTTTAATTCAAATTTAAAATTTATTAAAAAGTGGGGTAATTTAAAATCTTTATAAATCGAAATATTCTTTATAGAATTTCAATTTATTTTCATTTAAAAATAGAGAAATATATAAGTTTAAATTTTGATTCAGCATTTTTAAGAATATTAATTTATAAAAAAATTAAAAATATTTATCTAAAAAATTTCAAAAAAAGTGGTGCAACTTAATAAAAAAATCATACTTTCAAAAGTAAATTGTTTTTTTTTTCAAATATGCTGAATTAAAATTAAAGTAAAACAATTGAAAATCCAAGTTTGAACCCTGTATCTTTAACGGCTGTCGAGTTATAAGAATTTAAATATGAGAAATGGTGAAAAAACCTATCACGAAGGAAAACGCATTTTTACAAGAATGCGTTTCCATGACAGCCGTTGCTTGAAAGCTAGATTTTAAAAACAAACCACAACGAAAATTTAATATTTTCTTTTCTCATTCAGATAGAAACATGATTTAAATGTCATTTTAAGCAGGATAAAAAATAGAAAATTTTTTTATGAAGTAAAACGTTTTTGCAAAATTTGAAGATTTTTGTGTCCCGGACCCCCTTAAGTGTCTAGCATTTACGGTTCGCTTACAAGGACACTCAAAAGAATTCCGATACATGACAACCTATGGGGAAAATTGTTTGTGGGGTATTTTAATGATATTGAACCATTTTAAGCATATTTAACACTGCATTTCAACGGGGGTGGTTTTAGTATCTGGGGGTCATGATCGTCAAAAATATACCAAAATTTCCCGAAGTGTTTTCCTTAGGAGGGCTGCAATACGTAGCTTTTTACTTTTTGTAATGAAAGCTATCTAAAAGTGTCCACAATTTTGGCCACCACTGTGTATAGCACGAACTGAAATAGGTATTAAATTATGGCAGATTTGAAAATTTTAAATTTTGAGTAATTTTTCATCATGTCACATTATTATTTAGCAAGCTTAGAAATATATTTTGCCATGCAGGGGAAAAATTCATGAAGGAAGGGGTTAAACATGCTTTCGAAAAGCGTGCTTTATTGTTAGAAAGCTTAAAAATTTAAATATTTTCGAGATTTATAGTAGAATTTATAAAAGCATAATTTATTTTGCTGGGACTGATTTTCGGGAAAATTTAGGAGTAGTTTTTAGAGTGTATTAATCAGTTTACTCAAACTGGAATATCGTTTTTTAACACTTTCCAATATAGTTGAAAATTCTTTATGAATTCGGTTTGTCACTTTGTTTGCTCGTATTCTAACTCGCATAAATATATCCTGATTGCCATTAAATTGATATATGTTATTCGAGTTTACTATGGCAAGTGCGATATTGAAAATTAAAGGGCTCCGGGACACATTTTAAAGTATTTTTTATTTATTGAGTTAAAATTCTGAATTTATTTGTAATGGTTAACCTTATCATTTGTAAACAAAATCACATGAAAAAACTTCTCTGATTTGTTTTTTAATTCACATTTAAAATTTATTAAAAAGTGGGGTAATTTAAAATCTTTATAAATCGAAATATTCTTTATAGAATTTCAATTTATTTTCATTTAAAAATAGAGAAATATATAAGTTTAAATTTTGATTCAGCATTTTTAAGAATATTAATTTATAAAAAAATTAAAAATATTTATCTAAAAAATTTCAAAAAAAGTGGTGCAACTTAATAAAAAAATCATACTTTCAAAAGTAAATTGTTTTTTTTCAAATATGCTGAATTAAAATTAAAGTAAAACAATTGAAAATCCAAGTTTGAACCCTGTATCTTTAACGGCTCTCGAGTTATAAGAATTTAAATATGAGAAATGGTGAAAAAACCTATCACGAAGGAAAACGCATTTTTACAAGAATGCGTTTCCATGACAGCCGTTGCTTGAAAGCTAGATTTTAAAAACAAACCACAACGAAAATTTAATATTTTCTTTTCTCATTCAGATAGAAACATGATTTAAATGTCATTTTAAGCAGAGAAAAAAAAAAAAAAAAAAAAAAAAAAAAAACAGAAACTTTTTTTATGAAGCAAAACGTTTTTGCAAATTTTGAAGATTTTTGTGTCCCGGACCCCCTTAAGTGTCTAGCATTTACGGTTCGCTTACAAGGACACTCAAAAGAATTCCGATACATGACAACCTATGGGGAAAATTGTTTGTGGGGTATTTTAATGATATTGTACCATTTTAAGCATATTTAACGCTGCATTTCAACGGGGGTGGTTTTAGTATCTGGGGGTCATGATCGTCAAAAATATACCAAAATTTCCCGAAGTTTTTTCCTTCGGACGGCTGCAATACGTAGCTTTTTACTTTTTGTAATAAAAGCTGTCTAAAAGTGTCCACAATTTTGGCCACCACTGTGTATAGCACGAACTGAAATAGCTATTAAATTATGGTAGATTTGAAAATTTTAAATTTTGAGTAATTTTTCATCATGTCACATTATTGTTTAGCAAACTTAGAAATATTTTGCCATCCAGGGGAAAAATTCATGAAGGAAGGGGTTAAACATGCTTTCGAAAAGCGTGCTTTATTTTTAGAAAGCTTAAAAATTTTAATATTTTCGAGATTTACAGTAGAATTTATAAAAGCATAATTTATTTTGCTGGGACTGATTTTCGGGAAAATTTAGGAGTAGTTTTTAGAGTGTATTAATCAGTTTACTCAAACTGGAATATCGTTTTTTAACACTTTCCCATATAGTTGAAAATTATTTATGAATTCGGTTTGTCAGTCTATTTGCTCGTATTCTAACTCACGTAAATATATCCTGATTGCCATTAAATTGATATATGTTATTCTACTTTACTATGGCAAGTGCGATATTGAAAATTAAAGGGCTCCGGGACATATTTTAAAATATTTTTTATTTATTGAGTTAAAATTCTGAATTTATTTGTAATGGTTAACCTTATCATTTGTAAACAAAATCACATGAAAAAACTTCTCTGATTTGTTTTTTAATTCAAATTTAAAATTTATTAAAAATTGGGGTAATTTAAAATCGTTATAACTCGAAATATTCTTTATAGAATTTCAATTTATTTTCATTTAAAAATAGAGAAATATATAAGTTTAAATTTTGATTCAGCATTTTTAAGAATATTAATTTATAAAAAAATTAAAAATATTTATCTAAAAAATTTCAAAAAAGTGGTGCAACTTAATAAAAAAATCATACTTTCAAAAGTAAATTGTTTTTTTCAAATATGCTGAATTAAAATTAAAGTAAAACAATTGAAAATCCAAGTTTGAACCCTGTATCTTTAACGGCTCTCGAGTTATAAGAATTTAAATATGAGAAATGGTGAAAAAACCTATCACGAAGGAAAACGCATTTTTACAAGAAGTCGTTTCCATGACAGCCGTTGCTTGAAAGCTAGATTTTAAAAACAAACCACAACGAAAATTTAATATTTTCTTTCCTCATTCAGATAGAAACATGATTTAAATGTCATTTTAAGCAGGAAAAAAAAAAAAAAAAAAAAAAAAAAAAAAAAAAAAACAGAAACTTTTTTTATGAAGCAAAACGTTTTTGCAAATTTTGAAGATTTTTGTGTCCCGGACCCCCTTAAGTGTCTAGCATTTACGGTTCGCTTACAAGGACACTCAAAAGAATTCCGATACATGACAACCTATGGGGAAAATTGTTTGTGGGGTATTTTAATGATATTGTACCATTTTAAGCATATTTAACGCTGCATTTCAACGGGGGTGGTTTTAGTATCTGGGGGTCATGATCGTCAAAAATATACCAAAATTTCCCGAAGTTTTTTCCTTCGGACGGCTGCAATACGTAGCTTTTTACTTTTTGTAATAAAAGCTGTCTAAAAGTGTCCACAATTTTGGCCACCACTGTGTATAGCACGAACTGAAATAGCTATTAAATTATGGTAGATTTGAAAATTTTAAATTTTGAGTAATTTTTCATCATGTCACATTATTGTTTAGCAAACTTAGAAATATTTTGCCATCCAGGGGAAAAATTCATGAAGGAAGGGGTTAAACATGCTTTCGAAAAGCGTGCTTTATTTTTAGAAAGCTTAAAAATTTTAATATTTTCGAGATTTACAGTAGAATTTATAAAAGCATAATTTATTTTGCTGGGACTGATTTTCGGGAAAATTTAGGAGTAGTTTTTAGAGTGTATTAATCAGTTTACTCAAACTGGAATATCGTTTTTTAACACTTTCCCATATAGTTGAAAATTATTTATGAATTCGGTTTGTCAGTCTATTTGCTCGTATTCTAACTCACGTAAATATATCCTGATTGCCATTAAATTGATATATGTTATTCTAGTTTACTATGGCAAGTGCGATATTGAAAATTAAAGGGCTCCGGGACATATTTTAAAATATTTTTTATTTATTGAGTTAAAATTCTGAATTTATTTGTAATGGTTAACCTTATCATTTGTAAACAAAATCACATGAAAAAACTTCTCTGATTTGTTTTTTAATTCAAATTTAAAATTTATTAAAAATTGGGGTAATTTAAAATCGTTATAACTCGAAATATTCTTTATAGAATTTCAATTTATTTTCATTTAAAAATAGAGAAATATATAAGTTTAAATTTTGATTCAGCATTTTTAAGAATATTAATTTATAAAAAAATTAAAAATATTTATCTAAAAAATTTCAAAAAAAGTGGTGCAACTTAATAAAAAAATCATACTTTCAAAAGTAAATTGTTTTTTTCAAATATGCTGAATTAAAATTAAAGTAAAACAATTGAAAATCCAAGTTTGAACCCTGTATCTTTAACGGCTCTCGAGTTATAAGAATTTAAATATGAGAAATGGTGAAAAAACCTATCACGAAGGAAAACGCATTTTTACAAGAAGTCGTTTCCATGAGAGCCGTTGCTTGAAAGCTAGATTTTAAAAACAAACCACAACGAAAATTTAATATTTTCTTTCCTCATTCAGATAGAAACATGATTTAAATGTCATTTTAAGCAGGAAAAAAAAAAAAAAAAAAAAAAAAAAAAACAGAAACTTTTTTTATGAAGCAAAACGTTTTTGCAAATTTTGAAGATTTTTGTGTCCCGGACCCCCTTAAGTGTCTAGCATTTACGGTTCGCTTACAAGGACACTCAAAAGAATTCCGATACATGACAACCTATGGGGAAAATTGTTTGTGGGGTATTTTAATGATATTGTACCATTTTAAGCATATTTAACGCTGCATTTCAACGGGGGTGGTTTTAGTATCTGGGGGTCATGATCGTCAAAAATATACCAAAATTTCCCGAAGTTTTTTCCTTCGGACGGCTGCAATACGTAGCTTTTTACTTTTTGTAATAAAAGCTGTCTAAAAGTGTCCACAATTTTGGCCACCACTGTGTATAGCACGAACTGAAATAGCTATTAAATTATGGTAGATTTGAAAATTTTAAATTTTGAGTAATTTTTCATCATGTCACATTATTGTTTAGCAAACTTAGAAATATTTTGCCATCCAGGGGAAAAATTCATGAAGGAAGGGGTTAAACATGCTTTCGAAAAGCGTGCTTTATTTTTAGAAAGCTTAAAAAATTTAATATTTTCGAGATTTACAGTAGAATTTATAAAAGCATAATTTATTTTGCTGGGACTGATTTTCGGGAAAATTTAGGAGTAGTTTTTAGAGTGTATTAATCAGTTTACTCAAACTGGAATATCGTTTTTTAACACTTTCCCATATAGTTGAAAATTATTTATGAATTCGGTTTGTCAGTCTATTTGCTCGTATTCTAACTCACGTAAATATATCCTGATTGCCATTAAATTGATATATGTTATTCTACTTTACTATGGCAAGTGCGATATTGAAAATTAAAGGGCTCCGGGACATATTTTAAAATATTTTTTATTTATTGAGTTAAAATTCTGAATTTATTTGTAATGGTTAACCTTATCATTTGTAAACAAAATCACATGAAAAAACTTCTCTGATTTGTTTTTTAATTCAAATTTAAAATTTATTAAAAATTGGGGTAATTTAAAATCGTTATAACTCGAAATATTCTTTATAGAATTTCAATTTATTTTCATTTAAAAATAGAGAAATATATAAGTTTAAATTTTGATTCAGCATTTTTAAGAATATTAATTTATAAAAAAATTAAAAATATTTATCTAAAAAATTTCAAAAAAGTGGTGCAACTTAATAAAAAAATCATACTTTCAAAAGTAAATTGTTTTTTTCAAATATGCTGAATTAAAATTAAAGTAAAACAATTGAAAATCCAAGTTTGAACCCTGTATCTTTAACGGCTCTCGAGTTATAAGAATTTAAATATGAGAAATGGTGAAAAAACCTATCACGAAGGAAAACGCATTTTTACAAGAAGTCGTTTCCATGAGAGCCGTTGCTTGAAAGCTAGATTTTAAAAACAAACCACAACGAAAATTTAATATTTTCTTTCCTCATTCAGATAGAAACATGATTTAAATGTCATTTTAAGCAGGAAAAAAAAAAAAAAAAAAAAAAAAAAAAAAAAAAAAAAAAAACAGAAACTTTTTTTATGAAGCAAAACGTTTTTGCAAATTTTGAAGATTTTTGTGTCCCGGACACCCTTAAGTGTCTAGCATTTACGGTTCGCTTACAAGGACACTCAAAAGAATTCCGATACATGACAACCTATGGGGAAAATTGTTTGTGGGGTATTTTAATGATATTGTACCATTTTAAGCATATTTAACGCTGCATTTCAACGGGGGTGGTTTTAGTATCTGGGGGTCATGATCGTCAAAAATATACCAAAATTTCCCGAAGTTTTTTCCTTCGGACGGCTGCAATACGTAGCTTTTTACTTTTTGTAATAAAAGCTGTCTAAAAGTGTCCACAATTTTGGCCACCACTGTGTATAGCACGAACTGAAATAGCTATTAAATTATGGTAGATTTGAAAATTTTAAATTTTGAGTAATTTTTCATCATGTCACATTATTGTTTAGCAAACTTAGAAATATTTTGCCATCCAGGGGAAAAATTCATGAAGGAAGGGGTTAAACATGCTTTCGAAAAGCGTGCTTTATTTTTAGAAAGCTTAAAAATTTTAATATTTTCGAGATTTACAGTAGAATTTATAAAAGCATAATTTATTTTGCTGGGACTGATTTTCGGGAAAATTTAGGAGTAGTTTTTAGAGTGTATTAATCAGTTTACTCAAACTGGAATATCGTTTTTTAACACTTTCCCATATAGTTGAAAATTATTTATGAATTCGGTTTGTCAGTCTATTTGCTCGTATTCTAACTCACGTAAATATATCCTGATTGCCATTAAATTGATATATGTTATTCTAGTTTACTATGGCAAGTGCGATATTGAAAATTAAAGGGCTCCGGGACATATTTTAAAATATTTTTTATTTATTGAGTTAAAATTCTGAATTTATTTGTAATGGTTAACCTTATCATTTGTAAACAAAATCACATGAAAAAACTTCTCTGATTTGTTTTTTAATTCAAATTTAAAATTTATTAAAAATTGGGGTAATTTAAAATCGTTATAACTCGAAATATTCTTTATAGAATTTCAATTTATTTTCATTTAAAAATAGAGAAATATATAAGTTTAAATTTTGATTCAGCATTTTTAAGAATATTAATTTATAAAAAAATTAAAAATATTTATCTAAAAAATTTCAAAAAAAGTGGTGCAACTTAATAAAAAAATCATACTTTCAAAAGTAAATTGTTTTTTTCAAATATGCTGAATTAAAATTAAAGTAAAACAATTGAAAATCCAAGTTTGAACCCTGTATCTTTAACGGCTCTCGAGTTATAAGAATTTAAATATGAGAAATGGTGAAAAAACCTATCACGAAGGAAAACGCATTTTTACAAGAAGTCGTTTCCATGAGAGCCGTTGCTTGAAAGCTAGATTTTAAAAACAAACCACAACGAAAATTTAATATTTTCTTTCCTCATTCAGATAGAAACATGATTTAAATGTCATTTTAAGCAGGAAAAAAAAAAAAAAAAAAAAAAAAAAAAAACAGAAACTTTTTTTATGAAGCAAAACGTTTTTGCAAATTTTGAAGATTTTTGTGTCCCGGACCCCCTTAAGTGTCTAGCATTTACGGTTCGCTTACAAGGACACTCAAAAGAATTCCGATACATGACAACCTATGGGGAAAATTGTTTGTGGGGTATTTTAATGATATTGTACCATTTTAAGCATATTTAACGCTGCATTTCAACGGGGGTGGTTTTAGTATCTGGGGGTCATGATCGTCAAAAATATACCAAAATTTCCCGAAGTTTTTTCCTTCGGACGGCTGCAATACGTAGCTTTTTACTTTTTGTAATAAAAGCTGTCTAAAAGTGTCCACAATTTTGGCCACCACTGTGTATAGCACGAACTGAAATAGCTATTAAATTATGGTAGATTTGAAAATTTTAAATTTTGAGTAATTTTTCATCATGTCACATTATTGTTTAGCAAACTTAGAAATATTTTGCCATCCAGGGGAAAAATTCATGAAGGAAGGGGTTAAACATGCTTTCGAAAAGCGTGCTTTATTTTTAGAAAGCTTAAAAAATTTAATATTTTCGAGATTTACAGTAGAATTTATAAAAGCATAATTTATTTTGCTGGGACTGATTTTCGGGAAAATTTAGGAGTAGTTTTTAGAGTGTATTAATCAGTTTACTCAAACTGGAATATCGTTTTTTAACACTTTCCCATATAGTTGAAAATTATTTATGAATTCGGTTTGTCAGTCTATTTGCTCGTATTCTAACTCACGTAAATATATCCTGATTGCCATTAAATTGATATATGTTATTCTACTTTACTATGGCAAGTGCGATATTGAAAATTAAAGGGCTCCGGGACATATTTTAAAATATTTTTTATTTATTGAGTTAAAATTCTGAATTTATTTGTAATGGTTAACCTTATCATTTGTAAACAAAATCACATGAAAAAACTTCTCTGATTTGTTTTTTAATTCAAATTTAAAATTTATTAAAAATTGGGGTAATTTAAAATCGTTATAACTCGAAATATTCTTTATAGAATTTCAATTTATTTTCATTTAAAAATAGAGAAATATATAAGTTTAAATTTTGATTCAGCATTTTTAAGAATATTAATTTATAAAAAAATTAAAAATATTTATCTAAAAAATTTCAAAAAAGTGGTGCAACTTAATAAAAAAATCATACTTTCAAAAGTAAATTGTTTTTTTCAAATATGCTGAATTAAAATTAAAGTAAAACAATTGAAAATCCAAGTTTGAACCCTGTATCTTTAACGGCTCTCGAGTTATAAGAATTTAAATATGAGAAATGGTGAAAAAACCTATCACGAAGGAAAACGCATTTTTACAAGAAGTCGTTTCCATGAGAGCCGTTGCTTGAAAGCTAGATTTTAAAAACAAACCACAACGAAAATTTAATATTTTCTTTCCTCATTCAGATAGAAACATGATTTAAATGTCATTTTAAGCAGGAAAAAAAAAAAAAAAAAAAAAAAAAAAAAAAAAAAAAAACAGAAACTTTTTTTATGAAGCAAAACGTTTTTGCAAATTTTGAAGATTTTTGTGTCCCGGACCCCCTTAAGTGTCTAGCATTTACGGTTCGCTTACAAGGACACTCAAAAGAATTCCGATACATGACAACCTATGGGGAAAATTGTTTGTGGGGTATTTTAATGATATTGTACCATTTTAAGCATATTTAACGCTGCATTTCAACGGGGGTGGTTTTAGTATCTGGGGGTCATGATCGTCAAAAATATACCAAAATTTCCCGAAGTTTTTTCCTTCGGACGGCTGCAATACGTAGCTTTTTACTTTTTGTAATAAAAGCTGTCTAAAAGTGTCCACAATTTTGGCCACCACTGTGTATAGCACGAACTGAAATAGCTATTAAATTATGGTAGATTTGAAAATTTTAAATTTTGAGTAATTTTTCATCATGTCACATTATTGTTTAGCAAACTTAGAAATATTTTGCCATCCAGGGGAAAAATTCATGAAGGAAGGGGTTAAACATGCTTTCGAAAAGCGTGCTTTATTTTTAGAAAGCTTAAAAATTTTAATATTTTCGAGATTTACAGTAGAATTTATAAAAGCATAATTTATTTTGCTGGGACTGATTTTCGGGAAAATTTAGGAGTAGTTTTTAGAGTGTATTAATCAGTTTACTCAAACTGGAATATCGTTTTTTAACACTTTCCCATATAGTTGAAAATTATTTATGAATTCGGTTTGTCAGTCTATTTGCTCGTATTCTAACTCACGTAAATATATCCTGATTGCCATTAAATTGATATATGTTATTCTAGTTTACTATGGCAAGTGCGATATTGAAAATTAAAGGGCTCCGGGACATATTTTAAAATATTTTTTATTTATTGAGTTAAAATTCTGAATTTATTTGTAATGGTTAACCTTATCATTTGTAAACAAAATCACATGAAAAAACTTCTCTGATTTGTTTTTTAATTCAAATTTAAAATTTATTAAAAATTGGGGTAATTTAAAATCGTTATAACTCGAAATATTCTTTATAGAATTTCAATTTATTTTCATTTAAAAATAGAGAAATATATAAGTTTAAATTTTGATTCAGCATTTTTAAGAATATTAATTTATAAAAAAATTAAAAATATTTATCTAAAAAATTTCAAAAAAGTGGTGCAACTTAATAAAAAAATCATACTTTCAAAAGTAAATTGTTTTTTTCAAATATGCTGAATTAAAATTAAAGTAAAACAATTGAAAATCCAAGTTTGAACCCTGTATCATTAACGGCTCTTGAGTTATAAGAATTTAAATATGAGAAATGGTGAAAAAACCTATCACGAAGGAAAACGCATTTTTACAAGAAGTCGTTTCCATGACAGCCGTTGCTTGAAAGCTAGATTTTAAAAACAAACCACAACGAAAATTTAATATTTTCTTTTCTCATTCAGATAGAAACATGATTTAAATGTCATTTTAAGCAGGAAAAAAAAAAAAAAAAAAAAAAAAAAAAAAAAAAAAAAAAACAGAAAATTTTTTTATGAAGTAAAACGTTTTTGCAAAATTTGAAGATTTTTGTGTCCCGGACCCCTTAAATGTCTAGCATTTACGGTTCGCTTACAAGGACACTCAAAAGAATTCCGATATATGACAACCTATGGAGGAAATTGTTTGTGGGGTATTTTATTGATATTGAACCATTTTAAGCATATTTAACACTGGATTTCAACGGGGGTGGTTTTAGTATCTGGGGGTCATGATCGTCAAAAATATACCAAAATTTCCCGAAGTGTTTTCCTTCCGACGGCTGCAATACGTAGCTTTTTACTTTTTGTAATAAAAGCTGTCTAAATGTGTCCACAATTTGGCCACCACTGTGTATAGCACGAACTGAAATAGGTATTAAATTATGGCAGATTTGAAAATTTTAAATTTTGAGTAATTTTTCATCATGTCACATTATTGTTTAGCAAACTTAGAAATATTTTGCCATGCAGGGGAAAAATTCATGAAGGAAGGGGTTAAACATGCTTTCGAAAAGCGTGCTTTATTTTTAGAAAGCTTAAAAATTTTAATATTTTCGAGATTTACAGTAGAATTTATAAAAGCATAATTTATTTTGCTGGGACTGATTTTCGGGAAAATTTAGGAGTAGTTTTTAGAGTGTATTAATCAGTTTACTCAAACTGGAATATCGTTTTTTAACACTTTCCCATATAGTTGAAAATTATTTATGAATTCGGTTTGTCAGTCTATTTGCTCGTATTCTAACTCACGTAAATATATCCTGATTGCCATTAAATTGATATATGTTATTCTAGTTTACTATGGCAAGTGCGATATTGAAAATTAAAGGGCTCCGGGACATATTTTAAAATATTTTTTATTTATTGAGTTAAAATTCTGAATTTATTTGTAATGGTTAACCTTATCATTTGTAAACAAAATCACATGAAAAAACTTCTCTGATTTGTTTTTTAATTCAAATTTAAAATTTATTAAAAATTGGGGTAATTTAAAATCGTTATAACTCGAAATATTCTTTATAGAATTTCAATTTATTTTCATTTAAAAATAGAGAAATATATAAGTTTAAATTTTGATTCAGCATTTTTAAGAATATTAATTTATAAAAAAATTAAAAATATTTATCTAAAAAATTTCAAAAAAAGTGGTGCAACTTAATAAAAAAATCATACTTTCAAAAGTAAATTGTTTTTTTCAAATATGCTGAATTAAAATTAAAGTAAAACAATTGAAAATCCAAGTTTGAACCCTGTATCATTAACGGCTCTTGAGTTATAAGAATTTAAATATGAGAAATGGTGAAAAAACCTATCACGAAGGAAAACGCATTTTTACAAGAAGTCGTTTCCATGACAGCCGTTGCTTGAAAGCTAGATTTTAAAAACAAACCACAACGAAAATTTAATATTTTCTTTTCTCATTCAGATAGAAACATGATTTAAATGTCATTTTAAGCAGGAAAAAAAAAAAAAAAAAAAAAAAAAAAAAAAAAAAAAAAAACAGAAAATTTTTTTATGAAGTAAAACGTTTTTGCAAAATTTGAAGATTTTTGTGTCCCGGACCCCTTAAATGTCTAGCATTTACGGTTCGCTTACAAGGACACTCAAAAGAATTCCGATATATGACAACCTATGGAGGAAATTGTTTGTGGGGTATTTTATTGATATTGAACCATTTTAAGCATATTTAACACTGGATTTCAACGGGGGTGGTTTTAGTATCTGGGGGTCATGATCGTCAAAAATATACCAAAATTTCCCGAAGTGTTTTCCTTCCGACGGCTGCAATACGTAGCTTTTTACTTTTTGTAATAAAAGCTGTCTAAATGTGTCCACAATTTGGCCACCACTGTGTATAGCACGAACTGAAATAGGTATTAAATTATGGCAGATTTGAAAATTTTAAATTTTGAGTAATTTTTCATCATGTCACATTATTGTTTAGCAAACTTAGAAATATTTTGCCATGCAGGGGAAAAATTCATGAAGGAAGGGGTTAAACATGCTTTCGAAAAGCGTGCTTTATTTTTAGAAAGCTTAAAAATTTAAATATTTTCGAGATTTACAGTAGAATTTATAAAAGCATAATTTATTTTGCTGGGACTGATTTTCGGGAAAATTTAGGAGTAGTTTTTAGAGTGTATTAATCAGTTTACTCAACCTGGAATATCGTTTTTTAACACTTTCCAATATAGTTGAAAATTATTTATGAATTCGGTTTGTCAGTCTGTTTGCTCGTATTCTAACTCGCGTAAATATATCCTGATTGCCATTAAAATGATATATGTTATTCGAGTTTACTATGGCAAGTGCGATATTGAAAATTAAAGGGCTCCGGGACACATTTTAAAATATTTTTTATTTATTGAGTTAAAATTCTGAATTTATTTGTAATGGTTAACCTTATCATTTGTAAACAAAATCACATGAAAAAACTTCTCTGATTTGTTTTTTAATTCAAATTTAAAATTTATTAAAAAGTGGGGAAATTTAAAATCGTTATAACGCGAAATATTCTTTAAAAAATTTCAATTTATTTTCATTTAAAAATACAGAAATATATAAGTTTAAATTTTGATTCAGCATTTTTAAGAATAGTAATTTATAAAAAAATTAAAAATATTTATCTAAAAAATTTCAAAAAAAGTGGTGCAACTTAATAAAAAAATCATACTTTCAAAAGTAAATTGTTTTTTTCAAATATGCTGAATTAAAATTAAAGAAAAAGAATTGAAAATCCAAGTTTGAACCCTGTATCTTTAACGGCTCTCGAGTTATAAGAATTTAAATATGAGAAATGGTGAAAAAACCTATCACAAAGAAAAACGCATTTTTACAAGAAGTCGTTTCCATGACAGCCGTTGCTTGAAAGCTAGATTTTAAAAACAAACCACAACGAAAATTTAATATTTTCTTTTCTCATTCAGACAGAAACATGATTTAAATGTCATTTTAAGCAGGAAAAAAAAAAAAAAAAAAAAAAAAAAAAAACAGAAAATTTTTTTATGAAGTAAAACGTTTTTGTAAAATTTGAAGATTTTTGTGTCCCGGACCCCCTTAAGTGTCTAGCACTTACGGTTCGCTTACAAGGACACTCAAAAGAATTCCGATACATGACAACCTATGGGGAAAATTGTTTGTGGGGTATTTTAATGATATTGACTCATTTTAAGTATATTTAACACTAGATTTCAACGGGGGTGGTTTTAGTATCTGGGGGTCATGATCGTCAAAAATATACCAAAATTTCCCGAAGTGTTTTCCTTCGGACGGCTGCAATACGTAGCTTTTTACGTTTTGTAATAAAAGCTGTCTAAAAGTGTCCACAATTTTGGCCACCACTGTGTATAGCACGAACTGAAATATGTATTAAATTATGGCAGATTTGAAAATTTTAAGTTTTGAGTAATTTTTCATCATGTCACATTATTGTTTAGCAAACTTAGAAATATTTTGCCATGCAGGGGAAAAATTCATGAAGGAAGGGGTTAAACATGCTTTCGAAAAGCGTGCTTTATTTTTAGAAAGCTTAAAAAATTTAATATTTTCGAGATTTACAGTAGAATTTATAAAAGCATAATTTATTTTGCTGGGACTGATTTTCGGGAAAATTTAGGAGTAGTTTTTAGAGTGTATTAATCAGTTTACTCAAACTGGAATATCGTTTTTTAACACTTTCCCATATAGTTGAAAATTATTTATGAATTCGGTTTGTCAGTCTATTTGCTCGTATTCTAACTCACGTAAATATATCCTGATTGCCATTAAATTGATATATGTTATTCTACTTTACTATGGCAAGTGCGATATTGAAAATTAAAGGGCTCCGGGACATATTTTAAAATATTTTTTATTTATTGAGTTAAAATTCTGAATTTATTTGTAATGGTTAACCTTATCATTTGTAAACAAAATCACATGAAAAAACTTCTCTGATTTGTTTTTTAATTCAAATTTAAAATTTATTAAAAATTGGGGTAATTTAAAATCGTTATAACTCGAAATATTCTTTATAGAATTTCAATTTATTTTCATTTAAAAATAGAGAAATATATAAGTTTAAATTTTGATTCAGCATTTTTAAGAATATTAATTTATAAAAAAATTAAAAATATTTATCTAAAAAATTTCAAAAAAGTGGTGCAACTTAATAAAAAAATCATACTTTCAAAAGTAAATTGTTTTTTTCAAATATGCTGAATTAAAATTAAAGTAAAACAATTGAAAATCCAAGTTTGAACCCTGTATCTTTAACGGCTCTCGAGTTATAAGAATTTAAATATGAGAAATGGTGAAAAAACCTATCACGAAGGAAAACGCATTTTTACAAGAAGTCGTTTCCATGAGAGCCGTTGCTTGAAAGCTAGATTTTAAAAACAAACCACAACGAAAATTTAATATTTTCTTTCCTCATTCAGATAGAAACATGATTTAAATGTCATTTTAAGCAGGAAAAAAAAAAAAAAAAAAAAAAAAAAAAAAAAAAAAAAAAACAGAAACTTTTTTTATGAAGCAAAACGTTTTTGCAAATTTTGAAGATTTTTGTGTCCCGGACCCCCTTAAGTGTCTAGCATTTACGGTTCGCTTACAAGGACACTCAAAAGAATTCCGATACATGACAACCTATGGGGAAAATTGTTTGTGGGGTATTTTAATGATATTGTACCATTTTAAGCATATTTAACGCTGCATTTCAACGGGGGTGGTTTTAGTATCTGGGGGTCATGATCGTCAAAAATATACCAAAATTTCCCGAAGTTTTTTCCTTCGGACGGCTGCAATACGTAGCTTTTTACTTTTTGTAATAAAAGCTGTCTAAAAGTGTCCACAATTTTGGCCACCACTGTGTATAGCACGAACTGAAATAGCTATTAAATTATGGTAGATTTGAAAATTTTAAATTTTGAGTAATTTTTCATCATGTCACATTATTGTTTAGCAAACTTAGAAATATTTTGCCATCCAGGGGAAAAATTCATGAAGGAAGGGGTTAAACATGCTTTCGAAAAGCGTGCTTTATTTTTAGAAAGCTTAAAAATTTTAATATTTTCGAGATTTACAGTAGAATTTATAAAAGCATAATTTATTTTGCTGGGACTGATTTTCGGGAAAATTTAGGAGTAGTTTTTAGAGTGTATTAATCAGTTTACTCAAACTGGAATATCGTTTTTTAACACTTTCCCATATAGTTGAAAATTATTTATGAATTCGGTTTGTCAGTCTATTTGCTCGTATTCTAACTCACGTAAATATATCCTGATTGCCATTAAATTGATATATGTTATTCTAGTTTACTATGGCAAGTGCGATATTGAAAATTAAAGGGCTCCGGGACATATTTTAAAATATTTTTTATTTATTGAGTTAAAATTCTGAATTTATTTGTAATGGTTAACCTTATCATTTGTAAACAAAATCACATGAAAAAACTTCTCTGATTTGTTTTTTAATTCAAATTTAAAATTTATTAAAAATTGGGGTAATTTAAAATCGTTATAACTCGAAATATTCTTTATAGAATTTCAATTTATTTTCATTTAAAAATAGAGAAATATATAAGTTTAAATTTTGATTCAGCATTTTTAAGAATATTAATTTATAAAAAAATTAAAAATATTTATCTAAAAAATTTCAAAAAAGTGGTGCAACTTAATAAAAAAATCATACTTTCAAAAGTAAATTGTTTTTTTCAAATATGCTGAATTAAAATTAAAGTAAAACAATTGAAAATCCAAGTTTGAACCCTGTATCATTAACGGCTCTTGAGTTATAAGAATTTAAATATGAGAAATGGTGAAAAAACCTATCACGAAGGAAAACGCATTTTTACAAGAAGTCGTTTCCATGACAGCCGTTGCTTGAAAGCTAGATTTTAAAAACAAACCACAACGAAAATTTAATATTTTCTTTTCTCATTCAGATAGAAACATGATTTAAATGTCATTTTAAGCAGGAAAAAAAAAAAAAAAAAAAAAAAAAAAAAAAAACAGAAAATTTTTTTATGAAGTAAAACGTTTTTGCAAAATTTGAAGATTTTTGTGTCCCGGACCCCTTAAATGTCTAGCATTTACGGTTCGCTTACAAGGACACTCAAAAGAATTCCGATATATGACAACCTATGGAGGAAATTGTTTGTGGGGTATTTTATTGATATTGAACCATTTTAAGCATATTTAACACTGGATTTCAACGGGGGTGGTTTTAGTATCTGGGGGTCATGATCGTCAAAAATATACCAAAATTTCCCGAAGTGTTTTCCTTCCGACGGCTGCAATACGTAGCTTTTTACTTTTTGTAATAAAAGCTGTCTAAATGTGTCCACAATTTGGCCACCACTGTGTATAGCACGAACTGAAATAGGTATTAAATTATGGCAGATTTGAAAATTTTAAATTTTGAGTAATTTTTCATCATGTCACATTATTGTTTAGCAAACTTAGAAATATTTTGCCATGCAGGGGAAAAATTCATGAAGGAAGGGGTTAAACATGCTTTCGAAAAGCGTGCTTTATTTTTAGAAAGCTTAAAAATTTAAATATTTTCGAGATTTACAGTAGAATTTATAAAAGCATAATTTATTTTGCTGGGACTGATTTTCGGGAAAATTTAGGAGTAGTTTTTAGAGTGTATTAATCAGTTTACTCAACCTGGAATATCGTTTTTTAACACTTTCCAATATAGTTGAAAATTATTTATGAATTCGGTTTGTCAGTCTGTTTGCTCGTATTCTAACTCGCGTAAATATATCCTGATTGCCATTAAAATGATATATGTTATTCGAGTTTACTATGGCAAGTGCGATATTGAAAATTAAAGGGCTCCGGGACACATTTTAAAATATTTTTTATTTATTGAGTTAAAATTCTGAATTTATTTGTAATGGTTAACCTTATCATTTGTAAACAAAATCACATGAAAAAACTTCTCTGATTTGTTTTTTAATTCAAATTTAAAATTTATTAAAAAGTGGGGAAATTTAAAATCGTTATAACGCGAAATATTCTTTAAAAAATTTCAATTTATTTTCATTTAAAAATACAGAAATATATAAGTTTAAATTTTGATTCAGCATTTTTAAGAATAGTAATTTATAAAAAAATTAAAAATATTTATCTAAAAAATTTCAAAAAAAGTGGTGCAACTTAATAAAAAAATCATACTTTCAAAAGTAAATTGTTTTTTTCAAATATGCTGAATTAAAATTAAAGAAAAAGAATTGAAAATCCAAGTTTGAACCCTGTATCTTTAACGGCTCTCGAGTTATAAGAATTTAAATATGAGAAATGGTGAAAAAACCTATCACAAAGAAAAACGCATTTTTACAAGAAGTCGTTTCCATGACAGCCGTTGCTTGAAAGCTAGATTTTAAAAACAAACCACAACGAAAATTTAATATTTTCTTTTCTCATTCAGACAGAAACATGATTTAAATGTCATTTTAAGCAGGAAAAAAAAAAAAAAAAAAAAAAAAAAAACAGAAAATTTTTTTATGAAGTAAAACGTTTTTGTAAAATTTGAAGATTTTTGTGTCCCGGACCCCCTTAAGTGTCTAGCACTTACGGTTCGCTTACAAGGACACTCAAAAGAATTCCGATACATGACAACCTATGGGGAAAATTGTTTGTGGGGTATTTTAATGATATTGACTCATTTTAAGTATATTTAACACTAGATTTCAACGGGGGTGGTTTTAGTATCTGGGGGTCATGATCGTCAAAAATATACCAAAATTTCCCGAAGTGTTTTCCTTCGGACGGCTGCAATACGTAGCTTTTTACGTTTTGTAATAAAAGCTGTCTAAAAGTGTCCACAATTTTGGCCACCACTGTGTATAGCACGAACTGAAATATGTATTAAATTATGGCAGATTTGAAAATTTTAAGTTTTGAGTAATTTTTCATCATGTCACATTATTGTTTAGCAAACTTAGAAATATTTTGCCATGCAGGGGAAAAATTCATGAAGGAAGGGGTTAAACATGCTTTCGAAAAGCGTGCTTTATTTTTAGAAAGCTTAAAAAATTTAATATTTTCGAGATTTACAGTAGAATTTATAAAAGCATAATTTATTTTGCTGGGACTGATTTTCGGGAAAATTTAGGAGTAGTTTTTAGAGTGTATTAATCAGTTTACTCAAACTGGAATATCGTTTTTTAACACTTTCCCATATAGTTGAAAATTATTTATGAATTCGGTTTGTCAGTCTATTTGCTCGTATTCTAACTCACGTAAATATATCCTGATTGCCATTAAATTGATATATGTTATTCTACTTTACTATGGCAAGTGCGATATTGAAAATTAAAGGGCTCCGGGACATATTTTAAAATATTTTTTATTTATTGAGTTAAAATTCTGAATTTATTTGTAATGGTTAACCTTATCATTTGTAAACAAAATCACATGAAAAAACTTCTCTGATTTGTTTTTTAATTCAAATTTAAAATTTATTAAAAATTGGGGTAATTTAAAATCGTTATAACTCGAAATATTCTTTATAGAATTTCAATTTATTTTCATTTAAAAATAGAGAAATATATAAGTTTAAATTTTGATTCAGCATTTTTAAGAATATTAATTTATAAAAAAATTAAAAATATTTATCTAAAAAATTTCAAAAAAGTGGTGCAACTTAATAAAAAAATCATACTTTCAAAAGTAAATTGTTTTTTTCAAATATGCTGAATTAAAATTAAAGTAAAACAATTGAAAATCCAAGTTTGAACCCTGTATCTTTAACGGCTCTCGAGTTATAAGAATTTAAATATGAGAAATGGTGAAAAAACCTATCACGAAGGAAAACGCATTTTTACAAGAAGTCGTTTCCATGAGAGCCGTTGCTTGAAAGCTAGATTTTAAAAACAAACCACAACGAAAATTTAATATTTTCTTTCCTCATTCAGATAGAAACATGATTTAAATGTCATTTTAAGCAGGAAAAAAAAAAAAAAAAAAAAAAAAAAAAAAAAAAAAAAAACAGAAACTTTTTTTATGAAGCAAAACGTTTTTGCAAATTTTGAAGATTTTTGTGTCCCGGACCCCCTTAAGTGTCTAGCATTTACGGTTCGCTTACAAGGACACTCAAAAGAATTCCGATACATGACAACCTATGGGGAAAATTGTTTGTGGGGTATTTTAATGATATTGTACCATTTTAAGCATATTTAACGCTGCATTTCAACGGGGGTGGTTTTAGTATCTGGGGGTCATGATCGTCAAAAATATACCAAAATTTCCCGAAGTTTTTTCCTTCGGACGGCTGCAATACGTAGCTTTTTACTTTTTGTAATAAAAGCTGTCTAAAAGTGTCCACAATTTTGGCCACCACTGTGTATAGCACGAACTGAAATAGCTATTAAATTATGGTAGATTTGAAAATTTTAAATTTTGAGTAATTTTTCATCATGTCACATTATTGTTTAGCAAACTTAGAAATATTTTGCCATCCAGGGGAAAAATTCATGAAGGAAGGGGTTAAACATGCTTTCGAAAAGCGTGCTTTATTTTTAGAAAGCTTAAAAATTTTAATATTTTCGAGATTTACAGTAGAATTTATAAAAGCATAATTTATTTTGCTGGGACTGATTTTCGGGAAAATTTAGGAGTAGTTTTTAGAGTGTATTAATCAGTTTACTCAAACTGGAATATCGTTTTTTAACACTTTCCCATATAGTTGAAAATTATTTATGAATTCGGTTTGTCAGTCTATTTGCTCGTATTCTAACTCACGTAAATATATCCTGATTGCCATTAAATTGATATATGTTATTCTAGTTTACTATGGCAAGTGCGATATTGAAAATTAAAGGGCTCCGGGACATATTTTAAAATATTTTTTATTTATTGAGTTAAAATTCTGAATTTATTTGTAATGGTTAACCTTATCATTTGTAAACAAAATCACATGAAAAAACTTCTCTGATTTGTTTTTTAATTCAAATTTAAAATTTATTAAAAATTGGGGTAATTTAAAATCGTTATAACTCGAAATATTCTTTATAGAATTTCAATTTATTTTCATTTAAAAATAGAGAAATATATAAGTTTAAATTTTGATTCAGCATTTTTAAGAATATTAATTTATAAAAAAATTAAAAATATTTATCTAAAAAATTTCAAAAAAGTGGTGCAACTTAATAAAAAAATCATACTTTCAAAAGTAAATTGTTTTTTTCAAATATGCTGAATTAAAATTAAAGTAAAACAATTGAAAATCCAAGTTTGAACCCTGTATCATTAACGGCTCTTGAGTTATAAGAATTTAAATATGAGAAATGGTGAAAAAACCTATCACGAAGGAAAACGCATTTTTACAAGAAGTCGTTTCCATGACAGCCGTTGCTTGAAAGCTAGATTTTAAAAACAAACCACAACGAAAATTTAATATTTTCTTTTCTCATTCAGATAGAAACATGATTTAAATGTCATTTTAAGCAGGAAAAAAAAAAAAAAAAAAAAAAAAAAAAAAAAAAAAAAAAAACAGAAAATTTTTTTATGAAGTAAAACGTTTTTGCAAAATTTGAAGATTTTTGTGTCCCGGACCCCTTAAATGTCTAGCATTTACGGTTCGCTTACAAGGACACTCAAAAGAATTCCGATATATGACAACCTATGGAGGAAATTGTTTGTGGGGTATTTTATTGATATTGAACCATTTTAAGCATATTTAACACTGGATTTCAACGGGGGTGGTTTTAGTATCTGGGGGTCATGATCGTCAAAAATATACCAAAATTTCCCGAAGTGTTTTCCTTCCGACGGCTGCAATACGTAGCTTTTTACTTTTTGTAATAAAAGCTGTCTAAATGTGTCCACAATTTGGCCACCACTGTGTATAGCACGAACTGAAATAGGTATTAAATTATGGCAGATTTGAAAATTTTAAATTTTGAGTAATTTTTCATCATGTCACATTATTGTTTAGCAAACTTAGAAATATTTTGCCATGCAGGGGAAAAATTCATGAAGGAAGGGGTTAAACATGCTTTCGAAAAGCGTGCTTTATTTTTAGAAAGCTTAAAAATTTTAATATTTTCGAGATTTACAGTAGAATTTATAAAAGCATAATTTATTTTGCTGGGACTGATTTTCGGGAAAATTTAGGAGTAGTTTTTAGAGTGTATTAATCAGTTTACTCAAACTGGAATATCGTTTTTTAACACTTTCCCATATAGTTGAAAATTATTTATGAATTCGGTTTGTCAGTCTATTTGCTCGTATTCTAACTCACGTAAATATATCCTGATTGCCATTAAATTGATATATGTTATTCTAGTTTACTATGGCAAGTGCGATATTGAAAATTAAAGGGCTCCGGGACATATTTTAAAATATTTTTTATTTATTGAGTTAAAATTCTGAATTTATTTGTAATGGTTAACCTTATCATTTGTAAACAAAATCACATGAAAAAACTTCTCTGATTTGTTTTTTAATTCAAATTTAAAATTTATTAAAAATTGGGGTAATTTAAAATCGTTATAACTCGAAATATTCTTTATAGAATTTCAATTTATTTTCATTTAAAAATAGAGAAATATATAAGTTTAAATTTTGATTCAGCATTTTTAAGAATATTAATTTATAAAAAAATTAAAAATATTTATCTAAAAAATTTCAAAAAAAGTGGTGCAACTTAATAAAAAAATCATACTTTCAAAAGTAAATTGTTTTTTTCAAATATGCTGAATTAAAATTAAAGTAAAACAATTGAAAATCCAAGTTTTAACCCTGTATCATTAACGGCTCTTGAGTTATAAGAATTTAAATATGAGAAATGGTGAAAAAACCTATCACGAAGGAAAACGCATTTTTACAAGAAGTCGTTTCCATGACAGCCGTTGCTTGAAAGCTAGATTTTAAAAACAAACCACAACGAAAATTTAATATTTTCTTTTCTCATTCAGATAGAAACATGATTTAAATGTCATTTTAAGCAGGAAAAAAAAAAAAAAAAAAAAAAAAAAAAAAAAAAAAAAAACAGAAAATTTTTTTATGAAGTAAAACGTTTTTGCAAAATTTGAAGATTTTTGTGTCCCGGACCCCTTAAATGTCTAGCATTTACGGTTCGCTTACAAGGACACTCAAAAGAATTCCGATATATGACAACCTATGGAGGAAATTGTTTGTGGGGTATTTTATTGATATTGAACCATTTTAAGCATATTTAACACTGGATTTCAACGGGGGTGGTTTTAGTATCTGGGGGTCATGATCGTCAAAAATATACCAAAATTTCCCGAAGTGTTTTCCTTCCGACGGCTGCAATACGTAGCTTTTTACTTTTTGTAATAAAAGCTGTCTAAATGTGTCCACAATTTGGCCACCACTGTGTATAGCACGAACTGAAATAGGAATTAAATTATGGCAGATTTGAAAATTTTAAATTTTGAGTAATTTTTCATCATGTCACATTATTGTTTAGCAAACTTAGAAATATTTTGCCATGCAGGGGAAAAATTCATGAAGGAAGGGGTTAAACATGCTTTCGAAAAGCGTGCTTTATTTTTAGAAAGCTTAAAAATTTAAATATTTTCGAGATTTACAGTAGAATTTATAAAAGCATAATTTATTTTGCTGGGACTGATTTTCGGGAAAATTTAGGAGTAGTTTTTAGAGTGTATTAATCAGTTTACTCAACCTGGAATATCGTTTTTTAACACTTTCCAATATAGTTGAAAATTATTTATGAATTCGGTTTGTCAGTCTGTTTGCTCGTATTCTAACTCGCGTAAATATATCCTGATTGCCATTAAATTGATATATGTTATTCGAGTTTACTATGGCAAGTGCGATATTGAAAATTAAAGGGCTCCGGGACACATTTTAAAATATTTTTTATTTATTGAGTTAAAATTCTGAATTTATTTGTAATGGTTAACCTTATCATTTGTAAACAAAATCACATGAAAAAACTTCTCTGATTTGTTTTTTAATTCAAATTTAAAATTTATTAAAAAGTGGGGAAATTTAAAATCGTTATAACGCGAAATATTCTTTAAAAAATTTCAATTTATTTTCATTTAAAAATACAGAAATATATAAGTTTAAATTTTGATTCAGCATTTTTAAGAATAGTAATTTATAAAAAAATTAAAAATATTTATCTAAAAAATTTCAAAAAAAGTGGTGCAACTTAATAAAAAAATCATACTTTCAAAAGTAAATTGTTTTTTTCAAATATGCTGAATTAAAATTAAAGAAAAAGAATTGAAAATCCAAGTTTGAACCCTGTATCTTTAACGGCTCTCGAGTTATAAGAATTTAAATATGAGAAATGGTGAAAAAACCTATCACAAAGAAAAACGCATTTTTACAAGAAGTCGTTTCCATGACAGCCGTTGCTTGAAAGCTAGATTTTAAAAACAAACCACAACGAAAATTTAATATTTTCTTTTCTCATTCAGACAGAAACATGATTTAAATGTCATTTTAAGCAGGAAAAAAAAAAAAAAAAAAAAAAAAAAAACAGAAAATTTTTTTATGAAGTAAAACGTTTTTGTAAAATTTGAAGATTTTTGTGTCCCGGACCCCCTTAAGTGTCTAGCACTTACGGTTCGCTTACAAGGACACTCAAAAGAATTCCGATACATGACAACCTATGGGGAAAATTGTTTGTGGGGTATTTTAATGATATTGACTCATTTTAAGTATATTTAACACTAGATTTGAACGGGGGTGGTTTTAGTATCTGGGGGTCATGATCGTCAAAAATATACCAAAATTTCCCGAAGTGTTTTCCTTCGGACGGCTGCAATACGTAGCTTTTTACGTTTTGTAATAAAAGCTGTCTAAAAGTGTCCACAATTTTGGCCACCACTGTGTATAGCACGAACTGAAATATGTATTAAATTATGGCAGATTTGAAAATTTTAAGTTTTGAGTAATTTTTCATCATGTCACATTATTGTTTAGCAAACTTAGAAATATTTTGCCATGCAGGGGAAAAATTCATGAAGGAAGGGGTTAAACATGCTTTCGAAAAGCGTGCTTTATTTTTAGAAAGCTTAAAAATTTAAATATTTTCGAGATTTACAGTAGAATTTATAAAAGCATAATTTATTTTGCTGGGACTGATTTTCGGGAAAATTTAGGAGTAGTTTTTAGAGTGTATTAATCAGTTTACTCAAACTGGAATATCGTTTTTTAACACTTTCCAATATAGTTGAAAATTATTTATGAATTCGGTTTGTCAGTCTGTTTGCTCGTATTCTAACCCGCGTAAATATATCCTGATTGCCGTTAAATTGATATATGTTATTCGAGTTTACTATGGCAAGTGCGATATTGAAAATTAAAGGGCACCGGGACACATTTTAAAATATTTTTTATTTATTGAGTTAAAATTCTGAATTTATTTGTAATGGTTAACCTTATCATTTGTAAACAAAATCACATGAAAAAACTTCTCTGATTTGTTTTTTAATTCAAATTTAAAATTTATTAAAAAGTGGGGTAATTTAAAATCGTTATAACTCGAAATATTCTTTATAGAATTTCAATTTATTTTCATTTAAAAATACAGAAATATATAAGTTTAAATTTTGATTCAGCATTTTTAAGAATATTAATTTATAAAAAAATTAAAAATATTTATCTAAAAAATTTCAAAAAAAGTGGTGCAACTTAATAAAAAAATCATACTTTCAAAAGTAAATTGTTTTTTTCAAATATGCTGAATTAAAATTAAAGTAAAACAATTGAAAATCCAAGTTTGAACCCTGTATCTTTAACGGCTCTCGAGTTATAAGAATTTAAATATGAGAAATGGTGAAAAAACCTATCACGAAGGAAAACGCATTTTTACAAGAAGTCGTTTCCATGACAGCCGTTGCTTGAAAGCTAGATTTTAAAAACAAACCACAACGAAAATTTAATATTTTCTTTTCTCATTCAGATAGAAACATGATTTAAATGTCATTTTAAGCAGGAAAAAAAAACAGAAAATTTTTTTTATGAAGTAAAACGTTTTTGCAAAATTTGAAGATTTTTGTGTCCCGGACCCCCTTAAGTGTCTAGCATTTACGGTTCGCTTACAGGGGCACTCAAAAGAATTCCGATACATGACAACCTATGGGGAAAATTGTTTGTGGTGTATTTTAATGATATTGAACCATTTTAAGCATATTTAAATCGATATCCTTATAATATTATAAATGCCAATGTGTGTCCGAATGTTTGAATGAAGTCAACGTCTAAACGGATGAATTAATGCTTTTGAATTTTTGAATATAGATGGATTACAACCCGGAAAGGAACATAGGCTATGTTTAATTTATTTTATTCAAATATTTTGCTTAATAATTAAAAATTTCATTCTTTTTCATACAGAATCAATATACATTTCCCGATAAATTTAAACATATTTCTTTCCCGTTGCCAATAAAATCAAAGTCTGTTTTAAAAATTTCTGTTGGAATACAACGTCCATTTATCTTACCCTTTTCTTTCAGCGCATGCGCGTACAGTGACGTTTCTACAAATCCGCTCTGCGAGCGAGATTATTTAGTTCTGTTAAAAACATGTCAGTGCTTAGTCGCACTTAAGCTATGTATATATTTTTGTCTTCGTGTTAGTGTTAATAAATGTTTATGTCGAGCTATTCTGCTAACTCTGTGTGCCCCCAAAACCAACAAAGGTTGGGTACCAGAGACGCTACTCACTGCCCTATAAATAGCAGAAATATTTTTTAATTCGAACTTTCGAATCATAAAGTCTTAAGCCTAAACCGAAACTAAGAACTCTTCTACGTTCTGTCATTAACTGTTTTGATTTGTGGCTGCGAGATATTTTATTTAATCATGTCACATGTTACGACAATTGAAAAGCTCGGCAAAGATAACTTTGATAGCTGGAAACTTCAAATTGAAGCAGTATTAATAAAAAATGATCATTGGGATTATGTAACCGGCAAAGAAGAGAAACCGGCCGAAGGTAGCGCTGATGAAAAGAAATGGCTCCAGGCTGATCAAAAAGCTCGTGCTGATATAATTCTGGCCATAAATCCTAGTGAATTGTGCCACATCAAGCATTGTGCGACTTCAAATTCTGTATGGAATAAATTGAAAGACGTTTATGAATCAAGAGGCCCCGCAAAGAAAGCAACGCTGCTAAAACAGCTTCTGTTTCGAAAGATGAGTTTCAGTGAAACGATGTCTGAACATTTAAATATCTTTTTTGAGATTGTTGATAAATTAAAAGAAATGGAAATAGAAATTGCGGATGATTTGTTATCAATTCTTCTACTCTACAGTGTTCCTGAGAATTTCGAAAATTTTAGATGCGCTATAGAATCGAGAGATGAATTACCTAAACCCGATTCTTTGAAAATTAAGATGCTAGAAGAATGGGAAGCTAGAAAAGGAAAAACCACCCATGATTCACAAAATGCCTATTATATAGAAAACAAGAGAAACAATCAAGAACAGAAGAAAAATGAAAAATGGAAGACTAATACGAATAAAAATTTTCCTGCAGAGAGAAATTATCGTAATTTCAAGTGCAATTATTGCTCCAAAATCGGGCATAAAGCTAACGAATGTAGAAAGAAAATAGCTGACAGAAAGCTTGCATCTTTAAATAAAGGAAATCAAGGTTCAATGATTAGTTATGAAGAACCGGTTAGTATGGCATTTAACGACGTATACCATCAATCTACTGCATGGTATTTAGACAGTGGTTGTACATCTCATATGTGCAAAGATAAAAATTTATTTACAGAATTTCATCCTCGTGATAATTCTACAATACAGCTTGCGGTTGATAAAACAGCAAAAATCACAGGAATAGGAACAGTTCTTATTACAGTGCCTAACGGTAGTGGGACTACTAATCTCACACTTAAGAACGTTCTGTGTGTACCCGAGTTAAAATGTAATTTGATTTCAACATCAAAAGCAACGGCTAATATTCGTTCTGTGCTTTTTAAAGAACGATATGCTAAAATAATTGAGCTTAATGGTTCTATACTAGTACAAGCTGTTCGTCAAGGTGATTTATATTATGTACATCCAATCCCCGAAAGAGCTGCAATAGCACAGGTAAGTGATTTTGTAAAATGGCATTTAAAGTTAGGACATTTAAATGAGTCTGATTTAAAGAAACTTAAATCTAATAATATGGTTAGAAATTTAAATTTTAATGATGATGAGTCTCTTAAAGATTGTAAAGTTTGTATTCAAGGTAAACAAACTGTCCGCCCTTTTCCTAAACAATCAAATTTTGAAAGTAATGATTTATTATTTCGGATCCATTCAGATTTATGTGGGCCCATGAGAGTCCCTTCCCATGGAGGATCGCGATATTTTGTTACTTTTATTGATGATAAATCACGTTATATTGAAGTTAGTTTTCTTAAAACCAAGGATGAGGTTAAGAACGCATTTGTTAAATACAAAGCAGCAGTCGAAAACCGATTAGGAAAGAAAATAAAATTTCTTCGTACAGATAATGGCTTAGAATATTGCGGCGAAGAATTTGATAAATATATCGAAGAATGCGGTATAAAACGAGAATTTTCTTCCCCTTTAACCCCTCAGCAAAATGGCACCCCTGAAAGATCGAATAGAACGTTAACTGAAATGGCAAGGTGTTTACTATTACAAAGTAATCTTCCACAATCTTTTTGGGCCGAAGCTATAAATTGTGCTGCTTACATACGCAATCGCTGCCCAACACGACGTTTAAGCGAAAATAAAACTCCATATGAAGTATTCTTTGGCATCAAGCCAACTTTATCATACTTCAAAATATTTGGGCAAAAATGTTTCGTACTTAATAAAAGGCAAAATAAAGGAAAATTTGATCCTAGATCAGAAGAACATATCTTTGTAGGTTATTCTAATGAATCAAAAGCATATAGGCTTTGGAACAAGAAATCTAGAAAAATTGTTATAAGCCGTGATGTTCGATTTATCAACGAATTTGAAAATGATCCCTCCTGTAACACCGAAATAAAATTAATTTTTCCTTTCTCTCAAAATAATGAAAATACGAGCGCAAATACAATTACGCAACAATCAGAAATATTTTCAGTCATGAAAACGGAACCAGACAATTCTAGTGGCGACAGTGAAAGAGAAATTGATTCGCAATCTGATGAAATTTCCGACCCCCCTTCTTTCAGAACGCGCGGGAGGCCAAGAAAAATAAAAACAGGTAGAAAAGGGAGACCTCGAAAGGAATATCAAACAATTTTTATTCCGAAAGAAGAAAAATCTCAAACTGCAGTAAATAATTCTTTTGACTCTTGTCCTCAATTATTTGAAGCTCTAAATAGTCCGTATAAAAACGAATGGATAAATGCGATAAATATAGAATTTAATTCATTAATGCAAGAAAATGCATGGCAAATAGTAGATAGGCCAAAACATAAGAAAATTATAGGATCTAAGTGGGTTTTAAAAACAAAATATAAGCCAGATGGTTCAATCGAGAAATTTAAAGCGAGATTGGTGGTAAAAGGTTGTACACAAAAACCTGGTATCGATTTTGACGAAAATTTTTCTCCTGTAGCTAGATTAAGTTCAATAAGAACTGCGATCGCATATGGCATCCAAAATGGGTTCACTGCATATCAATTAGATTTTATTATGGCTTATGTAAATGGTGATTTAACTGAAGAAATATACATGGAATTACCTGAAGGTTTTAAAAATGAATCTAATGCTGACAAAGTTTGTTTATTAAAAAAATCCCTTTATGGATTAAAACAATCGGGTCGCCAATGGTTCAAAAAATTAGATGAAAAATTGAAACAAATGAAGTTTAAATCACTAAATGCTGATAAATGTGTGTATTTTTCTAAATCTCCCATTGAAGCTATTATCATTGTTTATGTTGATGATCTCATAATTCTTACTAAATGTAAAGAAGATTATCAATATATTCGAGATGAATTAGCAAAATCATTTAAAATGAAAGATTTAGGTCTCTTACACTATTGTTTGGGCATAGAATTTATGCAAAACGGGGACAATATTAAAATTACACAAAAGAAATACATTGAAGATATTCTGAGCGAATTTAATATGCAAGAATCCAAACCAATATCTACACCTTTTGATAATAACGTGAAGCTTACTAAAGATATGTGTCCCAAAACTGAAGAAGAAAAGTCTGAAATGAATAATATTCCCTACCGTCAATTAATAGGATCCCTTATGTATTTATCAGTCGCTACTAGACCTGATATAACTCACGCTGTGAATTTCCTAAGTCAATTTAACAACAATCCAGGTAAACCTCATTGGATAGCTGCAAAAAGAATTTTGCGATATCTGAAAGGAACCCAAGATCAAGGACTGATCTTTAAACGTGATTCTGAATCCTTGATTGCATTTGTCGATGCCGATTGAGCGTCGGATGTGAATGACAGAAAATCGTACACTGGCTACATTTTTAAATACGCCAGTGGAGCCATATCGTGGGAATCGAGAAAACAACGAACTGTCGCATTATCCACAACAGAGGCGGAGTACATGGCATTGTCAGAAGCTGCCAAAGAGATTTTGCATCTCAGACGGTTTTTAAGTGAACTTTCTCCTGAAACAGTGGCTGCGCCTACTATAATATTTTGTGATAACCAGTCTGCTCAAAAATTAGTACGAAATCCGGTTTACCATTCGCGCACCAAACACATCGATATTCGACATCATTTTGTGCGTGAAATTTACGACAATGGCGAAATAGAGGTTAAATACCTAGAGACAGAAAATATGCCTGCAGACATTTTAACCAAAGCTTTAAATGCTTATAAACATAAAAAATGTTGTGAAATGATAGGACAAAATGTTTAAAATTTTTCAGCATTATTCTGTATCCTTTTTATATAAGTATATAATTTGTATTTGTAATTTTTATATTAATATTATTTCTCTGTAATTTGCTTAATAGGAGAACATTGTTTTGTTAAGAAAATGCACGTTGTAAAGGGGGAATTGTTGGAATACAACGTCCATTTATCTTACCCTTTTCTTTCAGCGCATGCGCGTACAGTGACGTTTCTACAAATCCGCTCTGCGAGCGAGATTATTTAGTTCTGTTAAAAACATGTCAGTGCTTAGTCGCACTTAAGCTATGTATATATTTTTGTCTTCGTGTTAGTGTTAATAAATGTTTATGTCGAGCTATTCTGCTAACTCTGTGTGCCCCCAAAACCAACAATTTCCCCTCGGCAATTAATTTTTAACTGAACAATTTCTGCGTAAAAAATGAGAATAAAAAGAAAATAAATATGACGTCATATTTGAAACGAAAAAAAAAATGAAGTATTTTTTATTATGTATAAAACATGGATATCGGTTACTTTAATAAGGGTTTTTCTGTCAAAAATGGCGATATAATTAGAAGGAAAAAGAATGAAAAAGAATTATATTATTGATAAAATATTTAACATGCAAAAATATGACGTCATACTTGAAATAAAACAGGTATTTTCAAGTATTCGTTAAAAATACAAGGAGCATGAATATCATAAACTAATGAAAATAGATAAAAAATGATGTCATATTTAAAATGAATGAGAAATATTTTTTACTAATACTGATTAATAAGTTTGAATATAAGTTACATACAAATGAGAGTTTGCATTCAAAATTCAAATTATGATTATCAGTAGAAGACATTATTTGTGGAAAAAAATTAAATAAAATTGATTAATATATTTTTTTACGCTATTTTCTCTTTAAAATTAAAAAGAATTTAATTTCAATTTGTATAGATGGTGCAAAAACATGATTAAAGTAAATTTTCCTAAAACTACAAACATATTTTCACACATTGAAGCTTTATGAATGAATTTATTCCACAGAAGCAAAAATCGTCTAAGCATATTGGCATTTAAACCAAGGATGCAAATTAAACTTCAGTACATTTAAGTGGATTGTTACTGCCCCTACTAATTGAATTTTAAAAAATCGTATGCTATTTTAATTAATTATTTTTAACAGATGGCAATTAAAACATATCACAAATGCGAATTTAGTAAAAGGTTTTATCGGATAAAAAAGATGTAATACTTTTTTCAATTAAAGTATTAATTTTAATTAGAAAACTTTTGTATATATTTATTTTAATTTCGTCAAATTGATGTCTTTTTCATTTCACAAGCCCCGAAATAAAAAATGAAACCATTAAGTAACAATATACATTTCAAAAATAATGTTTTACATCAAAAGTCAAAATGTAACCTTAGTTTACATTTTAACTAGGGCAACTTGACGTGAGACGCCGTGTTGTACAAGATGCCGAATAATGTAGTTTTCATATGCGCAGGCTCTGTAGGGAAACGCCGCTCAATTGTAAGGAAGATGGTTTCTTACTGATATTTTAATTTTTGTTTGCGCTCTTTTAAAAAATTAAGTGGTGCTTTTTTATTGCTATTTCGTCAAAACACTTCTGGTAAGTGTCAAAAATCATTTACGTGATTTCTATATTTGCCTATATAACTCTTAGTAAACACCAGAAAAATAAATCTGATGTTTTTAGAAAGTACTGATACCTGGCCTTTCTACAAAGTATAAATGGTGGCCAGTTCCCGCTTCTTCACGTCAGTGGGGTACGCCGGAGTCTTACCCAATACTTTTGGGGTAAGTCTACGAAAATTTTTGAGGGTAAGATGCCGGTTTTTCCCCCTCGGGGTAAGATGACGGTTATTTTCCGTTGCAGTCAAATGCCTGGTTGTTTCTTCATTATATGAATTACTCTTGTATATTAACTAATTTGTCAGCAATTTTAATCAGATACTTTAAATCAATGATTAAATCGCGATTTTAATCAACTGATTAAAAAAAGCATTAGTTAAAATTATAAATTTTGTAAATGTTTAAAATGACATAAATATATATTAAAATCTAAGGTGAATATAAGTTGAAAGGTTTCTATATGTATTCTGAGTTATAAATAAACTTTATTGGCCTTATAAATAATTATTTCATAACTAGCCGCCCTTGGCAACCAGTTTGGTCTCCGTTAGATGTGTGCTAAGCATTGTACCATGCAACTTTTATCCAAAATTTAATTTACTTTCTCAATATTTCGCCAAATCAGAAGTTTCTAGTAGAGAAATCAAGAACTAAGTATTTTTGGTTAACCCGTCGACCAAAAATATATCGCCAAACTGTAAGATTAAATATCAATAACGGTTGATCGTAAATGTCATATTCGCTTGTTTTTAAGCAAGTTACACGTGTTTACGTCATCAAGTTATTTTTATTTCGACGTTTTATTTGTATTTTTATTAATGTTATACTAATTTATTTGTTCTTTTTCTATTTAAAATAAAAAAAAAATATGTCAATTTGTATAATTTGGCGAGTGGTTTGGCGATTTATATAATTTGGGGAAAAGGGTCGACGGGATAACTAAGTAGTACCTTTTTATGCTAGCCAGGCGCAAGTGATAAATCATCAAACAATCGTCTTTCCAATCGCATTTTTTCGTATTTAATTAAATTCATCTAAAATATAATAATTTCACTCATTTTATTTAAAATACATAATTTTAATTTTAAATTCACGACTTTCACTTTTTCTTTCCCTTTTTTAGGAAAAAGAAAAGAAAATAATAAATAATACCAAAAACCATGGCTTTTAATTTCAATATAAAAGCATTGTTTTAATTTACCACACGAAAAATTAAAAATGCAAAATATGGTCACCTGACATATAAAAAGCGAAGCGGTCAGCCCAGAACTATTGATGACAGTCACATGACTTAGGCTATTATTATAGAGAGTTTTAATTTTAACCATTGTTAAAACTTTGATGTTAAATGCAGTTATAAATAATTTTAATAAATGTAAATATCGATAGTATGTAATATAGTTTTAGTTAACTAGGGTCTGCTGCCCCTACGAGCTACGCTCGCCAACCTCCATCCAGACACCGCAGACTCTATATCACGTTAATTTGATCTGCTTTGAAAAGATAACGGATTAAATTTTCTACCAACATTCAGAAGATGATGATTTTTTATTTTTAAGTGAGTGAGAATCAGTGTTAAGAGTATATAGCAAAGTGCAACAAAACCTCTAAAAAATGTGATTGGATCAAATGCATTCAGTGAAACTGTTGGTTATATACAAGTTCCTCAAAGTGCCTAAACAAATGTGCAGTCTGTGTCAGATCTGAGTTATAGCTTAAAAGAATAAAGGGTCATATGAAAAACACCATGAAAAATCTGCACTCTAAAGCACTTACTCACAGTGGCTTTATCGTATTTAAACTTATTGTAATATTTAAAATTAGGCATACTTAAGAGCCATAATTATTTTAAATGTTAAATAGAACATAACTTTTTTTTTCAAACATTAGTTTGTCCTTTTATTAAATTGCCAACGTTTGTTACATTCATATTTTTGTAATTTTTTAATAGTAAGTAAGTTAACAACTTTAGTATGTCTAAAATATTAAAGTTACTTTTATTCATCCCATTATGTTTTATACTGCTTCACAAATTATTGTTTACATTGAAACTCCACAAGGCATCTTACCACTAGATAGTTGGCCATCTTACTCATAGGTATGGGTAAGATGCCGAAATGCAAGTGCTTACAAAAACAAAATTTTTTATGCTTTATATAATATCTATAAAATGAAATAAGGTTTTAAATGATTGTTCAATTGTAAAAAAGGACTTTATTATGATAAATTGAATATAGATGGCAGCACTACGAGAATTGAAAATGACTGGTTTTCTCTGCCTTAAAAATAGAAGACTTTATTCAATTTTTATTCTTATTATTTTAACTCTTTTTTTAATTTTAAAATTCCTATTATCCTTTTTCTGTATTATATGCATATTAATCTTGTTTTATTTTCTTTTATTAGATAAATTTTATTCTGTATTTTGATGGTCATGTGCGGACCTGTAATAGAACATTCCAGTGTTGTGTTTCTAAAATCTAAGATGTGAAAGTCAAATTCGATTCGATTAAAGTTTGAAAAGACAAGTTATTCGTAATTCTTTATGTGAAATCTTTATTCGTTAAGTATGCTCTATCCTCATCCATGTAAAATCAACAATTTCTTTTATTTTAATTCATCCACTTCAAGTTCGCCTGTTTTGAAATACAATTCTTCGATGACACATTTCGAACGCAACTGGAGTCTGCATCAAGAAATCAAAGGTACTGTTCCTTTTTCTCTGTTTAATTCAGTTGAATAAAGACAAATCTATTCTAATCATCTTTAAAACTACACAATGATACATAAGGGTGAAAACTTCTAAAATCAATCAATGAATAACAAATAAAAACAACAGGTGATTTTTAAAACAATAAAGTCACTAACTACTGCATCTTCACCCAATTTATCCTAGATTTTCTTACTTGAAATTTAAAATTTATTAAAAATGAATTTCAATATTTTTTCTAAAAGTACATGTACAATAATATAGGACTTCATTAAGCGATTTCATATTTTAATTAAGTGAAATGGTATAGTTTTACATGATTCATGAAGTGAAAGAATATATATATATATTATCTCGACAAGTATTATTCCATACGAAAAACTAACCAAGTGACGTCATCATATTTTAAATCATTGACCAGTTTTCTTTCAGAAAATATTAGCATTTTTATATCACTTATACCAAATGGTTTGATTTCCACAGACTTTCCAGAAAATACATTGTTAACATCCTTTTACCTTAAAATCTCCCAGAAAATCGATGTAAGAAAGCTTAGCAAGTAATTTTAATTAAAAATTAGCCTTCACATGTCACAACGTTTACATGTAAAGAAGAGGTGAAATCACTAATTAAGAAATAAATTCACCCTTCACCTCACATCCCTCCAATTTTTAAAGACGCCGTGATTAACAAAAAGCGAAAGAGAAGAAGGGAAATTTTCTTTCGATTAAAAAAAAAAAAAAAAAAAAAAAAAAAACTAAATCTATAGTTAAAAAATCTCTGTCCCATGCATATTTCTACAAATAGCCAAGCCTCCATAATCCAAAATTACAACACAACAATCAATATGAAGACATTTAGCCGTAACTGGACTGCTTTTCTCATAAATAGATTTCTTTTGCGATTGAAAGCAATAAGCAACTCTATTGCTTAAATAATAAGCATTTAGGCTTAAAGAGTCTTCGGAGCGTGATAAACATTTTGATATTATTGGTAGATCTACAGCTATTAAAAATGTGATACCATGAAATAAAAATGTAATAAATATTTGAAAGTTAAAGAAATTTCTCATACTTTTATTATTTATTTTTGACTTTTGATGCTTCACCACGTCTGATTTTTTGAATACGATTTATCCTTTTTTCTTTTCCAAGATGTAATTTTTTGGAATAGAAACATAATGTTATATGCTGATTTTTCGATCATTCTAATCAATTCTAAGACGCGTCTGAAGTGATCTGTTAATAATCACTATTTACTAATATATCTCTTTAAATAATATTCTTTGTCACAAAACCATAAATCAATATCCATGAACGGAATAAGTATAAAATAGAATAAATATAAATAATAAAGTAGAATAAAAAAGATTTAAGTTTATTCTTCATTTAATCTTAGAAAATGAGTATGAAATTTGAAGCCCACGAAAGAAATTTACATGATTCTGTATATATGAACAAAAATAAGCAAATTGGGATCATTAGAAGTTTTTGTACTTTAAAATATGATAAAAGGTTAATTACATATGCTTTTAATTATCGAAATTTTTTGCTAAATGGTTAATTACATATGCTTTTAATTATCGAATTTTTTTGCTTAATTGATGAATTTATTCTTCTTTAAATCTTAAGTTAACGAAGTCACGCGTAACAGCTAGTATATACATATAACTTTCTGTACAATTATACCATTGATACAAGTGAAATAGACTAATAATTATGATATCAGTATTAAACACACCAGAAACCAAATACTAGTTAAATTGTATTGTCCAATCAAATACCTTATGAAAGTTAAAAATGAGAAAAAAAAACATACAGGATTATGGATATATCACTGAGGTATACTACATGGCGATTACTGTAGAATCTGGGGTGCATACAATTTATCGTTCATTTACAGTTGCATAGAAAAGTATTTGACAAAAGTACTGCCTATAAAGAATAACTGCTGGCAGTGCGTTTTCAGTTGTGGTACACGTTTTAAAATTTAACTATTTTTTTTAAATATTACTTTATATAAATTCTATAGATCATATACAGGGCTACATAAAGATCTCAGGTACATTTTTATTTATTGGCGGATATTGCTGAATGGGAATTTTCAACTGCGCTAAGCGTTTAATTGAACTAAATTTCAACGTACCATGTAGTATACATATAAATAATATACGCGTTTGCACAAAAAAATCGGATATTTTTCCGAATATTGATGTTAATTAAAAAGTCTTTTAAAATTAAAATTAAAAATTTGCTACCTTTATGTTAGCAGTTAGAGAACTCAGTCGATAAGTCACTCATTGATCCCACCACCATCATTCGTATTGGATTCATTTAATTTAAAATACCAGCCTCTCTCTCGTATCATTTAAAATACAGAACATTAATTTAAGGGGGTAGGATACCTTTACACCTGCTAAATTTTCGAAAAAAAAATTTATACATATTTTGATTCTCATAATCATTTCTGAATAATATGCAAAAAACCGCATTAAAAAATTCCCAATAGTTTACTAATTATGGCAGTTTTATCAAGACTATATATTAAGGCTACATAGGATAACTAAACTTTGCATTGCTTTTATTCAAAACGATGAATTTTGATACTGCGCGCAGTGTTACTAAAAAACAATGCATGGCAATAAAAAAAACTTTTCACCACAAATTCATTACTGTATTATCTACAACTTAAAACCAGAAAAAGTAAGATTTTATTTTATTTTTTGTTTTTTACTTTGAAATGATTTTTAAAAAAGGGAAAATTTTTAATTTTTTGTTAATTTTTTAATTTAGTCAATATTTTTTACAAATATTCCCGTTTTAGTATAAAGTTAACAGTATTATGTATTTATTTTTACAAAACTTTTCTCTTTATATGCATATTTTCAGATTTTATCATGCGCGCAAGATTTTTTTCTCTTATTATCGTATATTTTTAATCCTATCATCTTAATATTTATTAATGAATTTACAAGTATATATGTATTTTTAAATATAAATTTGAAAATGAGCTTTATATTTAAATTAAGTTTGATTTTTATTTTTGACTTATTACACAAGTTTTGAAGCTTGGAACATAGTGGTATTTTTTCTTTTTTGGACGTGTTCAAAGGTATCCTACCCCCTTAAAACAGTTGCATTTAAAATACACTCATTTCATGTGAAGTACAAGGAGGTAAAAGAAAGAAATGAAATAATAAGATATAATACCATAACATTAAAGACCGTTTTATTTCAACATGAAATCATATTTGTTTTATTTTATATATATGACGTCATATTCGAGTACTTTCCGTAGTTAATCATATTCACGCACCTTGCACTATTAAGAAATACTTGGAAATTTCAATTGAAATTAATTCTTGGGAAGAAATTATTATTCCAGCGCTGTAAAAAAGGGGAGTATTAATACGCTGAATTTGGGTTTATGAAATGCGGAATGAGGGTTACATTTTCGCTACTTTTGGTGTAAACATCGAAATATGTGTTATCATTCTCTAAGAATTGTTTATCGTTAATTTTTAAAACAAAGTATCGAAGACAAGCACCAAAGTTTGTGTATTTCCTAACTTGCGATCTAGAGCTGTGCAAATTTTTCGCATTGTCAGCAGCCTTTTTCTGCTTATCAGCAGATGACACTAGCCATTTTAGATAAAAAAATTATATCGTTTCGAATGCGAATTACAGTTGGAATACAAAAGGTAAGCAAAGTAATTATTCTTCATAGATTTAAGAGACAGAGCTAAATAGTGTTTGTATATAAAGTGTCTGTTATTGAATCATGCATACATGTTTGCATATATAAGATAAAGAGAGATGAAGAACACTTTTCATGTTTCGCTTTCCTCGCGTAAATCACATTTTTCGAGTAACAGTGTATCAGAACTACTGCCAAATTTAATACTTTTAAATAATATATAATGATAGATCTCTGTTCACATATCAATAACGATAATCTCATTTTGAGACTTTATTTGATAACATATTCCAATATTTTCTATTTGAAATATTATTTTTACTATGATATATCGGTTTGTTTACACATCCTGTCATTTTAATCAAAAGCTCTCAGCATACTTTTGATAAAATTTTACTATCTGATTTCTCTGATTTTCACATAGGTTAGTATTTTCACATATTAATGTGAGTGTCCTCTTGAATATTAATATGTTTTATACAGTAATATAGTTCATTTAGAATTTTTTTTTAATTTATTTAATTAATTCTAAAACCTTCACGTCCGAGCAAGTACCCTATTTTGGCAGCTTATTTATCTTAGTAGTTCCAATGATTTCACTTTTTCTTAGAAATCTCAATGTAAGATGTATTTCTTTGTTTAGTTTGATATGAGTCCCAAAGATTTTATGCAATTTCATAGCTAATTCTCCAAGTTATTGCAATAATGAATTTTAAAAAGCACTGTCATATCGCATAAAAAGTGATGAGCACAGAAAATTACATGACGGCATTATTTACTTTCGATTTCACAATCATATCAATGATAAAAATGTTTTTCTGCTAGTAAGTCTTGAGCTTTACTATTTTTATAGCTCCATTCAAAGTTTCAAGTTTTAAAATGTAAGGAAGTGTTTCTCTAAGAAAATTTTCTATTCTAATGGAAAATCTCTTATACTTTATCCTAAACAAGAACATTTTAGCTTGAACACATAGCAATGGAAATAGTTTAAAATTTGAGTATACGGGTAATAGGTAGGAAATCAATTTGCAACATATAACGCTGATACATTCAGGTTCATTTTCTCTCAAATTAGATTTATTTTAAACTTTAAAATTTAAATTTAAAACTTTGTTAAATTTGAGCAATAAAAAGAGGGGGTGGGGTGAATTAAAACCTCTGCAAATGCTAAAAACATATACAATAATTTGGGTTTATTCGAATCGATAATTAATCATATTTGCCCTTTTATGAATCATAAGTATATGTGAGTATTAGTAAATCTAATTACAATACTAAATATGCATAATAATGAGATAAATATGGGAAATGACGGGATAATATGGAAAGATTTGTTCATTATTTTATTTGCTTTTGTATTAAATGTTTTTTTTTTAAGAGTGATATTTGAAAATTGATATTTCATTTGAAATGAGAAGCGTTTTCCTTAAGTTATTTTTTTTTCCTCAAAAACTTGAGAAACTTATAAGGTACATCAAATCATTGGTGGATTAATATTTACACCTGAAATGATGTTTCTTTACACCGGTTAATTATCGGTGTTTCATTATATCAGTTTACTGGCGGTGTTTCCTTACACCACTTTTGGTGACAACCAAGTTGCCACCATTTTTAGTGTAAAGTTACATCGATATTTTTTTGCTGGGAGGTTTTCAGTTTTTAGTTAAAATTTATTAGAAAAATGTAAATTGATTCCCTATGCAAATTATGAAATTTTAAATTATTATGAAAAATATTTGAATACAATAAATAAAACATAGCCTATGTTTATTTCCTGGTTAATAATCAATCTATAGGCAAAGATACAAAGGCATTTATTCAACCGTTTTGACGTTAACTTGACTCAAATATTCACACACACTTTCACATTTACGAGATGCTATTGGAATGTTCACGGATCTGCTCGAAAACAAACTTTTGTTCTATCTTACCCAGTTTTGGCTGCCTTCTACTTCAAAATAGTCGCCTTGTAAACATGTACACCGATCTCATCGCGTTTTTCAATTCTCAAAGGCACTCCTAAAGTCATTTTCTCGAAAGCTGTCAAGGACCGGCTGCGATTCTCATTGAATATCGGACACAGTTGCAAAACCTTTTCCTTTAAGTTACATTTTCAATTCTGGAAATAATGAAAAATCACAAGACAACCGGTTAATTGGGTGGGCGCAGAACAACAACCATGTTGTTTCAAGCAGAAAACTGAGTTGTCTTTAAGGATCTTTCGTCATGAGTCTTAGAACAAACATTGCAGCAATGCGCAGCGTGTTCAAATTCTCCGTCAAAATTTCTTGGCAAACTCCACAACCGATTCAACTTTGATATAAACAAAAGGACTATGCCTGAATACACTCACAATTATAAAAAAAAAATTCAAAATAACAGACATTAGATTACACTAAATTAAAAAGATAAAAGCACTAACAACAATTTAAAAGGACGTTTCGGATTCATTCTGAATCCCTCAGCAGCTTATTCCTAACGTAAAAGTCATACTAATGTGTTAAAGTTCAACAAACAGAAAAACATTAAATCATGTTGCCAAAGTGAAAATTATAGTTAAAACAAAACTGAATATTCTATTGCTAGAGATGCAGCTTCGGCGAGTTAAGCTTCGGCGTATTGGATTATTTTTGGAGGGGGGGGGGCGAAATTGGGACCACTTATTTTCTTTTGCATTTTTTAGATTCTTTGGAAAAAACAATTTTTCCCATAGTTAAAAATTTTTTGTACGATATTTTCCTGTGTTTCTATGTGCGTGGGTAGTTAGTCTATGTAAAATCCAAATTTTGTATGTTTTGACTGAAAATTACAACACTTAGGGCTTAAAAGTGACTGGGGGGACGACATATCAGCACTTTACCCTATATATTACGGAAATGAATGTCCCGCGCTTCATTAAATTTATCCATAAAAAATCTCCTTCTCAATTTATTCTACAATTCTAGTTTATTAAATTATTTCCTATCTTAAGTAATATTCCATTCATTCGTTTATTTAAATTCATTTCTATTTAAAACGCGTATTTTAATATTTTATCCCCTTTCAAATAAATTATTATAATTTCTCGTGATCATTTTTCTTAAGACCTTTTATTTCTCAATCTTAAAATGCCGATATTTATTCTGTTAATGTTATCTATTTTGTACGATTTTCTTTTTTCATATTTGTTTCCAAGAGTCAATTTCGCGCTGTTTCTCGGGAGTACCGCACGCGTCCTTAATTCTTATGCCGCTAGAATGTAATTCCGAGTTTTTTGAAACCACGAATGACTCGCCCGCGCTATCTGCAATCTGACAAAAACCTTGTGCCTCCTTGGTATATTTCACCGAACATGAGAACGGTACCTAGAGATTTCGTGGCACTTGTGGTCTCCTAAAATTACGCTGCTGCCTGGAAGCGAGTCATCGTATAAATATAATATTATATTAAAATCTTTGTGAAATGTAGTTTATGATGATATAACTAACTGCTAAAGTTTTAGTTGAGAAAATGTCCGACTATTTTATAGAAATGAAGCGGATGCTTGAATTGTAGTCTACTCAGCTGGCTTTTACCAAAGGTTTATCCTAAGGGATTATTTTTTCTTTTCTTAATGTGAAAACTCCAATGATTCTTTTTGATTCGATGCCAAACCGCTACCGACGACATAATATGAACTGATTTAATACATCGAATGCAATTAATATATCCTAATAAATGAGTCGAATGGTGCTGATTAAGTTACTAAAATGGAATGTTGCGATTGATGGTATATACTGGAGTATTATAACGGATTCACGAGAGAGCGATGTTTACTTCATTTATTTTAGTTTTCATTACATGTTATGAAAAATCGTAACCTATATACGAGGGTCGATCCAGAAATAAGGTTCCAATCAAATTTACAAATAGACAATATTGTTTATTCTCATATAAATTTACATCGTTGGAAAGAAGAAAGTTTGCTCTATTTCTCTGCATAATCGCCATCTTTTTCTACGCATTTTTGTATACGGTACTCTAATTACTGTATCCCAATGTCGTAGAACTCCGTCGCCAACTCGTTGAGGAAGCGTTTCACCTCTCGTTTGACGTCATCGTCTCTCCGGAAGCGTTGGCAACCCAAGTGTTCCTTTAACTTAGGGAACAAGTGATAATCACTAGGTGCGAGGTCCGATAACCGACCTCTCGATAATCGCCTCCGAAACTGACGTTCTTCCAATCCGTTCTTCATTGTGGACTTCCTTCCGACCGGCACTAAAGTCCCTGCACCGCTTTCGGACGTATTGAATGGGCATACACTTCTCGCCATACAACTCTGTCAACTGACGACGAATATCCACGGGTGGAGTCCCTTTGGCGCGCAAAAAGCTAATTACGGGACGAATCTCGCACTTGGTGGGATCAACAATGGGAACCTCCATCTCAGACGGCTGCTGAGCCAAGAATAAGCGGCGCAGCAAAACATGACCGGGGGAATCGCGAGTGCAGGAACAGCCGCGTACAGTGATGTTGCCGTATTTTGCCTCGCAATTTCCCATGGGGCTGGAGCTCTTTGGGAATCTTACTTCTGGATCAACCCTCGTATGAAGCTTGAGTAGGCTGAAAAACCTTCATCCCGGTGTTGAAGCACATTAGTCGCTTTTCGCAAAAGGCAGAAAAGGAAAATTTGCTTTTCTGAGCAGTATTTGCTTAGTTCCAAATTCATATGCGATTTATCCCCTTCCAAAAGCAATAAAACACGAAATTGTATGCCATTTGCAATTAACCGTGAGTAGAAACATTTCCCAATGTATTAATGGAATGTGAGTGCGACCATTCATCCAGAGTTGCTCCTTCCAATGAAGTAATTTGAAGGGAGTGATTTAGAAATAGTCCGTGGAATATGGAAAAATAGCCATCGGAGGAACTTTTTTTTCCTCTGTCAGAAAATTTTGCCAAAACTGCAATGCCTTCTTTTTCTTTCCCAGGTGCAATTGTGTAGAAATCTTTGTAATTTTCAGGACCTACACTTTTCCTGTTTTTGGACAGCTTACAATCCCAGTTTTATCAGCGTTATATACACGATCACCACATAAAAAAGGTCAGAACAATTTTTTTTTCTACAAGTTATTTTTGGAGTTCCTAGAACCATGTCGAATACTATCTTCTGTGAGACAAGCTTTCGTTTTTCAAATTATTTCTGTGTTATATTGTGTTATCCTTGGATGTCGTTTTCGATAAAGAGTCACTCATTTCTCCCCCGAACGCTTGTCTATAAATGGATTTTTTTCTTTCTGTTTGTTTCATGACATTATAAACAGCATATTTTACTTCATCCTTATGCATTGCAAATAAAATTTTAGCTTTTCCAACTATTCAATCTTCAATAAGTTTTTCTTCTTCAAAGGACGAAATAGGCAATGGTCCCACACACCTAACTTCAATTGTTTTCTTTCGCAGTTTAGAGACAACTTGCCTTTGGAATATTAAAATGAAGAGATGCTTTGTTCAAACTGAGCTCACACCACCTGACAGCTGGTAAAGCATTTTCAAGATTCTCTATGGAGTACCTGAACCTTCCATATTCCCTTTTTGAGGAATCTTCTTTGTCATCAATAAGAATATTTCTTCAGTCATCTGAAAAAATTGAAAAAATAAGACACATCAATAATTGTTAAATTTAAAAATGTGTGTTATGTTTTGTTAACTTTTTATTTGTTACTATTATTGAAAACATTGAATTCAAAATATAAATTATAAGAAAAGCCGTAGAAACAAAGCCCAAACAGTTCATTAACTAGGAAAAGTAGTCTAATGTATTCCATCCAGTGAAGAACACCTGTGTTCAGACATTGGTTAGAGACTGTTTTCTGTTCATTTAGTGAATTTATTGCATATATAATGAATAAAACAATAAGAAAATAACCCCTTTGCTATGTTTCTATCCAACACAGACAAGTCCCTGTGAATGAACAGATGTTCATTCATTGGAGTTTTAGCATTTACATAACCAGTTATCAAACAATCCTTATTCTCAAATTCTATTTATTCTACAATAGATAAAACAATTAAAAATATAGCTATAAAACGTATATTTAATAAATGTTCACTGAAATCTGTGCATTACGAAAATTGAAACAATTAATGCTTATGAAACTTGTGAAATGAAGTAGCACTTAACATAGTATTTCAGCACAGAAACCATGCGTTACTCAGATATGAAAACTCCAACACGTTCTTAAAATAAAATCATGTGACTTCAGTAACCAATCAGGAATGAGATAGCTTCCTGTTGAATAGAATTAAGGCAATATTGTAACCCCATCAAGCGGAGGGTTTTGTAAACCTTTTTCTATTAAAATATTTACTAAGTGCTCATTAACTGGGGCCTGGTCGGACTACCCTATTTGCTTAAATAAATGACAGTAAAATGCTTTGAACTAGAGTCCATAATTTTCTATATTGTAAACTTGAAATTAAAGCATCAAGACTGTGTCGATTAGAAATTTAAACATTTTGCTATTATAAGAACATATTAATATTAAAACCCGAAAGAAAGCGTTTGTTATTATTAGGCGTTTTTAAAATATGTAAAACGAGTGATTCAAACTTCAAATATATTTTTTTACGATGAAATCAATTGAATAATCATCAATATAAAGAAGTTATTAATTGGACACTTATAAATTTTATTTCCTATTTTTTTAAGTATTCCAAGAGTGTAAATATATTACGAAACATTAGTCTCAGAAAAAAAAATTAAAGTTTTACTTTTGCATATTTCATTGCTTTTCAGTCAAACATACTAATTGAACTTGCACAAGTATATTTCTGTATGAGTAAATATTTAATTTTCAGCATATGGTCATTTCTAAAAATAATGGTTTAAACTTGCAAAAATAAAATTTATTGAAATTAAAAGCATTTTTACTTTTATATTTTGTTTCTAAATAAATATTTACATTCTAAAATATAACAAATAAAAATTTAAACAAAGCTTTTTATATACTACTTTACAAGTTTTTTTTTTTTTTTTTTTTTTTTTTTTTTTTTTTTTTTTTTTTTTTTTTTACCGCGTATTTAACTGTTCAAAAATATTTTTTGAAATAATCTAATAGTCTCAACTAGCAAATAGAAAAATAATGAGACGTTAAAAAAATGGCTTTTAATAACACAAGAAATGCAGTTTTTATAAGTGATAAGACAAATAAAACCGTAATATTAATCTTCATCTGTAACTAATATTTATTTAAATACTGAGGAGACATTTTTTTTCTCCAAGCTATCATTTAAAAAGAGATAACACTTAAAAATTAAATATCCCTTTTTTTCATTGAAAAAAGACAGAAATGCAAATTGTGCACAGAACAAAAAAATAAAAATAAAAATAAAAATCATCTTGATTTTAGTAGATTTACTAAAACGTAAAAGATAAAGAAATTAATGCTTTGTAGTAGGATAAATTCTACATTTTATAAAGTCAAGCTGTAAAAAAGAAAAATGTTTCTTTACAATAAATATATTATAACAGAAAACGATAATATATAGTAATATTTAACGAGCTATCCACGACTCTGAAAGCATTTTTTATCAGTTAAAACCCTCAAACACTGATATATGTTGGAGATTTAAAGAATCATTCACAAAAGCAATGTTCCTTTCGGTGCCGCTGATTTTCGAAAACCTTTCCAAATAGTTTTTTATGTATATTAATCAGTTTTCTCAAATTGGTATATAGGTTTTCCGGATTCTATCAATTCAGAAGGTAACATTTTTTTTGTTCAACAAATTTGTTCTACAGACAAGCATGACAAATAAACAACATTAACAATAATATTAGCATTAAAATTGATATTCTTTTGTTACAGTTTTATGTGTAAATTAAGTTACTCAGTTGAATTTATTTACTTGAGATTTAATAGCACCTTAATAAACGATGTTTATTAACCAGATTTCTCAAACTGGTATATAGACTTTTCGTACTACATCAAGTCACAAGAAAACATTTTTATGTTGAAAAAAATATGTTTCACAGACAAGGAAGATAAATAAACAGCATTAATATTAATATTAACATTATTTTAATTAATACTAACATTAAAATTGATATTGTTTTGTTACAGTTTCATGTATAAATTCAGATACTCAGTTGTATATGTTTACTTGAGAAATAATAGCACCTTAATAAAGGATATTCAGGTTTGAGAAAACTAATTAATGCATTGTAAAAACTTATACGTTTTCGTAAATGTTTGGCAGCACAAAAAAAAAAAAAAAAAAAACCTTTATATAAGTGTTTTTTTAAGTCACAAAAATATCTTAGTTTCCATGTTTCTAATGATAAAGAACGCTTTTTGGAATCATGGGTAACTCTGTAGTAATTATATATCTTTTCGTACTAGGTTATATTATATTTGCTAAGTTTCTAAACATTTGGCTTTAATTAAAATGTACATTTTAATATAGCGTAAGGTACCAGTGAATATACCAGAGTACTTTGTCACTGGTACGGTTAATTTGTGACACCTGGTCTAGTTTTCGTATTTCAAATATCTTTCGCTATGACAGGAAAGCAAACAGCAGTGCCACTTCCTAGTACGGTGTACCACATCCTCTAACGACCATTGCCTGAAGTTCTAACACATAGCTTGTTCTCTCTGACTGATATAAGACTGCAACATGCTCCTACGTTGTTGTCTCGAAAACAGGAAAATTTGCGTGCTGAAGCCTAAAGCGTATGAAAATCACGCAACGCAGGTAAACATTCTTTGTGGTTATTGTTTCAGTTAGATTGTGGAGTAATATAACATTTGTCAAGTGATATTTCTGTCAGATATTGCAGCATAATCAAAAGACAGACAATTGCTGAGACTACTTTGTGACACATAGACTCTCAGGTAAATTAGCTCCACAAGGTTACCGTTTAAAAATTAAAGATAATTGTTTTGTTTTCAGTGTCATAATAGACATAAATGATTATGAGAGCGCAAGGTAGTCAAAAGCCAATCATAGGGGACAAGTTAAGCTCTCATATATGTCTAAAATAGCTACGTCTTTATGAGTAAAATAACATTAAGTTCGTCTCGCATTTCCTCCAACTTCGACTCATCTCCTGCAGCCGCTTGATGGGGCTTTTTCCGTTCTTTGAAATTCCACTGAAGAGGAGTGTTGTGAAATTGGAAAAATTCCCTCTGGTTGTAGATGCACAAGCGTACCAAAGGACGAATTTACGCGTCTTCTAAAAGAGCTCATATCAAGAACAATCGAAAGTCGAGATTTTGGGTGATCGGGATCTAACCACTAAATAGAAACAAACTTTTGGAACGGCTTCCAAAATAAGTCCTTAATGAAAAACTTAGGATCGATGACGGAAAACGTTGTAAAAGTGTTCTTGAAATAGTTGAACAAGAAGAGAGGAGTGATAATAAAAATTTGGGTTACTAAAGTCGCAAAAAGGTTGGTGTCCCACAAGGCTGAAGAATTGGTGCCACTGATGTCCAAAAAGCCAGAGAAAGCTACGTGGTTGTGACGTCTGTAGGATGCGACGTGTCTACTGCGTATACCAACAGCAAAGATGAGACATTTGACACCGGAAAAAAAGAACAAAGAGAGATGGGAAATCTTCCAGAAAAGCTCTCAAATTATTCCATTATTTTTTACATTAGGCAAAGTTCTGAATACGTTTCAGGCAGGATAGTCACATTCTCAGTTATTTTCTACATCGACTGAAGAAAGAGATTTTATTCCGGAACCATTCATTCTTCTTTAAGGGCACTGGTGTTAGGAAAAAAGATTGAGTGGTAGGGGATTGGGGGTTTTAGTAAAACCAATTTTATTTTATTTATTTTTGACACGAATGGAGTACAAAAACTATAATTATTTTTTTTTGTATATCTTATAGACGGTTATTTCCTAAAACTTAAAACAGAATTATATTTCTTGTTTAATATTTCCTTCATTTTATGTAGTTTCATCGTTTGCCTTGTAACCTTTTCTTATTTTAGTTAATAGTCATTATATTGTGCAGTTCTTTTATTTTGTATGACTTTCAAAAAACTCCAGCATGCTATTTTGTAATTATAAAATTCGAAATATCAAAGAATATCTGCTATATTTTAAGAGATAATATGTGTATGAATTATTATGAAAGCGTCATTATGATTAAAGTTGTGATGCATTTAAAGAAACTGCAAAACGGTATTCGATGAATCAGGATTAGATCAATGGGACAATTCGGCGGCATTATTTAAATATCCTTTTCACAGTTTAAATTGTTTACAACATAATTTTAACAGAAGAAATGATTCACAATTTTTTTCTCTTTCATTTTAAGGCAAAAACATACCTGTCACAATGTAACCCCACCCGATGTAGCAACCTTGTTACATCTTTAAAGATAAATTTCTTAGTTAATATTAAAAATTAAAATTGGTGCAATATATCGTTATGTAGCAAAAAGATATGTCAACATTTATGAATAGTCAGTTTTTGGTTACTTATAAAACAGATCGACTGGTGTGATTTCAAAAATGTGTCAGAAAGTATTATGCTATCTAAAATTCTCGAAAATCTTTAAGAAATTTGTAAAGTTACGCTGTCCTTCGATGCAGAGGTAACGGGTTTAATCATATTCGATAGGTTAAATGACGGAGATCGTGTTAAGTCAACAATAGGTGTAATTGGTAAATTTTGTTTTGGAATTTTAGGAAGGCCGTAAAAACAAAGAGCTAAATCTCTGCAGCACTCTAAATGTATACAACGTTGGCTAATAATATTCCAGCTTTTTCAGCTTTAGTCAAAAGATTATTCTATTCATGTTTATCTGTAGCGATGGAATTAGATCATTTTTATAACTACATACGTAGTATAATCATTAAGTAGTGAAAAAGATGCTGTAAAATAGAATGTTTTGTCTAAAATTACAACTTTATGTCCCTTATCAGCTTTGGTAATAAAAACCTAATCGTCATATTTCAAATGTTTAATAATTTTCACACAAAGTGAGTTGTTTATAGGAGCATGATATTTAGATTTAAAAATAAGATTCGATATATTACTTCTTAACTGATGCTTGCCAGAGGGAGTTTGTCTAGAAATGATAGGTTCTATAGAAGCCAGGAGATGAGGAATACCAATGCTTGGAGCAGTGACCGAAATATTTAGACCTTTATTTAGTAAATTAAGTTCCGATTTAAAAACATGTCTTGAAGAAAGATTATTTTGAATTGCATCATTTGAAATAATAGTGTACGTATTTTAAGGAGGCCTAGTACATTTAAAAAATCAAAAAATGTAATATTTGAAAATAAAAGCTAATGTACTAAACATAAACTCACACTCCGTCTGCGCAACTTCTTGACTAACTGCGCTGTAAATGTTTTAGAATATCCACTATGCTCTCCAGATCTGATTTCTGTGGAGTTATTTCCTGACTCGAGAAAACCACGAAATACAAACATTTTATAAATTTACCAGACATCAACTGATGCATTTGTTTACAGATTCCAGCAGATTTATGTACGTTATCAAAAAAGTATTGTGATAATTGGAGGTGATTAGAACCCCCTTGAGGATGATTAAATATTGTTTATTTGTATTTTCTCTTCTTTAAATTCTGATTACAAACAGTGGGGGAAAATTTGTATTTCACAACAGAAGGTGATCGCACCCAGCTGCCAGTACAGTTACTGCAAAATTTACAAGCTGCTGTCTTGAAAAGAGTGCTGTAAAATTTATCAACTATGGAGAAAGTCACGTTGCTATTAACTACGATGTGCAACCGACAGATATAATTCAATTTTTACTTCACTTTTTGCATGAATTCGCTTTCAAGGAATCGGTGCTTGAACAATTTCAACATAAAATATAGAAAATAACTGTATTTTACAAAAAAAGATGTTGAATACCCGGATGCCAAAACAGTTGCTGTAAAAGTTACGAGCTTCTGTCTTTACGAGTTCTGTAAAATTTCTCAAGTTTGAAAGTCGTGTTTCTATTGGCTGTGTGGTGCACTTGACAGAAATAATTTCGTTTTTTTACTTCACTTATTGCTTGAATTCACTTTCACAGCATCGGTGCTTGAAATAATTCAACAGAAAGTGCGGGAAAATCATAACATCATTATTTTTTTGAAGTGAAGTCACTAAATATTTTAGATTCACCTTGTATGCGTTGTATAAATGCATTTTTAGAGTCCAATAAATGGAAATTATCATACATTTTCTTTAAGTAAATAAACATTCTTTTATAATGTTTTTGAAATTTTAAATATCTCTAAAAAAATTAATAATCACATTTTAACTAAGATAATTTTCCATTAAAATTATTACACGTTTAATGAGAAATTTTTTTCTCAGTCATTCTGTCTTTAGTTTCAAAAACAACATATTTCAGCTATGTTCCAGGGTCGATAATTTTTAAAACAAATTCTTTAAAAATGAAAGGAAAGTACAGATGATTATGATACGATGTCTACCGTTCCCAAACATTAATCTCTAGGGATACCATACATTGTTTATAATCCTTTGAAAAGACATCATTATTGCTATTATTTTCACCGAAACTTTCATATTTTAGATACTTTACCAGAGTATTAGCGAAAACTCTTTTGAATGTTTTATGCTTGAAAAGAGCCTAAAAGTATTTCTTTGAAAAATAATATAAAAGGAAATACACATTTTTAAAGCACTTATTTTTCTTGTTCTTCGTCAAAAATTGTATAATATGTGGATTTTTTCTAGACTTTAAAACACTTTGCACAGATACATGTCATGGCAAAAAATGAAATGCCCTTAAAAATAAAAATAAAGAATTTATTAGTACTTTCTAAAACTTATTATTAGTTTGGACAATAATTTTTCGTAGGATTTTTCACTTTAATGTAATCTTTTAATTTTATGGCGACTCAGGACTTCTAAACCTTCAAAAAATTCAATTTGTGATAAAAAAAAATAATAATAGATATAACTAGAATACAGTAATTCTGCTTTTCCAGAATTTAGTGTCGCTCCCGATGAAAAAAAAAAAATATGTGTATATAAATATAGATAATACAAAACATATTTCAACTTTAAGACTTAAAACACACGCTTTTATTTAATATAAAATGACGTCATTCGCACCTACTTAAGAATTTCGCATTTACGATTAAACAACATCTACCGTAAAGTATGCGTATCACGTCACTATCGCTAAATAATACACAAATCCAGGAAAAAGATGCCTTCATTCAAGAAACTCGACAAAAAATCTCATGATTCATATGCTTTCTTTTGTTTGTAACATCAATATAGATACTTAAAATTAAATATATTTTATAATAGCTCCATGTTTTATCAGAAATCATTTATTTATATTTTTTTCAAAATAGCACGTATTTTAAATACATTTTTTCTGTTGTTATAAAAAAATGGCAACAAAAATATATAATTACTATCTTACTACTGCTTTTCATTTACTTTCTACAGAAATTGAGGACTTCCGTTGCAACATTAAATAAATGGCTCTAAAAACTACAAAAATAATAATAATAATAATAATGTCTCAAAAATAAATTGAGATGCACTTTTCGAAAAAATTGCATTTAAAAGTACTTTTTTTACTTTCTACGACAATATAAAAATTGAAAATGCGCGATTCTTAGCAGTTTAAACAATTTCAGTAGAGATTATCCCGTACAATGATACGTATGCTTGAATGATACAATGATATAATGCTTTGTTTTTCGGCAGGCTTGTGTAACGGAACGTTATTTTTTAGAGACGACACTTTAATTGCTGGCCGAAAGAAATAGCATAACGGGGGCTAAAAAAAGAACTATAATGAAAATGAAGTAATCATTTTCCAACGCATTAAAACAAAATGAATGGCACTTTTAATAGTCGTTAAATGTGAAATATTTTCAAAGGAAGAACTTGTTATTTCTCTCAAAATGTGAGTTTGTGGCATTGTGTGAAGGTAGTTAAAAAACTTTTCAGGATATATTGTGTATGCGTTATTAAGGGGTCTTGTACCTTTCAAACGCGACGCAATTTAACGAAAAACTTCCAAGTTTGAATTAATCTATCTTCAAAACCTTTTTATGTATACACATGAAATTTTGAATATTGATTAAACAGATTATGCTTTGTAATACACTTATTAACCCTTTACAGAATTTGTGTATTGTTGAAATCAAAGTACCTCTTTTTTTTACCCCATAAGTCATTGCGCGCATGATATCTTGAGACAGTATGTATGGATTGTCATAAAATTTGGTAAATATACTAAACAAATATGTGTGTTTAAAATGATCTACTTTTAAGTATTTACAATGGTAATATTTTTAGTTATGACTATTTTTATTCATTAAAAATACAAAATTTTTATTTTTTTTTTACGAAAATAATTTTCATATAGCTAATGAAATAATTTTATCCTAAGAGTAGATCATTTTAAACACATACATATGTTTAGTGTATTTACCAAATTTCGTGCCAATCCATACATACTTTCTGAAGATATCATGCACGCAATGACTTATGGGGTAAAAAAAAGAGCTATTTTGATTTCAACTATACACAAATTCTGCAAAGGGTTAATAAATTTCTAATGGTAGCATATTACAAAGCACAATCTGCTTAATCAATATCCAGAATTTCATGTTTATACATAAAAAGGCTTTGAAGATAGACTAATTCAAACTTTGAAGTTTTTCGTTAATTTTCGACGCGTTTAAAAGGCACAAGACCCCTTAATTTAAAATCATTCATACTTATTGGTAAAGTTATCATACAAATTCAATTTTTCCAACTGATAAAAAAAAATGCTCAAGCCGGGTCTCGAACACAGAACCTTTAACTTAGATTGTTAGTGCTGTAGTAACGTTTCAAATATCTGTGCTGATATATGCCCGGCGAATGTCATTCCAGATACAATTCCAAACAATATCATTCCAAACAATGTCATTCAAAACAATAGAGCACTGACAATGTAAGTCAAGGTTCTGGGTTGAAGACCCAGCATGTTTTCGATTTGAGCATTTTTTCGCTAAGTTGGAAAAGTTGAATTCGTATAACTTTTGTAATCAGCAAGTTTTTTTTTTATTATTATTAATAGGCTACTTCCGTGAGACGAAAACACCAGTAGCTAATGTTAATTCAATGGGAGAATTTTTTACGATATCTCGTTTGCATTTCAATATTTTAAACGATTTTTTGTATTGGATAGCTGAGATCGATCCCTACATCTGCCGTTTACTTTTTCGATTTTATTTTCAGGTATTTTTAATTAGGATACTTTCATTTTCGTAACTAGTTTCGAAAGTGAAAGCTTCCTCATAAAAAAATTTGCAAACAAAATCGAAAAAATAAAAACGGCCTTTGTAACACATTGACCTTAGCTATCCAATGCAAATGAAATCATTTAAAAATATTGAAATGCAAACGATATATCTTAAAATTTTTCTTCCATTAGCGAGCGGGCCTTTTCGCGTGACTGGAGCAGCCCCTTAAAGGTAGTATAGTTTATTGGAGCCTGGACCACTTTCAGCTATTTTTATAACTAATATGATAAACAATTTTAGAAGCACGTCAAAGTGCGAAAAAATGGATCAGTTATAGACTTAGTTTTCAAATCGCTGCCACTTTGTTGATTTTCAACTCTCTGACCTCAAAGTGCTTGAAGCTCCAGATAATAAAATCTACTTTCATAACCTTTAACGAAAATTGATTGCAGACAACTCTGACGATCTATCGGATCTCGCCCGATTGCAAGTGCACGGCACGCTAAGACATCGAGCCACATCACCATTTTTTTATTAAAAAATATTAAAATGTTCTTTAAAGTTAATAAAATACATGCTAAAATTTTTATTCCTCTTCCAGAAAAAAAAAAACCGCTAAAAAACACCTTTTTCAATTTTCGACTGACAAATTTCAACATAAAGTGCGAAAATCAACCGGTATGAAAAAGTTATTTTAAAGTATCGTGTAATGCAGAAGTTAACTCGAATAAATGACCGCATTTCTTAATATTAATCTTCCATTTTAGAAATTATATTTCTATAAAAATTTGCTTCTAGGAAATCATAAGACTTCTGAAAATTCCGTGCCAAATATTGCTACCAAACTTTATTACTTTTATCAAATATTTTTGAAAAAAAAAATCCCAAGTATTTTTTAAATGTTTACCTTTATTTTTAAAGGCATATATATACATGTACATATATATATATTCATTTTAACTGAATGATTTTCTTATTTCAAAGTTTTTAAAAGTTATTCTTTCGAATAAGTCAAATGTATATGATATTCTGTTTTGTTGGATGTTATTTCGATCAAGCATATGAGAAAAATAACAGTAAAAGTATTGACATTCAATGAATATTTATTAATGTTTATTTGTTTTTTCATACTTAAATAAACATTTCATTTGGTAGAAAACATTATTTTATGAATATGTATCAAACAGAATAATAATGATTTAAAATACTTCTTTTGTAGATATTTGTAAATATTTTTCTTTTGTAAATATGAAGAGAAATTTTATTCTGTATAAATAGTTAGAATTAAGTAGGATTTAACTTTAAATATTGGCGAACTATCATTTTATTTATGACAAAAAAGAATATATATGTTTTTAGAAATCAATACAATATTTTTTAGATGATTAATACTTAGGTACATTTTTCCAATGAAGATAAAATTTCAACACTTTTTAAAGTAAAAAAATTTTACATTAGCTAATTTGAGTCCTGATTCAAGTGACCAGTGCAATCCAAATGTAACACGGTAATTGCAGTTTGAGTAAGATGGAAGACGAAACCGTGATGAACGGCGTATCTACCGCTCGAAAAATACAGGAAGACTTTAACTATTAATACCTGGATATCTCGCCAAAGAAATATTACATGTGTTGCAGGATGACACGTACAGTCGTGGAAAAAAAAAAAAAAAGTAATCACCCCCTACTAACTTCTCAACAAATTAGCGTAGAAGAAAGTTACTGGTACCGAACGATTGCAAATAAAGTCTACTTTTAAATAATGTTTATAAAATTTGCTTAGGGGGAATCTACATATTAAAACGAACCCAAAATTCATTTTTTTCAATGGCAATACACAATTTTAACAAGATATTTCAAAATCTTCGGTTCAAACTATGCCTAAACAACAAATTTCAAGTCATTTGAATGATAAGGTTTTGAATTATAAGCATTCAAAATTTGGTGCTTCTAATGATAAATTACATTTTCATATTTTTATTTATATCTCCTGAAATTATACTCCTAATGTGCTAATTTTTGTGTAGCAATAATACTAAAATACCCAAACATAAATACGATGAATTTGCGAATTTTTTAATTTTATGAAAATTTTATGACTTGTGAATTATGTGATTATTATTCGAAAAAATTATGATTTGCAACCTACAATTTTTTTTATGGATTTAGATTTATCAAGTTCTGTTTTATGGAAATCAAAAATTTAACATTTTTCTTCCAAGTAGTTTTCAAATTATGCTTAAAAAACGGCAAAATGATGGTTTAAGGGGCCGTCTATGAAAGAAGTGACTAGATATTTTGAAATTTCTTCTGCTATCCGGTAATCTCCAACATCTGCCTGTCTTCAATATCTGCTTAAGATGTCTTGATCAAGAAGGAAGCTCTCTCGGTCAACAATCGAGTACTGAACTTCAATTTGGATACAGCTCCTAAAATACCCTCGTTTTAAAATAATTAATTTACCGAAAACGTATCGTACAAATTACATAAAAATTTGTTTTGGGGCTAATTGTAGGGTGCAGAGTTCATTTATGCTGTCAGAATTGGGTACTGCTATTGAAAAAAACAAAGTTGTGGTTCGTTTTAATATGTAGATGGCCCCCTAAGCAAATTTTATTTACATCATTTAAAAGTAGACTTTATTATCAATCGTGTGGTACCGGTAACTTTCTTCTACAACAATTTTTTGCAGAATTAGTAAGGGGTGTTTACTTTTTTTTCTGTACGACTGTACCAGAAAACCACAATCTTTTGGAGTCAAATGGGGCTCTCCCATACACCCGCGTCATTTAACCCTGTAGTGCATACTATTGCCAATTGGCAACAAATTGAATTTTCTCTCCTTATCGTTTATTTACCGTTCCCTCTTGATAACTTTATGCTTTGCGTATTCATTTTGACCCTATACTTAGGTTTAGTTCATTAAAAATACCATAGGTGATAATAGTTGTTTATCAGTTACAAATAAAAAAGGAACTTTTCAAGCCTTCCCTTTTCCTATTAATAGATGGATTTCAAACACAAATTAAACATATTTAAAATGCAAAATTTCATTTGAAAAAAATATTTTTCAAAAGAATATGCTTTTAAAATTTTTTAAATAATTATCAGTAAGGTTTTTTGCAACAAATATTTTATGCATGCTAATATACGTTTGTTGCCTTTTGGCAACACCATGAATCGAATTCATCTTTTATTTACATTTTTAGTATTCTGTTCACTGAATTTTTGGATTGTTTCATCTTGCTTTTTGTCTATTTTTTCAACAAAAAATTCTTTCTGATAAAGCCTTATCATATTCAACATTTATTTGAAAGCAAAGACACTAAAAAACTAGTTGGATGTGCCAATCCCAAAACTTTCTTCTATCTTATACATCTTAATATTTCAAAACCTAGTTACACATGTTAATACTTCAATATTATTAGTTCAATACTATACCAACTTTGATTTTCATCTTAAATTTCTGCTCAAGTCTATTAAACGGACTAAAAACGAGTTAATCTATATCATGATATTTGTTAAAATTATTAATTTTTCCTTATTCTGTCGTTATCAGCTGTTTGCGAATAGCCGGCATAGCAGGAAGCGAGTTCCCGCCGCTGCATGAGCCGCCGATGCACAATAGAACTACGAAAAATCAAGAAAAGTATACAAAAATCGCTAGCACGGAGCCCCTTTACCGCGCAATATTTCCAAATTCAAGGAGAACCTGTTGGGCAAAGCCAAAAACAAGCACAAACATTTTGGTTCAATTGTATGCATAATTTTATACGCTGTTCGATGGTACAATAATGAAAAAGGCACAGAGATCGGAATTATAGCGCCCCCTTCTTTCGGAATTTTTTCAAGTTCAGGGAGGACTTGTTTGCCATAGCCAGAAACATGCACAAAAAATTTGGTTCAATTATATGGATAACTTTATACACTTTTCGATGGTACAATAATGAAAATGGTACAGACATCGCAATTATAGTGCCCCCTTCCGGCAGAATGTTTCCAAATTCAGGGAGGACCTTCGTGACATGACCAAAAATAAACACATAAAATTTGGTTCAATTCTATGCATAACTTCATACACTTTTCGATGGTGCAATATTCAAAATCACACAAAAATCGCTATTACAGCGCCCCCTAGCGGCGAATTTTTTGCAAATTCATGGAGGACCTGCTTGCTATATCCAAAAACTTAAAATAAAAATTTGGTTTAATTCTATGCATAACTTCATAAACTTTTGGGCGGTACAATATTCAAAATCGCACAAAAATCACTATTACAGCGCCCCCTACCGGCGAAGTTTTTCCAAATTCAGGGAGGACCTGCTTGTCATATCCAAAAACTTAAACTAAAAATTTGGTTCAATTCTATGCATAACTCCATACACTTTTGGATGGTACAATATTCAAAATCGCACGAAAATTGTTATATCAGCGCCCCCTACCGGCGAATTTTTTCCAAATTCCGGGAGGACCTGCTTGCCATAGCCAAAAACTTATAATAAAATTTTGGTTTAATTCTATACATAACTTCATACATTTTTTGATGGTACAATGGCGACAGACAGACGGACAGACGGACAGACGGACGGACGGACAGACGGACAGACGGACAGACGGACACACAGACAGACAGACATTTTCTATAAACATGTTTTTTGGAATCTCTGACCCCTAAAACATGCAAATCCGTCGAAAACCGGAAGTCGAAAAAAATTTCGATTACAATACTTTCTTCTATTGAAGATAGAAGAAAGTAAAAAATTTATTAACAGAAGAAATATGGATTGTATTGTCAAGTGAAAATGGAATTTCTTACAATGACAGCAATGACGATCCACCTTTTGATCCAAACCATTTGTTCAAAAATGGTTCAGACACTTATGATGAGACTGATTGTGATTTACCAGCAGATAAATCAGCTAATGAAATTGACTAAAATGTTGATGCAAATGTTGGGATAATGAATATTCAATCTACATCAAAGCAAAAGCAGTCAGATAAACGTAAACAGAAAAAAGTGAAAGCTTTACACCTTCAGCCAGATCCTTCTTGGATAGAGATTATTGGAGATGTTTCTCTGCCTGATTGTGTTTTATCATAAAAAACACCATATACATATTTTTTGTATTTTTCCACCCAGTACTTTTCAAGCCTATCGCTGAACAAACAAGCTTATACAGTGTTCTAAAGCATATTCAAAACCACTCATCATATGCTCGACAGATATAAAAAAGTACCTAACAAATTGTATCTTTAGTAGCATGTCAAACTTTAAAATCATGAGATTGTCATTGGTGTACTACCAGGTAGTCGCACTATAATCTTGAATACATTTGAAAGTATACGACAATTTTCCCATCTGAACGATAATACGTTGTCTAATGGGGAAGATAAGTTATTCAAGTTCAGACCAATAATTGGTACCCTGGATTTAAATTCTTATCCATTCCCATGGAAGAATTTCGCTGCGTTTATGAGCAAATAAGGGTGACAAAGGCTCGTCACCATATGAAACAGTATACCCCCTCCTTTCCAAGAAAAAAAAAACTCGCATAAATATTGTTTTAAATTGTTATTTTTCGAAGGAGTATAAAGATTTGCGTACAACATTGATATTCATTGCAAAAAAAAAAAAGAAACAGTCGGCCAGGTGGACATGACTTGGACGTGTTTTTGAGTCGATGCTTGACTAACTCCCCCAGTTTTTGAACCTGTAAATCATGAACTGTATTTTGATAACAGTTAAACATCAGCGAACCTAATGACACTTTTAAAATCAAAAGAAATTTCGTGTCTTGGAATAATAAGCAGAGACAGACTCCCGTGCTGCAAAATGCCACCCGACAGATAATAGAAAAAAGACAAGAGAATTATCGTAGAACATGCTTAGAATACGCTTAATGCATGGTGTTGCCATTTGGCAACCATTAAAAAAAATTAAAAATACGGAAAAATATAAGAGTGATATTTTTTTATATCACTATTATATTTTTTATTGGAAAAATATAAGAGTGAGAGCAATATTTTTCCTTTAATGTATGCCCATTAAGGAATAAAGTATATTTTTTCTTAAGGGAAAAATAAAAAATCATGCACTAGATGGTTAAAGAACGCAATTCAAGAAATTATTCGAAGTCACAACCAAATAGCTGAGTTGAAGTTGACCCGGCGTGGGAAACTCTTAGCAACGACAAGCTCCCTAGAAACGGCTCAACAAATCTTAGATATCCATGAGCTGGGAGAAATACCGGTATCGCCAGTCCCCCAACGTGAAAGCTTTACCGCACTGTTCCTGCTGCATGGCATCCCCTCGTTTTCCTGCTCCCAGTCCTCCATGTTTTCAAACTATTGGGTGCAGGAAAACCTATGATTCAACCGCTAAAATCGAGTTTTCGGATGTTTTCCATCAAGATATGACTTGGCAGACAGATTGCGTTGTAATATGCGAATCGAGTTTTAACTGATTCTGAAATTTCAGCCGTCAACTCGATGAGGTGATTGTCCGTGCTGCAGCCTCCCGGTCTCTTTATTCTGCATTCTTTTCTTACAAGTGACGGTATTGCAATAATGCTCTGTAACTCTAGGAATTACATTTCCAAAGTCTTAAGCCAAAAACTTAAGCCTCTTTGAATATACAAAAAGTCGATTTTTTCTTTATTTTCTTACACCGTCTTATTCTCGCGTCTAGAATGTAGCCCAGAAGTTACAGCGACAAATATAACACTGTAACTAAGTTTCACTAAAGCCTACTTTAAATCAACAATGCCCGTTGTCATCCCCTGGTTACACATAGCCGCATTTCAGTGGGTAACCCATTCGAAAACTGTAAAAAAAAAACCATGTTCATTTTTGTTCATAATTATATTATTCTACACTATGCGCTGCACTAAATGCAAAAATTTCCATCTCGTTATGTACTCTGGAAGTTCCCTAAATTTCTTTGTAAAGTTGTTCTTTTGGCTTCTCTTGAAAATTAGCATTTTTTATCACAATTTGTACCCTGCTTCCTTCAAACACTTAAGTGGACAGTTTACCTCAAACTTGGTCAAAAATTTGATTTTCTTTTTGTAATAATAAATGAAAGCTTGTTTATTTATGAATATTTTTACACCTCATTTTTACCCATGCGGCAATTATATCGCGAGATATTATAAATTTTGGTAATACTCCCTGCGCGATTAACTACACAAATTAAAACTTTAAATGACTTTTTCTCCAATGGTCATATTTTTGTCGCTTTCCTGTTTTAAAAATGCCAAGGTTTCTTTGTAGGGTAAAGTGCTCATATTTCGTCCCCTCTCCTAATTTCGCCCCCCTTAACTTCCCCGCTTCTACGAATGTAGTGCCACTTATGACGCAAGGCACAGGGGACGGGAGGTAAAAGGGGTCAGTGTTGAAAGTTTCGTTCACCAAGATGCATACATAAATTAAAGACGTCGAATTTCCTATTTTTAGAAGACCTGAGTTCTTATTACGTCGTTTGTAGAACGTTATTTACTGTACTGTAAGTATTTTTTTCTTATTCATTGCATGTATTCCCGTAGATAAGATGCTGACAGTAGCATACAATGAGTTTTAGGACGCTCAGTTCATCTTACGGGAATTGAAGCTCCGTCATATTGGGAAGTAGCGTGGTCACAATTTCGTCCCCCTTATAGTTCTTATTTTCGTATTGGAGACTAAATTAGAAATGCTTTTTCATGACATTTTTTTCAATTTTTTCCTCGTGTTTGTATGGCTAATATTTCGTTATGTTATTCTTCCACTGACAACTAGTACACTTCTTTGTGCCTTACTTTAATATAAATTAAATTACTTACTCAATTAGAAATACATTTTTATTTAGTTATAAGTTAACCCTTGGCGTATTGGATTTTTTGGGGGGACGAAATTGCTACAATTTACTTTATTTGCATTTTTAGAGACTTTTGAAAAAACAATTTTTCGTATTGTTAAATTTTTTTATATTTGTCTATGTCTCTATGTGCGTGAGTATTTAGTATATGCAAAATCCAAATTTGGTAGATTTTCACTGAAAATTACAACTTCAAAGGGCTTAAAAGTGACTGGGGACGGTAATAGAGCACCATACTCTATTTAAGATAGAGATTTAAACATTTTTGGCTATGTTCTCTATATGTATGAGACCTCCTGAGACCTGGCATCCATTTAAATGGATGTTTTACTTTCTTCCTCTATTGCGTTAAATTTTATTGTAGCAAGCTAAAACCAGTTTGGCACGGTAATGTATGAATCAAAAATCAACATTCAGCTTTTGGATTTTGGCAATGGTAACTACTTTGTTTACAAAATGGCGTAATAAATGAGTCAAGTTGGAATTCTACGTTCTGCTGGTAAGTTTCATTTTTATATTATTTTAATCTGTTTAAACTATTTTTTTTTCTCTTTTTTTTTTGCAATTTTAATAGCAGATGTAAATACTTGCCTTATGTTCTTTATAATAAATTCTACACTTTCCCATACTTTTAGCATTTTAAAAATTATTTTAAAGCGGGTTATGGCCTGAACATCCATTTAGATGGATGTGCTGTAAAACAAAATTAAAAAATCGAAATTTATCAATTTCTTCATAAACATCATTTTTGATGCCTATTTGTTAAAAAAAACTCATATTAAAAAAATATATGCATTATATTTTGCTTGGGTCTCAGGAGGATATATGTGATAAATCTGCGTATGGGATTAGACTTCAGGTGTTTTGTTATTTAAAAAAAAAATAATAAATAAATAAATAAAAGTATAGGAAGATGTGTAGATTTCATCGTTTATCTTTACATACATCAGTAAAATAATTACATTAAATATAACATTAGATGTATCTAAAAATCCATGTGCAGTCTTGTGTAATACACATTTGAAATTCTAAAAAAAAAAAAAAAAAATTAGCAAAAACATCAATATTTATAAAAGTAGTAGGGATTTTAAAAAATTCGATTTTTTAAACTTTTAATTAAACATGCATTTAATTGTTTTTCAAAATGTACTTTTAGTTGAATATTGAAATTCAATGAGTTCACCATTTGAACCACATTTTTTTAAAAATAAACAATATTGTTGAAAAGATAAACCGTCCCCATAATAGTAAGTACCACTTTGTAATTTTTTTCTTTGTAGTTTGTCTCATCGGGCATGATTTGAATTTATGTAAATTCAAACGAACATTTTTCATTTTTTTTTTTTACTTTAAAGCAGTACAAAAGTGTTTTTCAAAAACTCAATAAAATATAAATATTTGTTCTTTGATAAAAAATCCTTAATTGATTTGATAAATGTAGATAAAGTTATGCAAGAAGATTGTGGTGATCGTTTGAGTGGTTTAGTAGAAAAGTTACATTCAATTGACGTGTAAAACATCCGAATAGGTTACTTCCCCAAGCCTTTCAAAAACCTTCTTCATATAATCGTTAAGTTAAGACTGTATATATATATATATATATATATAGGGGAGAGTAGCCATATTTGGACCGCCGCTTTACATGGACCGTTGTCATTATGCTGTTAATTACAGAAAGAGACGCCATCTACGCTGAAATCCTAATCATCAGAATGACGTAATTTATGATTAGAAGAAGTACCCGTCTACCACGTGCTGTTTTCAGACAATTTAAAAAAACTAAAATTAGCTGTTTTGATTAATTTTTTCCTACTAAACGTAAGTGAATACTTTAAAACTAAGGTAATTTGTTATGTTTTCTTATACACATCTAAATTCATCTGTTTATTGCACATATTTTTCACGCTGATTTATTTGATTTCGTATTTGTTCTTAGTCTTGAGATTATATGTTTTTAAAAATAGCTCAGTTGCCTTAATTGGGCCAATTTAAGTTGCTTAAATTGGACCAGATATACGATTATAAAAATAAAAAGTAAGTAATGAATTTCGAGGGCTATACGCTTTGTATACTTTTTTTTTTTTTTTTTTTTTTTAAATATTTTATAATGGATTACTATCTCCATGAAAGTTTTTGAGTATTTTATTTTTGTTGTATATCTGTATCAATTTCTTTATTAGGCCTATATAAACATAAATATATTTTTACATGTTTATGCAATCAATTTTGTTTGCCATTTCTTTTATCTTGTATGTATTTCTATTTATTTTCTTTGAATTCTGCATTCCTACAGCGTACTTGATTTACAGAAATGAATTCAAATATTTTCCTTCTAGAGGATATTTGCGGTTCCGTGAGGGGTGGGCAGACTTTTTACAGTTCTGGAGAAGGGAATTGCACTTTTTTGCCAAACACATAAAATCTCAAACCTTCCGGGGGGAGTGGTTATTTCAAATTTCCGGGGGGGGGGGGGTGGAGGGTCCACTGAATTCAGCACTGTTTGAATATACAGGGTGTCCACTCTCAACGGTGTCCAATGAAAAAATGTTTTAAATGAGGTAAAGAAATATTTTAAAAGCGATATGGGTCAATAAAAATATTTCATGAAAAATTACGAAATAAAAATTTTTATACGGTCCGGTCCTATAAGTTATATTTAGTAAATTTTTTCTTTTTAAACTGACAAGTAATACAAAAAAAGTCCCGTTATTCTCCGATTATAATTGACCGAATAATAGCTGTTTAAAGTTGGAGCATATTTTTTGCTGCAAATTGGGGGTCATTCACAAATTTAGTCGAAATATAATTTCGTCAGATATATTAAAAAAATGGTTGAGAGTAAAATTAACGTTGCAATATAAATTAATCATTCTGAAATATTAATGCAAAATACACAACTTGTAATAAACATTTAAGAAGAAAGAAAAAACAGAATTTTTGTTAAATAAAATGATACTAAATTAACAGCCTCATTTCTTTACAAAATGATACGTATTTTCGAATATTATTTGACTACACTAGCCTGTAAAAGTTTGGTTATGTCATGTTTTTTAGCTTTTGATAATTGATTCTTATGTATTCTGTACCGCTGAGTCCGAAATTGGTCTTAATTTTTTACCATCATACAAAGATTTTCACGTAAATTCTAATGTTAAAAAAAGAAAAATTGTGAAAATTTGATACTATAAAATAGATGTGATTCTTCTGTTTTTAACTTTTAATAATTCATTTTCATGTATTTTTTACCGCTGAATCGGAAAATGTTCTTCGTTTTTATCCATCACATCAGGATTTTTCGCTAATTGCAAATTTCAAAGTTAAAAAGTTCAAAGTTAAAATTGTACCTCCTACCCCATCGCATCGGACCACTCAACTGTTTAGCTGTAATAATCCGGATAAGCAAAAATATTGAATAAATTACTGAATAAAATAAAATAAAAAGAGTTTTACATATGTTTTATAGTATGAGATTTTCGCTATATTTTAACTTATATATTTACGATTTGCAAAAAAATTCTAACGTAATGGTTAAAATTGAAGGTCATTTTCAGATTCAGTGCGTAAAAATCAATTATCAAAAGCTAAAAAACACAGCCATCTCCTATACTTTATAGTATCCGATATTTGCTATTCTTGAACTTTGACTTTATGATTTGCAAAATATCCTGACATGATGGTTAAAAATTAAGGTAAGTTTCGAAATCATTGCTAAAAAATACATAAAAGTTAAAAAAAACCAACAATTGCAGTCTTGTATTATCTAATCTAAAACTTTTTCTTAAATTTCTTGACGGTAATCTATCCGAAATTTTTCGTGTTATCCTGTAAATTAAGTATAAATGTTAACCACCGAAAATCTTAATAATATTAGATTGTTATCGGATTTGCGCCAGTATGTAAAATGTAATCTTGATCGGATATTTGAAAGTGAGTTAAAGTCCAAGTACAAATTTTGAACTGGAAAAACATACATACGATCGTTGAAGTAACAAAAAACTTATAATAACATAATTTTTGTTAAAAGAAATCATAAAAGAAACAGTCTCAAATCTTGACAAAATAAAATACATGTTATTTTAGCCAATCTGAAACTTAATAAATGCTAACTTAATCGTAATACTAGTGCGATTTTTTTCAAAGCGCAGATACACATAAAATAACTACTTCGAATACTTTAAACACTTGGTATGTGACACCTCAAAACCAAGCCGAACTCATTTGTTTTCAGAGCAGAAGAGTGGCATAAGTCATGATTTTTAAAGTTTCATAACTCGCTCAATTTTAGGGTTATATGAGTGGGACATTTTTTGTCTTACTTGTCAGTGTAATAGGAAAATTTTACTAAATATAACTTACTAGAAAGGTAGCCCGTCAAAAATGACGGAAATTTAGATATAAAGATATATACAACTCACATGCAAGAATATGAGTTTCCTCGCTTGTTCCGTAGTGATACATGAAAATAACACATTTTAAGAACGAAACACATTTATGAAAAACTGTGTGCAGTAGAAGACCTCTAATCTGCACAGTTTGGTTCCCAGTTTAGTGCACATTTTAGGCTTTTTGCGGTCATGTCTATTCAATCTTTGTTTACATTTTTTTTAAAATTCATGTATTGGACAATTTGGATTGTTAAGCCTTAAAAATAAATAAATTACACACTTGAAGTAAGGTAAAAACAATTAAATTATCGTATACGATTCATGAAATGGTATTATATGGTATTATATGTGTGTGCTTCAGGATCTTTGTTACGACGTTGGCGAAATTGGCTGCAACTTGTCATAATCCTAATAGTGTGGGCCACTCTAACAAAAAAGGTTACTTTTCGGTTAGCCGGGTGCCAGTGTTTTATATACATATTTATATACATACATATATGTAAATATACATATATATTTACATATATATATGTGTGTATATATACAATATTTGTATATGTAAATATATGTATATTTACATATATGTATGTATATAAATATGTATATAAAACACTGGCGCCCGGCTAACCGAAAAGTACCCAAAAAAGTAACCAGTTTTTAATAAAATTTCTGATAAAAAGTAGTTTTCAAAAACTTGTGTAAAATTGCAGGCTGTTCTCATGTCATGTCAGTCCTAGGAATATTATTTGTAACACTGAAGAGTTTCCATGTATATGTGGAATTTAGAAAAGCTTCTCCAAAATAAAAGTCCTGAAATGACATTGTAATTCCTCTAACTTCAAATTTTAATCGGTCCCTGATGTTATTTACCGAAATCTAATAAATAAAGTTATTTTGAATATTACAACAGAATTAAACAGTTAAACTTATTTAATTTAAACCCGCTGTTACTTCCCGATGTTATTTTTTAATATTAAGAAAGAAAATTATTTAAATTTTTCAAATCATGCATTTATAATTTTTTTCTGTCTTTAATAACTAAATATTAAAAAAATATGCTTTTGTTCTGAGCTCATAAATATGACAATAAAATAATGTAACTAAGAGACATTGCAAAATTAAATCTTTGTGAATTCAAACCATAAACAAACGATACCGCCACTATTTTACCTACTATGACGTCATAAGAATATTGTCCATTGATTGTTGGAGAACTTACTTTGTAAATGATTACCTCAATGATTTAATATTTTTTACATTTCCCGATGAATGAATCACTTGTTTTTGTTTAGTTTTATGGAATGTGATATTTCAACTGAAGTTATCCAAGGATATATGTATTTTTAATCGAAATTAAAAACAATGCTTTGATCTCGAAATAAAAAGGACACAGATGTCATATTCGCCCCATATTGGCCTGATTTTTTTCTGACGCCAATGTCATATACGCAACGGATACTTAACTGGCGCCAAAGTGTCGTTATTTTGCTTGATGTGGTAACCGGATTATGTTGTTTATGCTGTTGATGTTTTCGCCAAATTGGCAATCCAAAAAAATCGCGCCAATATGGGGCGAATATGACATCTGTGCCATAAAAAGTTTTAGTTTGTATAATTGGTTATTTCTATTAATTATTTAGGTATTTTTCGGTTAGCCGGGAGCCAGTGTTATATTTACATACATATATACATATATATACACATATATGTTCACACATATATACATATGTATGCCTATATTTATGTGTGTGTGTGCACATATATATATGTACATATATGTGCATATATATGTATAGATGTATGTAAATATAACACTGGCGCCCGGCTAACCGAAAAGTATCATTATTTATTTAGGTACTTTTCTATTATAGCGCATTTAAAAAAAAAGCTTGGCGCAATTCGGGCATTAGAAAATGAGATGTGTTGCCAAAATATATAAACAGCTGTGAAAACAAATCTAATGAACTTTTGTTTTTGTTTATATATGCACTTATATACATAGAAAAATCGTTTTTAAATATATATAATATTTTTTATATACAAATTACGGCACAGATTTCAGATATGCACTGGGATCCCTAATTGGCGTTAAAATGGTGTTATTTTGCCTGCTATGGTAACCCGGTTATTGTTTTTTATTTATTAATAAATTGTTTATTTACTTTTTTTTATTATTATATAAACTGTTTTGTTCTACAGTTATTAACCAAACTTTTATTTATGTATAGTCATTTCCTTTTCAAAATGATAGCAAATAATTAAAAAATATATAACTGGTATTCGAAAGAACTGGAACCCAAATTGGCGTCAGAGAAAAATCACGCCAACGCCGATGCGTATATGACATCTGTGCAAAAATTACTTCCGTTTCTTTATAAAAATGGGTAAATAGCTTTTTATATATTAAATAAAGGAACAGATGTCATATTCGCCCCATATTGGCGCGATTTTTTTCTGTCGCCAATATCATATAGGCAACACGTACTTAACTTGCGCCAAAGTGTCGTTATTTTGCTTGATGTGGTAACCCGGATTATGTTGTTTATGCTGTTGATGTTTTCGCCAAATTGGAAACCGAAAAAAATCGCGCCAATATGGGGCGAATATGACATCTGTACCTAAATAAATTGTATACATATATAAAAATTTGCTTGTGAGTATGAAGCAGTAAATAGGTTGTCAGAAAATACGTTGGCAAACTTCTTTCTCGCCAAGAAACTTTTCTCCGAAGAATTGTACATAAGCGATGATTGCTGGAAATGCATTTTTAATTATGATATGTGCTTTTATGTTTCACTACATTTATGCATACTATACTGTGTGTTAAATGCAGGTTCATATGCAGGGCTACACAAAAGAATTCGTAAGGGTTACTGAATAGGAGAGTAAATTGCTTATAGGTGGTTTTTAAAGTAGTTATGCATTTTTACGCTAAACTGCATTTAGTTTACTAAGAAATGTTTGTAGAAAATAGATAAAATGATATACAGGGTCACGCAAAGAATTGGATACATAACCGTCTATGGATGATAATATCTGGAAATGTGATTTCAGTAGTTTTAAGAGTTGTTTAAATTAAATTTTAGCTAAATAGTGGCATGTAATAACGGCACTATTGGCTAAGGACGGTAACTGCTGAAATCAATTTTTAAAATTTTTTATGTGTTTTCTAAAATGTTTACTTAGTTATCTTATTTACCTTATTTCCTTAAATAACGAAGTTTTGTTAAAGCATTCAGGATGTGTTGGAAAGTGTTTCATATTTTATGCTTAACGCATGATTTTTCTTTCTTGTTTAGTCTTATTTTGCCTTTATTTTATTCTTAATTTTTTAGTCTTATACTGCTTTATATACATTTTGGCACAGATGTCATATACGACCCATATTGGCGCGATTTTTTTCGACGCCAATTTGGCGAAAACATCAACAGCATAAACAACAACATCCGGTTACCATATCAAGCAAAATAACGACACTTTGGCGCCAGTTAAGTACCCGTTGACATTGGCGTATTTTATGTACAAATTACATCTGTTTCTGTAAAAAATTAGAGAAACGGCTTTTTAATGTTAAATAAATCGTATTAATATCGAAAAAAATTATTTATTTACAAAAATTTACTTGCTTCCTTCATCCTTAGACAATTGAAGTAGTGTTCTCATGGCCAAAAAAGGTGCGCTAACAGTACCATAAGTAACTGTCGTTAATTCATAAACACGACAACATCATAATAAATAAATAAAAATTATTTATTTATTTATTCCGAAAAGTAAGTAAACGTGATTTTTCTTATCTTTACTGTTATACATATATTAAACAATGTTTAAAGGTGCAAAAAAAGAGGATTTAAGGCTTATAGCCACTGAAATAAATCTAAATGTTAATGAAAATATGACAATTGCGGATTTAAACGTTATTATTGAAGAACTTACGAACTGACGAACAGCACAGTATATGACATCTGTGCCGAAACGTTAATATTTAATGTTTAAACACTTCGCCCCCCCCCCTTGCATATAATACAAACTATGACACAGATAGCGCTAAATAATAGACAGTTTGGTACTTTTCCACTGTAGGGGCTTTGGCGTTTTTTAAAAAGAGCTTGGTGTAATTTGGGCATCAGAAAGTGAGATTTTGGCACTTTTCCGTTATACTGACACCATTGTCGCCAAGCGTAATAGTTGGCGCAAAATGAAAATCACGGGAATTGAAACATTTGAAAAATAAAAGAAAAAACATTGTCGATAGTAAACTGAGCATTTGAAAAATATAACATTTGAAAATTACAGACTTTTACGAACTATTTCATTAAAACACAAATATATACTTAAAATAAGTGAACAAATAACTGTTATAAAATAAAGTAATAAAATAAAACTCATATTAAACTGCTGGCATAAAATTACAAATATCTTTTAGCATTTTGAAATAATTGGCACATTAGCATACATTTTGGCATCGTGTCCGTATAACGGAAAAGTATCGAGACTTTTTGTCAAATCATATAAACAGCTATGAAAACAAACTTGATGAGCGTTTTTGTTTGTGTTATATATTTATTTTATATGTATATTATTGATGTTTTTTATGTACAAATTACATCTGTTTCTGTAAAAAATTAGAGAAACGGCTTTTTAATGTTAAATAAATCGTATTAATATCGAAAAAAATGCGTATGTATATAAAATGAAACAATGGATAGGTTCCCGGAAAATATGTTGCCAAATTTCCTTTTTCGCCAAGGCAGCTATACTGGAAAAGTACCTAAAGCACTTTAAAATCGCGCAGTTAGGAGGTCACACAGTACAGCGTCGTCTATTGGCGGTTATTTTATTAGTAGCATCGGGAGGAAGATGTAAAGATGTACTTTAAATTCTCACCCATAGATTTTGAAAAAAATATTTTAAAAGAGCGGAGTTTAAATTAAATTTCAGTGACCTCTTTTATGAAAGAATAATTGTTTTAAATGGGAATTTCGCCAAATTAGCAGTTATCGCCAAGTTGGCTAACATTGGGCGCTACTGTGGTAACCCTGCATTAGTATTTTTCAACAATTGCTCATTTCAATGAGGCGGTCCTACCGGAATCATGAGGGACACACAGAGACTTGGATTTTATATAAATAGATAGGACTGGGGGACCGTATAAAAATTTAAATTTCGTAATTTTTTAAGAAACGTTTTTATGGACCCAAATCGCTTTTAAAAGACTTCTTTACCTGATTTAAAACATTTTTGTAATTGGAACTATATGTAACGGTTTAGGAATTAGTCATTGGACACTGTTGGGAGCGGAAACACTATATAATGTTTTATGTTTGATTAATCGTTGAGAATTTTTTTTTTAATATAGCAAATTTTTAAACACTTTTTTAATATAATTAAAAAATGTTGAAAACGACACAGACGAACTGTCTGGAAGAAAAACCCCCATGACTGCAACAGCTGTTAAAGACGAAAAAGAGAGAGTAATTTGCGAAGAAATTGACATGCAAGAAGGCTGCAGTTATCTCCCCACCCCCCCAAAAAAGCCAAAGAATCATTAGAAATGCTATCGCTCTTGCTAAATTCTGCTAAAGCAATGTACAGAGGGAGAAAAAAAAACAGCTTTGTTAACATCTTTCCCACATATAAAACAAAGAAAGCTTGAAATGAAATAAAAATCGACAAAAAAGAAGCTCTCACAGCACAAAAGCAGTTGAAACATCAAGTTTTACAAAATAGGCGTAATTCATAGAGGAAAATATGATGGAAGGGAAGAACTACAAACATAATGTAAAGAAAACTTCTTTTGCATACAAAAGGTCCAATGATTCGGAATTTAAAAAGAAAAATTTAGACAGTGATGATTGGTTTTGCCTAATGTGGTAAGAAAAATAAAATAGCAGTAATGATTCAGTGTTCAGATTGCGAAATATATTTCCATGTTGTGCTCGCTAGTATAAAAATTGAATAAACGAAATTCACGTGTAAGCTTTGCATCCCTTCTTACATGATATTTATGTAGCTGTCAATTAGTTCCATAATTTCTGTTCTTAAACACTAATAACTTTGATTTATATATTGAATGCAATTTGATTTAAAACAATTACTCTTATTTCCATACATATGATTTATTTATATTTCATTGCTGTTATTTTGGGTGATTGTTTCATTAATCGCAGACTTTCCTTTTAATAAAATTATTTATATTCCCTAGTCATTAAAACAACCTGATATTGTTTGGTGCAATTTAGGAAACTGGGGGGGGGGGGGGGTCCAACTTAGGCAACCAGTTGCTGAATTTGGACAACTTTTCACAAATTTTTCAAATTAAAATAAAACGTATGATTTTCAAAAAGAAACTAATCTAAAGATTTATTTATTTAGTAGATGAATAGATTGACCTCGTGTAGTGATGTTTTGCAGATATTCCAAAAATTAAGTAAGTTGCACCTGGAAATACGTGAAGTGGTCCAAATTCGGCTACTCACCCCTAAATATATATATATAAACATTAAATAAACATTACCGACCACCAACAAAAACTGTGAAATTATTAATAAAATGACATTAACAAATACAGTTTCCCCCAACACACTTGGCATAGATTCCAAAAACATAGTAAAGAAAGCAGAAATTGAATATTAGAAATGGAATGATGGAAATTTGTAGAATTTAGCAGAATCATAGGGTCCCAAATGTCTTAAGTTCCACAAATAAAATATGTGGTTTCATCTTAATATTAGCCATAAATTAGCTAAAGAATATGGATTTGGGACTACCACACACAGAAAACCAAGAAATAAACCATTGAGCACCAACTTAGTTCAAAATGAAACAAAATTAAAAAGTACAGAGGAAAAATAAAAAATACAAATTATCAAATTAAAATCCATACTGTCATAGCATTAGGTATAACAAATACACTCATTATGCATTTTATTCTCATTTAAGATAGTATACTATTAGAAATTAATATGATATTGTCCTGAGTAGGCTAAAATTTAAATACAAGTTAATCGTTAACTTTATTAAATGTTAATGAATAGGAATAAATTTAATTTAGTGAGAGAAGCGTTCAAACACAATTCCATAGTTGAAAATAAAAGATTTTTTGGAATGAGCTTTTATCTAATCTCAAATTCAATTTGCTCAGCACCTCTTTCAAATCTCATTTTCAGAATTCGGAAATTCAATTTACAGAATAATTTTTGGAGCCAAGAACTCGAAAGATATTCTTCTTATCAATTTCATTTATGTATTGCAGGCAGACTTTTTACATTTAACTGTCTTATTTTGTTTTTATTCTTTTTGCCGCTATCAGTTATAAAAAAAGAAAAAAAATGAATATTCATATTGTCGTTCACAGATATTAAAAGGAAAATGTTGGAAAGAAATCTGTGCTAATAGATAAGTAAATTGAAAAATTAAAATATTTTTTAACGGTAATGATAATTCCAATAAAATCAAAACACTACAATAAAACAGTCGTGTGAAGGAAATTTCCCTTTGGCTAATAAAAAAGTTAAAATATATATTAATTTACTTAAAATGTGATAAAATATGAAAAACACATGCAAGATGTTAGTTTTACATAATATGACCCGAGAATTTTCGAGACGCACACGCGTTCATTTTCAAGGGGAAGAAGATTATGACTGGAAGAGAAAACTTACTAAGAGAAAAACAAAACTAAAGAATGCTACGCATGTTTTAGCGGAGCTAGTCTATTGCTCTAGAAAATGGAGGGTGGAATAAATTAAGCTGAAATTTTTGGGTGTTGCTCCTCTTGAAATAACTAAAATATTATGCTTCTTGGAATCGCAAAAAATATATTAGTTTGTGAGGTGTTTAAAGTTTAATTCTTCTCAGAATCGTGTTAACTCGGAAACGCTTATTGTATATTTTTATTCTTGGTTATATTATTTTTTCATATATTAAGAAACATCTGTATTTTTACCCGACTGCCAAGAATGGTTGTGTGTTTCACGCGTATCGGGGTATGTGGATTTCTTTATACCCTCGAATCTTCCCAACGGATGGACTGGATTTTAATGAATGAAGTCTCTATCGATTCGTCTTAACCGTCCGATGGTTGTAGGCTAGTTTTGTTTTTATAAATTGAAAATGGCGGCCATAAAATACAAAATGGCGATATAGACAAAAAATATTTTACACACCATATTGAGTAGCATGTCATTGGATAGCTCTTTTAAAATGAAGACGATGTTTTATTGACTATTTTACAGTCAGAAGCTCCTTTTAAATTTTACACAACTTGTAAGTTGTGTAGGTAGGATCTCTAGCTTTACTGCAACTGTAACCTTCATAGACATCTATAGGCATCATGAAAACAATGTTTGTAGGAAGGAACTAACAATTAATCACAATTTAAAAGTCATCAGTACAAGTAAAAAAAAAAAAAAATAACTAAGTAATGTAAAAAGTAGTTTCACATTGATGAGAAATAATAAATTAGTTCGCTTTTTACGCAGCCGGGTTTTTTTTTATTTTTTTTATTTAATTATGTGTTGTGATCTGTCATTGTTTTATTATTTTGTGCAGAGATGTTATCCTACATATAGCAATATAGGAATAAGTTACAGTTAAATGACATTCCCTGAAAAAGCACTGAAAATATTTTATCCCATAGGAAATCAATGTAGCTCGTGTAGAAAATTTTTAATTTTAGGGTCAATCCATTTCCAGTGGTCCAGAAATTCTTCAATTCGTTGCTTGACCATTTTTAAAAAATCTGAATTTTTTCTACAACAACCCTAACACAATGGAAGTTCAAAATGATTATTATTTTAATTTTATTAATTTTTGTTTGTGCATGGCGGCCATCTTTGTTTCATCGTCTGCAGCAATTTTCTAACAAGAAGGGTTTACGGAATTGTAAATAATTCATCGTTTATTTATCCAATTCAAGTGCAGATTAAAGCAACTTGTACAGAATACATTGTGCTAAAAATTTGGTTATGGAGTAGTTTCCGAAACTAACTGCTTATTGATAAAATTTAAGCATAAATTTTCAGTTTTTTTCCAAAATTTGTCCGTTTACAAGAGGAAATTTTTCTAGCAAGGAATACTGTCAACATGACATATTTTTTTTTACAGATAGGCCGAAATGACTTGTACTCACACGCCGAGTTCCAGATTTGGGACTTGTTTTCTCTTCGCTAAAAAAATCCCAAATTTTTCAAAAATGTCAAAAATAGAACTTTTCAGGCTTTGATATCTCTGGTGGGGCACGAGATAAAAATCTGAATTTTTTTTTATAAGAGTATTGTATGGTAGTTTTATGCACAAGAAATTTCAGGATGGCGATTTGACTACAAGCTGAGATATGCCAAGGGCAACATGTCAAAACAATACAGCCAAACTATTGTTTTGTTGTAGTCACAGATAGGTATTTATGTCACAGTGTCATTTAAATTCTGTTTTTGATTATCTTTAAATAATAGTAACAGAAAATAAAGCCATTTGCAAAGCTTAGCAATTAATTTAAAAAATGATTATGCCTAAGGTTATACATTTTGTATGGTTTCAGTAACTTTTGTTGTAAGTAATTTTAGTAACTAAAAGAAACCTCAGCACTTTTACATAAAGAAAAAAAAATATTTTTATACAAGACCTGAGACAAAAACAACATAGGGAAAAAGAAAAGCTGTTAATGTTGTCATACTTGTTGAGACATGATCAAACGTGTCAAAACTCATTCTTGCTTGTTGGTTCAAAAACCACAATTTTGATCTTTCTCAAAATTTTATTTGTAGGAACCAAGTCTTGTCATCTCTTGATAACTTGATTGAAGATCTTGGCCCTGCTGGTTCATAGAAATATACTTTGAAATCACCATGTGCAAGTCTCAATTCATTAATAATTCCTAGCTTACTTCTTATGCAAAAATGTGATTTTTCTGCAGTATAAATTTTGAAAAGGCTTTGGGTATCTTTACTTTCTGAAAATTACTTGAGGCTGATGCATGGTAACATCGCATAATGTTTCATTTACAGGAACATACTTATTGTAGAAACAAGTTTCAGGGACTGGCAAACAGCATTAAAATTGTGGTTTTTAAACCAACAAGCAGGAATGTGTTTTGACACGTTTGATCATGTCTCAACAAGTATGCCAACATTAACAGATTTTCTCTTTCCCTATTCTGTTTTTGTCTCAGGTCTTGTATATATATATATATATATATATGCTCAGCACTTATACATTATATATATATATATATATATATAATGTAAAAGTGCTGAGGTTTCTTTTAGTTACTAAAATTACAACAAAAAATACTGAAACCATACAAAATGTAGGCCTTAGGCATAATTATTTTTTTAATTATTTGCAAAAGGCTTTATTTTCTGCTACTATTATTTAAAGATAATCTAAAAAATAAATGTAAATGATACTCTGAGATAAATACTTAGCTGTGACTAGAACAAAACAATAGTTTGGCAGTATTGTTTAGACATGTTGCCCTTGCCATATCTCAGCTTGTAGTCAAATCTCCATCCTGAAATTTCTTGTGCATAACACTGCCATACAATACTCTTATATAAAAAAAATATTCAGATATATATCTCGTGCCATACCAGAGATATCAAAGCCTGAAAAGTACGATTTTTGACATTTTTAAATATTTGGGATTATTTTTAGCGAAGAGAAAGTCCCAGATCTGGAACTCGGCATGTGAGTGCAAGTACTTTCGGCCTATTTGTAAAAAAAAAAAAAATGTCATGTTGACAGTTTTCCTTGCTAGAAAAATTTCCTCTTGTAAACGGACAAATTTTGGAAAAAACTGAAACTTTTTGCTTAAATTTTACCAATAAGCAGTTAGTTTCGGAAATTACTCCATTACTAAATTTTTAGCCCAATGTATTCTGTACAAATTGCTTTAATCCGCACTTGAATTCGATAAATAAACGATGAATTATTTACAGTTTCGTAAACTCTTCTTGTGAGAAAATTGCTGCAGACGATGAAACATAGATGGCCGCCATCACAAACAAAAATTAATAAAATTTAAAAAATAGTCATTTTGAACTTCCATCATGTTAGGGTTGTCGTACAAAAAATTTCAGATATCTTAAAAATGGTCGAGCAACCAGTGCTGGACCACTTGAAATGGATTGACCCTTTAAGATTTTAAGAAGATTAGGGAATCCAATTGGTCTTCAGGAGTTACAGAACACACTGCTCAGTTTGCGCAACATACGTAAAAGGAATTTTTAACCATTTAAACGCCAATATTCCCGAACGGGAACATCAAGTTCAAAATTCGTTTAAGAAAACTGTTTCACTTCTACGGACTTACAAAAAATTATTATTTATTAACAAAAGTAGACTTGATTTTTTAGAAAAGAAAGTTATTTCTGTTATATATTTTAGCTTACAAAAATTCGAAAAAAAGTAATTTTTTGTCAATTTTCTCTAGGATTGTTAAAAAAATTCACATAAATTTCTAAAAGATGCAAAATTTACGAAATTTCAGAATTATGATAAATAAGGACCCTGTTAAAGAATAAACATGATAAATAATAGTTTGCAATAAAAATGGTTTTGCTATAAGATATCAAATTCTATTGTTCCCGTTTGGGAATATTGGCGTGATTCACTATAAAAAAATGGGTTATTTACACAGCTGTTTTATTCTTTTAATCTGTAATATTGAGTGTGTCAGAATTATGCCGAATCTCTGTTGCTTCATTTAAAAGCAGCTCAATGGCTTTTCGAATTCCACTTATACTCCTTTTCACCTCCTCCCCTTCCCTTGTTTTCTTCCCTCTCTAGAGTGAGGGTGAGAGTTTTGACCAAACAAATGTTTTGCACAGAATTGAGGATGTTTATGAGTTTTGCTAAGTATCCCGCGTACGTTGCGATCTGTAGCAATAATTTTTAATTTCTTAACTTATGAAAGAGTTTTTAGATAGATCACGTGGTTTAGCCCCCCGCACAGTCTTTTATTTATTTTTTCCTTTTATCTTTCTGAATTTTTTGAACAGTGCATTTTGTTCGTGATAGAGAGCGAAGATAGAGCGATATTTATACTTTGATTCTTTGATAAGTATGGCTAATCGAGAAAGATTTTTAATAGTACAGGAAGCTATTGAATATTTTAACTTCTTATCAGATTCAGATGTTTCTGTTGATTCTGTCATAGATATTTGCCAATTTCCTCCTGATGAAAGTGGCGCTATAACAGATGAAGAAGATGAATGATGAATTTCAATGATGTACAAATGATGTACAAATGAATTTCAAAAAATTATGCCAGCAGATGTTTACGGACGAGTAGAAGTTTTTACACGTAGATCAGTTTATGTATCAGATGACGAGACGATTGCTTCTGTACCTTCTACATCAAAAACTCAACCAGTTTGAAGAGAAAGAGAAAATCAAATAAAGAAGATATGAAGCCGAACTCGAATAAAACAGCATCTTTCAAAAAATCTTTAGAAAGTATAAATAATATAACGCTATGCGAATCGATTCCTGAATTGACAAATTTATCTCCAGCTGAAATTTTCCACAAATTTTTGCCGATGAAATATTTAGCCCATTTATCAGAAATGACAAAACTCTAAGCAATGCAAAAAGACGAAAAAGTTATAGACGAAAAAGATATTGGGCAAGTTTTTGGGTTGCTCTTATTTAGTGGTTACCATACCCTGGTGATTTGGTGTACTTATGTTGGTGTACTTATGTTGGTGTACTTATGTTGGTGTACTATATATTGGTGTACTTATGAAGATTTGTCCGTATCAATAGTTGGTTCAGTTATGCCTACAGCCCGATTTAGGAAAATAAAGAAGTATTTTCATATTATTCATTCAAGTGATTTGCAACCAGGAGATAAATTGGGCAAAATTTATACCTTTTATGAAGAACTTAAAAGAAATTTTCGGCAGTTTCGATTCTTTCAGAGAAAACTAAGCATTGATGAATCTATGGTTCCATACTATGGTCATATCATACAGAAAAAATGTTAATAAAGATTAAGCCTATACGATTTGGCTACAAAATTTGAATGCTTTGTTCTGAGAATGGTTACCCATATGCAATGAAAATTTACAGTGGAAAAAGTTTGGAAAGGAGCAATACTCTCTTTGGATCAGGAGTTGTATGTGAATTTTTATCGCACATTGAAAATCCGAAAAAATCCGAAATATTCTTTGATAATATTTTCACATCTTATGAACTGTATGGTAGATTTGTCAGAGAAATATATCAAAGCAACTAGAACAATTCGGGATACTAGCACAGGACAATGTCCCTTGCAATCATCAAAACAAAAGAGGGGAAAACACGATTTCCAGTGTGATGGAAATGTTTATATGTGCCAATGGAACGATAGTTCGGTTGTTACTATAACATCGGATTACGATACTCATGAACCTATGTAAAAAAAAGAAAGAAAGTAGATGTTTCCCAGACAGATCTGGTAAAATGCTATGGGTGCAGTTGATTTGTTAGACAGACTTCTCGGAGGTTACTGCCGCAAAAAGTGGTACTGTAACTTATTCAGCAATGGCCTTAATATGACTGCTGCAGTAGGGTGGATTTTACATACAGTGAAACATCCCTGTGCGACCACCTTCACTAAGCGACCACCTCCCTGAACGACTATTTTTTCATGGAACGAAATTTATTCCCATAGGCTCAATACTAATTTTACCTCCATTCAGAGACCATCCCAGTTGAACACCCTCCATGAACGACCCATTTCTTTGAAGAAAATGAAACAAATTCCGTTTAGTTTTATTAGAAAAATAATTTCGGAGAGCGCATTTTTATCAAACTTCTAAACTAAGTTTAGATATTTTTTATTTCGGTAACTTTTAAGTGGTTAAACCCCTTTGTACCTTTTTAGGCAATGAATTTAACTTTGATGACAAATTAAGAATGACGGTCAATAAAAACACCTGCTCTATTCTGTCAGGAAACTCTCAGAGAAATAGATAAATTAATGCAATCGTCATTATTTGCTCCCGTTCAAAAAATCGCATTTATTTACTGAACTTCGAAAGGACTTGGAAATAAAATTTATAAAAGATAAAACCGTAAAACCACAGCAAAAGTCAATGTATTCTTTTTTAAAACTCTTCAATAATTAACTTATGTAATTAACTTTTGTCAGACTCACAAACAGACTCACAAACAGACATTTTCTAAAAACAGTCAAATCGTGTTCAAAACGTACTAAAACGTATAAATCCGTCAAAAATCGGTCGATTTTTTTTTTATGAACCCAATACTTTCTTCTTTTATCTACATTGAAAAAAAGACAAATATTAGTTAATGTAAGAAAACATAATACAATCACTAACTAAAATAGACAAAGGCCTACGATTCCGGAAAACATTCTTTATAGAAACCTCAGAAATCAATGTGTTTTTCAGATTTAAAGAAGCATTTACAAAAACAAAGTTCCTTTCGCTGCCATGTTTTTTTTTTCGGAAACGTTTATAAGTAGTTTTTATGCTGTATTAATAAAATTTCTCAAACAAGAATAAGGGCCTTGTAATTTGGGTTGTTTCTGTTGATTTCCATTAATTTTAAAACTTAAATCTTTCCAATTAATATAAATGTATAAAATTTCAGTAATATATTGCAGAATAATGATGATGGTAATGCTATTTTTTTCTACGTAATCTGTACATATAATTTTCTTTTTGTGTATAAATTTAAGGTTTGTTTTTTGCATTGTGTAATGTATATAATATGTATAGCATTCTGTGTGCATCGTAACAAATAGCACAAGAAATTTTTCATGGACATTTTAGCTCTGGCTTCAACAACAGTTAGAGATTATGTTTGATATTTGATTGACACTTTTGAACAATTTCTTTTGCCTTCGTTTTAAATCTTGGTGCTACTACTTCCCTGTTGGGGGGAAGAGATGTAGAGAAAAAGCTTATCTACATAGATTGCATCTTCATATTAAAAATAAACAGTGAACTGAAAGCATATATTCTCAAAAAAAAAAAAAAAAAAAACAGCAATAATCCACATTCCGAACGCACGCAAGAATGTAACCAATCATCTGCGTTTTCATAGGAATAGCAAGTCTTCACAGAGGGAGACGTAACAGGAGCATCTCCCTTTCCCTTTTCTGAAGTGAGACCAGGGAGGCAGTGGAGGAGGAATGATTTTTCTCCCTAGTCTTTCGACGACGGTTTGGCAACGTTTTCTTCTCGAGCGGAAAAAACTAGTTGTTGGTTAGCCGTGCACAGCAAGGAGATAGAAATATCTCTTTGCTGTGTCGTTGGCGTCAGTTTTTTTTTTCCAAGATAGCAAGTAAATTTTTAAATGTGTTGAAAAACATCAAAATTGTGAGGTGGTGTGCTAAGATGAAAGTTTTGTGCTGAGAAATATGAAATAAAAATGTGCCAAAACACTTTCTAGTTGTGATGGTGTGCGAAGAAGATATAGCGTTGTGCTAAAATGCTAGTTTTCGATCGTGTTCAAGATGGTTCAAGTTGTGCTATATTTTGCTAAAAAGGCCAAGTATCGTGTTTTGAAAAATCCAAATCCAGGGCTATATGGTAAATATAAAAATATGAAGCACCATAGATTAATCGTCTGAGATTCCAATTATCTCGGGTAATAAGTAAATGCATACCATGTGCTAAAAAATACAAAGGGATCTTGCAAAAGTCCCTGAGAGTGAAATAGATCAAACACGAAAAATATGGCTGCAATCTGAATTTTAAGTGATGATATGAGATATAATTCTCATAATGGTCAGTGATAATCACATTGGCAGAAAGGCCTAGATCAGTTTTTTTTTTTTTTTTTTTTTTTTTTTTTTTTTTTTTTTTTTAACTATCATGATAGTTATTTAATTATTCCTTCATTATTGTGCTTAATGTATTGACATATTAATACATATATTCAAGAAATATTTTTACGTGTTTAAATTTATCTATATATTTAAATCGTGTTTGCCATAATAAATAATCCAGTAAAATGTATATTTATGTTTTATTATTTATGTGTAATCTCTTTTAATGTTAAGTGATGGGTTAATAATTCTAATTCTTTATCTATTCCAAATTCATAGCACAATGATCTTATTATTATTAATTACTTTCCACTATATTTGATCTGATTAATAGCTATCTATCATGATTAACTTATCTTATATTCTATCATAATTACCTTTTCCCCTACAAAAATCATAAGGCGAATAGCAATTTTTCACATTGATTCAACATAAAATAAATAATGTGAACATTAAAAAGGTCCACAATCGTACTTAAATGGCGACTGAAGTAATGAAAAAGATGTTACAAGTTTAATATATACATTTTATTTAAAACTTCGGTACTTTTCGGTTACCGCGCACCAGAGTTATATATACACACCTATATATGTATATATGTATACATATATTCTATATATACACACATATATCCACATATATGTATATATATACATGTATATAGACATATACATGTATACATAACACTGGCGCCCGGCTAACCGAAAAGTACCAAAACTTCTTAGAACTTTCAAGCCTTCCAGGCTCATCATCAGATAATATCTTAATAACTAAGCGTTATTTATTTTATACAAATACGCCACTTTGTTTTGAAAATGAGAGAGGCAATAATAATTACTAGAGTTGAAAGTAGAAGTATTATTGGCTCTCTCATTTTCAAAACAAAGTGACGTATTTGTATAAATAAATAACATTTAGTTATTAAGATATTCTCTGATGATGAGCCTGGAAGACTTGAAAGTACTAAGAAGTTTTAAATAAAATGCATATTTTAAACTTGTAACATCTTTTTCATTACATTAGTCCCCTTTTAAGTAAGATTGTGGACCTTTTTTATGTTCACATTATATATTTTATTTAAGAATAAGGGTTTTAGGATGCTGTCAATATTCTCATTTTTAATCTGCGTAAATGAATTTATAGTAACAAAATAAAGAACGTTAATGCTAATGCTGTTAGTTTACAAAATATGATTGTTGAACTTGAAAATGTTTACTTTAGAATAGATAGCATCCAAAAAAATAAGTTCCGGTTGGAAAAACGCATTAATATGCTGTAAAAATTACTCAAAAATGTTTCCAAAAATCAGTGGCAGCAAAAGAATTTATGCTTTTCTAAATGAATTTTTAAATCTCAAAAATATTTTAGGTCCTGAGGTATCTAACGATAAAAAACGCTTTTTAAAATCGTGGGTAGCTTGCATATTTTCGTTCGTGGTTATATTATATTTTCCTAGATTAAAAAACATTTGTCTTTTTTTACATTGTAAATTCAATTCTTTCAGTAGAAAATCATTTACTGTTTCGCATTCATTCTAACTTATTTAATGATGCAGGGAGTAAAACACAATTCCGTAGTAAAAAAAATGAAAGATTTTATGAAATGAGGTTTCATCTAATGTCAAATTTAATTTTCTGAACCACTTTTGCAAATCTATGTTAAGATTTGAGAAATCCTATTTAGGAATTCACTTCTGGAACGCCAAATTTGTAATCTTCTTACCAAATTCAATTATGCAGTCAAATTTTTATATTGATTTTTTACATTTTATTTTAATTCTTATTTTGGATCTAATTTGAATTAATCTTGATGAAGCAACACCGAAAAGTAACGAAAAATTACAATTAAATAATAAAGCTTTGTATGAATCACTATAAAAACAAAAGAAGACACAGGATGCGTTTCGGGTGTGAAATTTTAACTGCCCGTCATCAGTCAGTGTAAATACGTGTCTGTAAGCAGACAAGGTCAGAAAATGTGACCGTGTGATTTTCTGATCTTATACCTTTACAGACACGTGTTTACATCGGCTGATGTCGGGTTGTTAAAATTTCCATCCTGAAAAGCCCCCTGTGTGTTCTTTTGCTTTTGTGGTAATTTATACAAAGTTTTATTATTTAAATATAATCAATATTCTTAAAGTTCATAAGTTCCATAATAAGATCCATGGATATTTATAAAATCCTCTTTTACTTAATTACTACTTTTTTTCACATTTCTGGTGGCAATGCCTATACTATTCTTCCATTAGCTGGTACCCGCATTTTACAGTTTCCCCATTGGTTAATGAACGTCTCAGTTGAATCCACTTCTCCTTTATATAAATGAGCAAGTTTCCCGTATTCTTTGCACTGAGGACGGTACGCTAAACGCTACCGAAATTAGTTTGTTGAATGTTTGCTTATTCTGGCGCTTTCAACGTTGCTTTTTAAATTTATATCATTCTGCGCCAAGTAGCATCTTAACAATTAACAATTATTCTTAAAGATTGTCGTTCATAAACATTTTACGAGAGAAAACGGGCAAGGAATGTCTGCTAACAGATGAGTTGAAAAAATAAAATTGTAGTTCTTTCTGATAATGATGAATAAACCACAAAAAAAAAAAAAAAACATTTCTTTTTTTTAAGTAATAATCGCTAAGAATTTAATTTTTTTCTGACACCTTTTGATCTGGGATGTAAAAAGTAATTTTGTGGTTAGAGATTAAAGGACATTCTAAATCGAGGTTTTATGTTATCTCAGATTAAATCTGTTTAATCATATTGGCAAATCTAATTTTAGATTTCAAAAATCCAATTTACGGAATCTTTTCTGGAATCAAAAATTAGTAAGATAACCATTTTATTAAATTCATTTATGTGGATTAGACATTTTATAGTAATATTTTCTTTTTACATTTTTTTTTTATTTCTATTTTTGATGTTAGATACTTCAAACAGGAAAAATTATTTTTTTAATTGTCATTTATATAAATTTAGGGCTAAAAATGGAAAACGCTGAAAGTCCGAAAGAGAAAATTTTTCAAGACGGTGAAAAAAAAAAAAAAAAAGAAAAATTCCATCTTCCGGTATTGACAGCATTTTCCTCTTTTCTCCTTTTGGGCTCTTGATTCAACACTTTAAAATGTAGGTACCAAGTTCACTTTCGTTTAGTGTTTAAATACCTAATATTTTCATTTGTAAACATTTCTTTTATTTATATACTAGCAGAACTAACCGGCTTCGCCCGTGTCAATTATAAAGAGCCTTCCAGGTAAAATGAATTACAACGAAATAACACGACAACCACAATAACTGAAACTTGTGCATTCATTCCCATCCACAAAACGTTGAAAAGGCAATCAGAAAACATGGCATTATTGTCTCGCAACCATAGTAAAATCCCTGAGCTTTAATAACAGAATGCGCGTTATCTTTGCCAGATGTAAGAGAAAAATGTGTGATTTTCCTCACAATACGAAACAAAAAAATTCCACCAAATCGCGCAGCATTTAGTGAAATTCTCGTTTGCATGGTATGTATATAAAGTACAAACACTATGTCAGTGCCCATAAATTGTAACCCATAAATTGCGCCTTTACTGCAATTTTTCTAACTTCTAAACATCACATAATTTCATTTTTGACAATGTCGAATAGAAAAAAGTTCTTTCAAATGAAATTTGTTTCAAAATTGTATCTCAATTTTCTGATTTTAATGGATTTTAAAGTAATTTTCAAGCATGGATATTTTTAAAGGTACGTGCAACCTGATTACGAAAAATGAACCCGTTTACTCTTAATGCAATAGTATAAAGAAAAGACATGTCTATGAGTAACCTGGTATCATATTTTCTGTGACAACAACCTAACACAATAATTAATTTCCCTTTTACTGCAATTTAACCTCTAAACCTCGCACATTCGATTGTTTCAATGTCTTATAGAAAACAAAAGTACTTTCAGTAAGAATTGTTTGTAATGTTTCTCTCAATTTACAGATTTTTTTATGGATTTTAAAGTAATTTTCAAGCATGCATATTTTTTAAATATGCTTGCAATCCAATTACAAAATATTAACTCAATTGTTCAAAAACATTGTAATTAATTTAGAATTTGTTTGTTTTCGTGTAATATTCAATAACTAAATTGGCAAACGAAATTAAAACGCGAAAAATAACATAAAACAAAACACGAACTTAACAGATTATGGCTGTAGTATACAATCGAAGAAGTCAACAAAAAATAGGAGCCATTTATTTACGGTGAGTTGACTACACGTTGAAAAGATTTGATGGAATGTGAGGTCATATCTAGCCTTTCTTTTCTTGTTCCTAAATTGTTTTCATGAAATTTGACTGTTTGTATTAAAGTAGATATTTTAATTTAAAAAAGCAATTAAATTAACGTGCTGCGTCATTTTACCGCTCTTATTGTTGAAGTTTTTATTTTATATATAAATAATGTGCGTTTTCTGTTTAGAATGACGTCAGTTTCAAAAATGCAAAAATATAGCAACGCGTTATCGTTACTTTTTTCACATTCTTGTGTCATTTTTTAGGGTGTGTCAACGGGAAAGAAACGATTTAAACAGAAAATTAAAAAGATATATTTTTATAATGTTAAATTACGGAACATGGTAGAAAAAAGGGATAAATAGTGGTCTGATGTTTTTTTAAGTAGACAGTGCTCTTTTCCACGTTCTAAAACGTATGTACATCGAGTTTCGTGCAAATCGGTCAAAAATTAAAGATTTGTATAAAGGACATACACACAGAGAACGGCATTTATATATATATATTTAACATTTTTCACCTTGCCTAAAAATATCCCAGTGATGTAAACAATAACAACACTATCAAGTTGTGTAATGGCACCAGTCACCGCACAACTTATCACTGGCACTTTCAGCCTATCTTCTATACTTCCTCTGGCACATTCAGCGTTCTCCATTTCACTTCGTGTGGCACATTTCATCAGCGACATTTCTCCACTCTTTTTTAAACTATTTCTACTAGGGCTGGCACTTCAACGGCTTTCCTGTTTGTTAAGCTTAGCATTTAAGACATTTTTTCGTGAAAAAGAAATAAATACGTAAATAAATAAAATAAAAATCAAGTGGGTAAGTGTGATCACAGATCGCACTGAGGGTTTCGTTTAATATTCCATTCAAAACACTTTATCATTTTACCAAATCTGTTAGTTCCACATTTCGCAAACAGGGGACGCATTCTATTCTAATCAAACCTCTATCCGAACGAAACTCCGTTTTAAAACCTATACGTAGATATATTAGTCGAGGGGATCGGGCACATAGGGCACGGGATAGTTAGGCACCCCCTGGCAGTAAAAAGTGTAACTAAAATATGTGAGGCTATGGTGCATAATATGAAAGCGTGGTCAAAAGGCTGACGGCAAAGGTTAGAATAGTGCCCCCTGGTTGAAAGTGTGGAGGTTAGAAAAATTGCTTAAAATATACATGTTCGAGCCCAGGCAGCTGAATATAAGACTTTTTCAAAATTTTATGACTTGTCGTTTGATGTGAAGTGTTCAGCTATAAGTATCCAAAATTTCAAGTCTCCAATATATATAGTTTCTGAGAACGGGCTCTGTGACAGACACACAGAGGAGTGAGACGAATAGGGTTTCGTCAGCCGAAAGAAACCCTAAAAAATTTTTCGATTTTTTGGTACTTTTAGCGTTTTTAATTTTTTCTTTTCAATTAATAATAAAAAGGGTGAAAGAAATGTTTCCCAACAGAAATAAGTAAGTTGAAAAATCATTTTTCAACTCTAATTAAAAGTAAACTTGAATATTACTTTAATTAAAAATATTATATTTACTTACAGTTTCATATTTATTCCGACATATTTTAATGATGTAAGGAGTAAAACACAATTCCACTGTAAAAAAACAAAATAATTTTCGAAATAGCGTTCATCTAATCTGAAATTCAATTTGCTGAATCACTTTAGCTAACTTAAGATTTCAGAAATCCTATTAACGAAATCACTTCTGGAATGACAAATTAGTAAAATGCCCTTTTTTTCAAAATGATTTATACAGAAAGATATTTTATATTATTTTTTCCATTTATTGTAATTGTTATTTTTTAATCTAGCTGGAAATTATCTCTTTAAGAGATATAACAAAAAAAAAATCTAAAATATTTCCAATTTTTTGCGATTTTTTTAGCGTATTTATACATTAATAATAATGAGATTTTTTTACAAATGAAAGAACATATCTTAAAGTTTTTTTTTTTTTTTTTTTGGAAATAGATTGAAAAATGGTCCTATGGCTGCCTTTGAAGGAAATTTTACATTTAAGAAGGACATTTTACTAATTCGTCGTTCCAGAAGTGATTTCGTAAATAGTATTTCTAAAATCTTAACTTTGATACTGGGGTGTGCAAAACGTGAAGCGTTCCGAGGTACCAGATGAATCTCAGCATGTGATTATCTGTAACAAAAAAAAAAAGAAAAAAAATCCCTTAAAATTTATGATGTTTTTTAGTCCTTCTCGGATGGGTTTATGAATCTTTCGATCCTGAAGAAAACGGCTGCCGTTCAAATTTTAAGTTGTTGATTTTAGATAAAAATTTTTGAGATTAAATCGCCCAAAAAATATTTATAATTCGAATATTTTAAAAGGGTCCGTGAGGGACTACAAAATAGTACATACTAGAATAGCATGTAAATTTCAAACAAATTGGTCGATCCAAACTCGAGTTCTACCTATTACTGCTTTGTAAACAGTTTCGAGAACAACAGGTTTAAAGTTTTACAACTTTTCTAAACAGTGTACTAAAAGGCCATCTATGAATATAAAAGTGAATTAGTAAGTCACATTGATGTTATTAGGGTAAACTGGTGTAACATGACCCACGAGGCAACTGGACCATAGGCTGTTTTGTAAAAAACCGTTGATGTTTTTAAGTTTCAGCTTTTGTGAAAATTGCACCCCCATCTCCGCCCAGTAAAACGACATATGTCAACTAAATCATAACTCTGTCTTTGCTGTGATGGGTTCCCGAAATTGTAGATTTGTTTTTTTTAAAAAAGAGCATCGATTTGGTTGAACTTACTTAGTTTTTTATTAAAATACGGTAAGTACTTTTATTAAACAATATTTTTTTTTAAAGATTAGACACATAAATACATTAATATTATTAGATATTTATAGACATTTACTTCATGTTTCATATGTAATGTCGGTGTTCCCGTTACCCCAAAAATATTTCAAGAATGGTGTAACTGGGACATGTATCAGGGGTAACTGGACCATGTGGGACCCAGTTACCCCAACAATCGTAAATATTTTTTTTTTAGTTTCTCTTATTACGGGAAATTAATTTCTCCATTGTTTTTTTGCTTCTAATAAAGACAATTACATAATACCTTATTAAAATTACATAATAAAATTAAAAAAAAAAACGTGTTGGGGATATCAAACCAAATTTCTTAAGTGTGATAGCTATAGCTCGAAATTTTATGATACAGACGAAGAGGCGTACATAAGGCAAAGTGATGTTATTAGAAAATTATCGAAGCGAAAAAAAAAAAAAAAACTCTGTTCTATATAACAATATGGTTACATTCTCCATAGGTTTACTGGACATAATCCAACTTTTATTGTGATAAATAAGGAAGGGAATGAGTACTTAAGTACTTACGTAGCCGTTTGTTCTTAGATTTACCTTGTTATTTTGTTTCCTTAAAATACGCATGTAACTTTTATACTTATTACTTATACAAAAGTACGTAAGTACTTACTTAATTCTTATGTTTTTTGCATAAATAAATCTAATATTTTCATTTTTAGAGACATTGACAACAAAGGTTTGCCTTACAACGCTCTTTATTGATATATAATTTACATAATCTACCTCATTTTTATGGGGAAATTGGACCCATGAGGAAAGAAAGATAAAATAGATTTTATATATATATTATTTTTTTAGATGTTAAAATGTAAGTTTGAGCATTTCTGTCAGATAGAGGGAACCTAACTGAATACATTTACAAAAGCTTGGACTTTAATTCAAATAAACATTAGCTTTTTGAAGCTGAATTGCCAGAATCTCCAGAGTCACATTGTAAAATCATGGTCCAGTTACTCCAAGTAACCCTATATGAATCGGTACAAAAAAGTAGTTTAAAAAGCGGCAGAGTTTCTAGGCGTACAATACGCTAAAAATGTGCCTGTTCACTGCAACACCAAACGGCGGTAAAGTTTAGAACTAATACGAATTTCGATAAAACTAATTTATCACAAGGTGTTTGAGGGTTTAAAGAATGCAAATAGCAAAAAAAAAAAAAAAAAAAATTCGATAAAAAAAAAAAGAAATAATCATAAAAATAAATAAATAAATAAATGAAAAAAAAAATAAAATAAAATAAAATAAAATAAAATAAAATAAAATAAAAATAAATAAATAAATAAATAAATTAAAAATGAATTTCAACATGCTTTAAATATTGTCCTTTATAGAATTTTAAGAAACAAAACAGGAAAAAAATATCTGCTAATAGATTTGAATAGTATTTTGTCATGTAATGAGAAACAAACGCAAAACTTTTACTTCCATTTAAAATTAATACCCACAAAGTATTTAAAATTTTCTCTGACACCCTTTAATTATGTAAGAAGTAATAAATATTTTGCCATTGGGAATTTTTTTTTTCTAAACAGAGGTTTTAATTATTCGTAAATTCAATTTCTTTTATCACTTTTGCTAACCTAAGAAATCCTATTAACGGAATCACTTCTGCAACGACAAATTAGTGAAATGTCCTTATGAAATTTATTTACAAAAAGTCATTTTATATTATTTTTTTTTCCTTTTATTTCAATTGTTATTTTTGATCTAACTAGAAATTATCTCCTTAAAGATTGTACTTCACAGAAATTTTACGATAGAAAACGGCTGCTAGATGTGAATAGTGTTTCTTTCAGTTAATGATAAATATAAACACAAAACGTTTACTTCCATTAAACACGTTGAGTACCACGTCAGGCACCGGTGACTAAACTTTCCGTTTATTCATCGGTGACTGACACTTATAGACTGTGTAACGGGAATCTTATTTCGTGGTCCAAACGGAAAGACAGACAAAATAGACTTGGCATTCAATGTGTTAAAGAGAAAACAGGTTCTAATATAAGCAGAAGACTCTATATTCAAAAACTAGCAGAGGAGCTTAGAAAGAAATATATTAAAAATAAACCTGAAGTTATCCGTCAACGGACAACCACGGATCCTTAAAACAATTCAAAACGTTGCCAGATAAATTAATGCCAAAACAATTTTAAAAAATGCAATTTAACAAATTATAACGACCATTTGGAAAATGATTTTTTCAAAGAGTAAAATTTAAGACATGAAAAATAGCACGGAGTTCATCATACATTACGTACGCCAAGAATTACACATTAATAGTGTTATTACACGTAAAAATTGCAAGCGACAGAAATCCCCTACATATTATCCACCTGAAACTTACGTATTATCCAAGCATTTCATTGGCTGTTCGGGAAAAGGCTTTTCCATCGTCATATTTTCAAGAAATCTGACGTCCAATTTTAAATGAAATTTATTTCTTATACTTCTAAATATCCCACAATATTAATTTTATATCGTCGTACAGAGAAAAAAAATGTACTTATAAATGCAATTTGTTTGAAAGCTGTATCTCAATTTGTTTCTGAGTTATTAATTTTTTTTTGTAGTTTTTATTACTTTTTTGTCATAGTGGCAACTCTCTGTTGAAAGTAAAGGGAAATACAAATTACAGTATAGACCAATCAGAAAACGAATAAAATGATGATTAAACCAATAAAACCTTCAGATATGCTTTTGATTTCCTACCCTGACGAGGACAATAACCATTTTTTCAAATGGTTAATAGTACTGCGTGTGAAAGGTGGGCAATACTAGATAGCATTTTCGCCGATCCCAACCGTTATAGCAAAAATGAGAAACAGCGCATGCGTGGGGACTTTGATTGAAATTCACTTACTTGAAAACAAATATGTACAAGGTTACCAGCTTGGCGCTTTTATCATATCAGGCGTGACATTTTCATCCCATCAACATTTTTTTCACTTGATTAGCAAAACTTTCGGTAAATGTTGTAGCAAACAATGGCTTATAATAAATAAAAATACCTCTAATATCAATTATATATTTTTACTCTTATTGTTTAGTTATTTTAAATCACCTGCAAAATATATTTTTAAATAATTAAAGGTAATTTGGTGAAAGTCCATGTAAAGTTTTATTAATTTCAACAGAAGGAACCGCATATTGTTTAATATAATTCATTTATTAAATACACAACTTTATTTAATATTCTATTTTCATTTGTTTTGTAATTTCCTATGTCAATTACATTATTATTTTATTTTTATTGACAAACAACACTGCTTTAGAAATAGCTTCATGTGATTTTCTTAAAATATTTAATACTAACGAAATTAGGAAATTATTTATTACTCAACAAATAAAGAGTAAAATTTTGCAAATGAGCTTATCAATGAGTGATTTAAACGGATTACTAATACAAATGTAGCTGCAAATATATATTATTCTTTCCACACTTAATAATAAGAAGAATGATTATCAATTTTTTTTTTTTTTTTTTTTACTTTATATATTTATTTTTTTAACATAAAGTTAAAAATATATTCCATTAAATCTTGTATGTTCTGCTGCCAAAATAGTATATTTTTAAAGAAACATTATTAATTTATTTTAAGCAGTAGATATAGATTTAAATGTAATAGTTTATGATTTTTACAAATTTAATAATGCATTATTTTTTTACAATTCTATTTTACTTTATGTAATTTAACTAATATTAAGTACATTTTTTATTGAATATTATTACTATGGCCTTCCTTTTTAAATACAACTTCTTTTAACTTTTTTTTTAAATTCAGTTATTCAGTTATAAGCAATTAAAAGCTATCTATTCAGATAATTATAAAATTCTTTTAATAACCAATTTCTTTTAAATCCCTAGACATAGATGGCAGCACAATAATTTTGTTTCACTTTTTGTGTGGAGGGGGGGGGGGGGGTGATATTATTTGATCCAACATCAATATCATTTATACTTCTTTAGATTTTTTTCAGTTAATGATTAACATGATATGATGTTTTGGTCACATTATAATTATGGTGTATAAAAATTAATAAAGAATTTATATGAAACTGTTTTTAAGGATACATTCAAATAAATAGTCTTATATTATATTGGTTATCCTTCTCTTTTATTTCACTCCATATACAAATTGTAGCTTAATATTATGTAACATCATACATTTATAAAAATTAAAATTACTTTGCAAAGATATAAATTATTATTAAGAGTTTTTTTTTTATTTAAAATAGAGTTAATTTTAGTTATACTATTATCAAATTAAGTTATAATACACATTAATTAGATAATTAACTATTTATAATTAATAAGTAAAAACAATGTTTAGATATTCCAAATAGCTAATTAGATTTAATTTTTTGTTTTCAAATTATTTATTGATAGTATATTATTATGTAATTTTCATGCAATTTATAAATAATTATAGCATCTTTGAATATGAAATAATAGAATATTGAATATAGAACATTTGATAAAGATAAATTATTATATATTATAATTTATAATTATCAAATTATCGTTGTTATTATATTATAAAATTAAATATGTCACTGTAATTTATAGGTAATTGGTTTGGTAATAACAAATTATTAAAAATATAATGATACAATAATATTAATACTTAGATTATTATCAAAATATTAGAGATGCAACGAATATTCGGCCGAAGCCGAATATTCGGCCCATTCGGCCTGCCTGCCGAATATTCGGCTTCGGCCGAATATCAAGTCCATTATTCGGCCTTGGCCGAATAATACTGTAATAAATGTTTTTATATTTACACAGTATAACGTTTTAATTTGACAACTTATATTCATCATGTATAATGAAAATTTTATTTGAAATTAACTAACACTTTTTTTCCCATTAACTTTCATACCCCGAATGGGTTTTATTTACCCATTTTTATATAAAAGGCTAATTTAGGAATCATGTTAAAAATTTTTTATGCTGTATCAGTAAGTACAAAAAGTATCTGCTTGTAATAAGCTAACATAATCTGTTAAATTTAAAATTAAACTATCCAAAATTGTTTTAATACAGCTGTACAAGCAAATTCAAATTTTTTTTTTATCATAATAGGAATGTTACATAAAAAAATATTTCTTTCAATAATATTTTGAATTATACCTATAAAGAACTCTAGTGCTATCTGCTGACAGCAAACAAACAAACAAAACAAAATAATGATAATAATAAATGATAAAAATTTTTTGTTAATTGTGAGCTTTATAAAGTCTATAATGATTTCTTTCCACAATTTTAGAGGATATTCCTTTCATCCTTTCTATCAGTGGTTTTTCTTAAGATATTAAGATTTCTCATTTTCTATTTTATTTCAGCTGAAAGTTGAAACTTATGTTTCCTAGTACTTTTCAAATTTTGTCATTATTTTAAAATGTAACAACAACACACACAATATCTATTAAAATGTAACTAGACAGTACCTGATGAGGAACTTTTGCTAATATATATATATTTTTTTTTTTTGGGGGGGGGGCTGAATTATATTATTGAGGCAATTTTTAGGCCGAACATAGCCGAATATTTTTTCAGAGTAAAATAATGCTTTAAAAAATTAAAAATTTGTATATAAATAAATTTTTAAAAGAAAACAATACATTTTAATTGTGAAATATACAATAATTGTGCATATAGTGTATACTATATTTTGTTTTTAGGCAAAAATAAGCTCATTATTCGGCGGCCGAATAGGCCGAATATTCGGCTGTAGCTTGGCCGAATATTCGGTATTCGGTTATTCGGCCAAACCACTATTCGTTGCATCACTACAAAATATTATTATTATTATATTAGTAATGTAATACTATCCATATATTTCAATAAATGAAATTTTACATATCAATATTTCATTGAAAATTAATGATAATTTATGATATTTATTTATAAAATATCTTCTTTAGACTATAAAGAAGATAATATTTATTATGAATTACACCTGTTTTACTTATAATGAAAATATTTAATGTTGATAATAAATAAATACTATAACATTATAAAAATATCAATAATGATCAAATATTTCAGTAAACCATTTAATGATTAAAATAAATACATATATAGATTTAAATACTACATAACAGCATTTTTTTTTTTTTTTTTTTTTTTTTTTTTTTTTTTTTTTTTACAAAATATTTTAAAATTAAGATTATAAAAATAATAATAGTTAATAAAAAAATGATAATTATATAATTAAGATAGTATTTTAATATTTTATAGTATGTATTATAAAATATCTCTCTATAACATATCTTGTAATATTATAAATTTATTTATCTAATATAGATAATATTTATTATAAATAGTATCTCTTTTTTATTTGTATTGATATAACTATAATATTAAAATCTGGTAATATTTAATTACAATACATTAATAATGATAAAAAACAGATTTAAAATATACTATAAATTAATATTGGAGATTGAAGTAGCTAGATTCACAAAAAAGTTAAAATATCATAAGAAAATCTCAAGTCCTAAAACTTAAAACACCACTGTCAATCTAATAATAATAATATTTTTGTTGTTGCGGTTGTTAATTACCAATTTAGATTATCTGTAAATTATATCTAGAACTAGTTGCGATTTTGAGAAAAATGTTAAATTATAAAACATAACAATTTATTATCGAATATAGGTGATATTGTTATTTATTTATAAATCACATTAAAGTTGGAAGAAAAAGAGTCAAAACTGTTTAAGAAAATATTTTTATCATTTTTGACAGGAATATACGTATATTGTTTAGGTAAATTCATTATAAATTTAAAATCAAATAAGTTTACGTAAACTCTATACTGTATCACCGCTTCACAACAAGACATTGAAATATTTTCGAACGCCAAAAAGTAATCGCCAATTGACATAGCAACCTCGATAACCCTGTACTAGTTTTCTAGCAAGAGAATTTCAATCTAAGTCCCCACGCATGCGTAGTTTCTAATTTTTGCTATAACGGTTGGGATCGGCGAAAATGCCACTAGATACCGGGCTTGCTCATTAACTATCATGACGTCACAAATCGTGACTGTCCGCGACCAACGACATACAGCGATTGATACAAAACAATGTGCGCGCTGCTTTGTACCAATCACTGTATGTCGTAGATAGCGGCCAGCCACCATTTGTGACGTCATGATAATGAATGAGCAAGCGCGGTATCTAGTGTTACCCTGGTGAAGCTGTTTCTATGTGAATTATAAGCAGTAAAAAAAAAAAAATATATATATCATGGCATTTGTGTGAATTGATTGATGGAAAACAGTACAATGTAATTTAAAAATATCACCGAGCTATATAAATTTAAATTTATTGTGTTTTAATATCATTCTAATCTGTAGGAACATTTCATATTATGTAATATTCTAGAAGCTAAATTGTGTTAATCATTAATTAAAAACCATTGTATTAATCATCAAACATTGTTGAGTGTCAATATCTAAAGAATAACAATCACTGAATGCCATATGTCAGATATCATCCATCCCGGTTATTCCAGGTTTACAAGAAACAAGGTAATTCTAGTGTTAAAGTTGATATTCACATAGTGTTTAAAATTTTCTCTGATACCTTTTAATGATATAAGAAGTAAAAAGGATTTCTTCATTAGTATTTTTTTTCTAATCGTGGATTTAATTATTCGCAAATTCAATTTGCTTGATCATTTTTGCAAACATAAGTTGAGATTTCAGAAATCCTGTTTACGAATTCACTTCTGCAGCCGCCAATTAGTAAGATATCCTTCTTATCAAATTTATTTGTGCAGACACACATTTTACATTAATTTTTTTTTTCATTTTCAGTTTTTTTCATTTTAACTATTGATGTAAGTGGAAATAACTTTCTTAAAGATTGCAATTCATAGAAATTTGGTCAGAGAAAAACTGAAAGAAATTTCTGCTAATAGATAAGTTGAAATATTGAAGTCTTTCTTTCAGTTAATGATGAATAAGCTCAAAACGTTTACTTTTATTGAAAATTAATAATCACCATGTCTTTAAAATTCCTTCTGGCACCTTTTAATGATATAGAAAGTAAAAACTAATTTCGTGATTTCGTGTAAAACGTTTTTCTCAATCGGATTTTATCTAATCTCAAATTCAATCTGCTTAATCAGTTTTACAAATCTAATTTGGGATTTTAGATATCCAATTTTCGCATTCATTTCGGGAACAGAAATATTGTTAGATATTGATTTTCTTAAAATAATTTTTTTGGCCATACATTTTGTATTACTATTTTTACTTCCTTATCTTTACAAGAAGAAAGTATTGGATTCTTAAAGATTTTCGACATCCGGTTTTCAACGGATTTACAAGTTTTAGGGGTTAGAGATCCCGAAAAACATGTTTTTACAAAATGTCGGTCAGCGAGTCTGTGACGCTGTCTGTCTGCCTCTATGTCAAGAATTAATGTAAGGAATTTAATAAGAATTTATATTCACTTAGTACCTGATATAAATTGGCGCTTAATATATTTGTATAATCGCCCAACAGGTGGAGCTTCTATGCTACATTTTGCACTATTTTTGATATAGCAGTATCTCAAAAAATACTGCATGGATTTTCATCAAACTTCAGATTCGGTTAGCTTTAGATATGAATTCGTGCTGATTACATTTTGGTGTAAATCTCCCAACTATGCTGTATTTTTTAATAATTTCGCATTAGCTCTATCTCAAGAACTAACAAACGAATTTTTATCAAACTTCAGATTCAAGTTTACCTTGATAAATATTGGTGCTGATTATGTTTTGTTGTAAATCACGTAAAAAGATTCTCCATGATTAAAATAAAAGTTTTTTTTTTATTTTTTAAATGAAATTTTATCTAATCTCAAATTCAATTTTCTGTATCATTTTTCCAAATCTAATTTCAAAATTTTAAATTATTATTTCTTCTTTGATTCTTATTTTTATTATCAACTATTTAAAAATGTGTAATTAATTCATTTAATCATTGTTATTATTTTCCATGCACATACATTGAAAGATTTCTCAGGAAATCATTGTTAGTTTTAAAAAATATAAGTACGTAGTAACGTAATTTAAGTATATTCGATCATTTTTACATTTACAAATTATAATTTAAAGTGCAGTATAATTATAATTTAAATATCTAACTCAAAAAAAAAATACTTTCACTTCACTCTAGAAAATCTAATTAGAAATCTTAGAAACTGAATTTACAGATTCATTTCTGGAACAAAAATTTAATAAGATATTATTTTTTATCAGATTCCTTTGAGCAGAAAAATGTTTTAAATAATGTAAAATCACCCGTAACAGAGTTATCATAATTGGAAATTGATTATTCCTATTCATCTTATTATATTAATTTATGTAGAGATAAATTTTAAATTGAATCACTTATTTCGGAAAGTCCATATCAAACCTAAAAAGGGAAAGGTAATTAGTTAACACTTTTTTTTTTCTAAGTTCATTGATAGACGTTTTGATTCTTGCAAAACCCTGTGCAAAAACAAATGTTCCTTATCAACCAAAAACAATATATATATATATATATTTTTTTTTTATCGACGAAATCATATTTTTTATCACTACGTGCTTTTCCGTCCTTGCCAGAAATGTGTAGTTCAATTTTAGACGACTAACAAAATCGGATTCTATGTTCACCTCTCTTGCATCAATTCTAATTATCTCATAATTTTAATTTTTTCATCATAGCATAAGGAAAAAATGTACTTTTAAATGAAATCTGTTTGAAAACTGTAGCATAATTAAGTGACATTTTAAGTAATTTTCAAGTGTTATTTAAATATTTTTATCTCATAAATGCATACTTTGCTAAAATTATATAAAGGAACTAGTGGCAGAGTTACAAAAATCGGCAAGTGATTTTAAATAGGACGTCACCACCACGGCATCTAGAAGCATTATCTCTCATGGGATATCTTTGAATTAATAACGTATGTTATGATAAAAAAGAAGAAGAAAACTTTTATTAATATATTTTTAAGTTTTGAATCTACATTCATGAACTTTGAAAAAACTTGACAAAATTATGCAACAATTGTATATATTAAATTTCAAATAATTCAGTTGGGTAGTTTTTGAGCTATTATATGCGGACAGACGTACAGACAGACTGACGGACCAGACGACGACTATAGGTGCTAAGTATTTATTTAATTACGAACGCACCTAAAAATCAGATTAACCATAAGGTATCGCACTTTCGAACTAAGTTTCGGTAAAACCTGCACGGGGTTTCTGAAATTGGGATAACGGATTCAATGATTGTATCTGTATCTTGGAACAAAAAGGACCAATGTCCGATATTGAGAAATTTGAGTTAAATTCACGAATGAATTCAGAATGCTATATAAAGTAATTGTTAAAAGGCCCAAAGTCCTCCCAATATTAGATCATTGAAAACAAAATATTTTGTCGAGGCCAATGTTACTTACTGTTAATGTAAAAATGGCCAATTTAAAATGTAAAAAAAAAAAAAAAAATCAATGTAATATTGGATTGTAGTGAGAAAAACAATACTGAATTGAAAGGTACAACTTTGAGAAATAATAGTACAGAAATCGTAGCAAGATTCTTAAAATTCCTCAAACTTAAATTGGGTTTCCTGCCATTTGAGAAAAATGGATATTGGCCCTTTTTGTTCCAAGGTACAGATATATACTTATTATTTTAATTCCGATTTTCGTTAAGATAACCTTTTAAAAAAAATACCACCTGTTCTTTTCAAATGCATTCAAAAATGTATCAGTAAAATCCCTTTTTTTTCTTTCTATGTTGTTTTAACCTCTTAACTGTTTTACCCGTACACTGTACGTGACGGAAGAGCTTACTTATTCATTTACTTCCGTTACTCAATGCTTTTGGATGCCAATCATTTTTAATTGTAGGATTCATTTCAATTAACACGTTGAGTGCCACGTCAGTCACTGCTGACTGACACTGAACTTTCCGTTTAGGCCGTATCAGCAGCAGTGACTGACAGTGTAAAATACTGTATAAAACAAAAAAAATTATATTGTTTTAAGTGATTACTGAAAATTTGTTTAAAATTTACTTAACTTTTATTTAATACTGGTTTATATCAATAATGTATTTTAATGAATTTTATTGAAACACGGTCAACATAAAAACGGTTGTCCTTCACAGGTATCGCAAAATGTGGCAATTTGCTTAGTGAATTTTCTGACTATTTCTTTAACAAATTATGCCGAATTTTCTTCGTAGCATAGTTTACAGTATCTTCGCAATTCAGAAACTTTTCCAGAGTTTTCTCTTTTAGATTGCGTCGCGGTTTTTTTACAAGTATTTGATTACTGCTAGATGGAATGTCTTCCTCCCGGCAATTTGTGAGGTGCACAGCTAATTTTTTCCGAAATTCAGTGAACAGGTATATTTCTTGGTGCTATTTTTATATAAAGTCTAAGGATTCAGAATTGAAGTAGTAGTATATGTTTGATGGCTGACAGCACACGATTTACTGTTTGTGCTGTTTCTATCCAGGCTCTGGATGAAAACACATATCAGGTTACACGGTTTTGAAACAGACTGCGGTTGAAAACAGTGCGTGGATTTAGAAAGTATATAGACACAAGTTGGTTATGTTGAATATGGTGTTTTGCAGCCGCAATATGGTAGGGGTGTTTTTTGTAAGATTTAGAGTGACAGTCAGTTTTTTTTTGATGGCGTAGTAAGGATTTTTCTTAACAGATGTCGCTTTTTTTAAAAAATTTATAATTTGTTTTTTGAATGAATGCATATAAAGATGGCAAGAGAATTTTTTTTCTTTTATAGCTTACTGCATGAGGTTTTCTTTTTTGTTTAAAAAAAAGTTTAAAACTTTTCTTTTGGTGATATGATATGTTTTTTGAATTAAATCATCCGTCTACCTGTCTCGTTGTAAGTGTGACTCAGGTTGGAAAATCGTATCTAGTGCGTAAAATGATTCGAGAGAATGTTTATGGTTCTAAAATTAAACGTGTGAGATGGTGTTATTTATATCCTCCCAAATGGATGCATGAAGAGCCTGATATAGAATTTATACGTGGTTTGCCTACTACATTTGAAACGGATGACCTGATAATATTAGATGATCACATGCATCGATTAAACGAAAAGGTCGCAGAGATTTTTACTGTCGTTTCACACCAACGTGGTATAAGTGTCATTTTATTGTTACAAAATTTATTTCCGCGAAAACCCGCAATGCGAGATATTAGTTTAAATTCACATTACATCATTTTATTTAAAAATTCTAGAGATAAGGCCCAGTTTCGCTATTTTGGTCGACAAGTGTATCCGGAAAATACAAAATATTTTCTGGATGTTTATATAAAAGCCACAAAAAAAGGATTTTCATATTTAGTCGTTGACTTGCATCCTCAGACAGAAGAAGAATATCGCTTGCACGAAAGTCTTTTCCCTACACCCCCAGGAATTTATTGGTTATATTTGCCGGAATGAAAAATTAAAAAAAAAATCATTACTTTCTACATATGATGGCAAAATCCACGCCGTCGCAAAAGCGTGCGCTTTTTCGAACAGCGACTAATTCTCAAATATCTGCGTTGTGCGAAATTTGTTTGAACATTTTGGCTGGACATCTACCATTAAATATAAAAAGGCTGAAAAAATATAAAGATATTATACGAAAACTTTCCAAACGATCGATAAGTGTTCGTAAAAAAAGGCTCTTTTAGTGAATCAATCGGGCGGATTCTTGCCTGCTCTTGCCCCAGTCATACAATCAGCATTAGCGGGCTTAGTTGGAAGAGTTATCGGCGATAAAATTGTAAAAAAATAGAATTATGGCAAGAAGAGTCGCACTTATACAGGAAGAACTGTTTTCTTCGCAACATTATCAAGATCCTGAATTAAGATTAGAAGATGAAATTGCTTCTTTATTGGATCGTAAAAAAATACCTGATGACATGAAAGCGAAGCTTCTAAGTCAACTCGGTCATGCGTTACCAAAAAACTTTTCATACCCCTCCAGAACCAATACCTGTCACAGTTCAACATAACCAAATTTCCGAAAAAAAAAATGGAAAACAAAGCGATAAAAGCTCTATTGAAAATGAAAACGTTGACATTCAAGAGAAACATAAACAAGACTCTATGTTAAGGAATATTATAATGTCGACGCCGCATAGATCTCAAAAATATGTGCCTTTGATCGTTGAAAAGTTGAAAACGAGAAATTACTATTGGAATGCTGAGGGAGAACTTACGAAGGACAATAAACACATATCAGGCTCAAACATTGTTGATTTTTTTGCTTATTTGCTTAGAAATGTAAAATCTACGTCAGAACCGTATTTTTTCCCTTACTTTCTAAAAGCGTTACCAGAAATAAATATACCAAGAACATGGATTGGAAATAAATTTGTTTTGGAAAAATTAAAAGAACAAAAAAATTATGAAAATGTATTTTTTCCAAAAGATACTTCCACTCCATATAAAGAAAATGATGTTTCTTCGATAACGAAACGAGAATCTGAACTCGGGGAGCAAGGTCGCGAAGTAAAGAGTCATTCTTTTTATCCAAGCTCGTCTGGTTCAAATAAATGGGCTCGATCCAGAAGCCATTCACCGAGAAAGAAGTGGCTAGAATATTAGAAGAGTACTATTACGATGTAAAAAATCCAGCTTCTTTTGGAGGAATTTTAAAACTGTCAAAAGCGACGGGTATACCGGCTGGAAAAATCGAAAATTGGTTAATGACTCAAGATGCGTATACTTTACACAAACCGCTGAGATATAAGTTTAAACGTCGAAAAGTTTTATCATATGGAATAGGTGAACTCATAGAGTGCGATTTAACAGATTTGTCAAAATTATCAAGATATAACAAAGGAATGAAATATTTGTTTACGGCAATAGATGTTTTTACCAAATATGCGTGGGCATATCCGATCAAGAATAAAAGTGCCGACAGTGTTGCCAACGCTTTCAAAAAACTACTATCTCAATTAAAAGCCCCTCCTCATCTGATTCATAGTGACCGGGGGAAGGAATTCTACAACAGTCGAATACAGACGTTGAATAAAAAGTACAACATCAGACATTATTCTTCTCAGAGCGAAAATAAAGCCTCGGTGGTCGAGCGTTTTCATCGAACTTTAAAATCAAGATTATATCGTATTTTCACGCATAGAAATTCATATAAATACATTGATATTTTAGATTCTGTATTAAAAAGCTATAATTCAACGAAACATTCCAGTACGGGACTGGCTCCCGTCGAAGTTACATCAGAATTGGAGCCCTACGTGTTTCAAAAATTATATGGTTATCGGAAAGAAAGCGATTTTAAATTTAGTGTGAATGACCGAGTTAGAATATCGAAAGCCAGAAAGGTATTTCAAAGAGGTTATTTACCAAACTGGAGTGAGGAAATCTTTATAATTCACGAACGTTATCCTCCTACATACGTCATAAAGGATTTGAAAGGGGAAATTTTGAAAGGTAGATTTTACGAGGAAGAGATTCAGAAAGTTATAAAAGAATCGAGCGACTATTGGAGGATAGAGAAAATTTTAAGGACTAGAGGAAAAGGAGCACGTAAAGAATACTTTGTTAAGTGGGCTGGATATGACAAGAGTTTTTGCTCGTGGGTGAAAGAATCATGGCTGAAATCCTAGACGAATTTTATGTTACTCTTCCGAGTAATTCTAGTATGGAATATTTTCCTGAAAATACCCAGTCTTCATATCGCACGAAATTATTTTCTCCAATTGTGTTATCTGGTGAATGGGAAGTAGCACTTTCAGAAGTATTTATGCCCAGAAGTTGGTTCAATGTAAATTCCCATAACAATAGTTATTCGGTTACATTAAAAGAGGAGGAAATTTTACCTCTTGATAGAGAGAATTATAACATAGAATTACCCGATAAAGTGGGAGAAAATATAGAAGAGTTTTGGACGAGTATTAATAAGGAAATTGAGAAGAAAATAAACTCAGAATCGTCATCTGTAAAGTTTATAGTACAGGATAATGGATCGACCATACGTATAGACATAACCGACGGATTCGAAGTAATGATCGAACCAGATTCTGCTCCCAAATTGTTATATATGCTTCATTTACCAAACGAGAAAATTGTTATTACCACTTCGGGTGTTTATCAGTTTAGACCATCTCAACTAAGTTTAGCATCGAATAGCTTTACCATTATTAACAAAAAACCTAAAAATGTCATAAATCACATCTTACATTTCAACCGCATAAAGCTGAGAAAACCAAGGGATGCGAATAAGATGTTTTTAAAATTTTAAACGCTAACATAGAACTTTTAGAATTGCAAGATTACTTGACTATCGATTATCAACCTGCAAAAAATCAAGTCGAAATCTGGGTATCGGAAAATTCCGAATTACATTTGTCGGAGAAAAATTCTATTTCGCTAATGCAAAAGTTAGATTTAAAGGAAAGTTGTTCATTGAGCTCCGGGTCGTGGAAATACAAAGTGAATCCTCTACTTCAACCAGTCGCCGGTGAATATATAGAATTAAAAATTAAAGAATATTACACAACAAAAAAACTTTTAAACTATTCAGAAAATTTAACAATTAATAGAGGAATGTATAAAACAGCAGACAGATTATTTAAAGAATTTAAGTCCATAAAGTTGGAGCTGCGACCGGATTTCAGAGTTCAGTTGGATGTGCCAAAGGATCACGAAATTTCTTTTGGTAAAGGATTGAGTGATATGTTAGGGTTTGTTAACACCGGACCATTCAAGAATGGGACCTACGTGAGTAATTATGCATTAGAGATCGATGGTGGTATTACAGAAATTTATATATATACAGATATAATAGTTTCCCACAACGTCGGAGATACAGTTTCTCCACTTTTGCGTGTTATACCCTGCGCTAATGAAAAAGAAGATCAGATTGTGAAGCATTGCGACGCTCCGCTATATTTCCCTTTGCGCAAACAATTCATCGAAACTATAGAAATCGAAATTAAATCTAGTTCTGGTCACAATATCACTTTTACAGGAGGGAAGACGTTAGTCGTGTTATCATTCCGACGGAAAAGGCTATAAAAGCGAGGAAACTCTGCTTAAAGTGTTATTCTTGAAAACATGCATCTAAACGTGAAGGACTGTGAGGCGTATTATTGAAGTCAAGTAGGTGCGGGAGGCAGAGGCCCTTATTTTCACTGTGTGTTACATCAGAGGGGATATGGTTGGTTCGGCGACTTACGCAGATACCTTCAACCAATTGCGATAAAAGCAACGAGTTATTTAGGGAAGCATTTATTGAATACTGGGAAAAATGTAATAAGCGATGTCACTTCTGGTGTATCATTCAGAGATTCGACTCGCAATAGATTTCGTGAAACATCCGCTAAAGTTAAAAAAGACTTAATTGATAAATTGCAACATGGCAGTGGTAAAAAAGCTATAAAAAGAAAGCGCAAAAGACAAACTAATCATTCACAAAATAAACGCTGCAAGTCCACGCGACGCGATATTTTTTCATAATGAGCGATACAGTTAACAAAAATATGGCATTTCTTATGGCAGTGAGCTAGATTTATTTAACAGCGTCGCTGTACAATTAGCTATTGATTCGTCTACATTTTTAGAAATGCATCCGATATCTTCGATATCAGAAAAAAAACACCTATAGAGATTTATATTGCTGGAAATGGTGAACATTATTTAGATTTATCTCACACAATTTTACAACTTCAAGTAAAAATTTTAAAAAAGAATGGAGATGATTTGGCTAACTCGGACCATGTTGCACCGATTAATTATCTTTTAAATACAATGTTTTCAGAATGTTCTGTTTTTTTTAATGATAAGCAAGTAGCTTCGCGAGCAAATTATGGCTATCGCGCTTATTTGGAAAGTTTGCTATTTTCATCAATGTCCTCGCAAGAAACTATGTATGGGGCATCGTTATTTTTTAAAGACACAGCAGGATACCATGATAATTTAACAACATCTCCAACAACAAATCCGCCGGTAGTTACGCCTTCATCGAATATTGGTTATATATCGAGATATGACGCTTGTAAAAATAGCAAATTAATGGATCTTATAGGACCGCTACACTTTGACTTGGCTACAGAACCAAAACTTTTAATTAACGGAGTAAATATTCGCATAAAACTAGAAAGAAACAAAGACATATTTTCTCTCATGTCCAACGACGATGCTTACAAAATTGTTATACAAACAGCAAACCTCTATGTTAGAAAAGTAACCGCAGCGCCTTCTATCATGATCGCTCATGAAAAGGCTTTAGAAAAGGGCGTTATTAAAATGCCCATAAGAAAAATTGATGTCAAGACATTCTCATTATCGCAAGGTTTGCAGTCATCGACAATCGCAAAGGCTTTTATCGTACAATTACCGACTAGAATAATCCTGGGATTCGTATCTAATCAAGCATATAATGGAAATTCGAAATTTAATCCTTTCAAATTTTTTCATTACAACGTAAATTATTTAACCATTTTAAATGATGGTTTAATGATACCCTCAAAACCGTTTCAACTTAATTTTGATGATGATCTCTATGCTAGATGTTAGCTCAGTCTTTTTACAGATTTAAACAGATACCATAATTTTCAAAATGTGCTCATAAGTTATAAGGAATATAAAGAGGGTTATACGTTGTATGTCGTAGATCTCACGCCAGATCTGGCAGCTAATGAAAGTCATATTAACATTGCCAAGACCGGAAATATCGCATTGGATATTAAGTTTTCAAAGCCTCTACCTGAAACCGTTACACTCATTGCTTATTCGGAATTTCGCAATATAATTAAATTAGATAAAACAAGAAGTATTTTTACAGATTATTAATTTTTGAAAGATAAAGAAAAAACAACAAAATGGATACAATTACATTGTGTAGACTAGCATGCAGCGATAAACTTTTAAAAAAAAAATTTTGTGGTGTTTTTTCTTCCGACACTTTACCGAAGAAAAAAGGACGTTTCAACGCATTCAATGTTAATTTGGATGCTAAAACTTTACCTGGAAGTCATTCGATTTACATTTACTTTTCCGAAAATATATCCTATTATTTCGACAGTTATGGCCTGCCTCCTAGAAACAGATATATAATTCGTTTCATGAAAAGAAACAGCAAAGCAATCAGATATAACAATTTCTGTTTCCAAGACGATTTTTCAACAACTTGCGGATTTTTTTCACTGTATTTCCTTCATCAAAGCGTGCGAAACTTACGAAAAAAATCTTTAAGGAATTTGCATCCTCAAAATAGAAAATATAATGAACAATTCGTTAAAAATTTTGTAAAAAAAATTTTTACTTGTCGAAATGTTGTCACGTGTTTCCTGAAAAGAAGCAGTCTTGTGTGGCGCTAGTTAATAATATGAAAACTAATTGAACTTTCACAATATAAGTCACAAGGCAGTTTAGCATGGAGCGTTACGGATTCTTTTTCATGTCTGATGCTGCTGGAGAACCTGGAGATTTTACTTATCTTCACGCTACGCTTTATGAACATGCACATCAATGTCTGCGAGTTGCTAGAGATTGGAAAACATCCGATGAAAAAATCTATTTTAAATTATTAAATAATTCTGAAATTATAAAGTATGCTCATGTAAAACAGAATAAAAAGAAATTTGGATATCTTTTTTTATCGAATGATTTTTTAAACAGTATGTTATTCGCACATACTTATTCTTCAAAACTGTATGATGATGTTCTGGAGTTTATTTCAGACGGTAAATCTTACCACGAAGAAACTGATGATGATGGTCATATGCCTCAAAAGAACTCTAAAATTGGATATTTTACAATTTTAACAGGTGACGAACTTGTTGCAGAGCTTCATGCATTTTCATGAAATGTAATAAAATTAATACTCAATATATAACATTATATATAACATACTAATATGAAACATTGTGAACTATTATTGAAATTCTTGAAAAGAATGTATGAAAATTAAAAATAATAAATTTTTTTCTTGTTTACTTACTTTGTTCGTAATTATTTATTTTTGTCGTGTTTTTTTTCTTTTCACTTAATTTTTTTAATATAAATTTTAATCAATTTTTTTTTATGCCGATAAGTTTTGTCGAACAATTAAAAAACTAACCGCGCTGTATTGTATAACTATCTCAAAATAAAAAGCATTAATTTTTTTTTCTTCTTAAATAATAATACAATGCAATCCTTTTTTTTAAATGCACGACAAAACTTTTCGACGTTCTATTTTTTTTCAAATATTTTTTTCTGTAATAACAAAAAATAATTTCAAGACCACATTTTAAAAAAAAATGAATACAGATTTTTTATTAACATAAAATATTACACATTTTTTTCAAGCAAACAAAATCATTAAAAAAATCGTAACTATTAATTACGTGTAAAATAATCATTACCTCAAATTGCACATACACATAACATCTCTCTATATGATATTATATCAATATAACAAAAAAATAGCGGCTATAATAAGGCTTTTTTTAAAAAAAAACATCATACAGAATTACACATACATTACATTTGATTATAAGTCACATGTTGTATCAATATAATATATGATAGTATATTAAGTCCATTATTATGCCACAGAAATACAACGCAGAAAAATGTCCATATCATAAAGTCACATTGTTGTTGTATTATAAACACAATAATAACATTCTTATAAAAGCAACACAGTCAAAAACACATTAAAAGAACTTTAAAAAACATTCCAGTTTTTTTTAAAGAAAACATTGAAATATTAACATCATGGTTTAAAATGAAATTTGTCATGATGCCACTACCATAACAGTTTAAAAAATAGATTAAATCGTCACCGTCTTCGTCAATTGGAAAGTGTTCTAAACAATTGTGGGCAGTCGGCCCGACAATTTTTTCACATAACGCATAATTAGCAATTTGAAAAAGTGGTACCTGTTTGCATGATTTGCACCAACTTTTTTTACATTGTATTTTATTTTTTAACTCTCTCTGCAAAGTAATTGAACAATAAGTTTTGTGAATAATTTTTTTTTAATTCTATATCGTTCCGAATTTAAATCTATTGGATGTATAGTTAAATGTAATTTAAAGCATTTGGTGCATAGTAGAAAAATATTTTCTACATTATCAATTTTGATTATATATTGTATTTCTAAAAAATGTGTTACTATCGGCAAATATTCAGCTAGAACATCTGTTTGCAATGATTGTAACCAAACGACATAATATTTTGAATAGGTATGGTCGTTAAACAGACATTGATGAAATT